>CM052706.1:9807521-9951239 GCA_028551405.1 Uromys caudimaculatus | reverse complement strand
AAAAACTACTCTAAAACTTACTGGTTTAAGATAAGTTTGGGGGACTACCTATGAGTTTAAACGTTAGATGAGTAATTCTGTAGATCTGAGCCATGCCTCTCTGATCTGGCTGGGCTCCCTCTCAGCTAAGCAGCAGCAGCAACAGCAGCAGCAACAGCAGCACAAAAGGGCTCTGCTCATCTGAGGCAGTCACATGAAACCTTAGTACCACTCTACATTCTCTCTCCATCCTCCATCAATCTGGCTTGGGGTCAATCATAAAAGCAGAAGATGGACGCTTAAGAGAGATAGGAAAGTGAACCAGATCTTATAAGGCTAAGACTCAGAGGTGGCAATCACCATTTTCCCCAAATTCTATTAGCAAAGCTGGTCAGGGGCCAGGGCATGTGAGAGGTAGAGAAAGGGACCTCATTTCTTTATTAGAGAGTTACTAAAGGTATAGATACTTCAAAGACAGGTGATAAGGAACAGTTTTACAATCTGCCAAAAATGTCAAGGTCCTTGTCCAAGTCAGCTTTGTCAACTTGACACAGCATAAAATCACCTAAACAGAGTCTCAACTGACTAACTGTCTTTTCCAAATAGGTCTATAGACACATTCGTGAAGGATTGTCTTGGTTGGTAGTTTAAGTAAGAAGGTCCAGCCCACTGCGGGCAGCACCATTCCCTGGGCAGGTATCCTCGGATGTATATGCTAAGCAAGCAGCATTCCTCCATTGGTTCTGTACCAGGATCCTGTCCCTTGGGTTTTGGCCTTGACATAGCTCAATGGTGGTCTGTGACCTGGACGAAAAAATTAACCCTTTCCTCCTCAAGTTGCTTTGGGTCAGACTGTTTCATCATAGCAACAGAACAGACACTAGATCAGTACACCTTTAGAGTGTATGTGTGTATTATGTATATACACAGATAGATATAGATGAATAAAATGGAAAGGTAATCATTTACAAGGCAAAAGAATTGAAAGATTTGTCTATCCCTCTAGGAACAGGCTCAACAGTTGTGCTTTGTTTTTAAATTGTTCTGTCCTATTCACAAAAGTTACCAGAATTCTCAGGGGACTTATAAAACAATAACAAAAAATTAAGAATCATAGCTGTATGGAGTGTGACCTCCTATGCAGACACAAAATACACTGAAGTGGAACTAATGATTTCTTTTGAAAGTCACTTAGATATTTCAACCAAGACTATAATGCTCCACCAGGGAACAGTTTTAAAGTTCATATATTTTATTCATGCTTATTAAACATATTTTATTCATGTACATATATATAAGTAACCATATTCCATGCAAAGGTACAAATATATAATTGATATAAAAGTCAAAGAAATAAGCAACAAAGTCAACCTTTTGTGCTCACCTTAACCAAAGTATCCATTGGGAAGATTCTGGAACAGAGGAATGTTTAGGTTGAGACTATGTCTTGATGCTATAAAAATATTGCCATTTCTTATGGTATCCATAAGAGAATAGCCATTCCAGTTTCAAAGTCAGAATAACCATTTTGAAGGAAATTATGCCTGAAAAATAAGTTGATGGGAGCCAGCATGTTACCCATAGATCCGTCTGAGAAAAGACACTTCACTCTCTTCATCCTGGATCAAACCATCATTTTCTTTTTCACTGCTGGAGACTGAACCCAGGATCTTTCACATTCCTGGTAGCCCTACGCTACCACTGAACTACATTCTCGATCCTCAGTATCATATTTACAGATTTACTGTAAAAGAAAAGTGCTTGAGGACTAGGGATGTATTGGAGAAGCTGACATCTCTGGGGCGGTGGCCAGCTTCTGCATACAGGAAGTGTTAGGGGGGGAGAATGTTTTAGAAGAAGAATACTGACCAAGATGGGGAGAAAGAACAGAACATTTATTTCTCGTATGGATTTCCACACAATGCCCAAAGCATTTCAAATTATTCAATTAGATGGCAATTTTGAAATCTTAGGAATTATGTTAAGGTCATGTCCATTAGCCAGGCAGAGAACTTGAGGTCTTTCTGCCAGCCTAATGTGCTTTTAAACAGAAATGTAGTTCAACGCCCTCAAACTCACCACATAGTTGGGAATGGCCTTGAACTTGATTCTACCTACACCTATGGAGTGCTGGGATTATAGGAAAGTACCACCATGTCTTAGTTGGTTTTTTCCTGTTGCCATGACAAAAATAAAAATAAAAAAACTCTAACAAAAGTGACTTAAGAAAGGAAAGGTCTATTTCGGTGCACAGTTCAACCATACAGACCATCCTGGTGGGAGAGCCAAAGGGGCAGGAGATTGAAGTAGCTGGTCAGAGTGTGTCCTCGGCCAGGAAGAAGGTAACAAGGGACACTTGTTCTCAGACAGCTCCCTCTCTCCTAGGCAATCTAAGATCCCAGCCCACAGAATTGCACTTCCCTATTTGAGAGTGGGTCTTCCCACCTCAACAGACCAAACAAGACAATCTCTCATGCGCATAGCCAGAGGCTAAGCTAATCTAAACAATCCTTCGCCAATTCCTAGAGGCTTGTCTCCTGGGCAATTCTAGATCTTGTCAAATCAACAATCAATATTTACTAATACACACTCTCAGTTTTATGGGGTGCTGGACACTGAAATCAGGGTTTTATATATGCTTGTATATGCTTTCCCCATGGCCTCTATGAGTTTTATTGACAGAATGAGGTATTCACTGCTTCTGCGGACATTGTCCATTGCAAGTTTGAACTGAACCAATGGGTGTAGGACTCAACTCCAACAACAGCCAATAAGTTCACATATGCCTTTGTTATCCCATATCATATCATGTTGGCTCAGAAAACGAGGCAGAAGAAACAGTGACACAGCAGACAATCAAGCGTCTGCTTGATAAGGCTGCCTCCCTTGCTGTGCTTAGATTCCTGCTGCCCTGTGAACAAGCAAGACCCACCTGGTAGAGGATGAGGTCACATAGTTCAGTCACTGCTATGGCCACAGGTATGTGAGTGAGGCCATACAAAACCATCATGTCCCCAGCTGACCCAAGAACATGAGCTAAATAAATGGTTGCTCTTTAAAACTAGTATGGGGGGGGGGCGTGTTTTCTTATATGGGGAAGGCTAATTAATACAAACAAGTTGTGTCTGAGCTGCCCATGAAGGTGTTTGTCTGGAGAAATCCTGGACAGAGCCCTACCCGGACATACACTGTGAAGAGTCTTCAGTGACTTCTCCATAGGCTCAGTGTGTTTGATTTTCTATTGTTGCGATAAATACCATGACCAAATGATCTTGGCAGGGAAATGGGTTTATTGCAGCTTATATTTCCAAGTATGACTCTATCATTGAGGGAAGTCGGGACCAGAACTCAAGCAGAAAATAAAAACAGAAACCATGGAGGAATACTGTCTACTGCTTTGCTCACTGGCTTATGTTCAGCTAGCTTTTTAATACAGCCTGGCAACACCTGCCTAGGGATGGTGCCGCCAACAGTGGCCTGGACCCTCCTATATCAATTCACTATCAAGACAGTCCCTTACAGATGTGACCACAGGCCAATCTGATCAAAGCAATTCTTCAGCTGAAGTTCCCAGGTGACTCTAGATTGTGTCAAGTTGACCATAAAGGCCAACCAGAGTAGTGTGACAGGCTGTTCTCAAGTAACAAGCTCACTTGTCCCCAAGTAGAACAGGGTGAAGAAATCAATTTAACCTTTATAAACACACTGAGATCTCCTGGGCTCATCCCTTGTCCTCCTTGCTCACCATACTTAGAGCAGTCTGCATTATATTCCTGAAAAACCTCAACTTTCCTCCATCCCTAGACAGTGGGCCCTTGAAAGCTGAATAGTATGGAGGAAGTTACCAGTAATTCAACTGCCAGATGAAGAGAACAATAAACAGCGAGGGTGTAACTGGTTGGATAGATGATCCTCTCGCTGGTGAAAGAACCTGACTAGCAGGCTCTTATTGGGGAAGGACAAGGAGAAATCTTTATTGGCTCTTGGTGGGGACTTTGGGGATGCATTCTGACACCTGGTAAACCTGGCAATGGCAGACCTTGGATAGAAACTGAAGATCAACACCAAAGGATGCCAGGTGATCCACCAGTACTGAGGAGGAAGAGCTGGAGCAAGGGTTAAGAGCTCAGGGACAGGGTGACAGGCCAGCAAGCAGAAAACCCAACCTGCGAGAAGAGTCTGAGTGGAAACCCGTCAAGCACCACAAGAAGGAGAATGTGCCTCTTTTAAGTCTGGTGGGCAAGACCAAACATGGCATTGAAGCACAGCCACTGAGTTCCTTCAAAGCGCTGAGAAATACACCCCCAGATGCTATAACATGCAAACCTTCAGGTTTCCCTGAAGAGCCTCTAAGGAGGTCATCGGGGCTGGCGTTAGAACTGGTAGAGTGCTTACTTAACACGCAAACAGCCCCAAGGTCCATCCCTACTACCACAGAAACGTGGCACGATGGCACAAACCTGTAATCCCAGCTCTCAAGAGGTGGAAGAGAGAAGTCCAGAAGTTCAAGGTCATCCTTGACTACCCTGCAAGTTCAAGGCCAACTTAGAATATATGAGATCCTATCTCTATATAAAAGATGCCACCAGTGGCCGAGGGCAGGTCACCCAGGGCCTGTAGTCACCCCAGGACTTCAGACTGATGGCCTGCAAGGCATCCTACACTTTAATGGAGCACCACAAGCGAAGGTCTCACTTTGTTATCTAATTTCTCTGAATTACCATCTCTTCACCCTGAAGGTGGAGAGCAGATCCGGTTTGCCATGTTATTGCAAGAATCCTAATTCCAGTGAGAATCTGAGGGGTAAAGTGTGTGCAGATTTTTGGAGATCATTGGATCTCGCCTATTTTTCTGCCCATCAGACACATACCGCAAGGGTAGTTTCTGTTTCTCGTTTCTCTTAATGTGGGAACTGTAGAAATTAAGCCTTTTCTATTAACATACTGATGCTGATGATTTATCAAATTAGCACAGAGGTTAATGGCATAAACAGGTTTTGGTTTCAACTCCTAGAACATCATTCAATTAGGTATTTGACCTTGAAAAAAAAACTTAGTTTTCTCATCTGCAAAATCAACTTAATGACAGTTTCTGTGTTTTGAAGAGTTAATGAGTTAAACATCACACAGCAATTTGCATAACACAGGTACATTGGTAAGGGCTGATTTATAAACGTTTAACGCTATTCCCTGTGCTTTGCTGTTAGCCTCCCTTTTCAGTTTTGCAACTCCTAGCAGCACCACAAAGCACAGAATAGCAACGAAGACAGATGAGTCAGGACCCCTGGCCCTGTGGCTGAGCTACAAACCCTTACTTTGTGGTGAGGAGCTACTGGAAAGAGTTCACTGACCTACACTGGCCCCAAATTGATGGGCAGCCAGAGCCCCCCAGAGCAGTGGCCCCCAACCATAGCACTTCCCTTCTTAACTCTTCTGATTGCTGAGCATCTCTGCAAGTAGGAGACATTCCAAAGTCCTGGCTGAGGGCTACCCACCTCCATCTGGGCACTCTATAACTATGTAAAATGTTGTTCATTTGTTTCTGGGCTAGAATCTCTCGTTTCCCCAATAGACTGCAGAACTGACAAGAATGGAACATGATGCCCCAGTCATGGCTGCGCCCAGCACCTGCAATAGAACCGATGCACACCAACTGGTGAGGCATGCCTGTTGAATAAATAAATGTTCATTAATATGAACAATGATCCCTGGTGCCTACTGGAAAATGTATAGTTTACAGGAAACTTTCTGTGTCCTGAGTTTACTATTATCCCATTACTAAAAATGGATGCTTGCAGAATCAGGGGGCTTTAATCATGTGACTAAAGACACATATCTACATTTGAAAGAAAACCACTGAAAAGTGAAAGGCCAGTATCTGCCAGGCACTCTGTGTCTTCCCTACTCTGGAACAGGGCCTGTGAGTTCCTGTCCTAAATGAACAAAGCAGGGATCTGGCTCTGAGGTCCAACAAACATAGTGAAGGAGGAACCATGCTGATCCCTGGTCTCAGAAAGGCCATCGGCTGGCCTTGAAACCTCAGGCTTGTTTCTTCTCTCTGTGACTCCCATTTACCCTCCAAGAACTAGGGCATGGAAAGAGTCTAAGGTCCCTTCCCACACACAAAAGCAATTTGGTGATCCCAAGCCTCCTAAAATCCCACACCTCGATTGAAAGCTGTCCACTGTCCCGTAGAGAAACCCCACCCTCAGCAACCAGACCCTCTAGCTCCTCACCCCAGACCCACTGCCAACCATGACACAGAGGTTCCCTGTGTGCACAGCCACCCCACACTCAAAGCCCCTGCAATTCCAGCACGGGCAGCTTGCTATGGATGTATCTGTTTGTTTGGCTCATGTCTCCTCAGTGCAACCCGAAATAGCACTTGAAAAGAAAAGCAAACTCAACGACAAAGTTTTCTCTCTCTCCCGTGCAGGCAGGCTGCCTCCCCATCTTTCAGCTGACCCAGAATCTCTAGTTTTGCTGATTTCTTACTGTAACTGCCTCCTCATTTACCACACAGTGGAGATCTGATCCCTTCCTACTGAGACAAGTAGTTTTGCCTGCTCCTTTGGGCTTTTAGTATTCTTCCAAATTATTCTGATTGATATAGACCTCCATCCATGCTAATTATGCATAGCTTCTCTTATAAAGTGTGGTTTCCATGGTGACGGCGAGGGGAGAACAGGTGTGCGGAAAAGCTGTGCTATATTAAATGACAGTTACCCTCTGCCTCTCCTATGCAGATTGCTTTTCTCTACATTTATTTATAGCAGGCAGTAATTAATCTGTGTGGATCTCATTGCTGGAGGGTGGGGGATGGGAGAGGGACACAGAATGATTAACAAGAGTCCTAATTATCCACATACCTGTGAGTCTGAGAATTCTGTTAGCGCAGGATAATTCCAAAGCAAAGGAGTCAAGTTTACCCTTGCACAGAGATGCCACAGCATGACAAGCAAGGAAAGGAGACAATCTTCCAGCTGCTGAACCTCTGTGTACACATCTGGGCTAAGCTAGTCTGTGGACACAGGGACCCTCTTCGATGACCCATCAAAGTATAAAATTAGATCAGGCTCCAGGGACTGTCCAATTCTACATATCACAGCAGAAATGTGACTTATGCAGAAGAGAAAGGCAGGAAAGCATTGCTGGTGGCTGGCATCCTGTGGGGTCCGGAATGCTGCTCAATTGAACCCAGGAAAGAGTTCAAAACAGCAGACCAGGCCCAGTTCCAAGGATAGCACTGAGTCTTCATGGGGCTTGGGCATCTCACTGTGTCTCTGAGCCTCAGTTTCTGTAACTGGATACTAGGTGTTAAAATGCAAATTCTTGGGGCCAGAGCAATGGTTTATAGTTTGGCTTGCTGTATGAGGGGAAACAGTCCGTCATGGTGGTAGGAGCCTGAGGCAGCTGGTCACACGGCATCCAGAGTCAGGACACGGAGAAAGATGAATGCCAGCATTCATGCATTCTCCTTAGGTTTCCTTTTCATTCAGTCTAGGATCCTAACCCATGGGAAAGTACTGCCCATGTTCACATCTCAGTTTAACCTCAGCTAAAGTCTGAGCAGAAACAGTCTCACAGATACACCTCAGGTGTGTCTCCTAGGTGAGTCCAAATCCAGCAAGCTGTCAATCAAGGAAGGTTAGTCATCATGATGCTCCTGTGATAGTGGGGAGGGGAGGAAGAAAAATAGAAGACTGTAGATTATTTGTCGCATCCCAGAACCCACAGATGGCATCACTGGGTGACACAATGCCACATGTCTCCAACAAGCAAGTCAGAGAGAATCCACCCACTCCTTCCAAGACCTCCCACTGCACCATGTGGATTCCCTCAGAGGGGAGGTGGGAGCTCCCAGGATGTGATAACATCACAGGTCACAATGTTTCTGTTACTCTCAGGCTTTGGGGAGTTAGCACAGTACAGCTAGTGTCATTTGATGACCTCGTAATCAAATAACACAGAGCGAAAATCACAAGCCTCCGCTAGAACCACAAGACCTATGCTCACAGGAGACAGCCCTCATGTTCGAAGCTACAACTCTGGCGGTTTCTTCCCCATGGATATTTTATTTCTAAAATTACCTGGAAAAAAATTGCACAGAACACTATAGCAATAAAAACAAAAAGAGAAAATAAAGAACCAATATGCATCCCCTTTAAAAAGGAATTGGCTTCAAAGTTTTAGCCTACCTTGTAGGGGTGGGGAAAATAAAACCCCTGTGTAGCTTCAGCACAGAATAGGGAAACATTGAAGAAAAATATGGCTCGTTCTCAGCGGATCTCCTAAACACCACAAGAAACATCAAAAAATTATTAAATTCCCAATTACTGCCGTCCGTACATATGTTTTTCACAGCTGGAAAGCAAACTTGAAACTCGAGCAGGACAAGCAGGCGGAATAGAGATGTACATGAAGCTTTTACCAACTCCCAGAGGGGTCATGCAATTCAGACCTGGAGCTAACAAGAGGTTGTCTGTGGAGAAATGCCTACAACGGAGGACTGAATGTCACTGCCAACATTCAGGGCCTGCCAGGGGACTGTGGACCCGGGGCCAGCTGAGAAGAGGCAGGGACAGGGATCAAGGATTGGTAGATAATCAATGCCATGTCCTGGCCTGGTGAGACCACTTAGCAGTTGAGGGCACTGGCTGCTCTTCCAGAGGACTTGGGTTCAATTCCCAGCACCCACATGGTGGCTCACAACCGTCTGTAATGGGATCTGATGTCCTCTTCTGTTATACGGGCGTGCATGCAAATAGAGCATTCACATGCATAAGTTATAAATAAGCCTTTTAAAAACCATATGCCATGTCCCTTACTGCCACAAGCTATTGCTACCATGACCCCGTCTCCTCGAGTCACCGATACATATACCCACGAAGATGCAGGAGAAGTGCCCCCTCTTTCTACATACGACTATGGACCCTCAAAAGAAAGAGAGTAAGGAAGCTTGAGGAACCTTCCGATAGAGCGTGAGGCTGCCAGCATGGGTTCTGGCCACGCCCCCCAAGCCCGGAAGTTCCTCAACTTTCATTCTTTCCGCTCCTCCAACTACGTGTCTCCTTCCAGCTGGTGCTACACACAGGCAGGTCACATGGTCATATTGCACTATACCCCTTTTCTTTTTCCAGATCATTCCAGAAAGTCAACCAGTCTAGTACACATTATTTGCAAACCCCCCCCCCCCCATCTTTCCATGTCTCTTCCCAATGTTACTGCAGCTTCTCCCCTGGGCTAGCCTATGCCTTGCTTCAGTTAGCATCCTATAACTGAAAGGGAATTAAGAGTGGGGCCTTGAAACCCTGGACTTCTTCCACACCCATCTTGGAAACTGTGTGTGAACAAGTCCAAGTTAGTTCAAGCGCATGTCACAGCACTCCTACTAATCATGGTCTGTCCAGAGCCCAAAACATTAGTAACTTCCACCCAAGATCCAGAGCAATCAAAAGCCATGGAACGCATGGTTTGGCTCTGTCTGAATGCTCTTTCCCTGTGGCCTGTTTTGTATTTATTTTTTTAAATATCATTTAATGACGTCATACAAGAATGTTAATTTCTGTTGCTGTGATTAAACACCCTGCAAAAAACAACCTAGGGTAGAGTGAGCTTATTGTAGCTTATAATCCCAGCTGATGAGAGACCTGGTCACATCGCATCCTCAAATGGAAGAAGGGGAAATATGGTCACATCACATCCTCAAATGGAAGAAGGGGAAATATGGTCACATCGCATCCTCAAGTGGAAGAAGGGGAAATATGCAGGCATGTTTACTTTCTGCCTTGCTTGTGCTCAGCTCAATTCCTACACTCTTATGCAGCTCAGGACCCCTCTGCTTAGGGAATGGTGCCACCCACAGTAGGCTGGTCTCTCTTCCTATATCAATTAACTTAATTAAGACATTATCACCAGAAACATGCCCAGGGACCAATGCAATCATTGAGACTTTCTTCCCAGGCGATTTTAGATTGTATCAAGTTGACAATCTGAACATCACAAAGTGGGCAAGGGATGAATGAAGCTCTAGGAAGGAGACTCTCACCATTAAGTTTCTGGTCTGTACCAGTCACTCTCATCTAGTCAGACATAGCCAAAAGCTTACTGAATTCCCCCACTATAACCCCCTCCCACAGACACAAGTCACCACAATCAAAAATCCATCAGCAGATGACAATTGTTTTATTACTATTACTCTAGATTTTTATTTGCCTTTTATTTCCTGGAATATATGACTAGGTAAGACCAGAGTTCAAATCCCATCCAGCTACATAATTGGGTGTTATATTCTTAAACCAAGATTAAAGTTTACTGCAGAGAAACATAAATCTCTTTAACCTGAACTTCCCTGCAATTAATTTCATACCTAAAAGTAGTTTTACAGTAGGTGGAGAAAAGACGGAGGTGTTAGCCTGGCCGACACCTCTGGGGCAACGGCCAAGGTGACTTTACAGATACAGTTCGGAAAAGTGCTTCTGTGACTTATAGGATGTGACATGCCACAGGAAAAGGCACCAAAATCCACCATGTTTCTGCAACTTATTATCCTTGCTTAATTAGAATTTGTCAAGAAGCAGCTTAAGCAGCAGTTATCAAAAGGGCATAAATATCTCAGCATTGACTTTTCTGCCCCTGAATTTAAATACTTCCCCGTCCAAAAAGACACAGGAAAATGTCAGACTGCATGGCCACCCTGCCATAGAAACTGGATGGGGGTGCTAACAGCCCCCGGGCTCACACTGTAGCCAGGTCTGGTGACAAGTTGTCAAGTGCCTACCTACAGAGCTTCACCTCAGCTATTCGGCAATGCTTCAAGTGTCCCCGTGTTGTCACGTCTCAAAAGTACTGACTATTATTAAATTAAAAACTGCTGAATCTGGCTGAGACCATCCATAGGTGACAATAGTGATGAACCCTTCCCCACAGTAGCAGATTTTTCACCTAAGGTAGCTATAGCAACAATAAAATAGTATAAGCAGATAGAGGTTGCTGGTTACTATTCTGGCTCCGACACAAATAGAATTGGATCCTCTGTGTCCCACGTTGCACCATTGCTGGGCTGGCTGTCATCTTGTTTCTCCATCACCTAGCAAAGATGTCATGCTGCTTAGATTACAGCGCTGAACCCTGAAGGCCACATTTAAGTAAAAACCCAGGGCCAGCAAGATGGCTCAGAAGGTAAAGGTGCGACAACCTGAGTTCAATCCCCAGGGTTTAAGGGGTGAAAGGAAAGAACTGACTGCCCAAGATTTTCTTCTGATCTTTGCACATGCATCATGGCACACACACATGTGCATATACATACACATGATAACAAGATGATGATGACAAAACAAATAAATAAAAAGCCAGGACATTCTAGGTAGAAAGAATCCATGACCCCAGTGCCAGACAGTTTAGACTCAAAGACAAGACCATCCATAAAGGCATCTTCAAGACTACAGCTATGACTTGTCCTGAAGCAGGTCAATAAAACTTGAAATAAAATTTCCTCTGAGAAGGGAGAGGCCAGTCTAGGACAAGAGCCGCAGCATCCCCAGGGACACAGTCAAGGGCAGGTTGCTCCAACCTTGGGCCTTCCCAACACACTGTCATGTTATTCTCTTGAAGAGATACAAACAAAAGTTCATCTGAGACACAGCACAAAGACGTGATTCCACCCAGTTCTAGCTTGCTGAATCAAGAATTTGGAGTAGGATAGGTTACTCAGAAGAGCATAAACGAGGTTTTACTCACAGAAGTATGGGTGTGGAGGTTGGTTTTTTGGTAACTTGGCATAAGCTGGAGTCATCCAGGAAGAGGGAGCATTGATTGAGAAAATGCCTCCCTCAGATTATAGACATGTCTGTGGGGCATTTTTTAATTCAATATTTGAGGTGGAAGGTCCCTGGAGGTAAAAGAAAGCAGGTTGAGCAAGCCTTTGGGAGCAAGCCAGTAAGCATCACTCCTCCAAGGCCTCTGCTTTAGTTTCTGTCTTCGGGAACAATTTCCTCTCCAGGTTCGTTTTGGACACCATCTTTATTTTTTTTTAAATATTATTTACTTAATGTATTTGAGTACACTGTAGCTGTCTTCAGACACATCAGATCCCATTACAGATGGTTGTGAGCCACCATGTGGTTGCTGGGAATTGAACTCAGGACCTCTGGAAGAGCAGTTAGTGCTCTTAGCCACTGAGCCATCTCTCCAGCCCCGGACACCATCTTTATTAAAGCAATAGAAACCAAATCAACACAGTGGGTAACTGAAAATAGCTCTCACTGCCAAACCGCACCCCATCATGGATCTCGACCTCTTGGACACTGTATCACAGAGCCCTATCTTCAGGTAACCTTCCATGCCCTGTGCATTGTAGCTCCTCCCACAATTGCATGCAGCTGGAAGGCAGGAGGGAGTATGCCTAGAATTGTAAGTGAGGGTCCAGTTGCTCTCCTCTTTCTCTTTTCACTATGAAGTGTGAGAGGCTCTGTTGCTATGACCACGGACCTGGCTATCACCATATGCTTCTGCTATCTCATTGCCACGACCGCAGAGGCTGCATCACCTCTGCTCCCTGATGGTGATAGGGTGCTCATATCATACATACCTGGGAGAAAATACATCTATTCATGGGTGCATTGTGACAGAGAAGGTGGAGAATCCCCAAGGAGACTAAGTGGCCTACTGAGCCTGAAGTCATTGTCAACTGACTCTTCACAGGAAATGCATACAGTGGCTTCTGGTTTAGGGGATGGAGGCTGAGCCTGTGATATGCCCGAGGCCTACCCTGGCATACCGTGATAATCATGTCCTTACCTCACACAAACTAGCAGCTGAACTTAGATCCAGCTCATGTTCTGACTCCAAGTCTGTAAACCAAGCTGCCTTGCAGCAGAGTACGAATGATCTCCCCAGCCTAGGCTCACCTTTAAGGCTGATCTCCTGAGAGTCCACCTCTGGGGTAGGTTTGCTCTCTGGAGCTCATTGAAGAACTTTGGGGAATGGGAGGGCAAGCCCTCTATTTCAGAATGATTTTCCAAGATCAACCACAACCAAGATGACTGCTCATTTGATTTGATTATTGATGTATTGCCTGGCAATTCTGACTTGTGCTCTAGTTTGGAATTGTCCTTCAAGGACCCATCTGATAAGGCTTAATTGGCAGCCTGAGGCTCTATTGGGGCCTACTGATAGAAATTAAGGAGTATGGCTTACTGTAAAGAAGTTAAATGAGTAGATGGGTAGCCATGAAAAGGCTATTGGGGTCCAGTCTGCACTCTCTCTTTGTGTGCCTCTGTCTGTCTCTGTCTGTCTCTGTCTCTCTCTCCTTCCCTCCCTCCTTTTGTGCCCCCTCCCTCTGTCAGGTTTTATATAAAGAAGTGTCATACCAAAGGGGAACAAATGTCTCTCCTGTGCTATGGTTTGGATGTGATTCAAATGGATTGCTTAAGTCATTAGGGGCTTGGGATACAGGACGGCAGTCCTGAGGGTAAGAGATGGGAGTTTTAAGTGGTAGAGAGAGCCTAGAGATCTCAGTTCATAGTGCTTTCCTGGAAAACAGAAAGAGTTGAGTTTTATCTCTAGAACTCATGTAGAAGAAAGGAGGGAAGGGGGGAGGGAGGAAGGAAGAAAGAAAGAAAAAGAAAGAAGAAAGAAACAAAGGAAAGAAAGATAGAAAGGAGGGAGGGAGGAAGAAAGAGAAAGAAAGAAAGAAAGAAAGAAAGAAAGAAAGAAAGAAAGAAAGAAAGAAAGAGAGAGAGAAAGAGAGAGAGAGAGAAAGAAAGAGAGAGAGAGAGAAAGATCGATCTGGGTATGGTGGCAATCCCAGCATTCAAGAGGCAGAGGCAGAGGCAGGCAGATCTTTCTGAGTTAGAGGCCAGCCTGGTCTACATAGTGAGTTACAGGACAATCAGATCTGTCTCAAAAGAAAAAAAAAGAAAGAGAGAGAGAGAGAGAGAGAGAGAGAGAGAGAGAGAGAGAGAGAGAAGAAAGTCAGGCCAAGCAATATAGTAGGCTCTTACAATCCTAGGAAGGAAAAGATGGGGCCCTCTGGAATGGTGAAAATATCCCCTCTCTCAATTGGGATTATGCCCACTTGGACCATACATTTGAAAAGTTTTATCAAACTATTCAAAATATGTACATTTTTATTTTTTTAAAGCATATATCTCAATTAAAATAAAATACAATAGGCTGCAGGGGTGGCTCAGCAGTTAAGAGTGCTTTCTGCTCTTCCAGGGGCCCTGAGGGTTCTTTTTCTCCCTGCACCCATGTTGTGTGCCTTAAACTCCCTATAATTCTAGCTCCAGGAGATCTGACACCCTCTTCTGGCTTCTTCAAGGACCTATACAGCCATGGCATACACATATGCACACACACACACACACACACACACACACACACACACACACACACACACACATACTTGCACACCACTTGTGCACACTCAAATAAAAATTAAATATGTATTTTTAAACCAAAATGATATAAATAACTATGTAAGTAGAACTCATGGAAGATTTATGAAGATTGAATGAAATCCTAAAGTCCACAGCAAGAGATGGGACATGACCCAGATTTCCTAAAATCCTCTCTCCCCACAGGCAGTAACTCTTTTGGGATAGAAAGCGAGAGCCTTGTCACGCCAAGCAGGGCAGGCATTTCCTGTCAGGACTCCAGAATCCCTGCTCAGCAACCTCGTAGAATTTGGGGTGTTCATTTGGACAGTGAATCGGGACTCTTGGGGACAGGAGCCCTCTAGCAGCTCGGGATTTAAATAATGATGTGTCAAAATCTGCCTCCAACGTCTCCAATTTAATCTTCCCCGTGACCTTGTAGGCTTGCAGGATTATTAGAGCCAGCCACACAGAAGCAAAGAATATTAAAGTTGTTTGTCAAAAACCTCCTGCTTCTGTCAGGAAAAACTCCAGAACAGAGGAACATATGTGCTGGAAACAGAAGAACCTCCAAGTGGAAAGAGGGTGATGTGATGTGCCTGGTGTTTGCCAAAAACAGCTCAGCTGAAAGGGTTGAGCCAACAGCCAGGGTTTGCAGCGCTCACACGGAGTCCAGCGGCCAGCTCTTTGCTACACTTTCGGGATTAAAATTATGTGTTCTCCATGTTTCCTTAGAATGAACATGTCTAAGTCACTGCCTCAAATCCTGCTGATCTTAGAAACCAGGCTATTGCTCTGTCCGTGCTGTAAGGACCAGCCACAGTCTGGACCTCAAGTCTCCTCACTTGTCCACTGGAGAAGTGTGTTAAAGAGTAATATTGAAAGAGAGAGGGTTGGGGAGATGGTGCCCATGGCAAAGTGTTTACCTTGAAAGCACAGGGGTATAAATCCAACCCTCAGAACCCACATTTATAAAAGAACAAAATGGGTTTGATGCTCTTGTGTCTGTAATTCCCCATGCTGAGAAGGTGGAGCCAAACAGATCCACAAACCTCACTACCCAGAGAGCCTGGCCTGCCGGACAAGTTCTGGGCCACAGTGCCGTGCTTTCTTAGAAAATGTGGACCTCACCTGAGGAAAAGCACCTGAAGCTGTCCACTGACTGTCGTGTGTGTGTGTGTGTGTGTGTGTGTGTGTGTGTGTGTGTGTGTGTAGCAGTGAAGATCTCAATCCACCACTGACAAGGTAAGCAGCAGGAGAATCATGAGTTTGAAGCCAGCCTGGACTATGCAGAGAAATCTCTCTCTCTCTCAAAAAAAAAAAAAAAAATTATTGACATGAATTCTATAGAAAGGCCTAGGACATAGTAAGTACTTAGCCACCGTGAGCTGTACATGTTAAAGCCCAGGGCACTCCTTTCCCATCTGCCCCTGCAGGCAGATCTCAGACTACACCAAACTCAAATTCAAGTGTGCACTCAGCCAGACCCATAATTCCAGTCATTCAGGAGGTTGACCATACATTAGGGCCAGCCTGGACTGCTTGGTGAGATCTTATCTCAGATTTGTTTTAAGGTCTGGGGATCTAACCCCACAGTGGGACACTTCTGTCCCCACTACTACAGGGATATGCCTATATTCTAAATACTACCGGGGGTGGGGTGTCAGCAGGATCCCACAGAATCTGAAGTTGCGCCTATTCCCAACTTAGTCCTGACTACTCATTAAGAACTAGGCTGAGCCTAGCCCTCTCAGGTTAAATTGACTTGTCACAGCCTCACCACATTCTCTGTCAGGCTCTGTGACAGCTTGAGAAAGCTTGAGTTCAAAGCGTCGTGTGGAAATGGTGTTGACAGGCACCTGGGTGGGAGATGCTCAGTGCTTTGCTCAGTTCCCTGGACTCAGCAAGGCCATGGGGACAGACATACACACCTGAAAGAGGAAGAAAGGGCTTCCATTTTCGATTGCTAAGTAACCTATCACTTCCAAAACCTGACATCTTAACCATTTCTTTCCTTTACACTTCTGTTGTAAAAGGCTCAGAACTGAGGGATTCAGCTGAGCACTCAGAAAGCCAAGGCTGCTTCCATGATGCCTTCTCCGTCGATATCCGGGATACTTTCTGCTCCTTGGCTTCTATTCCATTGGACATGATGTAACATCCAGTGGCCTCAGGGTGATTGCACACCTTGCATGCCCACAAAATGTAGAGATTGCCAAACTAGCTAAAGGTTGAATCTCAGGCATGCTGGTGGGCTTTACCAACCCTGTGTGTCCAAGTGGGAACACAGGTCCAAGTCGAGAACACAGACTACAGTGCCTGACAATGGAATAGTAACATCACAGGAAAGGTCACGTGAGATGGAAGATGCCTCTGCGGCCATTTTGAGAAAGTATAACCTTTGACAAATCTCCACAGGTTGTATATTTTTGAAAATGAGAGTTGGGGACCCCATTAATACTGTAACCTATTAACAGTTATGCACCACTTAAAGGCAAAAAAAAAAAAAAACCAAAAAGCAAAAACAAACAAAACCTATAAGATCAGCATTGTTTATGAGAAAGAGATTAAACCCTCTGGCAGAAAATGTCTAGTCACTGGGTCCCTGGCCTGGTTTATCCGTGATGGGATGGAGCAGGCTGACACTTGAATGGGGCTTCCCATTGGTTAGAAGGGGCGTGAGGAAAGAGCAGTAGATGTCAAATCCCCAAGTATTCAGGTTAAATCTCCCACTGCACACAGACAAAAACAAATTAGCTATGGCTACCAAACAAAGGGACAAGAGTGCCCACTGTGGCGGAGTTCCTGAGCCACAGCCAGCCTTTGTCTTGCCCATGACACCCACTGGAGGCTTCATGGACTCCCTTGGCTTTGTTGATGCTAAGAAAGGGTGACTAACTGGAACCATGGCATTCATTTGATACCTCGTGCTTCCCACAAAACTCTCACCCCTCTCCCACTGCTGTGGCAAAACAACTTCAGGAAGGAAGGGCCTTCTTTTTCTCACAGTTCAAGGGAACAAAGTCTCATGCACCCAAGTCAGGAAGCAGAAAGAGATGAGATGAAGGTTGGTACTCAGCAATCCTCGTTCGGTTTGAGAGCCCAACCCATTGAATGGTGGCACATGCATTTTGAGTGGGTCTTCCTATCTCTAACTAGAAACTTCCTCACATATATACCAAGAGCCCTGTCTCCTAGATCCTGTCAAGTTGGCAATAGTAGGCATCAAACTCTGGTTGCACACCCAAACACCCCACACACACACGCACACACATCCCCAGTTAGTACACAGTAGTGGCACATGACTGAACACAATCTGAAACTCAAGATAATATGGAAATAGGCCCCTATGAACTGGAACACTAGAGAATCTTTTATTTTTTTATGTGCATTGCTGGTTTTGCTCAAATGTATGTCTTTGTGAGGGTGTTAGATCTTGGAGTTACAGACAGTTGTAAGCTGCCATGTGGGCACTGGGAATCAAACCCTCGTCCTCTGGAAGAGCAGCCAGCGCTCTTAACCGCTGAGCCATCTCTCCAGCCCCTAGAGCATCTTTCAAACTATGTCACTATGTTCTCATTTAATGAACTTCTTTGCTTAACATCTTCCCCACCCACACTACGGCCTCTCCAAAAGCAACGGTAATTTGTTCTCGCCTGTCTGCCCCTTTATTCTCAACGCCTAACACAGAGATGATCAAACACTAAGCACTCTATAAATATTTATTGAACCAATGAGTGAGCGCAGCCTGTTAGCTCCATCCACAGCCATGTTGGATAGTTAGAGACTGTATTTCTCCTGTTCATCTCCATACCCCAGCTGGTGCCTACTAAATGCTCACTGAATGCTTGATGAGAGAATAAATAAAGAGACCCAAAGCAGAGGAAGGAAGGAAATGAAATACCTTAGATTTGACACCGAACCTTGCCTCCACCTGCATGTCAACCAAATTTTACTGAAGTCTTGCACTCTCGCTCTCAAATTTCCTAGGTTTTGAGAAGTCCAGTGTCCAGTATTACCCTCAGCAAACTTGCTATCCTGGGTGAAATGTGGAACCAGCAATGGGGCAACAGCAGTGTCAGACGATTCTATTTCACTTACAAGGTTGGTTTTTTTTTTTTTCAAGATAGACTCTCACTTTGTAGCCCAGGGAACTGGCTAACTTGGAATTCACTATACAGCCCAAGGTTCCAACAAGGCTTTTTCGACTACCCTCCTGCCACAGCATGGCAAGAATTACAGGTATGCTCCACCATATGCACCTCATTTGCAAGATTTCATGGCAAGAACTAAAAATTGGAACCCAACGTCTGTGAGAGTTCAGTAGAATGTAGTTTGAGAAAATACCCACGGGGGCAGGAGAGATAGCCCAATGGGTAAACTCCTTGCCCACCACTGGAACCCACACTGAAGGCCACACAGAGTGACACATACTTAGAATCCTAATGGTGGCAAGGTGGAGCGTGAAGACAAGCAGGTCCCTAGAAGGTTGCTGACCAACTAGCCTAGGCTATGGCCAAGCCAATGACAGAGGCTGTCTCAAAGAAAACATTGAAGGCATCTGACACACAACACCAAGAGTTACCCTCTGACCTCCACACCCATGCACGTATGCACAGATGTCTACGTGCACAGAGAAGACGTCACAATCTGAAGCATGTTATCTAAGCTTTAACAATCTCATCTTTGACCCACACCCACCCCACTCCCTATCACAAGATCTTACCTGACGACTCCCTCTCCCTGCCCATCTCAACCCCAACACCAGCAAGTTCAGTGAAATCAGCTTTTCCTTCACTGTTCGTCCCGTGGCCAGCTCTCCTTAGGATTCTATAAATCAGTGCAGCCTGCTCGTGTTGCTCACCTCCTGCCTTTGCTAGCTGCCTCCTGGGAAACATGCAATGATCCAGCTAAAGCTTCCTGCCTCGCTGAGCTCAGGAAAAGGGCATTCTGTGCAATGAGGCATGCTTCAAATAGTCGGGTCCCCAGAGGCCCTCTTCAAACTTGAGAATGCCAGTGATGCCCAGACCTGAGAAGCTCACACATCTTCTCCCTGCACAGAAACAAGGGTCGCAGCCTGTCCCGCTGTGCCACTCACTTGCCTGGGAGATCATTCTGTATAGACCCACAGACCCAGCCAAGGAGACCCCTAAACTTGGAGAGCTCCAGAGTCCTTGTAATTCTTGGTTCTGAGCCCCAGTCTCTACTGCGGTCTCTGACTGCATGTTGGTGAGGAAAGGTTTTATTTGACTTACATGGCCATCACTGAAGGAAGTTAGGAGAGGAACTCAAGTAAGACTGGAACCTGGAGGCAGGAGATGATGCAGAAGCCATGAAGGGGTGATGTTTAGTGGTTTGCGTTCATGGCTTGCTCAGCCTGCTTTCTTATAGAACCCAGAACCACCAGCCCAGGGATGGCCCCACCCACAATGGGCTGGGCCCTCCCCCATCTATCACTAAGAAAATGCCCTGCAGCTGGATCTCATGGAGCTGTTTTCTCAACTGAGGCTCCTCCCTTTCTGATGATTCTAAACTAGTGTCAAATTGACATAAAAGCAGCCAGCACCATGGGATAAAGAGAAACCTATGTGCTCAGACTTAAGCTGGGTGCCAGGTGCCAGAAGAGGGATGCCATAGAATGAAGCCAGCTGACCTAGGAGTTTCCTTGCATCTGTTATTCTGCCAAAAGCACAGTCTCCAGTACTGTGACTTGGAAGGGAGTCACCACCTTCTTTAGTTCTTTATAATCCTGTAGTTTTCCTCCATGACTGACATACTTCTCTGTCAGTCACAGCTAGCTGCGGAACAGGATACAGGTCTGGAAAATGGTGTCCAACGATGCTACTTTCTTTCAAAGAAGAAATGCACATGCTATACTCTTTAAGAAGGAGGATTGCCTGTCCCTCAGACAAACACAGCCTTTATTCTTTATAATACTCTATCCCATACCCCATCTTCCTTTTCTCCCATTGCATCTGGGGGTTGCATGAATTAAGGCTCACTCATGCCCAGTATACAAAGCCCAAATGTTCTATATACTGGCAGGTAACCAACAAATCTACAATTCATTTCCAGGCCTCTGGTCACCCCGCATGTCCCTCACCTACAAGCTACTTTGGTCACCCTATTAGGGAGCAGCTGGGGTGGTTCCTACCAGCCCATGAGGTCTCCTTCCTCAACAACAGCAGCCCAGGAGGAATGGCCCACACCTCACTGTCTGTGCCTCCTGTGACCTGCTATTCCACACTAAAGCCTTCTGGTTTCCCTCGAGGAATTCCAGATCCATGCAATTCTTACATTTGCCTCTAAGTGACCCAAGCAGGCCCTTTTGTCTGCCTTTTTTTTTTTCTTCATCTCCTCTTAACTGATTTAGAATTCTCATACCAACCTACATCCCTCAGATCTGCCAGAATAGGTCCTTCCAAGTTCTTTTCAGCCACACTATTGATCTTTCCATGAGTTGAGCACTTGAGTTTGGACACGGGAGCTCAAAGTGCCTAGCAGGGGATGGATACTGAGCTGGAGAAAGTTCTCTGTAAAGCCGTCTAGACCTCAGCCTCATATCCTGTTACCTCTTAGTAACACCCAAGCAACTGTCACTATAGCTAGGAGACCTGTCATCCTATCTCAGAAAGATGACTGGCCACATCAAGCACCCCCCCCCCATGAATGCTCTACACATTCTTGATTATATTGGTCCCTGTTTGTATTTAAATATAGAAGACATCCACAGACCAAAGAGTGTATTCTGCCCAAGTCCAGCCTGGTGAGCCAAGTTTATTCAGGTTACTTACAGAATTATGTGGATACACAAAAGCTTCACCACTAACAAATAGCACCCTAGTTAGCCATTTACTTCTTACAGAATTTGGGAGCATCTCATAAAAGCCTGGAGAGCCACACTAGCCTTCCTCTCATGGATAAGGGAATGCTCATAGGCCCAGTCTCATGGTGGTCTCCGTGTGTGATTACAACTGCTCTGACCCCGGGCAGCGATAGCAGCACCCAACCCTGAGAAAACATCCATGTGACTTCTGCCTTTGTCAAACCTGTCCCATCTCACCACATGCAAGAAGCAGAATCTCAATCTCTCTCTCCCTCTCTCTCTCTCTCTCTCTCTCTCTCTCTCTCTCTCTCTCTCTCTCTCACACACACACACACACACACACACACACACACACACACACACTTGAAGAAGCCCTAAAGGGTAGAGTGCAGAGTGCTCTGGAGTGTCTGTATGTACCACTTACTTGCTAGCTTGTGACACTGTTGGTGTCTCCAGATCATAGGGCTCTTGAGGGAAGAGCAGGAGTGACCATATTTACTGACCCTGAGTCATTAGCAATGCTTAATGTTGCGCTAGAGAGATGGGAGAAGGAGCTGGAGACAGAGACGAGCTGAAATGGAAATTTTAAAGGGAATTCTTCTCCCTTTCACTAGTAGCATAATTAACCAGAAGAGCTCCGACTGGCGCCGTTATGGTGACTGTAATATGAAACTGAAGCGTAATGGGACAATCTGGGTGGAAAATAATAACGCTTAGCATCACTACAGCTTATTACATGTGATGCTTTTTTGCTCCCTTCGAACTGCACAGACATTAACTAATTAATTGCCATAGGACCCCAGAGTAGAGAGAAGGCTCTCCTATCTATATTTTATGAGGAAAGAAAACAAGCCCTTTCTAAGCAAGGCAGAAGTGGGTTCTGTGTCCCAGGTTGTCTTTCTTTCGCATCCTCTACAGCCCTCAGGGAACACACATTTTTACATCTTTGCACAGTTCTAAAGATTCTATTAATAGCCTTAAAATGTGAGTGGATTTGAGCTGGAAGAGACAGAAGAGCAACACAGAGCCAAACCTTTTATTTCACAGAAAGAAACTTGTTTCAGTCAAGGACTTTCTAAGGTCACAGAAAACAGCTGAGGGGAGCCACATCTAGACTGGTTCTGCATGCCCAGGCGAGGGCCACCTCATACCCACAAGTTCTGGAAGAAAGCCATTACCGCTGGGCCCACAAACGACGAGCCGTGTGTTTAGAAGACGGGTTGTCTGCAGGAGCATGCGTATGTGTTATTTTTGCATCCATGTGTAATGTACGCATGTGCTTGCAGCATGCACACACTGTGCATTCATCTGGAGGCCAGAAATGAATATCAGGTATCTTCTTCAATTGCTCTCCAACTCATTTTCTGAGACACGGTCGGTCTCTCGCTGAACCTGGAGCTCAGGAATTCGCTAGACTGGCTGGCCAATGAGTTGCAAGGGTCTGTCCTGACCACTCCTCCACCACCCACCACAGGCACCGCCCTCGCCCAGCTTCTTACTTGGCACTCAGTTGCTGGGAATCCAAACTCAGGTCTCCCTACGTGTGCAGGAAGCGCTGTAACAACTGAGCCTGTCTCCGCACCCCTGAGCACTTGCCATTCAGTCACCAAACTTTCACTGGACATGTGACACATGACTCCTGGAGCACTAGAGACCTGGAAGGACATCTGCTCGCTCATGTCAAGTGGGGTGTGATGGGAAGTCAGTCCTGTGAGTGAGAGACACACAGAAAACTTCTGTCCCAGGGAAGGCACAGGCTAGGGCACTTGGGCATTCCTCAGCCATATATACTGTTCGGAGCACAGAGTAGATGTACAATAAATAAGGGGTGTCTAGTCAGCTGGTGTTTTTTCAGCCACCACTCAAAAGCTGCCTGAAGTAGGATAGGATATAGCGAAGTTTCTATACAACAATTTTTTAATTTGATTTTATCTTTAATTCTTTCTGTGTCCGTACATGGCTATATACACATGAGTGTAAGTGTTTAAGGAGGCCAGAGGCATCCAAGTCCATAGGTCTCAGGGCGTAGGTAGTCATGAGCTGCCTGGGGGTGGCAGGAATTGAACTCAGGTCCTGTGCAAAAACGGTCCCCTCTGTACCCTTCTCCTAACCTCTGAGCTATCTCTCTAGTCTCAGCGTGCTTGCGTTTTCAGCCTAGGAGAGATCTACAAACCAATCTCCTGATTCACTCTGCCTTTGTCTATTTACGGAATAAACACATGTTGTATGTGGATTGAGGATTGCGGTAGATACAAAGATTACAAAGTATTCTCCATCTGCATGTTGTCCACTTAGGGCAATTCAGAAAGTCTTTCGATACACAGCAGGTTGTAGGAGATTTGGTTCAGTTTCTTTGTGTCCACTGTATGATTTCCTAGTGACAGGAAACCCAGAGCAAGGCTAGAGCCAGTGGGTCAGGGGCATGGGCTGCCTACCAGAGCAGACTATCCTGAAGGCAACTCCACCGCAGGACCTGTGGTTTCGACAGCTGCAGTCATTGCTGTCATCACCGCCACACTGTGAGCATCCGATCGTCATCATGTGCCACCACCGTAGGACTCAGAGCCAACGTAACACGTGCTGAAGTAAGCGATCCCTCTTGGTGATGGGCTGGAATCTGAGTCAGAAAAGAACTTCTGAGAGCAGAATAAAACCAAGGCAGACCGGGAAAGAGAAGGAAGGCTCAAAGACAGAGGAAACAGATATTTGCAAAACCTAGCTCTTTGCAAAACCTGAGTACTCTTAAGTTGCTTGTTTGAGTCACTGATAGCTAAGCAATGATTTTTTTAAAATGCAGTCAAGTTTCTTAAACCTCTAGGAGGTCATGCCAGCCAACTGATCAAAAACCATTCTAGAAAACCATGAGCTGCCCTTTCCAGGACTACCTGGATTAAACTTGCCTTCCCTCTCTGCTTTAGCTCATGTGTTCAACTACCTGGCAGAGATGTGCCACCAAAGATCAGAATTGCCGGTATGGGTGACTGAAGGCATCTACAGAACCTGCCTATGGGGAGAGGGGCACACAGGAGCTTTGACTCCCAAAAGCCCACTGTGGAGGGGTCACTATGATCACCACGGCCAGCACACACGAAACGTCATGGTCACACCTCTGAGGAGCTCTGCTCCTTGGCAGACCCTCTTCTGAAGATCTGCTATAGCAAACTCTGCTGAGATCCAGAGCCACACTCATTTCTACCAGGCCACAAGCCTAGCTTCCTTCCTCACCACATACCACAGTTCCTGAAACCCAAGGACTGCACAGACTCCCAAGCCTGTGTTCAGCCATGTCCCTCTGCCCAGAAAGCCTTGATTTACTTTCAAACAGGCCAGTCTCTCTCAGCTCCAACACAACAAAGAACACCTCCCTCCATGATGTCACTGTCACCTGTCCACATCGATCAGCATGCTTCTCCCTGTCTACAACAGTAGTCTCCGGGTCTCTAGCAATTAGCCAAGAGCCTACCTCATTCGAACTTCATTTGGAAACTGGATTACATTATTAAAGTGGTCTTTAAGGTGGCGGGCTTACACGCAGACAGAAGACACTAATAGGCATTGGCAAAGAATAGGCTTTCCCTTAATGGAATTTACATTGGATGGATGACACGTGGTCCCTCAGGTTCCCTAGCCTCTAATTCATCTGGCAATGCAGCTGCAGAGCCTTCAGAGGCAGCCAAGAAAAGTTTGTGTGCTCCTTGAATTGCTTTTCTTACATGAGCAATGTAGGCTAAGTAGGCTGTGACTCAACCACTCATCTGCCCACAGGACACTTAGGAAGTGGTCACAGCATGTCTCCAAATGCTTAAAGGATCCAGAATCTTGCCAGCATCTCCATAGGAAAGCAGCTGAGGAAGGGAGGGCAAGCCCAGGCTATGAAAGTCCCTGGGCTCCCACAGCCCATTGCCGGTAAACACAGAACCCAGCTCTTTGGGATAAACTATTTGCAGCCCTCTAGTTTGTCAGCCCTGTTCTTTCCCTCCATTGACTCCCTCACCATTCCCTGACACTGAGTGTGAGCCTCTTAGCACTAAATGCGCACAAAAGGAGTTTAAGGGAAATTAAACAGTCAGGCTCTCCCAGTACCTGTTCAGAGTTCCGATTTCCTGCTGATACGAATAATTATCCGGCTTTAAAATCTCCTAGTGTTTTTTTTTTCTCTCTCTCTTTCCAAGAGAGACATTGCAAAATTGCTTTCCACAGTGTCATTTGGAGAGCAGGGAGAAGAAATTTACCATATAATTTGTTTTAAATAAACTTTTTAAAGGTATAGATAACCGAAAAATAAAAACCAAAGCGGAAGGCTCTCAGACAGTTGCCTCTGCCTGATTTTCACATGTAGCTTTTATCACTGTGTCCCAAGGTCAGAGTTTAGTCAATGGCTCTGAATCTGGGTATAGACGGAGGGTGGTTGTGTGGGCATTGGGAACACAGGTTCAGGACCCCAGAGGCCAAGCAATGTCACTTTGTCTCTTCTGTGCCAAGGATGGGGCAGTCTCTGGGGTGGAGAGGGACAATGGGCTGGTGAGGCCAACTCCAGCCCTCAGGAGGCTCTCTCTGGTGGGGAAGCAGACAAGGAAAGAGGTAATCATACTGGGACCTCAGTGGGATGGCCATGGCATCAAGGAGACTGGAAAGGACGGACAACATGTTAAAACCAACTGGTCCGATGATGCTCTCATGCAGGAGAGATAGACAGAACTCGTTTTGAGAGACTATTGTCTCGTGTGCCCAAGACAGAACTGTAACGGAAAGCCTCCATGACCCTATTTCCTTATTCCAATGTCTGTTCTCTGCTGCTCTAGATGCTGCTGCCAATGGATTTTCATCCACCCTTCACCCCAGAAAATGGTCCAGGACACAGGACCTGCCATGTCCACAGATTACAATCTTCACACCCCCACCAGGAGCCACCTGTACCAGTGGCTCAATGACAGAAGGTCGTATGATTTTGTGCTTGACCTTCCCCCTTGACTAAATCAACTTTATATTGCAACTCCGTTCCCGGTGGGTTAGGGTGGAGGCTGCAGCCAAGAGGCGATCCATGTGTAGGTCCTTCTGTGCGCTATCTCGATTCCTGCCCCTTCTCATGCAAGAGGCACACTTGACATCCCTGTTCCAGACAGAATAGACAAATATCCCTTCCTCAAAAAAATCTCACTTGGGATTTAACCCTGAGACTTAGCCTCCAGCTTCCTGGTTGTAGTAGACACTGGATTTTCTCAGCAAGATATAAGACAGAGCGAGACCCTCCATGTATGACTCCTGTCCCCTCCCAGTGTGGCCCAGGACAACCACACTTGGCCTTTGCTCCAGGCATTCTCTTCAGAACTTATCTAGCCCTGGTAACTGTAACTTCTGCTCCGAGGTATCCCCGACACTAACATTCCCCAGCTATCTCCAGTTGCCAGCTTCACACCATGACCCAGAAATCCCTCCAAGTTCCTCTAGTAGAGTCATGGCTAAACGGCTCCTCCTGGAATCCAAGTTCTTCCGTGAGTGCTCTACCCATGTGTTCCAACTCAACACACACGCCTCCTGGCTACATCCACTCCTTCAGCCCCTCCCTGAATCCTCTCCACCTCTACACTTTGCCCTCTCGCCTCACCATCAATTGTTTGAAAGGCTCCACTTTCCACAAGGTTCCCCGTGACCACACAGTAGTGGAGAATCTCTCTTACCCACGCCACACAGACAAGTGAGTCCTTGTTATCTCAAAGGGTCATTTCACTCGGTCTGTGGTAACGCAGCTTTCTGCATGAGGCTTTCTCTTTCTCTTGAACTGGCCTATGTTCCCTGGGTGGAAAAATCACTGTTTGTGGATATAAGTCACAGTGTGTGTGTGTGCACGTGTGTGTGTGTGTGTGTGTGTGTGTGTGTGTGTGTGTACGTTCATGTGGGTGGATGCACCCATGAACATACACATGTGTATACGCACACATGCATGCTTGTTGGGCCTATAGGTCCAAGTCCGGTGCCTCCACTGAATGGTTCCCAGCTCATCTTTTGGGACAATGACTCTCATTCAACCTGGAGTGCATGAATTGATCTATGCTAGTCAATCAGCTTCAAGGATCCTCCTGCCTCTGCCCCTACCCCCAGCACTGGAGTTACAAGCATGCACCACCATGCTCAACTTTTTACCTGGATTCTGGAATCTAAACTCAGTTCCTTGTGACTGTGTGGCAGGCACTTCCATGAGCCATCCTCTCAGCCCCAACAAAACAAAGAAAGATTCTCATGTTTGTTGAGCATTTACTACACGCCCAATACATTGTAGCTTAACATTTTATGCATGTCGTGTGACTTACAATAATGCCCACATGTCTCTCACGTGCAGCTTAATGAATTTTATCTATCTACATCCATGAGCCATGACGCCACTCAAGACAAGAAACTCCTCAACTCCTCCTGTGTCTTCCACAGGAATCACTGCTGCTCAGAGCTCTCTAGACAAAGGTTGGTTTGGCCCATTCTTGAGTTCACACAATTGAAGTAGAAATAGAAACTCCATAAAAAGTAGAATAAAAAATGTGCACTCTGTCTGGCTTCTTTCATTCAGCAGAATACCTGTGGAACTCATGTATGCATCTCTAGTTAGCTGGCTGATGAAGGATCTCCCCTTCCGTATTCCACCTACCATACTGTATTTACTCCTCCTCCTTGAAGAATGTTTTTGTGTCTAGTTTTTGATGCTATGAATGGGGCTATGAATATTCTCTCTTTTGGTGAACACAAACCACCGTTCCCTCAGAATGGAAATCACCAACCATGGCACACAAACATCGCCATTATTAGTCGATCCTACTGCATGGTTTCTCCACAGGCTTCACTCCTATGTATACTTTTGCCCAGAAGCACAAGAAAGCTGTTTCCATTCAAAAGCTTCATGTTGTAATCTGTCAAATCTTTCTATTTTACCCATTCTACTGGGGGCAATGTGTTATCTTATCATGGTTTTAATGAACAGTGATGTCAAATGAACTTGAACATGTGCTTATAGGCCATTTCTAAGTCTTTGTGAAGATATATCAGACATTTGGTATGTGAGAAAATTGTAGTCAGGCTTGATGTTAGCCCTGAAGGGCAAGTATTGATATCTCCATCATACAGAAGCTCCAAAAACCTAAGTTACGTTGCCCAAGGTCCTACAGGGAAGAAATAACAGAACTGGGACCTTCACACAGATGCACGACTTTCTACCTGAAGATACGCTCTCCAAGAATAATGTGTGCATTATGAGTGCATACTATGCCGTAGTCACCAGGGTTTTAACTAGCCTCTGTGAGCCCTAGGCAAACCTCGGGCTTCTTGAGACTCCAACACAGTGTGGGTGTAGTACCAGCCCCTGCCTCTAGACGTCATGGCAAAGATGTGCTGGGACAAAGCACACAGCTGACATAGTAGGAGCTCAAAGGATGCCATGCCCTCTCTTTGCACCTCCCTAGGAAAATTATCAAAATTCTACTATAGAGAGTGGGACTTCCCTGCATGCTTGCTTGCAGGTTTGATTTTCATGATACGGCAACTCAGAGATGCCTCTAGACCAGTGGTTCTCAATCAATCCATGGGTTGCAACCCCTTTGTGGGTGACATATAAGGTATCCTTCATAGAAGATAATTATGACTCATAACAGTAGCAAAATTACAGGTATGTTTGGGGGTCACCACAACATGAGGAACTGTATTAAAGGATCTTTAAGCAAAATATCCACCATATAGTGTTAAAAAATGCCAGAAGAAAACATGACCACCAAGGGTCAAAACACAAGCTGACTCAGCCTCTAACCTGTTATGTGTCCAGTTTCCAGACACTTCTTCCACCCTTGAGCTAGAAATCCCAAGTTCATTACACATTAGGGAAGTATTAAATTAAAATCACAGTGAGCTTACCACTTCACACCCTCCAAAATGGGTAAAGCCTAAAAGACGAAGATTGACAATACAAAGGATTGGGTCCCTGCTCTCTCTCCCCATTGGGGACCCTTCAGAAACATTTTAACTGAAGACTTCAATGAATGGGAGCAAGTTATCGATCTCTGTTATTAAAACCCAGGATGTGAAGTCACAAGGCGTTTAGTTCAGTAGCTTGCCCAGTACCTTTTGGAGGGATATAATGTTATTAAATAAGTCTCTCGTGAGTTCTGTTGGAACAACTCAAAAATAATTCATGGAGAGTTCCCAGAGTTGGTGTGGTCTCTGATGCTTCCCCTCAAGTTACCAAAACTTACTAAATTCTTTCAGAAACCAGTCTCCAGGCAAAAGGCAACTGGCATCATGACAGAAACCGCTTTGCCACCTGCTGGCAACTAACTGAAAATCTGATACCCTTGCTGCTGAGTAGCCAGACAGAACCTATCTAGACACACTTGTATATAATAACTAATTGTTGCATATGCTATGAAACAAAGAAAGATAACGTTGTCTTAATTTGGGTTTTATTGCTATGAAGAGACACCATGACTAAGGCAAGTCTTATAAAGGCAAACATTTCATTGGGGCTGGCTTACAGTTTCAGAGGTTTAGTTCATTATCCCCATGGCAGGAAGCATGGCAGAGTGCAGGCAGACATGGTGTTGGAGGAGCCAAGAGTTCTACATCTTAATCCAAAGGCAGCTAGGAGGAGTCTGGATTCCCACTGGGCAGAGCTTGACATATAAATGACCTCAAAGTCTGCCCCTAGTGACACACTTCCTCCAACATGCCACACCTACTCAAACAAGGCCACACCTCCTAATAGTGCCACTCCCTATGGGCCAGTATTCAAATATATTAATCTATGGAGACCAAAGCTACACAAACCACCACAAATGTGATTGTTAAAATCAAGTAAAACAAAAGGCTAAGTAGGACGACATCATTTGGAAAACTGGCCTCAGGTTGAGCCGATGAGAATGTCTGCTGGAGAAGGCCTATGGAATTGAAATTTTAAAGAATAGAAGTATCTTGCCAAGGGATATAGAACAGGGAAGAGCATTGGTCATAAACCAATGTTTGTGTTGTCCAGAAAACTGAGACCAGGCCCCTAGGCTGAGGAAGGCAAAGGCAGGAGATATCTACCAATGTTCTGATGGGAATGGCAGGGCTAAGCCACACAGAACTTCCAAGTCATGAGGGATGCCAGTTCTTTTACAACGATGAAAAACAACTGAGGGCTTAAAGTGGGAGGAACAGCATGAGACAGGTTGTAGTCTGCTCATGGAAGGAGATGAAGGCTACTAGAAAAAGACAAAAGGAAGTGTGGAAGGGTGGGCCCGAAGCTATCTTAATCTGGTCTCTGCTGCCACCACTCCTCCTATTATGAAAGCCACCTCCTACAGGTGACCAGAGCTTAGAGCCTTCCATCTTCAGCACCTAAGAAGGCTTCCCTCCCAGCCCCCATACACAGTCTCCTCTGGGCTTCCATCATGTGCCTGCTGAGTTAGTGTCACTCCAAGAAACAAGATGTATCATCTTATGTGTAACAGGAAACATCTCTAGAAATGCATGGCCTTCAAGGTTGGTGGATTTCTAAGCTTAACAATGTCCTGAGGAACACAAGCTTTGTCTCAGCTCCATCATTGCAAATATCAGGAACCTCTGAAGGAAAAGGGATGAAAGAGAAAGAGAAGAAGATGGATTCTTTCCCATGTCGCCTGGCCAGGTGAGCATAGTCCAGTCCATAAAATGCTAGAGGGTTGTTCTCTTGGCTCTATAGTCTAGAACAATTCTCAGATTTATAGTCTCAGGCCAATTTCAAAGTCTTCAAAAACCTCCAAAAAGTTTTAGTTTATATGGATCTTAATATAGTCTATCGGTTGATATTTGTTGTGTGAGAAATTAGAACAAAGTTACTTTTAACTATTAATTCATTCTAAAATTAATAGTAAAAACCCTACTTTGTATTGATGCAAATAATTTATGAAAAATAATATCCCTTCTCAAGCCAAAGAAAACCTAGGCTAGAATAACACTGTCATAAGACTAACATAGCACGTGAAGCCTTGGTATTACTCTTTAAATAACTTTGATCTTTCAGTGCCCTTTAAGTGGATCATATTTTGGAAACTAATGCTCTGAGGATGATAAAATTGGAATCTACGGGCTGGGGCGCACCAATCCATAGTCTACCATCTAGATAACTGGGACAATTAACAAGCCAAAAATTTGAGCATCGACTAAAAGATTTGCATTGAATACTGAAGCTCTGTCCCACTTCCCCAAACTCCTTAGCACATCTTGGACCATAAAACAATGTCAGTCAAGCTAAACCCTCCAGTCAGGACACCTAGACCATCTCACAGGAATCTAGCTGGCTGGGTAGAGCCTTAGAGGCAGACCTATAATCCCAGCTCAGGTGGAAGAAGATTCCTTGAGGTTGCTGGCCAATCAGGCAACCTGAAAAGATTGTACGCTCCATGTTCAAGTGAGAGAGCCCCTCCCCTTGAAGGAGTCAAGTGGAGAGTACACAGAGGATGCTCCATGACCCACCTTCCACATATGCACACACTGGTGTGGGCACCCACAGGTACACATGGAGACAGCACACAGAGGTACACATGCATACATGCATACGAGCACCCACAGGCACACTTACATACATGCAGACAGCACGCACACACATACATACACACACACACACACACACACACACACACACACACACACACACACGTAGAAAAGAAACTGCCTCGGACAACAAAAGGAACTCACGGGGAATATGGCGGGGTGAGGAATGCAAGAATGAAGGTACATGGTGGGAGCGTGTTCAATCAGCATACAACATGTATTGGTATCAAAATTTTAAAACGAATACAAATCTTTAACTTTCTTTTTAATCCATCTTGGAGTAAAAGCTCCAAGATGGTGATAAAGGGAGGTCCCAGGGTAAAACTGGAAATATCTGCTTCACTCTTGGGTGAGTTAGAAGGCGTCAGAAGGCCCTTCTGTTACAGGAGAGCATTGGCACCATGGCTAAGCACTGTGGTTGAGTGACACAGCCAGGGGCAGCGCTGCGTTGAATCTGTAGCAACACATAGAAAACAATGCACTGCTTGAGTGGGTCAACAGGTATGGAGTTTCAGAGGTCATAGAGGCTTTAGTGACACTAGAGAACGTTCAGATTCTACGACTTGACTTCCTACTTTGGAAAATACATCTAGGGAAGGCCTCCCACTTCTTCCTGAATCCCACATCCACAGTCAAGAGCAGAGAGAGATGAATGTACGCATGCTCACTCTCAGCTTCCTTTCTATACTCTCACACAGTCCAGAACCCAAGACCAGAAAATGGTCCCACCCACAGCTGGGTCTTCCCGCTAGTTAAGGTAATCAAGACAATCCCCCTCAGACATGACCACAGGCTGACCTAATCTAAACAATCCCTCACTAAGATTTTCTTCCCAGCAGAGTCTAGGTTATATCAGTTGACAACTGAAGCAATCATCACAACCCCTTGTCATGTTTTAAGATTTGGCTCAATATTTCAAAATCACAGGAAAGCTTTCTTCGCCCTTCTAAGCAAATCCGTCTCCCCAGCTCTGTCACTTCTACCCATAATAGTCTAAGGAACAGCTCTCAAAGTGAGATTTTCTTGTTTCTCTGTTTATTTTTTTGTAGCTCCTCAACTCTGTAATGTCCACTGCCTTGGGGCAGAGCTGCTTGGACCTAGATTGGTGTCTGCTAAGCTTCCAGGTGTCCCATTGTATATTTGGTAAATTAAAACTCCATTGAAGACGAGATCAAGAATTAGGAGACAATGGTTCAGGGAGAGCCATTGCTATGGGTGCATAAGGTCTTGAGGATAGGAATGGCATTTGGGAGAAGAAGGTAGTTGAGCCAAATATGAGATTCTCCTGTGATCAAGGGTTGCAGACAGACAGCAGCTGATGAGGCACTGAGTAGTAGAAAGATCAACATTCCCAGGCTCGTGCATGTCACGGGAGCAGGGATTATGGGCAGTATGGGAGGAGAAACGGCCCTTACTTGAGACAACCAAGGAATAATCACATTTCAGTGGGAGATGGGAGGCAATAAAATGCAGAAAATATAGCCTTGAATTCCATGCTGATATCTCCAGTGGACACTATGGAATGTGGGGTTCAGTTAGAACTAGAAGAAGTTTTGCCCCAGAGGAATATTTGGAAAAGCCTAGAGTCATTGTTCGTCATAACAGAGAGGCGGGTAGAGAAGAGGTGTATTGTTAAGTCTTAACAGAGCAGTCATCCATAACAAACTTATCCATCCCATAACTTCAATACTACATGAAAACCTGGCTATGTTTTGCATGGGAGGAATGAATAGGATGGATGGATGGATGGATGGATGGATGGATGGATGGATGGGTGGATGGATGGACAGACGGACAAATAAATAGAAATGTACTCTGGGATGGACAGGGTGGATGGGGGCATCAGCAGATGGGTGGACGGATGGGCCCTGATGTATCCATAGACGGAAGTGGGATCTATTGGATTGACAGGTGGGTGGACAGAGGATGGATGGAGGAAGACACCGATAATAGAAATAGAAAACTAGGTAGTTAATTAATATTTTTCATTCTACATTGCCCTTTGGTTGTAGATTTTATTTACTCCGCTTTATTCTAGCTTGGGTTTAAAATATATATAATCACCCATGAAAATAAAAGGATAATGAAATAGAAATAATTAAAAAACAAAAGACTATTCAGAGAAAAACCCTATATTGTCTCAGTATTTTTCCCATGCTCCTTTAAGTAGCAGATTTACCAAATTAATTCTATCTCACCTTGGCAAATATTAAGATTATTTTTCACTTCTTCAACACCCACCAACTGGTGGTGGGTGAGACAAAGCTAGATATAAACTGAATGGCAGGCTAAGGCAAGCTAGGACATAATTCTTGGGAGCAGAAAAGTCACGAGCTTTATTACTTTTGACTGGATGATGAAGAGTTTATTTATAACCCCCAAAAGTCCTTTAAGTTTAACAATAAATAATGACTCATTCCTCCATAAATATTTCCTTGCAATGATCTGTGAAGAGATATTATTTTAAAATCTCATTAGAAAGATTTTGACTGGCCTGATTAAGTAACTGAGTAAACACAGTAAGTTACATATTGGCTCAAACTGTCCCAATGGACTCTCAAGTCATCTTTTCTCAAGCCAATCCACTGGTGACCCTCGGTTACCTTGCTACCCAAATGCAAGTCAGAGGTCCACCAGTTCTGCCAACCACTCAGCCAGTAGGCACTGGGATGTTAAGGCTCAAACAGCTTCCTTGTTTCTGGAAAGCTCTCAAGATGGCTACATTAGACCTTGAGAGTCCACTGCAAGTGCAGTGTCACATGAGAAGCATAAAGGGAAAGCATGGTAGCCACCTGCTGCTGAGACCATGGCTCCCTGGGAAAGTCACGGAGAATCACCTCTGAGAACGCAGAAGAGGCTGCCTGGTTCTGAGAGCATCCTCAGGCCCAGCAGGAATCGTGATCACTTTCTTAGCACTTTTGTTCATGGATGACAATTTCTACATCACATCCTAACAGACTGCTAAGGCAAATGTCCAAGATTTTTTCCTCAGAACTGGGGGAAGGATGAAGGAGCCCTCTGTGGTCCAGCATGATACGTAAATGCATTTGGGTAGCAAGGTAACAGAGGGTCATCAGGGGACTGGCTTGAGGAAGGATGACTAGAAAATCCATTGGAGCAGTTTGAGCCTTTATACGGTTGAGACTTTGTACCTGTATGCCTCCTGTCACCCTCCCAGTCCAGAAGCCTGACCATGGTATAAGCTCATTGGAAGTCTGCTGAATGCTTCCTGTACATCTCAGTCTTATCTATCAAAAGCCCATTTCTCCTTTTCTGGTAGTTGTTTTAAGCCTGTTCACAGCAGGGAAGCACCAGTCAGACAGAGCAAACATGAAATGAAGTCTAAGCTAAGACACCCACTCACCCGCTTGTTCTCCTGATAATGACGCAGAGAGAAACCATGCTGGGACAAACATGGACAAAATAAGCTTTTATGCTCACTACTTTTCCCATTAATCTGACCACATACCTGACAAGAAGAACTTAAGGCGGGGAGAGTTTATTGTGTCTCATGATTCAAGGCCACACAGTCCGTCACGGTGGGGGAAGACACAGCATCTGGAGTGGTAGGCAGCTGGTCGCATTGCTTCTGCATTCAGGAAGTTGAAAGAGAGATGAATTCTGGTTCTCATCTGGCTCCTTATGTTTCCCCAGGAGAACAGCCTCTGTCAGCAAAAGATGCATTCCTCTATTATGAGAAGAATGAAGAAATTAACAAGGTATAGCAGGTCCAGCCATGCAGGAACTGGTCATGAGCTTCATAGCCATACCTGTGTTTCAAGTTCCCACATTAAGGAATGACTGAGTAATCAATCTCTTGTTTCTTCACAGGCTGGGGGAAGGACCACAGCATCTCTGGTCTTGCATTACCTCCCCTTGCATCATCACTCAGCCTCACCCACCAACATAGCACATCCCAGATGGAACTATGCAATAAAAGAGGCAATACAATGAGCACCCCTCAGTATGACTCTGGGGACCCAGCCCACGGGAAATGGAGGGGTACAAAGAATTCAGAGTTTAGAGTCAGAAAATCTAAGAGGGTCCCAGTTGCTGGGTGGATACACCTTGAAAAGTTTCCTGTGGCAACTTCTCCAAGCCTGTTTTCCTTATTTATAAACCAGAGATGATGATACCCACGTACAGGTGACATCCCACAACATCTAAAAGGCTACTTCAAAACCAATAAATAATGGTGGATGTCAGTTGTGCAAACAGAACCTCAAGGGCAAATTACTTCTTATGTCAGCTGTAAACAGAGTGGTGAGCTTATCCACAGTGTTAACCAGCTCAAGAATGTTAACTGGAAAAAAAAAAAAAAAAAAAAAAAAAGACCCCACCAGAGGCATAAGAAAGCTCTACTTAAACCATGTCAAAAGTCACTCAAGGAGACATCATTTGAGAATGGGAACATGGCTCTGCCTGTTGTGCAAACATGAAGACCTGAGTTCAGATCCCAAGCACTGTACAAGAAAGGAGGGTGCACAGCACACATCCGTAATCCCAGCATCAAGAAGATAGTGATAGGAGGCTCTCTGGGGCTGTTGGCTAGGCAGCCCAGGCAAATCTGGGAGCTTTGGGTTCAATTAAAAACCCTGTCTCAAACAACAAGGTAGAGAGCAATCAAGGAAGACACCCAATGCAGACTTCCGAACAGAACCACAGGAATAGATACATACCCATGCGAAGACATACATACATGATGCACACATATGTACACAATAATAGTAATAATATAACGAGAAAACAGAGGCAGCAATTGACAGCTCATTCATTTCACAAAAGGGCCCTAAGAGCCCCCAGCCAGTGCCCAGCCTAGCTATTAGTCTGCCATTAAACTAGGATTAAACTAGGATATCTCGCAGCAATTTGACAACCAAGTGATTTTAAGGAATAAGCACAGTGGTTGGGGTAGAAGGCGAGCCATTCTTTCCACCTCATTTCAGAGGTTCATCTGAAGACCCCAAGGAGCAGCCCTGTGCACTGCAGGAGCTTCAAGCCGTGAGCTTTGCTGGGCTACAGGAAGGACAGGTTTCCATGAGTCATGGCCTCTGGATCCCTCTGATTCAACCCAAAGGAGCCAATGGCGTGAGCCCTGGCTATGAAGAGAAGCAAGAAAGGATCACGGAGCCAAGGTTAGCAGGATTCAAAAGGAGCCTCATTGGTTCCCATTACCCATTTCTCCTTAATGAATTTAGCCTCGGGCACACATCAGCTTATGCCCAGCTCCGTGAGTCATTTATCTCATCCCTTTATCCCCTACCGTGATCCAAATGCCCATGTGGCCGGCTGCAAATTCATAAACTGAGAGCTTTACTCTCAAATTATATTTAGAGGTAAGGCACATGGAAGTTGATCAAGTCACTGGGCAAAGTCCTCATGAGAGGGATTAATGCCCCATGAAAAAGGCTCCAGAGAGGCCTTCACCCTTCATCTTACAGATGCACGCCTATGGGGTGGAGAGCAGAGCTTCACCAAACACCAAATCATCATCAAGTTACAACCCTTGGGAGTCAGGCCTCTTCCACTTTGTCCTTCTGACGCTCCGGGCAGCAAACACGGTGGGTCAGGCTCGCACAGTAAGTGTGTTTCCCTTTACCTGCAGAGCCCTCCCCCAGGCCCACAAGATCAATCTCTACGTCAGCTTCCCCAGCTTTGGATAGGTAAGACATCGCTTTCTAACGAGAATCAGGGGTTTCATTTTTGGTGTTTTGGCATAGAAAACTAGAAGCACTTAAATAATTCTGTTTGTCATCTTTTGAAGTAGAAAGCTGATCAAAAACCCTACCAACAGGCCCAAGCCCACCTTCTAAATGCCACTGTGATGTTCCTTGTGACTAGACATGTGTATCTCTCGTCATAGTTTTCAGACTGTGGGACATCCTCTGAAGTCTGAGGTAGCAGCAAAGTCCATGTGAGAACAGTTAACAGCACAGCACCCCTCTTCTTGCATCCTGCCTGAGAGCCAAGTCTGGACCGTCTTGAGTAGCAGATCTAATTGAGCCTTAGCTGACTACTCAGTAACTGATCTATTACTTAGTATGAGTCAAGGCTCAGGACCAGAGAGTGAACAAAAGTAGCTAGAATGTGACCCAGGTCTATTTTCCTCCCATCCTCCCTTCCTTTCTCCTTCACTCCCTTCTTCCTTTCCTTCCTTCTTTCCTTCCTTCCTTGATTTTTTTCAACAACTACTCAGTACCTACCAGGTACATGTCCTGCAAAGCCTAAACTAAGCTCCTTCTCTTTGGAGAATTAAAGGCATTATATTTGACCCCAACCAGAACACAGACCTACCTCTGACAGCCTCTGACACTTGCTAGTTATCGAACCTTTCTGTACCTGTGCTTTATTGACTCTAAAATGGAGATGAAAAGAGTGTCTAGTCAGTAGAGTTTTGTAAGGATTGAATGACAGGCTTCATAGAAAAGTCCTAGGTGAGTGCCTGCAAATAGCACCTACCCAGTAAACGCCATGCCATAGATGGTACTTGTGACTGGCAATCTGTGATGTAGCTTGAGATGATTCTTGTCTCCTAATGTCAATGGTTCTCTCCCTCTGGTCCTGTGCACTGGTCCTGGTGACTGACTCTAACTGAGAGGAACAGTAGAAGCAATGAGATGTCACCTCCATGATTAGGTTATAAGACTGGTTTCCAGCATAGATGAAGCCCCTTCCCCTCTTGCAACCTCTTCTCTCTCTTTCTCTCTTTCTGAGACAAGGTCTCACTATATAGTACTGGCTGCCCTGGTACTCATTCTGTAGACCAGGATGGCCTCAAACTCAGAAATCCACCTGCCTCTGTCTCCTAAGTGCTATAATTAAACGTGTCTGCTTCGATACCTGGCCTCCCAGGTGCAAGAATTAAGTGTGCTCCACACACCTGGCCCCCTTTCTCTTGCTCTCACCCTCAAGCTCACATTTTCACAATTGCTGTCTCCACACGCTTGTTTAGTCAAAGAAGCCACTTTGCAAAGAACTATAGGCAACCTTTTGCCAAGAGCCAATGAGCAACTCAGGCTTTCAACTCAGTGGCTCAAGAGGAACACAATCATACCAGTAAGTCTGGAAATAGATTCTGCTCTGGCTGATCCTTGAGGTGATTGTGTTAAGGCCTAAGTAAACTATTAAGGCCTACATGGAATGTTAAGGCCTAGGTAAAATGTTAAGGCCTAGATAACAGTTACCTGACAAGTCTGCCATTATAAGGAAACTTTCTCATATATTGTTTCTGCTGTTACTAGGAAACTTTCTCATGCCCAAGCTGATTACATATTCTGTTATATTCTGTGCCTTAGAAACCAATCATGATAGAAGTCAGTAGAACTTCTTTGTATAGTTACCCACAATAAGCTTGGGCCTGAACCTATGTATAAGCGTTTATGGATTCGCCCTTATAAGATGCCCGTGGGATGGACCCCAACCTAAGAAAGACACCTGCATCTATTTAAAATAAGACGTCCATTTTGAGCAGGGGTCAAGTCAAGTTTAAGTTCCCATGACCTCTCTGGGAACTGACATCCTACTTGGCAGAAAGAGACATATAAGTGGGTAACTGACATCCTGGTAGACAAGTTAAGGCATGAATGTTAGACAAGTTCCCTGCTGCAGTTGAATACCCCAACCAATGGAAAAAGGATAAATGTACAACAAAGACATGTTCCTAAGGTAATCCCCTATCCCTAAATCCTGAGTGGTAGAATAACGTGTGTGGATTTTAGGTTTAAAAACCATGTAGATCTTAACAATGTCACAGTTCAGTTTCTAAATCTGGACCACGGTCCTGATCCATCAGTCCTGGGGCATATGCTCAATAAACTATCCCTGTCTGTCTGAGATTGGTGTTTGTGTGGTTTGTGAGGCAATTCTTGGACCCCAACAATTGTACCCCTAGTTGACACCTGGATGGTAACCATGTAAGCAAAACCCTGAAGCATAAGACCTACTAAGCCATTTCCATATGCCTGACCCACAGAAACAAAGAAATAGCATTTAATTTGGGGGTAACATGTTATGCATCAAGAGATAATAAATATACCACTGTTATCAAATTTTGTGCTGCAATTGGGCGATGTATTAGGCATGATTCTCTAGAGGAACAGACCCGATAGGACATATGTGTGTTACAAAAGGGGCTCCACAAGATTGGCTTATACAATGGAGGCTGGGCGGTCTGACAATGACCTTCTGCATACTGGAGAGGCTGCAAACCCAGCAGCTCTTTAGTCCATGAGCTGAATGCCTCAACAATCCCGACCCAGTGCTGAAGGCTGGAGAGAGTCACTCACTCTTTGTAGTGGATTGAGTAGGAAGGGCCTTCACTGGTTCATATATTTGAATGCTTAGTCACCAGGGAGTGGTGCTATTTGAAAGTATTAAAAAGGATTAGGAGGTGTAGCCTTGTTGGAGGAAGTGTGTTACTGGGAATGGATTTGGAGGTTTCAAGTGCTCCTGTCAAGCCCAAGGTCAGTCAGAGTCTCTCCCTCCCTCTCCCCCTTTCCATCTCTGTCTCTGTCTCTGTCTCTCTCTGTCTCTCTCTGCCTCTCTCTCTCTCTCTCTCTCTCTCTCTCTCTCTCTCTCTCTCTCTCTCTCTCTCTGTCTCCTCCCCTCCCCATGGATCAGGATGTAGCTCTCAGCTACTCTCCTAGTGCCTATCTGCACACCACCATGTTCCTGCCATGATGATAACACATGAATCCTCTAAAACTGTAAGCCAGCCTCCAATTAAGTGTTTTCTTTATAAGAGTTGCCTTGGTCATGGTGCCTCTTCACAGCAATTAACAGTGACTAAGACACCATTCTTCAGTCCACACTAGAGGGACCGAGAAGCTAGTCTGGTAGCAGCAGAGGATCGCAGTAGAAGCAGGAATAGGTGTGCTCACCAGCAAGAAGCAAAGGTAAGCAAGCAGGTACCTTTCTCCTAGGACTTTTACATCTGAGTCACCTTCTGGGGGTGCTATCCACTCTGAGGAAGTCTTCTCAGTTACTCCTTCCTAGACACACCCTCACAAAATGACCTAGAGTTGTATTTCTTGACTGGTTCCAGATCCCATCAACAAGCCATCAAGATAACCATCACAAGTGACAAAGAGCAATCGCATACAAAAAAGTCACAACATGGGTTCATTATCAGTCATATAAGAGGGTCTGAGAAAGATACTGAATATTTGACACTCTCTAGAGGGACACAGTGAAATTGTGGAATATTCTTCTTAATAAGACAAATGTAGAGCCTTAAAGAAAGCATCTTTCAAGAGGTGGAACCACGTGACTCTTTAAACCCATGTATCATCTAAGATGTGAAATTGGAAAACTTCCCAGACAACTAAGATGTCTTCTTCTTGACCTTTCAGCTATTAGGCAAATCACTTTGGGATTTATGTCACCAAATTTAATGGCAAAGAAAAGACATGAAAGTGAAGTCACTGAAATAAACAACTATATTAAGTTCAAAATCAATTAAATGTGTATTGCTCTTTTTGAGGATACAAATAGTACATTAATAACATTTGACAGGAGCCATCTAGGAAAGGCTATGGCAAACAAGTGAGTTTCCTGGAGACGGCCCACTATTTTTGCATGGCTGTGATGGGTACACTCTGGAGAGGCATGGCCTCAGAGACTTCATCCCAGGATTGCTTCTTGCTGCTGATATGCCGTTCCTGTCACTATTACATAGCCTAATCATTTCCTGGGTATTTACCCACCCTATTGGGAAAATTTCCTACAGATCAATATGAAGATGAACTTTCATAAATTAATGCTGTTTCGATGAATTAATGACTTTATAACATTCCTGATTTTATTCAAATACATTTAGGAAGAAAGTTTAAAGAGATACTTTTAATTGTTCTGCTAGAAACATGTAATAAAGTTAGAATCAAGAATAGAATGTGCCCTCTCCTCATAGAATAGTAAGTAAAGGCTGCATAAGAAGGAATACAATGAACTTTCATAAACTGCACTAAGAGAAATAGGCTCAGGACGAATTTGTGATCAAGGACAAACATACATTCTAGGTCAGATCCAAGGATGAAGCCACAGGTGTATACACTATGATAAAGCAAGGCTGTGTGAAACTGTTGCTTTGAACTTATAATGAGCTTACAGAATGAAGCAATGCTTTAAACTTACTATCAACATACTCCTGTAACTCCTCTTTTGTGTAACATTTTATCTATCAGGTAATTTTTTAAGGAACTTTTGTCTAAGAAAGTATAAAAGAGACTGAGAGAAGGAATAAAGTGTGGCTTTTGTGGCTCTGCCCTATCCACCACAAGTGTGTGTGTGTGTGTGTGTGTGTGTGTGTGTGTGTGTAAATATATGTATGTATGTATAAATAGGAGTGTATACATGCATATATATATATGTGTGTGTGTGTCTGTCTGTCTGTCTATCTGTCTATATGTATGTACACTATGTTTATAGGTATATATATCTGTCTGTCTCATAAAGACAAACTTATATGTACACTTAAGAGTTAAAAGAGTTCAGAGTTTCTTACTAGGCCCTCTTGCCAGCCCCAGATAATTAATTTTTGTTCTGTCAGTGATACTGACCCTGTAAATCACCCTTCACTGTGAACAGGGGTTGAGGGTGGCTGCTATCAGCATGACCCCAACTGCCAACACCAAACCCCCTTTCACTGCCTTCCTTAGTTAACCCTCCAAAGTCAAATCTGACTTTTGACAAACAGTGAAATGAGTTATAGAGATTGCACAAAAAAGTAAGACTTTTGAAATATCACTTGGCATTATAATATCCTGAACCAGTAAGGCTATATCTCTTTTTAAATCTTGAGCCAAGACTTCTACATGGCCCTGCTCTTGGACAAATCCCATAAATCAGTTTGAAAATGACCCAGTTTTTGTACATGATCGATGATATCTATATATCTAGGCCTTGCCATTACCAGGAGATAGAGATAAGAGTGTCATCTATAAACATGTCTTTATAAAAAAAACACCTCAGAGCAGCTTAAAGGAGGAGTCAGCTTCAAAGGGGAATCTGGTATGAAGAAAGATGGCAGAATCCACAAGCCAAGTCTTAAGCCTGTTGTCATCAATTGGCAGAACTTTACAATTGTTTCTCTGATGGGTATGTGGAGTGCCTGCTTCATGGCAGGCAATGGACTGGACTATAGTCACCCTATTGAACTTGATGAAGACAAGGGTGGGCCTCACAGGAAAAGAGTTTCTATTAGAATGTTCAGAATGCTACTTAGAGCCTAACCACTTATCTGCTGGGTTAGTCTTCTCATTGCTATGATAAAATATCTGACAAAGGCAACCTAAGAGAAAAGGGCTGTGTTCTGGCTCACAGTTGCAGTGAGTACAACCGTCATGGCAGGGAAGATATGGTGGTAGTATCGTGAGGCAGTTGGGCACATCACATGCAGAAGCAGGGAGAGATGAATGCTTGGCTTGGGTGTTTTCCTCCCTTTATTGAGGACTTCAGCCCAAGGCATGTTGGCAACCACACTGAGGGTGAGTCTATCCATCTCAATTAACCTAATCTAGAAATTCCCACAGGTATGAGACAAGAACCCCATCATCTGGAAGACATGCTAAGTGTGTCCTGTCACCAATGGTCAGCACTATCAAAGGAATCCCATAGGGTACTCCTGGTAAAGGACATATTTGGAGAAACGAGAGCCAAGATGGGGAAGGCAGCCACCTCCTCTTGGGTCCATAGACAGTCACATGGGGTCTGAGAAGGTCTGAGACCTGCATGAGGTTGCATGGGACACCCTGTTGGCATCTAGGACATCTCCTCAGCATATCACTAAGCTTGAGCTAGAAGATCTGTCTGGTGTTGACATATCATGGCCTTCCAGGCTCTTATTCCTCCCATCTTATTCCTCCCAGAACATCTCAGAAGAGTGAGATACCTCTTGTCTATCTTTCCCACCCATCCCTTAGGGTTGGGGGAAGCCAATGCCAACAGGTATTTGACAAGATGTTCAGCACCAGATCAATAACTGAAACTCAGTTGACTCAGACCTCATTCCACTCTCAAGCCTGAGTCATCTACAAAACTGTCCCTAGACTTTGGTATCTGTACTGGCTAGTTTTGTGTGTCAACTTGATACAAGCTGAAGTTATCACAGAGAAAGGAGTTTCAGGTGAGAAAATGCCTCCATGAGATCCAGCAGTAAGGCATTTTCTCAGTTAGTGATCAAGGGGGGAGGGCCCCTTGTGAGTGGTGCCATTTGTGGGCTGGTAGTCTCGGATTCTATAAGAAAGCAGGCTGAGCAAACCAGGAGAAGCAAGAAAGCCAGTAAGTAGCATTCTTCCATGGCCTCTGCATCAGCTGCTCCTTGACCTGCTTGAGTTCCAGTCCTGACTTCCTTTGGTGATGAACAGCAGCATGGAAGTGTAAGCTCAATAAACCCTTTCCTCCCCAACTTGCATCTTGGTCATGATGTTTGTGCAGGAATAGAAACCCTGACTAAGACAGTATCATTCCTCATGCTGTGACTGGAACTCAGACCAACCCACTGAACTAAAGCCATTCACTCCAGACAACCAACTGGCTAAAACAGGACTCAGCCTAAGGAAGGCTCAGGCTAAAAAGAAGACTCAGCAGGAAAATATGAGTATAGAATGCACCAGCAATAACTACCAGCAGACAGAGCCTATTCTTTATGCCCTAGATAAGAGCTGACGGAAGACCTGGGCTCCCGTTCAGGCCTCCCTGTTTGGGGTATTTTTGCACAGCCTCTCGGTTCTAATCTTTGCAGCTTTCTCCATGGAAAGTGGTTAGAGGGGGTGGCAATATTAGCTGCTGATCTGGAATTAAACTGACTCCTAGGGTGTGGGATGCACGTTACTAAATCAGAGCTAATGAATTCCACAGAGAGCTCATGGGGGAAAGGAAAACATAAGCCCTCTGTCTAAATAGACTTCACTTCATGAAAGACAAAGAAAGTTCACCTTTGAAAGGGTGTGGCTCCACCTGCATGAAGAAGAGGCCCGGGCTCCAGAAACTGCCTGACTGAGAACAGTTGCTTCTTACCATCTTCTACATTTACATTTTTGTTTTTTCAAATGCCTTTTGACTTTTGAAAGGCACCCTTCATAGTTGCCAGGGTCAGCAGTAGCCTGTATGGGAAGGTGAATGAAGATAGGTTACTGAGGAATTGTCCATTGCACCATGGGAGTTACATATCACCCATGATATGGACTGTCTCCTCCTCAGAAGCCAAGGAAGGAAAAAGAGTGCTCGATGACTACATACTTTTTCTAAAAACCCAAAACTGGTAGCTTCAAAATGGCTGCAAGTTCACTGGCACTTGGCCTCTGAGAAAGGAAGACTAATCCCCCTCCTGTTTAAAGCAGGCCATGCTCTAGGCTCTACTTCAAGCAAAAGGAAAAGGCTGATGCTGTGTGACTGCTGGGAGTTGCTCTAAAAGGGATGCTTCCCACAAGGCACTGGGGCACGCGCCTTTGATCCCAGCACTTGAGAGACAGACACAGGTGCATCTCTGTGAGTCAGAGGCCAGCCTGGTCTACAAAGCAAGTCCAGGCCAGCCAACACTACAGTGAGAACCTGCCCTTCCCCCCCCAAAAAATAGCTCCCATCAAGCTCTGACTGTCTTAGGTTACTGGGGAAAGTCGGCTGCCATGTCATAATGGTGCGCACTCCAAGAGCCCATGCTATCTGTGGCCTCAACAGAGAGGAGGCAGCCTCCCTCCAAAAGCCAGCACCACCAAATCACCAGCCCCAGGAATGAAGCCTTACTCCCACTCCGGCCTTTCATGACGTAGGAGCTACCCAGCATGACCACCTCTCAGCTCTTGACCCTGGGAATCAGAAAAGAGGTGTTTGTTGTGTTGGGACAGGATTTAAGACCATTTGCATCAAAGCAGTAGATGGTTTGAAAATGCAAGTCCGATTCATTCTCAATGGAATACGATGACATCGAAGAGGAGACTGGAAGGGGTTGGATGTGGAACAGATCAGACAGGGATAAAGATGAAGGGATAAAAAGGAGAGACAGCAAAAAAGATAGGAAGCAGAACTTTTCTTCTCCCTCCAGATGGTCCTTCTGCATCTCTGAATTTCTCCACTCAGTTCCAGCACAGTTTCTTTTTGTAACTTTTTAGTTTTATTTTTGTGAGCTTCACATCATGCACCTCAGTCCTGCTCATCTCCCCATCTCCTCGAATCCACCTTTTGTTCTTGCAACCTCCCTCCCCAGATAACACACACACACACACACACACACACACACACAACCATAGAAAAGCATTTCATTGTAGAAATTGTATGTCAGTCTGTCCCACAGTATGTCCCTCTAGCCACACATCTTCACTTGCAGTGAGTCATAAAACACATTATTTCCATGGTTGCTAGCTTTATCTCATTACTTGGATGGGTGACTTATTTTTTTATTTTTAAATACATAGGTGTATGTCTGTATCTCTCTCTCTCTCTCTCTCTCTCTCTCTCTCTCTCTCTCTCTCTCTCTCTTTCCCTCTCTCTCTGTGTGTGTGTGTGTGTGTGTGTGTGTGAGAGAGAGAGAGAGAGAGAGAGAGAGAGAGAGAGTGTGTGTGTGTGTGTGTGTGTGTGTGTGTGTAAGTGGCGTTGCTCACAGAGAGCATCAGATTCCCTAGCTCTGAATTACAGGAGGCTGTGAGCTGTCTGATGCAGGTGATGGAAACTGAACCCAGACCATTTGGAAGAGCAGCAAGTGTCCTTAACTGCTGAGCCATCTCTTCAGCCCCATGGTGGCTAACTTCTTAAGGCAGTTGCAAGGGTCTCTCGATCCTGTGTTGCTCATCACACCTGCCACTGCGTTCTGCATACAGTTAACCAAGACCAGTGGGCAGAGCTGGCTAGTTAACTAAATGCTCAGAGGAACATTCTAACGGGGTTTGGTGGAGAAGGAGTTGGCAGACAGGAAGTTTCAGGAGAAGGCCAAGCCACAGTGTTTCTTAGAGATAAAGTAGATTACTATGACCTTTCAGTGGCCCTCCGTAAACCACATTGGCCGGTGTTCACGTCTTTGTCCCCTACTACATTGTCTTTGAACTTGATCATGTGACTATATCTGTCCACTGGGCCTGATGCAAGTGGGACTTGTACAGTCACATATGGAGGCTTAGCTTCCCACAATGCTCCTCAACATTCAGCTACCAGGGTTTGGTTTGGGTTTTGTGTTGCATGCATCATTTGTGTGAGTATTTGTGTGCACATTAATACATATGCAGATGCACACGTATGCACATGTGGAGGCCAGAGAACAGCCCCAGCTGTCATTCCTTTGGCGCCACTCACCCTGTTCTTTGAGGCAGGGTTTACTAAGAAGTTTAGGCTGGCTGGTTAGTGAGCCTCAGGGATCCACCTGTCTCCAGTTCCCAGAAACACGCCACCATGTTTGGGGAATCTAACTCAGGTCCTATTGGCTGTAAAGCAAGCACTTTATTGACTGAATCACCTTGCCGACTACATATGTCATGTTTTGAGGATGTCTAACAGGATAATACCAACTTTTCTCCTAATGAATAATGGCATTTTAGATTCAATACCAATCCAGGACTCCAGTTGACACCAGAGACAAAAACACCTATTATGTCAAACCATGGAATGCTAAGAGATAATTAATTATGACTATCTGTAATAGTGTCATATGAAGCGTGGGGTAGGGGCATTCCATAGGCCATGAACTTTTCTTAACTGCAGCTTTAAAGGGTCCAAAAGCTGGAGTTCTTTCTATCACTGCTTTCCAAATGAGAAGGGCCTGTGCACTAGGAGGGCATATCACAGATGCTAAAGTGGTACAGACATCTGGCTTTGCTCTCTTTCTGCTTCTGCCTCTAACCTGGTTCTGCCTTGTATTCTCTTCTATTCATCTGGATCTGTTGCTAAGACCCTCACCTGCCTAGCGTACCATCCAGAGTTTCTCAATGCAATAGACACTGAATCCTGCCCTAACTCATCTTTCTTTCCCAGGCTGGAGTTCAGGCTCAGGGTACGACCACACATCTGTATAGAGATTACCCATCAAGCCTGGATTTCCCCCTCTACAGAGCAGAAATCAGTCTGTTCTAAAGTGTTGTTGAGAAGACCTGGTTAGAGAGACAAAAAGCCTCAGGCAGAACTGAGCCTAGCCTTCCTGGAAAAACATGTTTCCCCTTCATTTTCCTTCTCCCTGTTTAACCAATTTCTGTTGTCAACTTGACTGGATCTAGGATCAACTAATAGGCAAGCTATAGGGTACATCTATGTGGGATTATCTTACTCAGTTTAACTGAAGTGTGAAGACCCACCCTAGATGTGATTGGCACTTTCCAGTGGCAGCCCAGATAGAAGGAAATATGAGAAACAAAAGCTTTTTGCCTTTATGTCTTACTGGCAAGTTCATCTACTCTGTTGACATCTTGCAGTGACTACTGATTAATAATAATAATAATAATAACAATAATAATAATAATAACAATAATAATGCCATTCTTCTCTTCCATGAAAACCCAACTTCTTTGACCTTCCAGCACAGACCAAAGACCAATGACTGTCCAGTAATGCTCCAGGCCTTCAACACCAATCTAGGGTCGCTGAGGCATCCGGCTCATGACTGAGCACCTAGCAGGTTCTAGGCCCTTCAGTGTGCAGACACCCATTGTCATGCTTATTAGCTACAAGCTAATAAGTTGCCCTTTACCCGTGCCATTGGGTATGTTCCTCTAGAGAACCCTGGCGAACACACAGCTCCCCTGTAATGTGCTCATTGTTCTCTAGTCTCTCTACCAAATGTGCACCCTAGGTCATTTCCCTGTGCCTACTAGAACCCAGGAGCAAGGAAGCTATAGGTCTCTGTCACATGACACAGGAAGTTCTCATGGAGTTTGGGAAGGTGATACCATCCTGGACCCTATCCCACAGAAAATTAAGTGTGCCTATTTTTTATGAGCCTCATGATAAAAATAGAGTCTTCATTCACTCAAAAGGTAGAAAACAATTTAATGCTCCCCAAAATAATAGCAACAATAGGAAAGAGGATAAATGCAGCCAGTAAGAAACGTGCTCATGATGATCTATATTGTGAATATATATGTATATTCATATCTCAGCAGGCCCTGCAGAGTTACAGATGAGCTAATTAAAGTGCGTGTGTTGTTAGCAGAGATGTTTATTGAAATCATTTCATAACCATCCAAATTGGGGTTTGTTTTCAGCTATGATGCTATGCTACCTGGAATATTCTGATCTAAATTATTTATGGGCCTAAGAATAGATTTCCTTCCCTTCCCTCCCCTCAAACTTCTTCTGACTTCAGAGACAGAGCTCAGGATGTGGAGAGTTGTGGTGAGCTCTTAGAGTGCTTACAAGGCTTTTCCACATTTCCTTTACCTGCTAAGATTCGTAGAGGCCCGTGGAGGGCCAAGGGCAGAAGCTGACTTAGCCCCTCTGGTGAGTTACTCACCTGCATGTGGTCCCTACAACATGGACGGTTCTCAATACGTTCTGTTAAATGAGGGACAGCTGGTGTTGCTGATGATGGGTTCTCATAGCAACCCCTAGATAAATCATGAAGGAAGACTCCAGTCTTTACAGAGGATAAGATTGAAGTTCAAGAAGTCATCCAACCTGACCTAAGTCTGCTAATTAACCTGGGATGTTCTGACAGGAGTTCTCTGCTTCCAAGCTCAGGTCTTTCTGCATGGCATCCTACAGGAACAAACGCATACATGTGCTGGAAACTGCAGAAAGTAAGGAGCCCTGGAGACCACTAAAGCAAGGGTGGGGAAGAAGCAGAATCCTCAAGGCCAGCCCACAGTGACGAGCTAATGATCCTGACTCTCCATCCATATAAAGAACACACCATGCATCAAAGCTATAGAAAACACACAAGGTGTTTCAAACTAAAAGACACTTAATGCTAAATGCTTTAATTTACCAACCATGAAAGGGCTGGAGAAATGGTAGATGCAAGCCATTAGACCACTGAGTTCAGAAACACACCAATGAACTATGGCCCAGGTGCCTCACTGCTACTGCCACAACTGTCTTGAAATGTCCATGAAGTCCAGCTGCCACCGAGGTTTCTAAAAGTGCATTTTTACAGCTTTGCTGACCAAGACTCTTTCAAACAAAGCTAGGCAGCAGGGAAACAGACTTAGAATCTTCTAGACTAGAAAGTCCTAATTTTTTTTGAGTGCATCTCATTGTCAGAAGCAACTTTGCAAAGCCCAGGCTGGTGGGATGTCAGCTCACAGAACCACTTGACCATATCCATCACAGGTCAGGACCTCACCATCCTCACTTGCCTTTCACAGAAACTTTTACAAACCGGCCAATGAAAGCAATAGCGGATGACTTTGACTCAAGGTCTCTCCCGTGAGCACAGCTGTTTCCTCTTCCTTAGAAGGAGAGAGTCAATGCCCCATAAGCCACTGAGAGATTGTCATTCACCTTCCACTTCTGCTATATGCACACCTAGAACCCTGTGAATTGTTAAGACATCTTAAAACATAGAAGGAAGGAAGGATCAAGGAAGGAAGAGGTATACTTTGCTTTGCTAAAGGAACACACCAATAAAATGACTCCTAAGGTCATTGTATTCAGCCATCATAAGAAGTTTCCTCCTGCGGTAGATGGGAACTAACACAGAGATCTGCACCCGGACAGTGTGCAGAGAGGGAGAGATTCTGAAATACTCAGTCCTAAATGGGATGTCTCCATCACATCCCTCCCCTCAGGGCTCAAGGAACTATGCAGAAGAGGAAGCAGAAATATTACAAGAGCACCAGGGGATAAATGACAAGAAAGAAACAGTGTCTTCCAGATAGAACAAGACGAGGCACATATTAATTCACAGAGGCTGACAGTGTATGCATGGCCTGCAAAGGGCCAAAGACAAATGAGGTCCCAGTGTTGAAAGAGGAAAATGAACATGGGCTCCCAACCCCAACCAAGAAGCTATTGATACCCACTTGGATAGGAAGCCTGCGTTTTCTCATTGAGGATACTGAGCACGCTTGCGCAATAGACTCCATGCTCAGCAGCGGATGGTCAACACAAAATGAACTCAGTGGTATTTTTGTAGATTTTTTTGCCTCGTGTTGCTTTGTTTTGGCTTTTTGTTTTGTCTCGCTTGTCTTTTGCATATATGTTATGGTTTCCAGTTTAGTGTTTATATGGGTTTGGATTTTTTGTTTTGGTGTGTGTGTGTTCATAATTTTACTTTTAAAATATTTACTTATTATTTTACTAGTGAATGTTTCTGTGGGTAGTGCACGTGAGTGTGGATGTCTTCAAAGGTCAGAAGAGGGTAACAGCTCGCCTGGAGCAATTGTCGGATGGGAGGGTACTGGGAGCTTCCACAACTGGTCATGAAGCCAGGAATGGATTTCTTTTTTTCTTAACACGGCCTTTGCTTTATAGCCTACTCTGGTCTAGAACTTCAACTGTCCTCCCTCAGCCTCCTGAATTCCGGGTAGGCAGCTGTCCAGGTTGGATTTTAACTCCTGTAGTGCGTGTTCCATGTCCCTCTAACTCGCATCCTGTGTATGTTGCTCCATCTGCTTAAACTGGTCTATGGCAGCACACACATGTGCATCACACAATCATACATACACATATGTATCAGTCATACATACACATATATGTATCACAGTCACACATACACATATATGTATCACAGTCACACATATGTATCACAGTCATACATACACATATATGTAACAGTCACACATACATACACATATGCATCACACAGTCATACGTACACACACATGTGCATCACAGTCATACACACACATGTGCATCACACAGTCATACATACACATATGTATCACAATCACACATACACATATATGTATCACAGTCACACATACATACACATATGCATCACACAGTCATACATACACATATATGTATCACAGTCACACATACATATACATATGCATCACACAGTCATACGTACACACACATGTGCATCACACAGTCATACATACACACATATGTATCACACAGTCATACATACCCATATGCATCACACAGTCATACATACACACACACATGTATCACACAGTCATACGTACAAAAATGGCTTGTAGCTCAAAGAAGTTGTCCAACCTTACCCAGGGCAGCTAACTAGAGACATAGGAAGAAAATCATGAGAGTTGATGGTTTTTTCACATTCATACATTCTTTTCTTATATTTTTATTTAACAGGATTTCATGTAGCCAAAGCTGGCCTTGAACTCCCTATGTAGCTGTGGATGGCCCTGAACTCCTGATCTTCTTGCCTCTTCCTCATCAATGCTGAGATCACAGGCATGGACCACCAACACGTCTGCTTCGTTCACTGCTAAGGATGGAACGTCCATTCTCTGCAGGCGAGGGTGAACGCGGAGGTTGAGAGCACCTAGAAATAGGTTCCCAACCCCAAAATACTTCTTCCTGGAGCCTTCATGCCTGGAGTTCAACTGTGAGCATGCAGATCCCTTTTTCCCCCAAAATTTCTTTGCTCAAAAATCTCTCTGTTAAGAAACAGCTTCTAGGAGTGGAGACCTAGACAGTGCAGAGGTTAAGAGCAAAGGTTGCTCTTCCAAAGGAGCTGGCTTTATATGGCAGCTCACACCTATAACTCCACTTCCATGTTATTCAATGTCCTTTTCTGGTATCCTTGGGCACTGTGTGCACATGGTGCACACAAAAACCCTGTACACATAAAATAATAAAATAATTGTTCTAAGCTTCTAAGGCTGGGGCTATAACTCAGTTGGTAGACTACTTGCCTAGCATGGATCAAGCTTGAGATCTGAACGCTAAAAGAGTATCTACTGGCACATATCTACAATCTCAACACAGAGGGAGATGGAGGGAGAAGAATTCAGAGTGTAAGGTCATTCTTGGCTATACTGTGAGCTCAAGAGAAGCCTGGACTACTACATGGTACGAGAGAGAGAGAGAGAGAGAGAGAGAGAGAGAGAGAGAGAGAGAGAGAGCTTGCAAAAAGCTTTTGTTTCATTGTCATGGGGATTCTTTACTCCCTAAAATTAAAACTGACAACTGAGCAGGTTGAGCCTCAGAAATGGTTTTACACCTACAAAGCAGAGGAGCAGAGTGGCGACGCTGCGTGCCCTTTGGGACAGACACCCAGGAGTAGAATAACATGCTGGGAGGGTATGAGGGCAGAAGAGAAATCTTTTCCTTTATTTCCCTGGAGACAGCAGTCAGAAGCCAGGAATGAAAGGTGACAAGTCCAGGTGTCAGGTGGCAGATTAGCTTTGTTCCAGGGATCCAGCAGGACTAAGGGATTCACAGAATGACAGCCCGTGGGCAATGACTAGTACCAAATGTCAGCTAGAGTTTTTGCTATGTCAACAGCAGACTCGGGAGGGAAAACTTGGACCATAAGCAAGGTCTCCAGTGGGCGGGGCCTCCATGTCTCTCTCATTTAGAAAACTCAACATTCACTTAGAGGTCGATCAGGAACTCCCTCCCAGTGGATACAGACCCTTCCTGAATTAGTCCTTTTGACATAGGAACTATATTTCCCGATTAAAGTTCCCCTGGCCAGTGCAGTCCCCTGAGACTCTCCATATGGGAAAGGAAACCTCCCTGGACCTGTGAGCTGAATGTCAGAAATATCCTATGCTCACCCAGCTGCCTACTCTCCAGGCCCTGGCCCCATGCTATAGAGAAGTCTACACAACACAACAATTCCAAAGCATTCCTCCTTAGGACTCCAGTTGGTCCAGGTTCTATTCAACATCTTTCCTAAGTCATCTCTGCACTGTCCCCACATGGATCATGTAAAATACACGTGTGTAAAATACAGCAGAGGACACACAGTTCCCTCCAAGGGCCCAGGCTCTGTTCATATCTCTACAGCTCTGTCTTTGTGGTGTTTCTCCACCTCCCCTCCCCGAGTGCTTCTCTAAACCATATTTAATGTCCTAAGAAACACAGCGAAGGAGCCGAGGAAATGGCTCAGTGGGTAAGATACCTGTCATACAAGCTCCAGGACCTGAGTTGGGATTCCCCAGAACCTACATAAGAGCAAAGGGTAGAGCACAGTCTAGACCACAAATACCAAGACGACAGGGACAGGAAAGCAGCAATCCTAGCTGAACCAATGAGATCCAGGCTCAGTGAGAGATCCTGTCTCAAAAACTAAGGTGGAGAGAGATGGAAGAAGACATTTGCCACTGATCCTGACCTCCATAGCACATGTACATATACACACACCGCATGTACCCATAAACACATACATACACGCACACACACACACACACACATATATGTATATGTATATGTATATATATGTGTACATACATACATTAAAAAAAGAGAAAGAAGAAAAAAGAAAAAGAAAAAAAAAAAGAAAGAGAAAGAAGGGGAATGAGCCAGAAACAGTGGTGAATTCCTGAAATCACATCACTGGAGAGGCTGAGGCAGGGGAATTGCTGAGAGCATGAGGCAATCTTGGACTACATAGTAAGTTCCAGGCTAGCCTGGGCTATAAGACTCTGTTCTAAAAGGCAAAAGGAGTAGGAAAGGGAAGGAAAGGACCCATGCCCAAGTCTACTTTGCTTCTTTCCAGAGTCAGTATGAGAACCAGTCTATGGCAGGCAAATTAGGCCACTACTTAATGGCCTGGAATTCCAATTAAAGGAAGGAGTCATTACAGACTTTATGAGGCTTCCTGGCAGTGGGGAGGAGTGTCTGACCCAATCTCAGATCCCAGAATGGCTACCTTAAGAGGGAAAGCAATTGCCTATCAGATTGGCCGTGGGTGAGAGGAAGCCATAAACTACAGGGAGACCGGCTCGTTAAAAAGGTAATGGTTCCATCCCCACTACGAGTGTGCTCCTGGACACCCTGAAAGTGAGACTTAGAGCAACCAGGAAGCCAAGCATTTCCTTCCCTCACTCAGTCTAACTGTTGTCATTTTATACATAGGTACATAATGAGGCCCCTAAAGCCAGACTCCACTCCTGAGTGTGCGCCATGCTCCAGTCACCGGCAGGAAGACCAAAGACCTGAGGTTATCAGGTAGGAATAGAGAGGATCGGCAGATCCGACTCATACCGGCATCTCCCAATTCCTTTGAAACACCTAGAAATGCCTCAAGGAAACCCCACAATGTGGATGGGGTAGGAAGCCAGGAGGGTGGGCAGCTAGCTGGTGTGGCGGTATTGAGGCTCAACTTCTGAAGGGTCAGCCAAGTTGCAGAGCTTCTGCAGAACCCAGCTGAGTCATGAGTTGTCATTGTCTTACAGGTCAACTTTCTGTCTGCCTATCTGTCGTTCTAACTCTGTACCCTACAGTTGATCTCCTGAGAAGTCATGGGCTCAAGATTATAGAGAATATGTCTGGGACTGAGCAATAAATGTAGACCGGAGAAAGTATAAATTCATCACACACACACACACACACACACACACACACACACACTAGCCCCATTATCAAATTAATATCCAGAATTATGCACATAATGCATAAAGGCAGAATCATGGTAGCCATTCTTGACCTCTTCAAATCTATCCTTTATTCACTCATTTAACAAGTGTTTAGTGATCTCCTATTAGCACCAGGCATTGCGCCAAGAGCTGGCCGCATGATAGTGGAAATTCTATCCACTTCACCCAAGGTTCTCAATGACAATAGTCTTGGATTAAGTTCTCTACAATCAGATTCTGAGGTGAGAAATTTTCTGTGGAAGTTTTACATTGGAGAATTCTCAGGGGATCAGCTGTTGGGCACAGAACTGGAAAGACGAATTGGCAGGCAGAAAGCTGGCCTGTCGTGCAATTACAACTCACGACTCAGGTGGGTTCTATAAGGGCTCTGTGACCTGGCTGGCCCTTCAGTGTTGCCTGAAGTTGAGCCTTGATCTCTACACAGCAGCCAACTGCCTGTCTTGCAAGCACTTGTAGGTAAGAATGTGACCTTGAGTGAGGCAGTTCCCTGTCTCTAAGGGCAAGTCCAGGAGAGAACTGTGAACCACAGGGAGGGGTATTTTTACAACTGTATCAGCCTTAAGAGAACAGCATGCTGCACAAAGGCCCCGCCCAGCCAAAGCCAGGCCCCTCCTCCTCTGTGCCCTCAGTGTGGTCCGACCCAAGGTGGCCTTCCAGTCTGGTCACTTCATTGTCCTGAAACCCTAAGTCACTTGTGGAAAAGCATTTGATTTCCCAGGAAGAGACTGTGAAAAATCTTCAAAATTCCCTATAATAATTTTCTTCCATAGCTCAGTATGGTAAAGCAAACCTATAATGCCAGCAACATGGGAAGTGGATGCAGGAGAATCAGAAATTCAAGATTATCCTTAGCTACAGACAATTGTGGTCAGTCTGGGCTACATGAGACCTTGCCTAAAAAAATTTTTTTTTTGTTTTTTGTTTTTTTCAAGACAGGGTTTCTCTGTGTAGCCCTGGCTGTCCTGGAACTCACTCTGTAGACCAGACTGGCCTTGAACTCAGAGATCCTCCTGCCTCTGCCTCCCAAGTGCTGGGATTAAAGGCGTGCGCCACCACTACCCGGCCTAAAAAAATATTTTAAAGATGTACTTTAGTTTCAGCGTGTGTGTGTGTGTGTGTGTGTGTGTGTGTGTGTGTGTGTGTGTTTGTGGCACATGCACACATGCCCAGAAGGCCAATAGTACATCAGATACACTGGAACTGGAGTTAAAGGCAGTTGTGAGCCAACCAACGTGAGTGCTGAAACCTGAACTCAGGGACTTTGCAAGAGTATCGACTACTCACTGCTGAGCCATCTCTCCTCCTCCAAAAGATATCCTAAATGTAAGTAAGAAGAAGAAAAGGTCAGGCTGGAGAGACGACTCAGTGGTTAAGAGCACTGACTGCTCTTCCAGAGGTCGTGAGTTCAATTCCCAGCAACCACATGGTGGCTCACAACCATCTGTCATAGGAACTGATGCCCTCTTCTAGTGTGTCTGAAGACAGTGACAGTGTACTCACATATATAAAATAAATAAATCTTTTTTTAAAAAAAAGACGAAGAAAAGGTCATAAATGTGAGAGAGGAAGTGGAAAGACACAGAAGGAGCTGGAGGGGAAGAAAGCTGAGTGGAAATAACCTTTTCTCTTCATTTCCTCAATATCTAGATTTTTAATGCCATTATTCTAAATAAATCCTCTAGCTTTTCACTCTAAACCTAAATAGCCTGAGCGTTTAGTGCCTACATTTCTATTTACTAGTTACTAGCTCAGTTCCAGCTGGTGCTATTTTCAACTTCCAGATGCTAACAAGGTAGAGTCCAGAGACAAGTACTGCTCAAAGGACACCTCAGGGCCCAGTGAGGACTGAGGGCTCCTCAGCTCACTTAAAGTCTCACTGTTTGGGAAAAAAATAGACAGCTGATTCACCTTTGATGCACACTACAAGGTAGCCAAGTCTATGCCCACAGCAGTGACATCATCAGCAAGCCTGTGCCCATGCGGTGACATCATCAGCACCAAGCCTGTGCCCATGCAGTGACATCATCAGCACCAAGCCTGTGCCCATGCGGTGACATCATCAGCACCAAGCCTCTGCCCATGCAGTGACATCATCAGCACCAAGCCTCTGCCCATGCGGTGACATCATCAGCACCAAGCCTGTGCTCATGCAGTGACATCATCAGCACCAAGCCTGTGCCCATGCAGTGACATCATCAGCACCAAGCCTGTGCCCATGCAGTGACATCAGCAGCATCAAGCCTGTGCCCATGCGGTGACATCAGCAGCAAGCCTGTGCCCATGCGGTGACATCATCAGCACCAAGCCTGTGCCCATGCGGTGACATCAGCAGCAAGCCTGTGCCCATGGCCTCATCAGCACCATGATCTGCAGCAGCCTCGTCACATTCAACGTGGCAAGTTTGCTTCTTCTTGGATGTGATGCATTGAAATAACTTTTATTTCACTGTTTTGTTTTATTTTTGTCAGTTTACTTCAGCTTTCTATACATTTAACAACATTAAAATAGGGTTTTAGACGTACACATACTTCAGAAAATTACAAAAGAAGTGCTGCAATCAACATTGAGAGACTGAGAATCTGGCACCAAGAGGTAAAGTTGGAGGCTAGGAAGATGTCTTAGAGGGTAGGGGTGTTTGATGCCAAGCCTGACAACTTCAGTGCGTTGCCTGGGGCCCACAAGGAGGAAAGAGAGAACCCACCCACAAGATTGTCCTCTGAGCTACACAGTGGCACACACACACACACACACACACACACACACACACGTTCAATAAATAATAATAAGACTTCTAAGAGCTGAAGCTGGGGGATGTCATAAGTAACACAGGGGGAAGCATGAGGTCATCTTCTCACAGCCTCTGTGGCTCTGCTGTCTGGTAAACCCAAGCTTCTCGTGGGCCTGAGAGAGGACTAAAGAGATTCTCAAGTGTGGAGGGGGCCTATAATGTTTATAAAAATTAGAACATTAAGGGCTGAGAAGAGAGCTCAGTCAGTACAGCCCTTGCTTTGCATGCTTAAGGACCTGAGTGTGAACCCCAGAACCCATGTTCAAGAGAGGAGAAGAGGAGGGGACAGGAGAGGAGGGGACAGGAGAGGAGGGAAAGGGAGAGAGAAGAGGAGGGGACAAGAAGAAAAGGGGCTTGGTGTCATACACCTGGAGTCCCCAAGCTGCGGAGGAGGTGGACACAGGCCAATCCCTGGGCACGGACCAGCCAGCCTAGCTTAGTTGGCAAGTCCCAGACCAATGAGAAACTGTCTTAATTGTTTTAAAATAGTGGACAGTGCCTGGAGAATAATACCCAAGGTTGTCCTCTGAGTCACACAAGAACATGCATACACGTGTGCATGCATGCACAGAGAGAGAGAGAGAGAGAGAGAGAGAGAGAGAGAGAGAGAGAGAGAGAGAGGGAGAGAGATTGAGAGAGATCTATAGTTCTGTTGCTTTCCACCTCAAAAATCTAATGTTGGAAAAGAAAACAGAACCTCCAAAATTCAACGTCTTTCTGTGCTTCTGAAATATGAAGCCAAGAGTACTGGGCCCCCTTGATTGAGCTCAGTGCTGGATTTTGACCACAGCACTGGTCATTCCCGAGGAAAGCCGTGACTCCGTGCTAACTCGGGGTGAAAGGGAAACTAGTCCCAGTGTTACCCCATACACTGCATGTATGTTTGGGTCAGCCGGGCAGTGGTGGCGCACACCTTTAATCCCAGCACTTGGGAGGCAGAGACAGGTGGATTTCTGAGTTCGAGGCCAGCCTGGTCTACAGAGTGAGTTCCAGGACAGCCAGGGCTACACAGAGAAACCCTGTCTCGAAAAAAAACAAAAGCAAAAACAAAAACTAGTATGTGTCTGATGGCATTGTGTAGGTTCGTCACGTACTACATGGTGTTCTGCATGGCATGCGTGTGTATACACTGTGGAACACCTGTGTAGCTAATTAAACTTATTACATCGCATACTGCCAGGTGACCACAGTTACTCGTGATTTATTCTATTCTTGAAAAGTATGAAGAAATTGGGTTTCTTAACTGCCCCAAAAGACAGTAGACAGGGCCTGTGAGGGATACAGAGATGGAACACAGGTCCTTCACGGCCAAGATCATCTATGCTGTATATAAAGTGACACAAATCCCAACCGCCACACAGAATAATGGCGAAGTTTGTCTCTCCTCAGAGTCAAGCTGAAAAGCCTCCATTAGACCCCCAAGCTGCAGAGCTTAGGGTTCCACAGTTGGTGGGGACAGGCTTTCACTACCTGTATTAGTGAGAATCTCCAACCAGAGAGTTCAAAGCTACATTTCAAAACTATGCATGAGAAGTTGGAGACGGCTCAGTGAATAGGATACCCAAGGTGAGCAAAAGACGGGAGTTCAGATCCCCAGAGCCCAAGTAATGCCAGGTGGGACTAGACATGCACCTGTGATCCCAGCACTCAGGAGCCAGAGACAGGGGATCCCAGGAACGAACTGGACTAGGTTACACTGGCTGTAATGGTGAGCTCTAGGTTCAGTTGAGGAACCAACCTTGCCTCAATGAATTGAATGGAGAGCAACCAAAGAGTCCCAACATCAGTGTGAAGCCTCCACACACACACCCATGAGACAAAAAGAAAAGAGACATGACTAACTTAGCTGGTTGGGAGCACAACACATCTAAAAAAAAATTTCATTGTCTACTTCAATACCAACGACAGCGGAGTGTAGAAACAGTCATACGGCCGGCTTACAAACTGACCACGATGAGGTTGGAGTTATTACAGCCCATTAGACAGGCCTATCCATCTTCAGAAAGTCTAGTGTGGCTTAGGGTCTCTACAACCAAACTCTCGGATTCAAATTCATCCTCTGCACCTGACAGAAGCTAAACCGTTGCTTAAAGCATTGTATGTAGACATGTATCTGTACATGTTTATACATGGGTGTGCGTGTGGATTCACGTAGAGGCCAGAAGTTCATGTCTGCTAGCCTTCTCAATAACTGACCACCTTATTTTATGAAACAGGGTCCCTCACTGTCTGGGTGCTCCCTGATTTGGCTAGGCTGGATAGACAGGGAACCCCAGGGTTCCTCCTGTACCTCCCTCTTCAGTTCTGGGACAGCACCCACATACCATCACACATAGCTTTTATCGTATAGGTATTGGGGATCCAAACTCTGGTCCTCAGATCTACATGGCAAGCACTTTATCGATTAAGCCTTCTACTCGTTACTTAATTAAATCTTTGAAAAAATATTGAGGAGACTGGAGAATGGCTCAGCAGTTAAGAGCACTGGGTACTCTACTAGAGGACTCTTGTTCCCATCCCAGGACCAACGTGATGGTTCACAACCCTATGTAACTCCAGTCCTGGGGAATTCAACACTCTCTTCTGGCCAGGCACACATGGTACACAGACACACACGCAGTCAAATACAGGTACACATCATCATCATCACCACCACCACCATCACCATCATCATCATCATCATCAAAGGATTTATTTAAATGTATATGAGTCAGTTTTCCTCTTAGGTATCTTCAGAACAAAAGCAAAGCTAATTAAATAGCTACACCAAACTCCCAGCATTCTTCCAGTAATACCTAGATTTGGTGAGATCAGATTTGATGAGAGAATATAACATTTACATGAAAAAGCATATGCACAAGCATTAGGAATATGTCTATGAACACCCTGGTTGGCCCAGGGCCAGCCTGCTTCTACCTGCTAAAGCCCAGCAGATGCCAACTCACCGCCCTGGGCTCCCTGTTCACTTCCCAGGGCATCCGTTTAGTTAAGAAATTATAAAGTCACCTTAACTATCACAGGTAAATGTATACAATTTGTATCTCAAAAACAATGATTCACAAGGAAAAAAAAAATCACAAAAGAAATATTATCTGACAACATAGCCTCAAAAAAATGTAGGAAACAAAACAATTAACAAGGAGAGTTGGATAAAGCCAGTCAAGTATGAAAGATAAATAGGTTTTAATTAACAAAATTGAAATATATATATATACATATATATATACACACATACATACATACACATATATATTAGATATCTACTTGAAACGTGCATGAAATACTCAGGAAAATTAACCATAATCATAAGCTTCATATTTACAAAGAAAGGCTTGACAAGTACCCTAGAATCATTGTCTTACCAGTGATCTCTGAAAACTGAGCAATAAATAAGGAAAGGGTGAACCAAAAACAGAAAGAAAAACCTTCTGGAAATTGAAAACCACACTGGTAAATCACACTGCTGGTAAAAGAATTCTATAAAGTCTTTAGACTGAGAGATGGGAAATTGGCTATCCGTGTTAGCAGTTTATGAATGAAGCAGTCAAGATAAATTACTAGCTGTGACTGTATCTACAGTCAGGTGGCTTCGCTTGTACCTTGCTTCCACAGACACAAAACTCCACTACCCGTGATGGAGGCCTTGCATGCTAGTGTTTCTAACTGCTATGGGCCCTCCTGCAATGGGTAGTTCTAATTGTGAACTCAACACAATGTACTGTCACCTGGGAAGCAACGTGGTGGGGACTGTCTAGATCAGTTTGGCCTGCAGGTACGTCATGGTGGGGGCGTTGTCTTTATTGCAGGCTGCACCATCTGCTGGGTTTGGATTCTGAACTGTATTAGAGTGCAGAAGGCAAGCTGAGCAGAAGCACACATGCATTCATTCTTTTCTCTCCTCTTGACTGTGGATATGACTAGCTGTTTCAGGCTCCTGCCTTAACTTCGCCACACTGATCGCCGTAACCTGGAATTCTGAGCCAAATCAACCCCAGCTCCCCTAAGCTACCTCTGTCAGGGCATTTTATTACAGCAGCAGAAACAAAACCCAGACACTTCCTCACTACAAGATAAAAAACTTGAGATATTAACTTTGTCTTCTCATATTTGTTTTCCAGTATACAGTTCCTAACACATAGCTGATACTCATAATTGGTTTGCTGAACAATAACATTCTAAAGAAAAGAAATACCCTGAAAAACTAAATATTGGTCAAATAATACAGGATAATAAGTGTATATCAACATTCAGTACCCCAGAGCACTCGGTGCACCAGATAGAACCAGACACAGGGTATGAGCAGAAAGTCACTCTCCACCCATCTCCTTTCAGAGCTACCTAGTGGCAAGATCCCCCCCTCCCATCATGAGAAATGTGGAGTGCCACGTTGACAACTTGTGTTCAGTAAAACAACGCTTTGTCAGGCCAAAATGTGGTATAACATGCCTGTAATCACAGCACTTGGGAGGCTGAGGCAGAATAGATGAGCTCAATACCAACGTGGCTACATAGTAGGGCCAAAGCCTTGGGGACCTGGGGGTGTTCCTCCATAGGATACATGCTTGATTTCACTGTTGAGGAAAGTATACATTCTAAAAAGCTTGGGTACAAACTAGTAACAGAAGCTGCCATCTATAAATAACCAGCAGATTACTTCAGAATGCTTAAGGTTCATTCTTTAAGAAGAGAAGGCAGCACGCAGGAAGCCATGAGCCTCGCCACCCAGTCAGCAACAGAACTTTCCGCAGATCACCTGGAAGAAGATTCTATGAAACTGATGATGAGGAAGAGACGGCTCCTTTAAGTGGGAAGAGGGGGAAGGATTGGGGGGGGGGCTCCTGGTGAGCTAAGGAGGTGCCGGCAGACAAGACACATAAAACCAGCTCCAAAGCAACTTCTAAGGATGACGAAAACAGGCGAGAGGGAAATTTACAGCTGAATGTGGGGTGGCCGGAAGCTTGAAGTACGTTCACAACAGCCCTAAGAAATGAGTCTGAACAACAGACGTTCCTCTAAAGAAGAAAAAGGAAAGAAATGGAACTTTATTGGATCCTTAATGCACAGCTGCACCCACTGGGAGAAACAAGGCCTCCAACTCCCCAAATTCTTCACACGGACGGCAAACACAATAATTAATAGTAAATTCACAGTTCCTAGGGAGGACCCAGGGTCTGGACTCTGTAAGCAAACAAATTCCTACATTACCAGGGTGAACATTTCAGAGCTTTGTATGAAAGCAAAGAATACTTAACTCTGTTATTTTTCTTTTCAATTTCTGATGGATGTTTTTATGTCTATCAACACCACAAGGAGCTGTTTGGATTCTGTGAGTAAATACTTTTCTTTGTGTCTTTGCACTCCCCAGACAAGTAATGTGTCTTAGTGAATTTGACTGTGAACTGTTGTACTTTAGGTGAGAGAGATTCGAATCCCCAGCTGATAGCATTTCCTGGTACTGATGGAGTCACGAGGCCTCTCACCTAGTCAGTGGGTTAATTTATTGATGGACTTATGAAATGATTGAGAGGCATTATTGAGAGGACATGGAAATGGGGAGGTGAGACCTGACTGGAGGAAGTAGGGCATGTCCTCCAAGGGCCTGTCCTCACTCCCTGGCTGTCTCTCCATTTCCTGGGTCATAAGTGAAGTAACCCTGCTCCACTATGCCAACCGCCACAATCAGTCTGCCACGATGCTCTGCCTTATACAGACCCATAGCAATGGATTCAGCCATCCACGGACTGAGATCATGAGCTAAGTAAGTTGTGATGGGTGATACTGTCAACTTGACCAGATCTAGAACCACCTAAGAGACAAGCCTCTGGGCCTGATAATGCCCAAAAGGGATTATCCAGTTAACTGGAGCGAAAAGACCCACCCTGGATGTAGATGGCAGCATTCTATAAACTGGGGTCCCGGGCTACATTACAAAGAGAAATAATCTGGATAGCAGCATTCATAACGTTCTGCTTCCTGGCTGTAGACTCAATGTACCCAGCTGCTTCCTGCTCCTGCCATCAGGAATTCCTCACCAGGGTGAATGAACTGTGCCTTCAAACTATGAAGGAAAAACAAAAACAAAAACAAAAGCCAAGAACCTCCTCCCTTAAGTTGCTTTTGTCAGGGTATTTTATTACAACAAGAGAAAAAGTGACTAAGACATTAGCTTTTCATCCCTTAGATTTGTTGGTTTGTTTCAGGTATTTGGTCACAAATTTGAAAAAACTAACACAGAACCCTTCATCAAAGAGTCACACAAGCTAGAAAGAATGAGAGGTCCAGTGCTGGTTTCCTTGACTTTCGTTAGTTTCTGAGTCAGAGTCTCCTGATAGAGTCTAAGTAGGCCTTAAACCCCCTTGGAAGCTCGGAATGAACTTGAGATCCTCCTGCCTTAATCTCCCAAACAACTAAGACAACAGGCCTGTGCCACTAAAACCAGAGAGTAGATTCTTAGAGACCTAACAGATGTGCTTGCAAAGCCATCTCTAGAAAGTAAATGTCTCTAGAAAGACACACGTATTTCCAGCAAGATAAAAGGAAATAGCCCAGAGAGCGTATGTTCGCTAGCCAAACCAAGCCCGCAGTTCAGACCGGTACAATAGGAATAAGTAAAATCATTTTTTAACATCTATTTATTTATTAGGGTGGGGCACATACATGGATGGAGACCAACAGGAAGCTTGTAACAGTTGCTTTTCTCCCTCCACCATGCAGCTCTCAAGGACTGAACTCAAGTCTTAGGCTCAACAGCAAGAGCCCTCACCCACTACACCATCCCCATGGTCCTAGAAGTTCATTTTTGCCATTAGTCCCTTTCGAGAGTCCTATATAATAAAGGAGACATGGAATCACAGTTCATAATTTCCACATGAGGTCATAAAGCCTGCCAGCACAACTTGACGTCTTTTCCAGCCTTACGCCAAAAACGATCTTTTGACCAATTCTCCTGGCTCAGCTCAGATCCGTTGATCCAAACGTCTTGCTATCACATCCCAGAATGACTGCTCAAGCTTCCAAGTTACCTGATTGTACAGACCGTGACCCCTTCACAATCCACGTCTACATCTTATTTTAGCATCTTTGTCCCAGTGCCAGTGCAGAGCAAACTCCCAGGAGCTAGAAGATGTCTGATGCCTGAAAAAGTCACCCAGCAAACCAAAACAGCATGGAGGGTCGGAGGCAGATCTGACTTCTTACGAGCGGTCTGCTCACATCCACTGTAGGCAACACGAGATCATAGGCCCAAGTTTCAATCAAGAACATTATGCGTCATGCAAAGTCATTAAGACCAAAGAGGTTGTAGTCCCCTTAAGGGGGGCATTTAATCTCCGCCTCCAGGAACACAGCACAGCTCCTTCAAGTCTACACTCAAAAAAAAAAAAAAAAAAAAAAAAAAATCCATGGGAGGTCTTCAGGTTGGCTTGAGTTTAACCCAGTTAAGGGTTTCCTCACAGCCAGCCCTGAGAAGGGGGTTTATGTCCAAGTGATTTATGGAGTGCTCCCAGGAGACACCTGTAAAAGGGGAAGACAAGAAGGCCGATGTGGAGCTGAAATTGTGCAATATGGAACTCTCCAGTGAAGTCTAGCCTTGACCCAATCTTTCAGGCAGTCCTCACGGCATAAATGGCACCGTGGGTCTGTCAGACTCTGAGCCAGACGATGAGGGATTTATAAGTCCACTCCTGAAGCACCAGCCAGTCAAGGGTTGCTATCTGCTGCTCCAACCTAAGAGACAGGACTCCTGTCATCTACCATCGACAATCCTGTGACCCAACCATGAGCCACAGCACATCATGGCTGGACATACAAATCTCACTAATAAATGAAGCCCAGGACTCCAGAGAAGATATCCATACCATTACCATGTGCCATTTTCCCTGAATGGGGCTGCACACAGAGCTGGCCTTGTGGCATTCATCTTTCAGGGAAATTCAGTGGAACGCAGGATGAATTTTGTTTTTTCAGCAGCCATAAAGGATTACCTTGCATCGAAGGGCCGTGCTGAGAGATGATGTTTTGAGAGAACGCCTTGAATTGATACCTCAGAGGACTTCTTACAAAGGCATGATTTATACATCACAAGACAAAGAGGATTTATCTGAAAGAAAATGGATTCCTTTTCTGAACCGTTTTGAGAAAGACAGATGGCTTCCTGTAAACTGCAGTTCCATGCCTGTGAGCTGAGTGTTACCAGAAAATTACTAAGGTAACGCTGCCGCTGGGACCCACTACACCACCCTCACAGCCACCCACGCTGCGTGTGGGGGCGCATGGATGAGGGTGTGAAAGGGGCTGCAGAAACACTTACCTAATCAGACGGATGCCTACCACTAACGGCCCTCCTGGGGGAAACTCATATTATCCAAACGACACAGTTAATAGCCAAAAAGGACATTTTTAGCTCATTAAATAGTACAGTAATTGCTGTTCCTTCGGCTACTGCTGTTGGCACATTTGCCGGCCCAATTCTTCCTATAAAAGAACTGCTTTTACATTTTCTTCAGTGGTATAGCCCCAGTGAGTTCTCTGTACCCCTGGAAAGAAGCCCTGGCCCAGGTTCCTCTAAGTAAACCTGATTAAACTCATCGTGGCGGGGTTGTTCGGTAGGTAGACACTTACCACCAAGCCTGAGAACTGGCATGGAATTTCGAGAACTACACGGTGGAAGTAAAAATGATTCCTGTGTGCTGTCCTCGGGCCTCCACATGCACACCACTGCAAAAATGTGCATGACTGCGCACATGCGCACACACATAAATAAACTGAACTCCTTGGGTCATTTAAAAAAAAACATGAAAGTGGAAAGGGGATATTTAGAAAGCGGAAGAGAGAGAAGCAATGGGAAGGGAGGAGAGGAAGTACTCAGCAGTGAACCCGATCAAAACGCATTTTTTACATGGTGAATGTCACAATGAAACCCATTATCATGTATAGTTAATATGTGCCAACATTAACTTTTTTAAAAAAATCAGTCACCGAACAAAGGTCTGCTCTTACCTATAGGCAATCTCATTATGTAGGTCATTCTCCAGACTTTAGACAGCTTAACTGACTCCCTGTCTCCATCTTTATGCGAGCTATCATATATCTGTGTGATGGAGGAAATACCAGAGAGTCTAAGATTTGTAGAAATGTGGGTAAGGTTAAGACTTCTTGATGCTTCTCAGACTTCCGAGTCCTTGACCACAAGGTGACTAGAAATTATCAAAGACAAGATAAATAGAGTCCTAGGGTGAGTGGGAGGGGGGAATATCCCTGAGAAAGAAAAAGCAGCAGCCCTCAGGGAAATCTGGGAAACGGAAAAGCCTTTGAAGCACCATGCCATAAAATCAGCATTCAGCACAAAGACTGGTGCGTTGACAGGCCAGCTCTGAGGGTGCTCTGGGTCACTTAATCCTTAGATGACTCTCCTCTGGTGATGGTGACGAGCATAGGGAGGGGCTCTGGTGGGGGTTTAGATACCCAGCTGGGTGACTGTGAAGACCCTCTTTTAATTCCAGAGAATGGGAGGTGGAGACAAAGAATTTCCTTCTGGAGCAGTGGCTAGCAAGAGTAACTTAATTAGGAAGCTCTGGGTTGAAGCAAGAGATCCCTGCCTCAGTATAGAAGGTACAGAGGGAGGCATGGAGGGAGATATCTCATGTCTATGTGTCTGTCTGTGTCTGTGGAGAGAGAGAGAGAGAGAGAGAGAGAGAGAGAGAGAGAGAGAGAGAGAAGTAAGCAAATGTAATTTCTTTACATTTTAAAAAAAAGAACCACAGTCATATGTCATTCAATTCTGTGTCATTTGTATGTGTCCCAATGTCAGGGTTATGGTGACCACTCTGAGGAGGAGGAGGAGGAGGGGGAGAAGGGGGGAGGAGGAGGACAACAAGGAGGACGAGGAGGACGAAGAGGATGAGGAGGAGGACAAGGAGGCTGGTGATAAAGAGACTCTTAATAACAAACTAACAGCCAAGTAGGCAAAAGACTTTGACCCTGAGAACTAAGACATTATCAACGGTTATTAAAGAAAATATGAATAGAAAAACACCCCATGAATATGGATTTTAAAAAAACTTCACACTTTTACCATGTTGATAATGCCTAAAGCAGTTACAAAGTCAGTATAACACCTATCGACAAAATACTTTTATTATTGTTTTGTTTTAGGAGGCTAGGGGCGATTTTTGTTGTTATTTTGTTTTGTTTTTGAGACAGGGTTTTAGTCTGTACCCCAGGCTGATCTGGAACTCACTATGTAGCCAAGGCTGGTCTTGAACTCATAGCAATTTGCCTGCATCAACCCCCAAATGCCGAGTTACAGGCATGAGCCACCATGCCCCACTCCAGTAATCCCTTTTATAAAAGCAAAACACAACCTCATCCCAAAACTTGCACGGATTCTCGAGGGAACCTGAATAGGCAACATAATCTTACAAAAGAAGGAAGCTAGAGGTCGCAAGCTCACTTCAAAACTTACCACAAATCCACAGTAATCAAAACAGCCACACTCCGTATATAGAGGCTGCTTGAACAAATGCAGCAGAAGGGGGCTCAGAAATGAACCCCTGCACGTTATGAACAAATGCTGTCCTTTTTTTTTTTTTTTTTTGGTCCTGGGACTTGAACCCTAGGCCTGTGTGTGTAGCACACACTGGTGAACCCACCTCCAGCCCCTGATCAAATGTTTGTTGACAAAGTACCAAGGTATCCAAGGACTGAAATCAGACACTTGCCTTACACCATACAGAAAATTACCTCAGAGGGAACCAAAGCTCTAAGCACAAGAGTTACAAGTGTGGCATTCTTAGAGCCGAGCAAAGAGGAAAAGTTCCTCGGCCTTGGAGTCGGCTGTGGTTTCCTGGGAACAAAAGAACAGTCAACAGGAGGGGAAAGTAAATAGTTTGCAATTCATCAAAACTAAAACTTTCTGTATCAACGGACAGTGAGTGAGAACAGCCTTGGAACCAAGGGAGTGTTTGCAAGCCATATAACTGACAGAAAGCTGGTGCTCAAAACACAATGAAAACACAAGCTCAACAGCAAACACACAACTTCTTCTTCTTCTTCTTCTTCTTCTTCTTCTTCTTCTTCTTCTTCTTCTTCTTCTTCTTCTTCTTCTTCTCCTCCTCCTCCTCCTCCTCCTCCTCCTCCTCCTCCTCCTCCTCCTCCTCCTCCTCCTCCTCCTTCTTCTTGGACACAGAGTCTCATGTAGCCCAGGCTGGCCTCAAAATAGTTATATAGCCAAGGATGACTTTGAACTTCTTATCTTCCTACCTCCACCTCCTAAGCGCTAAGATTCCAGGCATATGACACCATACAGTTTATGCAGTGCTGGGGATCAAACCCAGGGCTTCATGCAGACTAGGCAAGCACTCTACAACAGAGCTCCACCCTCGACAGCCCCCCCCCCCCGACATCACAGTCTTTAAAAGAGCTAAAGTTGTGAACAGACAGTTCCCTGTAAAGGAGATGCAAATATAGACACATAGAAACCTGGGTGTGTCAGCAGGCATTAGGAAACCCAAGCCCCTTCACTGCTACTTAGATATTAAGTAAGAGACAGACAGACAGACTAGCTGCAGCAGGCAGAATAATAGGGAACACAGAGAAAGAGAACAGCAAATGGTGGCCAGGATGTAGAGAAGTCAGAATCCTTGACTGTCACTGCAGGGAATGTAAATGTTGTAGCCACACAGATTACCACGTGATATATTGCTATGTAAAATTACCGATGAAACATAGACATCAAAGAGCGGAAATACAGATTATTATTATAGAATTACCATATGATCTCATAATTCTGCTTCTCGATAAACACACAAAAGAATGAAAAGCAAGCTCTTCAACAGGTATCTGGGGAACAGGATGGGAGCACCATTAATCACAATGTGAAAGGTGGCAAGCCCCTAAACGCCCACCCACAGACAAACAGATAAGTCGAGTATAGCAAGTGTATGCAAGCACCACGTTATTACACAGCCTTATCAAGGAAGAAAATCAGAGCTAAGAACATCAGTCAGCAGCCAAGCCCTTGCCTGGAGGAAAACCTGGGTTTCACTATCTGGACAACAGAAAACAAGGAAGTTCTAACAAATTCTACAGCGTGGATGAATCTGAAAATCACTATACTAATTGAAATAAGTCAGACACAAAGCCATATGTATTGGATGAGTCCATTGGTAGAACCATGGTGATTGCCAAGAGCTGGGAAGAGGACGAGCACTCCTTAATGAGTATAGAGTTTCAATATGAAGTTACAAAAAAAAAAAAAAAAAAAAGTTCTAGAAACGGATGGTGTTGGTGGCTACACAACATAGATGCATTTAATCCAGAAGACATGATTCAAACAGTAAATGGCGTGCTGTTGCTATTTTAACAAATAAAAAGTCGGGCTCAGAAGATGGCTTAGTCAACAAAGCACTTGCTTTGCAAGTGTCCTCAGGGCCCGAGTTCAGATCTCCAGAACAAGGTAAAAAGCCAGGCATCCTGGCCTGCACCTGTAATGCTAGCCATGGTGACAAGGGAGGTGGAGACAGGTGGGCCCCTGGGCTCTCCAACCAGCTAGCCCGGCCTTGCTGGTGATGGTCCAGGCCACTGGAGACTTGTAATTTTAATTTTTTCAAACCTTATTTTTAATGATGGTTCTTAAATGCTTTAACCTACCTTTTAGCCCACCACCCACCAGAGGTAGTGGAAAAGAAAGGATATGGGGGGAAGTGGACCTGTTTGGGAAGGTTCTTTGGAGCAACTTCTGTCTGTGGTCTGGAAATCGGCAGTTCAGTTCCCAGGTCAGCAGCAGCAGCTTGAGCCACTCGCAAACACCTCATGGATAGAACAGCAGTCCAGTTTGGGAGAGTCTGGATAGCAAACATGAATCAGCAACAGTAGCACTTCCTAGCAGAGACAGCCAGGCCTCAGCCTTGGCACAAGCCAGCAGGAGGGACCAGGAGGGACACCAACCAGGAGAAGTTCTCAATTATGCCTCTCTCAGGGAAAGGAAGATCAGCAAAGACGTGAGACTCACAGGCATTGCACAGCTAGCTCTATAAGCGAGCCAAGTTCAGCCTGTCTCTGTCTTATTTACTCCCTCCAGACATCACATGTCCTCCATGGGTCTTGCCTCAGCTTGTGTGTCTGTCTCAGCTGACATCACTCTGCCAATCAGCCCGAGTCTACAGAAGCCACAAGAAACTGCATCACACACTGCGTTTCTCTCTGATGGCATCCTGACAAATGCAGCTCAACTATGCAATGTAAGATGGACCAATACATGTGTGTTGTTAGGGAAGAATCATACATCACGTGTCCCTTTGAAAGCCCCCCGAGCTGGGGAGACCCTCACTCAAGTCTCGGGACGGCGCGACCCCCCAAGAACTCACGAAAGACCATTCTTGCTGCAAACACACGAGGTTTATTCAGGGAACCAGTGCACTGGGGCCGAGCTCGTGTCCCACGCAGGGGCAGAGGAGTTCGACTCTGAGCAGCTGAAGTCAGGGGTATTTAAAGGAAAAAAACACAAAGCAAGGGGTGGGGAACGGAAAGAATTTGTGTTATGGGGAAGTACAGAATGTTCTAAGTTAGTCACAAGGCAGTTGCACAAACATTTTTGTGGTTAGCTAGTTCCTGGAACATTGTGCCTCTGGCCCTGGGGCCAGGCCAAGGTCAACCGTTTCTTAGGGGAAAGAATGCAGCCCGGTGGGGTTTGGTCAAGCGGGCAATTTCAGTCCTATTTCTGTTTCTGGCTCCAAGTGTGCTAGGGGTCTAACTTTCCTCATAAGGGGGTCAGGTCTTTCACTTTCACATGCTTGCTTTAACAGAACATCCTTTCACCTGTGTCTGCTTCAGCAAAACGTTCCTTCCCAAGTCTGCCTTAGTCTTTCACCTGCGCCCACTTCACCTAAACGCTCCTTCACGTGTGTGCCCCGGCAAAACACCATCCAACACAACTGACTTTCCAAAGACCTGCACACACACACATGCACACACATACACGTGTATGCATGCGTGTGTGTGCACGTGTGTACATGCATGCGCACGTGTGTTTGTATGTGTGTGTGTGTGTGTGTGTGTGTGTGTGTGTGTGTGTGTGTGTAAATAAAGTGTGATCTTTAGGACTGAACTGGAGCCCTCTTGAGTCACTGCGCCCAGAGTGAAGGCGCCTGAAACTGAGCTCGCTTGCCTGAGAGTCTGTGACAACCAATCCCACTGAATACTTGTCATAGACCATGGCTTGTTCCAAAGACTGTTTTTCATTGTGCTTCCTCCATTCTCTCTCTCTCTCTCTCTTTCTAATAAGTGTGTGTGCAAAGTCATGCACATGTGTGTGGTGCATGCACACATGTGGGAGAGTACATACACCCATGTGCACACTTGAAAAATCCAGAGGAGACCAGGTGTCCTGCTTACCACACTGTGCCTTGAGACAGGGTTTATCAGTCAAGCTGGAGCCGGGTCCTTAAGTCTCCACCCCCACAGCACAGGAGTTACAAGTGCACCGGCTTCTTACATAGGCACTGAGATTCCAGCTCAGGTTTCATGCTCACCCACTGAGCCATCTCCCCGCCCCTTCATGCTGCCTGGCAACAAGGAAGAATCACTCTTTCCCAGGCCACTCATTGGATGCTGGCATTCCTATTTACATATAAATAAACAGTAATTCTTTTAGAATTGTTTTGGAAAACCATCAGTAACTGTTTGCCTTCAACATTGTAGTCTGGCACTAAGTCCCAGGCCTCTGCCAGCATCTTCCTGTAGGTTTCCTAGTGGACCCATGGCACCTTTGAGCCTTCTGCCATCAAAATGATCATCAAATCGTCACAGGAATAATGTTAAAGTCCAAAGATGGGTCAGTGTTTAAGACCCCTGGCTGCTCTTCTAGAAGACTCCAGTTTGATTCCCAGCACCCACACAGAGGCTCACAACTGTCTGTAACTCCAGTATCCGGGATCAGATGCCCTCTTCTATCTTTTTGAAGGCTCTAGGCACATACATGATGCACAGACATACATGCCAACAAAACACCCATAAATATAAAATAAATCCAAAAAGGTTTTAAGACCCAGGTATCAACACTAGGGAGATGGCTTTGTGGGTAAAGTACTCTGTGCACAAACAGACTTGCATTTGAACACCCAGCACCCATGGAAACGTTGGCATGATGACATGCATATGTAAATCCAGCCCTGGCTAGGTGGAGACAGGTGGATACTGGGGACTCCAGATTCAGTGAGAGACACTAAGGCAGGCAATGAGGAAGGAACCCGCACTGACCTCTGGCATCCACAGGCGTGCGTACACACAGGTGAGCCCACGCACACACACTCATACACACAAGTGCACACACACATAGGATCTTCCTCAGAATTCCTACAGGCACAAAATAATTCACTTGGGGTTAGAGCAAAAGATTATTTTCTTTTAAGTTTGTGAAAATCCCAGTCCTTTCTTAGCGCAGTGGTGAATTTGGAGGTTCGAGGGAGGGGAGTGTTTATCTTTGTAGGATTCAGAGCATGGTCGCCTATCCAAAACAGAATGCCCACCTTCACACATGCTCACAGAAATTCAAGTGAAATCAAGCATAACTAAAAAGTAACTTTTTAAGAAGGAAATCCCAGCCTAACCAGATGTCAGATACTTTTCTAAAATGTTACATTCAGTTAATCTTGGATTTCTGCACCTTCTCCCCCTTGAGTATTTCCAAAAATGTATTAAATTTCTTTTTCCTTCCTATACTAATTCCATCGTTCCATCCGTGAGATGCTGTCGGGTGTTCTGGCACAAATCTTTGTTCACAAAACCTGAACTGCGCGTCGCTCTTGCTTCTATACCTTCCGTACGACTTCAGGTTTCTTTCCTCCTGATATTTGCTCCCTTAGTTTACAAGGAAATTAAAATCTCTTCCAAGAGACATTCGTCTTCAGTTTCCAGTATCTTTCCCATTTTTTCAAAACTGTCCCTGTGTCCGCTCGATTCCACCTCCTGAGCATCTTTCTCTTTCTTATCTGCACCCTGTGTGACTTCAGAAGTCAAGGAACTAGAGCCAGAAGAAACCGGAACCACTCACAAACTTGGAGCCTCATCTCTGTCGTATGGAAGAAACTCTGAGGACAGTCTGCAGTTTTCTGTATTATCCCGGTTTGTTTGTTTGTTTATTTGTTTGTTTGTTTGGTCTTCTGTCTGATATTAGGAGAAGGAGCCTTTGATAAATCGTTCAAGCTGGTTTTTTCATCTTCACATTTGGAAAAATAGGGCGAGGCTTGGTGGCTGGACATTCTAGCGCCCCCATGCTTCTCTTTCAGGTATTGCTTCTCAGTGATTTTCCTCCAAGGAAGGAGATACAGGAACTTGCTTAGCCTCTACTTTCATGGGCTTTAGAATCTGACAGACAGAAGTTCGAGCATCATGTACCACTTTCCATCTCAGTGTGGGTGGAATGTGAAAGGTCCCCCACAGGCTCATGTGTTTGAGCGCTTGGTCTCCAGCTAGAGTCATGTTCTTAGAAGGTTGGGGAAGCTTGGGAGAGAAACCTCAAGAGAGGGTGAACAGGGATGGGTAAGGCTTTATAGCCCAGCCCCTCTCCTGACTCCTTTCTTGTTTTCTGACTGTGGATGCAGTGTGACCAGAACCCTCAGGCTCCTTCCCAGCCCTGACGGCTGTACCGTAAAACTGAGCTGAAATAAGCCCCTCCCCCGAAGCTGTTTCGTGTCACCATAACTAGAGAGGTAACAGATATACTAGGTGGGTTCTAGAAAGATCTCAGAACTCCCAACGCATCAGTCACACCTGTAAATTCCACCAGCACCATCACCTCTTTAGAACTGTGCAATGGTGAGCCATATTCTATGTGCTAGGCCTTAGACACAGCACTTCAGAACAGGAAGCCATATTTGCAGTCATTGGCAAAGAACTAATATTTAAAACATAAGGAACCCAACAGAACAACAATAATAATAAGTTGACAAAAGAAGCCAATTACATGAATGAAAATGGTATTTATCCAAAGAATATGTATGAATGGCCAACATGTATACGAAAATGTGTCCAACATCACTGGTTGTCACAGACATGTAAATCAAGACCACAGTGTACCACCATCTCACTCCCCAGATCTAACAAATATAATAAGCATACGTATAGGGACCAGGGAAACTTCGGGCACTGGCAATGGGAATGTACTTTAGAATAGATACCATGGGGAGCAGAATGGGGTAGCCCTCAAACACCTGCAGCTGGGGGCTCGAGAGGTGACTTGTCAGCACTGCTTTTGCAGGGGGCAAATGTTTGGTTCAGCACCCGTGTCAGGCAGCTCACAACCACAGACAGCTCCTGCTCCAGGGGATCCAGCATCCTCGTCTGGCCTCTGTGGGGATCTGCACAAACCCACAAATACAAATTCTAAAAGAAAAAGAAAAAACTAAAACTAGAACAGACAAGATGGCTCAGTGGGTTAAGGCCCTGGAGGCCAAGACTGGTGACCTGTGCTGAACCCCAAGGACCCACATGGTGGAGAGAGAGAACCAGTTCCCCCAAGATATCCTCTGATCCCCACATGTCATACACGCATGAACACAGATACATGCACGTACATACACACAGAGAGGGGGGAGGGGGAGAGAGAATAAACAAAAGGATAGATATAATGGAAATAGAAATAGAACAACCAAATGGCCCAGGAATCCCACCCCTGGGTCTGCATGCAAAGGAATGTGTTGTAGAAACAGTAGTCTTTTCCACACTTATCAGAGCACTGTCCACAACAGCCAAGACATGGGATCCGCCCAAGCCTCCACCCACATAGGAATGGGTGAAGACACACAATGCATCCGTGCAGTGGCACGAACGTCTCCCTGGCAGCATGAGAAGCCTAGAACGCTTTCTATCAAGTGAAATGTCACACACAGACTCAGCGTGTATCCTCACTTCCACATAGAAACTTTTAAAAGCTGATTTCAGAGAAGTAGAGAGTGGAAGAGAACTTGCTAAAGGCTGGAAAGTCTGAGGGTGGGGGCAGGGCTGCAGAGGGGAGGGTTAACAGGTTTAGGCACAGGAGACATAGCTTCTAATAACAGTCAACAGCCCAGAAGGGAAATGATGCCAGGCAATATTCAATGCTTATTTCCAAAGAGCTAGAAGCAAGGATTGTGAATGCTCCCAACATGGCAGTTGCCTGATCTGACCATTACACACCATGCACATGTGTTGAAATAGTCCACTCTACCACATCCGCAGGCATTGATGTATTACCATGTATTGATTCAAAGACAGGACATGAAGTTGGGAGGAAAGTAGGGTGGGGCACTAGGAGGAGCTGGGTGGAGGAAGTGATGGAAGGATATGATCAAATAACATTGTATGCATATATGACGTGCTGGTGCCTACGGAGGTCAGAAGAGAGCGCCGGATCCCCTAGATCTGGAGTCACAGTTGCAAGCCACCATGTGGGTGTTGGGAACTGAACCCAGGCCCTCTCCAAGAGCAGCAGTTAAGCGTTCTTACCTGCTGAGCCCTCTTTCCAACTTCAACGTTGGCTTTCTTCCTGATGCTTATTAATCTTCAAAAATCACAGCCAAGAATGCATAGAGCCAACAGTTGCATCATGGAATTGTTTAAGGTCTCTTATTCTACGCTTATTCCTACATTTCCAGTTGACTCCCATATTGAGATGCCTTCCCCACAGGACCAGGTGTTTTACCCCTCACTTCTGCCACATAGTTTTTCTTTCTTTGTTGTTTGTTATTTATATCTTATACTTTCCTGGGAGATGACATCAGAGTCACTGTGGAAAATCTCCTAGTCGTAAAATACCTTAAAACACATTCAGGGGGCCTGAGGACTAAGATCGGGAGAAGACACAGTAGTTAGACTGAGACGTCAACTAGAGCAGCTTGAGCTACCATGTGAAGCGAGCATCACGTAGGGTAGAGCGGTTTGAAAGAGATGTGTCCTCTAACTCTCGGGCATTTGAATACTTGGTCCCCCGTGGTTGAGTGTTTGAGGATTAGTGGCGTTGCTGAAGGAAGCATGTCCCTGTGGATGGACTCTGAGGATTCAAGACTGGTGGCATGTCTGGTGTGTTCTCTCTGGTTCCTGTTTGAGATATGAGCTCACGGCTGCTACTCCACACACCATGTCTGCTTGCCACCTGCCGTCTCTGTTGCACCATCATGGGCTCTAGCCACCACCCCCAGAACTGTAGCTCAAAGTAAACCTCTCTACAAGTTGTCTTAGTCACAGGTGTTTTATCGCAGCAACCAGAAAGTAATACATAAGGATCCTCATATCATTAACCCCAGCTTGAAAATACTCCTCTCTAACTATGATATCCAATGAGCACTTACCATTGTAGGGTTACCCGTATCACAGGTCACATGTGCTGGTTCGTTCTAGCCCTTCAAACCATTATGACCCAATCATGTTCGTTCTGGAACAACTTTACAAGTAGGGAAATTGAAGCTTTCTTAGTGAAGTCACCCGCCCTGTGTCACTGAGCTAGAAGGTTACAGGCTCAGGATTAGACCCTGCCAACAGGTTGCTCATGTGCCCATAGACCTGAATGTCACGTGATGATGCTCAGCAAGCTCATGAAAATCTATGAGGTGGGCAGTGTACAAGTTCAATAATCTTATTAGCAGAGAAAAGGGTAATTTCTTATTACTTTGTTTAGGTGCAAGAGCCTGAAAAAGGAAACAGTTTAGGGAGTGTTCACCTGTTGCTGTCATTGTGACTGAATACTAGACATGAGGTGGTTTACACAGCATGAATGTCCATTCAGCTTGGAGGAGGGGCCATGCTTTTTTCACTTGCTCACTATAGCTTGTTCAGCCTGCTTTCTTATACCATCCAGGACCTAGGGGATGGTGCTGCCCCCAGTGGGATGGACCCTCCCACATCCATCAATCAAGAAAATGCCTTAAAGACATACATACAGGCCAAACTGATGGAGGCATTTTCTCAGTTGAGGTTCCCTCTTCCCAAAGGACTCTAACTTGTGTCAAATTGACATAAAACTAACCAGCACACCATCTGTGGTCCAAGTTCTGGTGAAGTGGAGACAAGAGGATGTCTGGAGCTCAGTGCCAGCCAGCCGGCCCAAACTTCTGGGCTCTAGACCTTTTCTCAAACAAACAAACAAACAAATAAATGGGAAATAAAGAAAGTAACTAGGAAGAATGCTTAATATTGACCTGTGACCTCTACACACATATACACATACATATACCTATACATGTATATTCTGTATACATGCAAATAATAGTAAGTTAAAGAAAAACAAAGAAACACCAGTTGGCTTGTAACTCAAACACAATTAAATGCTAACTGGAAAAAAAAAAGTCACACTTTTTTTCTCCAGGTAGTATAAAGTCCTAAGGCAAAGACTGAGCATACTATGATTTTTATTGAGGTATATCTGTATATAACATCTGAGGTATATGTGTATATAACAGCTATGTCCAGTTCCTACCAGGAATTACTGAGAATTAGAAAAGGAGGGGGGAAGGACATAGCCTGTCTTAGTCAGGGTTTCTATTCCTGCACAAACATCATGACCAAGAAGCAAGTTGGGGAGGAAAGGGTTTATTGAGCTTACACTTCCAATTGCTGTTCATCACGAAAGGAAGTCAGGACTGGAACTCAAGCAGGTCAGGGATCAGGAGCTGATGCAGAGGCCATGGAGGAATGCTGCTTACTGGTTTGCTTCTCCTGGCTTGTTCAGCCTGCTTTCTTATAGAACCCAAGACTACCAGCCCACAGATGGTACCACCCACAAGGGACCCTTCCCCCTTGATCACTGAGAAAATGCCTTACGGCTGGATCTCATGGATGCATTTTCTCAACTGAAGCTCCTTTCTCTGTGATAACTCCAGTTTGTGTCAAGTTGACACAAAAACTAGCCAGTACATAGCCATAAACAGCATTAAGAGCAAAGCCCAGTCCCAGTCACACTACTGGGAAACCCTGGCAGCAAGTTACCATCAGTGACATAGGAACAGTGGCCAGCCTCGTGTGGCTCTTCCTCCCTGCCCCACCCCAAGCCAAAAGGTATACTAGAATCGGCAGCAGATCTGGACACCTGTCTCATTGCCTACCCTGCAATGAAGCTCCTGCTTTGTTGGAAAGTCTCTTATTGGCTTGGTCTTGTGTGCTGTGTATTCAGATGCTGAGTTCTGTTCCCCAAGATCAAGTTGCAGTGTGGACATAGGCATTGTATTGACCAATGTGCTGTAAAGAAGGCTCCCCAATAATCTCTGACTGAGTAATAAAAGGCTGCCTGTGACTGGGCAGGAGAGAGAGAGAAGGTGGGACTTGCAATTGAGTAGAGGGTCTCAGGTAGAGAACCCAAAGAGAAAGAAAAAGGGGAAGAAGGTCTCCCTTAGCAGGATGGACCATGAGCATGTGGCCAAGAGAAGCTCGCCCTGAGGACACACATGAACTGGAGCAAGCTGGGAGGGTGAAACTCAACTACAAGTAACAGGGGTCCTATGATTGGGTTGTAGGTTAGAATAGCTCAGAACCTGCCCAGCCACTTGTTAATAAATTCTGATGTCTCTGTGTTGTTTACTTGGAAGCTAAACAGGAAAGAGTGGGGCAGAAATTCCCCATAAAAATACTACTATAGGCACTAAAGTCTTCTTTAGGGAAAACAGTCCCCTTTCTGTTGCTGATAGTACATCGCAAGGAGACAGGTTGTGAAAGCACCTTTGTGATGCTAATAAAAGCACCGTTTTCTGAGTTTGCATGACCACTCTAGTCTCCAGGTTGCCCTCAATTCTTGCAGCTCCCTTCCAACATGGCCTTGAAAAGTAACAATAGTGTGATTTGGGTTCATTACATTTGATTAGCTTATCGTGCATATGAAAACCCATAATTCACTAGAAAACAAGCAGCAGACATTTTGCCAGGAAACTGAAAGAACCTGGCCTCCAGAGAGAGCTGGCTCTTCCTCCCACCTAAGGACTGAGGCTCTCTGTGCTCCTATGTGCTTCAGCAAACAGCATTCTCCCAAATGGGACCATCTCTGCCCACCCATCTCTGGCACACCCTAGCATTTAGGAGGCTGAGGCAGGAAGATCTCCTGTTCCAACAATCCTAGAATTCTGCAGGGTGAGACAGGAAGATCTCAAATTCAACATCAGTGTAAGCTTAAGAACCAGACCCTGGGGTGGAGAGGTGACCCCCACCTCTTACCTAATTGTCATTAACTATCTAATTAATTGGTATTGGTTATCTAATTAATTGTCATTAATTATCTTATTGTCATGAGCAGGTAAGAGAAAAGTAATTCCTTCAGGTGTGTTCAAACTCATCAAAAAAGTCTAAAATATGTCATTAGCATGTATAATCTAAAATATGTCACTAGTATGTATAGTCTAAAATATGTCACTAGCATGTATAGTCTAAAATATGTTACTAGCTGTCCAGCCCCAGCCCTCAGCCCATACTCTGAGGTGCCCTGGTTCAAGTTATTCTCAATCAGGGATGATTTTCATTCCTCCTGACAAGCCATTTGACCATGTCTGTCACTGGAGGTTGTTGTGACTAGCATCTATTACATAGAATCCAGGGGCACTACTAAATATTTTGTAGTACACAAGACAGCTGCCTGCAGTGAAAAATTATTGACTTAAATGCAAAAGGTGTTGTTGAGAAGGTTGCCCAAGCCCAAGTTCAGAGTGGAAACACCGGCACGCACCGAGTCCTTACCAGGGCCTCAGATCCCTAGATACCCAGTTGTCCCAAGCTTTGCACACTGAGAATTCTGTGAACCAAAAAAGCACACAAAACAGCCTCAGCAGCCAGAAGTTGATGAGGTCCACACCACCGAGTCATTACAGGAGGTCGAGCAGCACCTGTTCAAGAAAGCTTGCCCGCCAGGCTAAGTGCTCCTGGTGAGGGTCTTTATGGCAGAGTCCGGGATGCCCAGGGTTGCACTTGGCTCAGCTCCTGAATAAAGTCTTTTGTAGCTATAATCTGTCTTCAGTTCGTCATCTGCAGCTGAGGCCCTCGGGGCCAATGGCTAGGATAGGGAAGCAAAGGAGGATGACTTCCCTGTTCGGGGTCCATACAAATTGGTGCGAGTAACCTTTGAACTTAGATTCTCCCAAATGCAAAAATAAGAATGTTTATGACCTTTCTTTCTCTCATGGATATTTAAGGGAGGTGAGATGACTCCCAAGACCTCATGCTAATATACTAGCCTAAACCATATGAAATTTCCATTTCAGAGCACACGGTTGGTCAAGTGTTGTTTAAACTCAGCTAACACACAACTGCATATGCAGGGAGAATGCTAACTGAGCTATTTCCATCTCCCCTAACTGCTTCTAGCTCTGTCCCACCTGCGTTTACAACCACCCTGTAGAGAGATAGTAAAGTCAGTGGCCATTCCTAGTTCACAAATGAAGAATGTGGGGCTGAGGCTGTATGTAGCTCGGTCGGTAGCTAGCACTTGCCTAACATGCATGAAGCTGTGGGGTCAATCCCCGGTGCCACATAAATCAGGTATAGTGGCACATGCCTGCAATCCTAGCACTCAGGAAAGTGGAGTCAGGAAGATCAGAAGTTCAAGGCCATCCTCTGCTATAGTAGGGACTTCGAGGTCAACCTGGGTTACATGAGATCTTGTGTCCACTAAATTAATTAGTCTAAAATGAAGTAGGAAATGGCTCAATAACATGGGTTGAATCAGGGCTCAATTTAAGGCCACCATGATATGATATTCTGTCAAGAACAATCTTGTGTAATGGCAGCTGGGGGGTGGAGTCAAGGTAAGAGTTGGCTCTGTTCTCAGCAAAGAATGTTCCTTGCAGGGAAAGACAGGTCCAACCCAGGCTCATGAAAAAGCTGCATTAATTCTGAAGAAAAGAGAACTCTGAGTTGGTAGACAGGACTCTGCAACTAGAGCAATCTCCTGCCTTCTCCAAATCAGGCCTCCTGCACCCGCCTGTGTCTCTCAGCCCCACAGATGCACAAACATTGCTAATGAGCTTCATGGTCAAACAGCAGGCAGCCCCAAGAAGGGGTCCACAGTTTGGATCAATGTGAGCAATAGCTAGCCTTCCCCAGGCCTGTGGATTCTCTGGCCTGCTCAGCAGTATAAGGGGTTATTTTTAGTGAGTTGAGTTAATAGAGATCCTGGAAGTGGTGTGAGAAAAGCCAAGCCACTGGAGGCTCCCTGCTGACTTCCTAACCTGAGGCAGGCTACAGCTGCAGGGAGCCCAGACAGGGTTAGATAAGTAGTGTGTCATTGCTACTGCCACTGGTGATAGTGGAGGTGTGGTGTGTGTGTGTGTGTGTGTGTGTGTGTGTGTGTGTGTGTGTGTGTATGTGTGTGTGTGTGTAATAGAACTAAGGGCCTTGCATATGACAGGCAAGTGTTGTCTCAACTTTTCCTAGGGAGACATGGATAAAGGCCTGTTCCCCTCAGATAAAACACCAATGACTGACCAGTTCCACACAAGTCTAGACTGGTGAACTAAGGAATTTATTGAGTTTGCTTATAAGACTCACAGGTAAATCAGGCGTGGTGGCGCACACCTTTAATTCCAGGACTTGGAGGTGGGAGGTTCTCTGTGAGTTCAAGGCCAACCTGGTCTACAGAGTGAGTTCCAGGGTTACACAGAAAAACCCTGTTTGGGGAAAAAAAAAAAAAAAAAAAATTCATGGGTGATCCCAAAACAACCAGATCACCACATGTCCTACCCCAGCAGTGATGATGACATCCTCATAACTGCCCAGACAGAGTCCCTTCTGCTAAGGTCCTACCCTGTATACACTCCAGCACCTACCAGAAGACCCTGTAACTGAGACAGGGGTGTGGGGGAGAGGGGATGCAGGACCAAGCGCCTGAGCCTCAGGTAGGACAGTGATGATCCTCTCCAGCTCCTCCTGCTCTGAGAGACCATAAGCAGACCCCATCTTGAGGGTTATTTGCAGGGGTTCTGCTCCGATGGAGACAGCCATGGTTTGGGACGCTTTGAGGCACCAGTCTGAAACAGCAGGGGGTCGTCACTGATGTACACCCCCAGCCCCATCGCCTAGCATCGGAACTGAGGTGTCCCATGTTAGGTTTCTCGGAGCCTAGAAAGGGACAAAGGGGATGAGCTGGACTTGATAAATATAAAAGGTGAGGCAAGGTAGCTATCAGGAAAGTCTTTGGGGAAGGAAATAAGCCATAAGCTCATATGACACTAAAATACATGTTAGGAAATCAAAGTCACTCCCTCCCCAATGATGTCAACCCTTCGGTTTAAATAACCTCCAGCCCACCCCCCACCCCACCCCGAATAATTGTCAGGATAATTAGAGATATAACAAAGAACTTACTCAGGAAAGAAAATTATGACAGCCTTGATCAAAATTACCCTCTAAATATCATGTTACTGTTTTAACAACCACGTTTTAGTTGTAGGCTAGAAAGATGAGTCATGCTACCAAAGCTAGACACAGAAATGAAATCTGATTCGCTCTTCTGCTGGCAACCGCACACGCCGACGTGCCCACGGGGAGACTCGCCCGCAATTAATGTGCTCTCGGTTCCTGGTGGGCATGGCCCCTAAATGCCAAAGCTGTATGAAAAGGGAATCGAGGTGGGAGTGGATAATAGAAAGGAAGGACTCCTCCATCCTCCCTGCTGCGCTCCGGCACCAAGCAACCTCAGTGCCGTTCCCGTGCAGAGGACGAACAAGAACAGAAAGCCCAACCAAGTGCGGTGCAGTGGGTGCCGTCACCTGACTGTTGAGCCTTCTGACCCTCTTTTAGGATGACTTTAAAGGGCAGCACGTTATCACCAAACATGGAGCCTACCCCAGGGGACACAAAGGCAATCTGAAGGAGAAAAAAGAAGGGGGAGAAGACATAAAGCTAAATCTGACTCTGTAGAACAAAAAACTATTGAAAAATTTTTTTGAGACAGTGCCTTACTATGTATGCCTGGAACTAGCTACATAGACCAGGCTGGCCACAAAATCACAGAGGACTGCCCACCTCTGCCTCTAGAATGCTGGGATTAATGGTGTGAGCCACTATACTCAGTTTGATTTTTTTTTCCAAAATGGCTTTTTAAATGTACTTTATTTGTAAATGTTTATTTTTAGACAGCATATGCCCAGGCTAGCTCATGATTTTCCTGTCTCAGTCTTCCAGGTGCTGAGATTACAAGCATATGCCACCATGCCCAGCTCGAATAACTTAAGGGTGCACATGTGCGTGTGTGTGTGTGTGTGTGTGTGTGTGTGTGTGGTGTGTGTGTGCACATACGTGTATGATGTGCGCGCACATGTGTAGAGGCCAACGGAAGACAGCAGGTGTCCTGCTCAGTCACTCTCCACCTTATTCCCTTGAGGCAGGGCCTCCCAAGCTGAACCTGGAGTACACGGGGAACAAGCAGGCTCCAGCAGTCTTGCTGCCACCCTACCTCCCCCCACAGCACTGAAATCATAGGCAAGGATTTTGTCTCTGGCTCCTCACGCTCGCTCACACAGCAAGCACTCCTACCCACTGAGCTATCTTGCCAGCCCCAGTCACTTACTTTTAAGTAACACTTTCCTTTTTTAAAAAACTCCACAGAAATCTGCTCTCAATCCCTGCCTGTGACATGGAATTCAAGAAGGTAGAAGGAACAGGAAGCAGGGAGTATCCCAGAATGCACTTGTCAGGTGTTTGACTTCCTCTTCTCAATCACAGATGTTACCTGCTCTTGCTGACGGCTGCTCTGAGAAACACCAACAGGAGAGAGGATGCAGCAGAAAGACATTCCAGTACAGAAAAACCTTCAAGGTCTTGCTTGAGCATAGACAGCCATTGTCACGGCCGTGCTTTGAATCTTGTCTGTTCCCAAATTCAGGTTGACATTTAATCACCCATGTAACACAATAAAGAAGTGGGGCCTTGAAGAAGCAACTTGCCCATGAAGGCTTTCTGCCTTAGGAATGGGCCAACGCCATTATCATATGAGCATAAAGAATAAATTCTTGGTGTGGAACATGGGTTCTGGCTGAGAGGTGACCATCGGCCATTGCACTCCTAAACTGAGCAGAGCTATCGTTACCTGTGAGAGCAAGATGCATGACCTTCCGGGGTCTCACTCCTCTCAGATTTATACACAGTTAATAGTTGCTAGTATAACTTTCATATTTTCAAAGTCTGCTTTTTTTTCCCCCTTCTTGTTCCAGACCAAAAATTTATTTATTATATATAAGTATACTGTAGCTGTCTTCAGACACACCAGAAGAAGGCATCAGATCTCATTACAGATGGTTGTGAGCCACCATGTGGTTGCTGGGATTTGAACTCAGGGCCTCTGGGAGAGCAGTCAGTGCTCTTAACCACTGAGCCATCTCACCAGCCCTCAAAGTCTACTTTTAATGATGGTTCTTCAACACTTTAACCTCCCTTCTGGCCCACCACCCACCAGAGGGAGTGGGAAAGAAAGGAGATGGGGGAAGTGGACCTGTTTAGAAATGATTCTTTGGAGTAAATCCCATCTGTGTTGTCAGGAAATCAGAAATTCAGTTCACAGATCAGCAGTGGCAGCTGAATCCACTCACAGATACTTCATGGATACACCAGCCGTCTAGTTCGGTAGAGTCAGGATAGCACACACGAATCAGCAGCAGTGGCCCTACCTAGCAGAGACACCCAGGGCTCAGCCTTGGCACTAGTCAACAGGAGGGATGCCAGAAGTAGTTCTCGGCTGTATCTCTCTCAGGGAAGTGAAGAGCAGTTACAATACCCACAAGCATTGCACATCTAGCTCTATAAGTGAGTCTAGCCCAGCCTTGTCACTGGCAGTGGGGTCCTTTTTATACCCTCTAAACATCATGTGGCTTTCACAGGTCTTGTCTCAGCACATGAGTCTGTCTCAGCTGACATCACTCTGCCAATCAGCCTGAGTCTGAGGAAGCATCAAGAAAGCCTCAGCATACCACAAGAAGTTTTTTTGGTGTTTTTCTCTCTATGGAATCCCGACCAATGCAGCTCAATTACATGTGTCTTTAGTGAAGAATCCATCATGTTTGCCGCAGCAAAACATCATTCAACACAACTGACTTTCCAAAGAACCCTTGAGTTTCTATTTCATGTTGCTCCCCTCCCCTGCCCCCAACCACTTCATCTCTCCTCCTCTTGGCCACAGCAAGCATTCATGCTTGGGCCTCAAAGCCTCCAGGACTACAGTGAACCAGCACGTTTCTACCCATCAACCCTTGCTGAGTCTGAGGTATTACATCAGAGAGGCATACACAGACATGGCGGCTGCCGTCCCCGGGATATCAAATAGCCTTGGAATTATGTGGTCATTATCACAGGGAAGTCAACTGTTTTCCAAGTACCACCAAGGGTGGCTGTTGATCTGCCCTGCTGAGGAATTACCATTTTATCAACAGCCAGTCTGCACTGTCTCCATTGCAAATTGGCATTTAGATTATGATGTCTGGTGTCAACTGAGCATCAAATTTCTTAATCTAGCCCTTGCCTCATTAGCATCTCATCAGAAGGCACAGGGTAAGACCTCCATCTGAAAAACATGCTTTTGGGGGGCTTGTCATTAACCCTGAAAGTCAATGGAGCCTCCTGTCCCCATGGAATGGCTTAGACACCACTGTCTGCCATTACTAGCCTTCTGCTTTCCCAACACAATGTGGACTCTTCTATCCTCTGAATCCAGAGGCATTTCAAACCTTCTGGGCTCCTTTAAAATAACTAAAAGGTCCTTCTTAACAGATCACTTGAATTCCCCTGACTGCAATTTAAACAGACACTCCCTTTCTAGCCAACTGATGGACAGAACCATAAATCTCAGGTGTCCCACACCACGGACCAAACTATTTTACGATATTCCCCATTTTGTTTCCACATTTCCACCTGGATCTTGAAACTAATGGAGGGGCTTGCGGTGAGAAGCAACCATTAGATTAAAAAGATTCACGGGGAAATAATGATTGCCTAATTTAGCAGAGCAGAGAGAAGTGGAACAACCTTCAAATGCCATCATCGGAGGCAGCGCTGAAATCCCTCCGTTTCCTGACACAGTTCTGTCAATTAGCTGAGGAGGACAATTACCACTCCTTTCTCTCTTTTATTTGCAAAGAACCAAAACTTTCTAAGGATGATAAATGACTCCCTGGAAAATTCAATGCTGCTCCTGCTAAATTTGCGCTTTTCATATCGTAAGGATTTGGGTGGACTTTTTCCCAGTTATTTCTCATAATCAATAGGATAAGCAACTATCACACACACACACATACACACACACTCACACACACACGACACGACGGTGTAGAATTCAGAAATAGGGCAAGAAATCTGGCATGTTCAGATCCGGCCAAATGACCAATGAATGAATCCATGCTTCCGTGTCATTAGTGAGGATGTGTTTAGCCAAAGGATGGAAGTAAATTTCATTTCATTGTTTTAAATCCTATTCCCATTGCCTAAAAAGAAAAGAAAATGTATTCAGATTATGACCTTTGAGAATTTCTGGACTCATTAACGTTTTCTAACAACGCGGCACAGAATTAAAACGGGGACTAAAACGGCAGTGTCCCAACTGCAGTTAGTACACCATTAATGGTGCATAATTAAGAAGGCATCCATGTTAGTCCCCTGTCTTGGCTGGCAAAGGCTCACAAATAGCATTTTTAGTCTATTATATACTATAGCCAGATAACAATGGCCAAACCTGTTAGTTTGCTCCAATGCTAGGACCGGGGCAAAGGGAATGGTGGGGAGAGTCTCTAATGCAAATCCCGAACCAGGTTCCAGAAGCCTCTCTTCTTGGGCTATGGAAGAGGGAAAAACAGGTAGAGGGGAAATGCAGGCTTAGATACAGGCATAGAAGAGTAGGAAGGGACAATCAGAGGGACCTCGGGAAGGGAAGGGTCACAAGTAACTGTTCTCTGATGCCACCTGAATACCTGAGACAGACTCTCCTCCACAAGGCCATGACAGAAGGCAGAGTAAAGGAGAGAAAATACTTCTAGGGGTAAGGGTCTCTAGGTGGTGTCTACTGGGGAGACACTCCCACAATGGGCCCACCAGGAACGCAACTCCGCCACCTAATTCTGCATGCGGTGCTCTGTGTGGCACGGCTGTGGTGTTCCGTGGGGTATGGTTGTGATTACTTCTGTAGTAAGAAGTTGGGAGTCTGGAGCTGGAGATCTGTGGTAGCCGATTGTAATTTTGCTTTTCTCACGTATTCTGACTCACCTGGATCTCAGCCTGCCAACAAGGCAGACTGCACTTCAGGCATCCCAGCCTGGCTTTTCCAGACTCCCAGCCACACCCACCTTCTCTACCTGGCCAACTCCGGTCCACAATCAAATCTCAAGCACCACTTGTCCAAGAAAGTCCTATGGGCGCCCAAACTGTGTGTCCTCTCATCTCTCCTCCCTCAGAGCTCTTCACGGCATCTCACGGCACGCACTGTGAGGGTGGCCAGCATGGTACCATTGACAATAAACCCTGAACATTCACTAGGAGCTCATGTTGGAGCTACTGCGGTAACAAGACCCTACCTGCCTGAAGCTTCCAAGCTGATTGGAGAAGCTAGAAAAAAATGGGCATTTACGAATTTATCATCAGATGGTAAGTCCTAACTCATTGAGGCATACCGAAGGGACAGAGAGTGACAAAGAAGATCCTGTTTTTCTTTTTCTCCGTTTCATCAGCATATAGTAATTGCAAGAGATTGGTTTTCGTTGTGACATTTTTATACACACACATAATAAGCTGATTATATTCACCCCCTTGTGGAGATATTATTTCTGATAAGACATCTATGGCAGGTCTCTCTGAAGGGGTGACATTTGATCAGAGACCTAAGTAAAATACAGGGACAAATCTTGGGACCCTCTGAGGAAGCATCATCTAAGTGAGAAGACAGCAAGGGCAAGATGCCTGAGGACCAAGCGTGCTCCACGTGCATGGCTAACCCTCAAGAGGATGAGCTGAGAGGAGCTGGTTAGAAACGAGGATAGGGAAGGGCCTGAAACTGGAAGCCAGGCTGAGTGCGTGTGTTCTGTAGGGATGCCGTCACAAAGTCACAAACTGTATGGTGTAAACAACAGACATGCATTCTCTCTCTCTCATAGTACACATCCAAGGGGCTGGCTTAGGAGCTTCCCTCTGAAGGATCTACCTCAGGCCCCTCTCTTCAGGACCGACACCCTCCACGCTCCTTGGCATGTAGCTACCCAGCCCATCTCTGTCCCTGCTGTCACATGGTTACATTCCATCTGTGTCTCCTCTTTCTTTGTTTTGCTTTGAAATGGTGTCTTGATGTGTATGCAGCCCAGCCTGGCCTTGGGCTTGAAATTCTCTGCACCATCTTCACACATGCCAGGGTTATAGGCATACATCACCACGCCCACCTTCTCCTCTCTTTCAAAGGACACTAGTTGCACTACATGGAGAGCCCACCCTGGCCTGATATGACCACACATGCATCCCACCAGAGTACGTGCTGAGACTCAGGGAAGGACAGCTTTGGAGCGCTGCTATTCAACACACTGCCGTGAGGACCTGGGGCTCTACTTCACTTGTGTGAGAGCAAATGAGTGAGCAGACAAATGCTAGGCTGCATGACAGCCAGTGAAACAATCCAAGATGAGACTTTGTGAGCTCACTGTTGGATGCTGCCCTACCTCTGAATGCTCATTCTGAGGGGATAACCAAGATGCCTTGTTCTTAAAATCCATCTGGGATGCGTAGAGACATCTCTCCAACCAAAAACGCAGTCACACTCCCGGTCCCCCTGACAGGCGGCCTCCTCTCTGTCTCTCCCAATTCCAAACTCAAGTTCTCCCTGCTTCGTAATTAGGTCTGAATTTGGGTCCATCCAACATAATGACAAGTGCCCAGAGAGGACCGATCTTATTTCCCTGCTCAGCCCTCATTATAAGTCTCAGCTGATGGGCTGCTAAGTCCTGACACTGCACATTTATTTAGAGTCTCAAACACCTGTGACCAGAAAAACCAGGCCAGCAGAAAGGCTTGTCTCATCCCCTCCCCCACCCCTGTTCCGGGGGACGCTCATCCTCCTGCCACCCCCACAGCCAGAAGCCAGAAGGCAAGAAGGCAAGGTTCCTCACCTGAGCACCTGAAAAGGCCTTGCTCAGCTTCCTTGGTGCTAGCCCACCATGGGTTAAAGAAATAATTATTGTGGAGCTGGGAGAATTGGTAAACAGCCCTCGCCTAAGGAGGAAGCAGGTTTCCTGAGCCCAGCTGAGAAGTACAATTAAGTTGTAATATTTTGTCAGGGCTTTTCCCTCCTCCTTACTGTTTATCAGTGTTAAGAGACAATTTCCACTTTGTAATTCTCCAAGATGGTGAGTGTAGCTCACAGCAGGCAGGTAAAATTAAACTGCCTGTCACAAGACACTGGCCTTGCATGTTGCTACACACACTGAACCAACAAGATGAGAGTTCTGAGTAACAAAGAACTGCTGACTGGAAACTCTGACAACTGGACACAGGGCAGCGATGGCTCCTTTGTCTTTTCTATTACTCAGACTCTTGAGTCAGTTCAACAGAAAGATGTGGAATCCCCCACACCCGGGCAAGCTGTCCTATCTTCTCCATAGATGGGGATCTCACATAGGGTCTCTGGTTCCCCGGGAGCAGCCAGGTCTTCATCTTTGTTAGCTTTCTGTATAGCTGTGATAAAGCATTGACCAAAACCAACTTTGAGAGGAAAGATTTGGTTTACATGTCCTACTCCTTCATTGAGGGAAGTCAGGGCAGAAACTCAAGGCAGGAAGCTGAAGGAAGGAAGGAAGAGAAGCAGAAGCCATGGAGGAACACTACTTGCTTGCTTGCTTGTTCAGCTCGTGGCTTGCTCAGCCTGCTTTCTTATAGAACCCACCTGCCCAGGGGTGATCCCACCCACAGTGGCTGGGTCCGCCCACATCAATCTTTAATCAAGAAAATGCCTCACAGACAAACCCACAGGCCAATCTGATGGAGGCAGTTCCTCTGCTGAGGTTCCCTCTTCTTCAGGTGACTCCAATTTGTGTCAAGTTGACAAAAACTAACCAGCACACTCCAGCAGGAGCTTCCCCTCCTGGAAGAAACCTATCTATGAACACGCAAGAGACAGCATCTAGCACCTGGCAGAGTTAACCCATTCCTCCACTGGGCCTCAGAGAATGTGACCATCCAAATGAGGTCACCAGCTCAGAAGGTTCACATTTAGCCAGTCTCAAAATCCCATCAGCCTTGGATCACTCTTCATTTTTCTTCACACTGAATAACTAAGAATGTGTTGACTCTATTGTCCTAAATTTAATTCACACTAGAGATAGGAGTGCTGGCACACCCCTATAATGTCAGCCCATGGGAAGCTAAGGCAGGAGGATTGGTGAGAGGGCTCAAAGCTAGCCTAAGCTACATAGTGAGTTCCAGGCTACCCATGACTATGATAGCAAGATTATGTCTCAAGAAAACAACAACAAAAGAGTATACATAAAAAGACTTGGACATGAATGTTCTGGCAGCTTTATGCAAAATAGTCCAAGGCTAGAAACAAATGGAATCTCCACTAACAGAAAAGAGATAAAAACTAAAAACTGAGTCCATACAGCAAAATAATATTCCTCAATAAATCAGGCCAATGAGATGGGACAAGGCAGTGACCTGGTGACATAAAAATGACTCTCACAGTCAAGAGTTTGAGTAAAAAGAGACCAGTATGCTCTGAAGCACACTGATTTGTGTAGACAAGTCAGAATGGTAGTTATCTCTAGGCAGGGTAAAGGGAACGGAATGTGGGTAGGCTGGGACATTTTCTCAGTTGATAGGAAATTTCTGTACCTTTATCATCCTGGTAGTCACAGAGTTGTACACACTTGTAAAAAGTCATCAAGATACACACTTCAGATGCATTCCTTTGACTGTACATAGATGAAACCTCTATAAGGACTCTAAAATTTACCCACTATGTCTTGTGACTTAAGTGGGATTTGCCTTTCCAAGTCATCAGACTGTCCAAGCCTCCAGCAATCTGCTTAAAATAGGTCTTGTTCAATATTCTTTGGTGAAGTGGGAACTTAAAGGTTCTTTGGAAAGTCAGTTGTGTTGGATAGTGTTTTGCTGGGACAAACACGTGAAGGAATGTTTAAGTGAAGCAGACACAGGTAAAAGGCTCAGGCAGACTCATGAAGGAACACTTGAGAGAACCATGCCAAAAAACTTCTGGTGGTGTGCTGCAGTTTCTTGCTGCTTCCTCAGACTCAGGCTGATTGGCAGAGTGATGTCAGCTGAAGCAAAACACGTGGAGGACACGTGACGTTTGGAGTGTGTATAAAAAGGACTCTTCAGACAGTTACGGGCGCTGAGCTAGGCTTGATTATAGAGCTAGCTGCACAACATTTGTGGGTCTTGAGTCTTCATTGATCTTCGCTTCCCTGAGAGAGGCACAGCCAAGAACTTCTCTTGGTGTTCCTCCTGGTTCCTCCTGCTGACTACTGCCAAGGCAGAGGCCTGGGTGTCTCTGCTAGGTAGTGCCACGACTACTGCTTCCTGTTTGCTATCAGGACTCTCCCAAACTGGACTGCTGGTAGATCCATGAAGTGTTTGGGAGTGGATCAAGCTGCTGCTGCTGACCTGTAAACTGAACTGCCAATTCCAGACAACACAGACTGGGGATTGCTCCAAAGAACTTTCTAAACAGGTCCACTTCTCCCTCCCCCAACCCCACCCCTGTATCCTTTCTTGCTCTCTACCTTTGGTGGGTGGTGAGCTAAAAGGGACGTGAAAGCATTTAAGAACCATCATTAAAAACAGGTTGTGAAAAAATTAAAGTTACACTTGGACTCCTGAATAGATGGGTGTATAGATGAGGATGGATGAATGAAGGATGCATGCATGTATAAGGATGGTTGGATGGATGGATGGATGGATGGATGGATGGATGGATGGATGAAGGATGGATGGATTATGGGTGGATGGATGGATGGATGGATGGTGGTGGCATCATGCTGACACTTCAACTTTCAGAGACTGACCTACAAAGCTGAATTGTTCTCACAGAAGCTGAGCTGAATCTGTACCCACTCACACTCACCTGATCCTCCAGATGCCAACAGCACACAGCTGGGAGATGAGCAGTGTGTGACCCGATGAAAGACTGAAGTTGCATATTCACAAGGAAATAAAACCATAATGTAGGCTCATACGGTTTGCCATTATCTGAGGTACTAGGAAACTAGGCTTAACAACTTTAATGAAGGAAAGCAAACCTTGAATAAGTCAAACTTAAGACCAAAGCAACTTGCATTAAGTGTCTTGACAATTGTGATTGGTGCCCAATTGTTTAGATCAATAGAAGTTGGGGCTTGCTGGGGATTGAACTCAGGATCTCACAGACACTAGGCAAGCGCTACATTGCTGAGCCATGCCCCTAACTAAGGCTAAGATCAAGATTTAATGGAGGAGAGGTATGCCATCAAGTTAACTAAGAAGATGGGAGACAAACTTGTATTTGCATTAGTTACTGTTCTGTTGCTGTGACAAAACACAATGACCAAGGCAACCTATAAAAGAAAGCATTTTCTTGGGCTTATGGTTTCAGAAAGTTAGAGTCCATGACAGCAGGCACAGAGACAGGAAGAGCAGAGAGTTCACATCTTGATCCACAAGCAGGAGGCAAAGAACATACTAGGAAAAACACAAGTCTTTTGAAACCTCAAAGCCTGCCCCCAGAGACACACTTCAACAAGGCCACACCTCCTAATCCCTCCCAAACAGTTCCACCAATAGGGGACCAAGGCATCCAAATAGATGAGCCAATGAAGGTCATTCTCATTCAAAACATCACAGTAGACCATTATTGAGAATCAATTACATCCTTGGGTCTTTAACTGGGAGTCTCTCATTTAGACAGATAACATGTCCATTTTTTATCTGTTTTATCAGATTTTCATCTTTATCCTTTTAACAATGTATGGATGGGATGGGAAGAAAAAACTTTTTTTTTTTTAAAGAAAAGAACATCTTAAGTATGAAAACATATCTCTAGTTCCTTGAAAGAGAAGGTCCTCAGACAAGGGCAGGTGGGACTGAGAACAGCAAACTTGCTGAAAAGAAGATTATTTTAACTTTTTGAGTTGGAGTTGAAGTAAACATCTGCAAAGGAGCAAGAATATAGGTGAGAAATGTCCTAGTTACATGTGGGAAAAGCTGCAACTACATAGGCATTGATCATTTTTTAAGATAACAGCCAAGTAAGATGTGTCATTTCTGTCTCTCTATATACTAAATCTGTGATGTTTGAGATAAAACAGGCTGGACTTCAGCTGATGATATTCTTCTAAATCTGTAAAATATGATGCTGCAATGGATTAAACCACTCCAGAAACTTGGCCTTGGGCCTCTGCCTATGTTTAAAAAACCACCTCTACTGTGTACTGTCCTCAGACAGCCCAGCCTGTGGGTACCAAAGGCAATTGAGTGTAGCCCATTCCTCTTAAACAAGGCTGTTGTGTGCACACACATAAACACACAAGCACTTGCTCACTCTTACACATACACTATCCTAGCCCTGCCAACATCCCACAACATGGAACCAGAAGCTCCCACCATTGACAATTTGGCTTTATTGGATATTGTCTCACTATGTAGCCATGGCTATCTTGGAACTAGAAATTCTCCTGACTCAGTCACCACCTCCTACGTCCCCTCCTTACACACACAGTGCTGGGATTACAGCTGCAGTGGCCACACACCTAGTTCTCAATGTGGCTCTGTTCCCCCAAGTGAGTTCCGAGTACCCTCAGAGTTAGGATTGATGGTGTGCCTTTGGTTTCATCCCGAAAGATATGTTGTCACCAAAGGTTTGTGCAAAAAGGAAAATGCTGAAGGCAGATTCCAAATTGTCAGAAAGGAGAGGAGGTGAGCCAACCCGCTGCATAGCCTGGTCATTACCATTTAACTTTAGATAGTTAAAATGTCCATAGAATGTTTGCTCTCCGTGCCCACTCATTATGTGTTCCCAGAGAGTACTGGTAAGTTCTAGAAGATTCCAGAAGGTAGGGGTAGCCTCTTGACTCTAAAACTCTGTTTTTAAAGGACCATGAAATTCTTCTCCTGATCTTTATGACCTCACTCACTGACCTGCCACTGTGCCTCCAGCTGTATACACCTACCCACATCTTCATCCTCGGAGCCTGACACTGAAGACTCAGGAAACCCACCAGCACAGGAGGCTACTCACTTCCTTCAAAAATGTGGCTTACAGACACAATGTCACATACACCAGCTGGTCACAGTATCAGGCAGATTATCTGGTTGATCTGGCAACCTACAGTTCTTCTCTGTGTATTGTAAATGCAGAAACTGTCTAAAGCCATTTTGTCTAAAGCTGAATGTAATTTCTCAGAACCACCCTTGAGCGAAAGCATGGAGATGGTGCTAAAGCTTCAGACAAACCAGACCTCATCATCCAAGAATCTCAAAATCATCCTCCAAAAAAAAAAAAGAGTGTTTTCCATTTATTTGCATTTGTGAATGATGGCTTTATTTTTAAAAAGAAAATAGAATACTACTACAGGACCATACAATAAAATACCCCCCCATCTTTGAGAGATTAAAAAAAAAATCCTAAATTATAGTCCTCCAGAAACAGCTTATGAATGGCCCAGACAAACCCAGAATTAAAATCAAGGTAGGAAAGTATATTCGTTTCTTTTCTCACTGCTGTGACAATAAAATACCTAACGGTTCCTTCCTTAAGGAAAGGAAGATCTGTCTAGGCTCACAGTTTGAGCATCCAGTCCATCAAGGAGGAGAACATGGCAGCAGTGGCAGCTGGTCACATGGTACCCACAACCAGGAAAGAGGAATGCTGGCTTTTCTTTATCTTTAAGCATGTGGGTAGGGTGGGGTACACTCACCCTTGTATGCACATGTGGTGGGGGTGTACATTCACTCTCTATACAGATGTGGTGGCCAGAGGTTGGTGTCAGGAGTGTCCTTCATTCCTCTCCACCTTATTCGTTGAGTTAGGGTCTCTCACCAACCCTGTAGCTTGCCATTTCTGCATAAGTGTCTAGCCAGCAAGCCTGTGGGATCTGTGTGTCTCTCTCCACTGGGGCTGGAGTTGCAGGTGCACCCTGCTGTGTCTGGCTCCTATTCAGTCCAGGACTCCAGCCCATGGAACGACACCACCCATATTCAAAGTGGCTCTTCCCATCTCAGAGAAACCTCTGAAAAAAGCCCTCACTGACACACTCAAAGCTGTGTCTCCTAGGTGACTCTAAAGTTGACATTTATGATTAACCATCACAGAAAATCTGCAGCTCCATGTGCCCTTAGTTAACACAGAGTCACAACTACTCCAGTTGTATACTTTTCTAGACTAGATCACAGGAATGAGCCTAGGGAATGTCCTGGTGAAGGTAAGGAGACAGCTGTAGGGAAAACACCAAAAAGGACCAGGCACTGCGTGTGTACGTAAGGACATTCACAATGGTGACCTTGGGTCCACAGAACAGAGGTAGACTTTCATAACCTAGAATGGAAGGAAATGGGGCATAGAGGAACCAGGATTGGCTGTGGACTGTGGTGGCTGCTTGTTAGTTCATGGGGTTTATTGTAAGGTGTTCTGGCTTTCATTTATGTTTGGGATTTCTCTCAATATGGCCAAAAGAGTCTTTTAAGGATGAATTGATTTTAGGGTATTCTGCTTTAAAGGGGTAGAAATCATGCATTTTAAAACTATGTCTTTCAAAAGCTATTCAACTAAAGTATGAAGGCACTTCAAAAAGATGTTCTAAAAAGTTTATTTCCCCAAAAATAACTCAGTTCTTGTCAGTAATAGAGGAAGGGGAGTTTACGGGTATTTATCTATCTCTGACTCAGTCTCCCTCACTCCCTCCAGCTCTTTTTCCCTCTTTTCCTCCCTTTCAGTCTTTGCCAGGTTCCAAATGTATTCTTTCCCCCCAACCCCCTGGTTTTTCAAGACAGGATTTCTCTGTATAGCCCCAGCTGTCCTGGAATTAGCTCTGTAGACCTGGCTGGCCTCAAACTCAGAGATTCACCTGCTTCTGCCTCCCCTGTGCTGAGATTAAATGTGTGTACCACCTCCACCTGCCCCCCCCCAATCTATTCTTTCTGCACTAAGAATCTGTCTCTCCACATGGGCCAACCACCTCTCAAATGTACAGCTCCAGGCATGTCTGTGAGCGTGAGCTGTGAGGATGCTGGACCTCCTGCCATGTCCTGCCTCCAACCCTACCTCTTCCTCCCCCTGCACTCCCTCCTCCCCTCTGTACCCCCTTCTCCTTCTCCACCCTCTCCTTCCCTCTGCAGTTCCTCTTCCAGCCAGTCCATTTTAACCCTAAATATCTCTCAGGTCCATCTCTACTCTCCATTTCTGCTGACCACATGTTCGGTTACTTGACTGTCCTTGAGTCTGTTGACACTTGTGAGAAAATGCAAACAAAGCCAAGGCAGGAAAGAAACCCTGCCGTACCCAGTTTCAGGGTGACAAACCCTTCCCATATCATAGAACTTGCCTCACTGTCACCCAAATGTGGAGTCATGGCCCCAGCATCCCTGAGAAGAGTTTCTTGAGAACCACTCATGATGGGGAACTGAAAATCAAAAGATTCATCCTAGGGATGAAGAAGGAATAAGAGCCCCATTTAAGACTCTTGCCTGGGGCCATAGAGATAAAATAGAGCTGACTGGGTGTGGTGATTCTCGCCTAGAATCCCAGCGCTTGGAAGATAGAGACAGGATGAGCAGGAGTTGGGGAACAGACCATGCTTCGCAGTGGGTTTGAGGCTAGCCTTGGCTATATTAAACTCTGTCCTCACTTCCAGGTGAAGCTCATTCTAATTGGAGGGATTCACAGAAGGCATCTTTCCATCCTGGCCAAACGCAGGGCCAAACGTTGGTTCAAAATTGGACTGAGGGGTCTTTAGCTGGAATATCTTACCTCCATTTCTCCCCTGATGTCATTACATCTGAGGCCATGAAACCTATTTCTGGAACCTTCTGAGGCTCTTCATGCCCTGCCACCACCACTACCATACCTTAACTACCAAAAAGCCCGAGGAAAACATGCCCTTCTTCATGTGACACTCTTTCTGACCCATGGTCTCGGGCATATAAGAAGGTATGAACTGGTACAGAACCTCAAGTCAAATCCAAAGATGAGATAAGCCAAGTGTCCCATCAACTAATAACCCAAAAGTAGTGAGCGTAGAGTCCTGAGAGTCACACGGGGAAAGCAGAGTGTGGTGTACAGCAAACCTCTAAGACCAGGCAGCAGGAGCAACCACCAAGACGAGGAGCTGTTCTCTGAGACTGACTACCTTGCCAGCACGTACAAAGCATTAGAGGTCACACAGAAGTCTCTACAGAGGTCATCAGTGGGTGCTCCAGTGAGTACTGATACTCAGCAAACACACACACACACACACACACACACACACACACACACTAAAAAGTAACTAAGTAAATACTTGTAAAAGAAATTTGAAGCCTGAGAAGTTCAAAGGACTTCTTCCCAAGGTCATTACCTGCCTAACGGACTAGAACCAGATGGCCTATCCCTCAGGAACTGCCTAGAGCTTCTCTGACTTCATATTGTCTTCCTGACTATGGCCTTCCAAGAGGGACCTCAACTTTGCTGCATACGAACTGTCTGTGGCTGAAATACAAATGTGGATCCAACTAACACAGCACTGCTAAAAACGTAAAAGGAATAGGGAAACCATCTGCCAACTTACACAGTACTGCCCAAGAAGACTTCTAAAACTGTCTCCCTATAATTTCTAAGGTATATAATACATACAGAGACAGCTCTAAAGCTTTATGTCAGCCTTAACCACGTGGATTTTCAGAAGCTTCCGACCTAATGAAATACGTTTTAAAACACAACCATTCTCTTGAGGTGGGAATGTAGCTCAATGGTCAAGTACTATTCTAGTTACCACAAGGCCCTGGGTTCAGTCTTCCATTCTGAAAATGCAATAAGTAATTCCCTGGCAGTGTTGTTTAAGTAAAAATAAAGACAGCGAAGAGGGATGGGGCCGTTTCCCAGTTTCTTGCATCTGGACTCACCTTGGGACTTGTTTTGGAAAATGGAGAACTAACAAGGACATATGCAGAGGAGACAGCCAAGCGTGTTCATATCAGGGCTTCCCCTCTCTTCTGTGCAAGGAACCAGACAGAAATGGTCACAGCCAGCCTCCTGGGAAATACAACACTGTGGGGGTTTGGGGGGAGAGACTGAAGCATAGGGGGTTAGGGGGAGAGACTGAGGCATCTCAGCCATCAGCCTGCCAACCAGCCACCTACTAGACTACTCACAAGCCAAGGCATAAACTGCCCACAGGTGATGTGACAATGTGCAGCTGAGGATGTCCAAGCCACTTCATCTGGGAAGAATCACTACTAAGCTACAGTCATGAGCCAGCCTGTTTTAAGGTAATGGTTCTCAACCTGCGGGTTGCAGCCTCTTTGGAAAACCTCTATCTCCAAAAATATTTACGTTACAAGTTATAACAGTAGCAAAATGACAGTTAAGAAGTAGCAACAAAAATAATTTTGTGGCTGGGGGTCACCACAGCATGAAGAACTGTAATAGAGGGTCGCAGCATTAGGAAGGTTGAGAACCGCCATCTTAGGGCGTGGTACACCAAAGCTGGTGGATCCTTCTCCAGCACTGCTGAAGCCGGCAGATTAATGATATCCACTTTCACTGCTGCCGAGCAGACAGGTTGGAATCTGCTATTTGTTATTATTGCTTCATGTGTTTTTCCACACCAGTCTCAGAGGCTCATTCCCTGCAAGTCATCACCATGTGACTTTGGGTAAGCCCCCCATGCTTGTGTCATAGCTCAACAATCAATACAAGAACTCCTCGGTGCATGGAGAATCCCATATCCAAAGAGAAAACAGCAGGAATCAAACTAGATGGATTCTGGGACTTGCCCACCAGTGTGGTTGAATAGGAATGGCCCCCATAGACTCATATGTTTGAATGCTTGGCCCACAGGGAGTGGCACTATTAGGAGATGTGACCTTGTTGGAAGAGGTGTGGCTTTGTTGGTGTGTCACTGTGAAGGTGGGCTCTGAGATTATATATGCTCAAGCTATGCCCAGTGTGGCACACAGTCTCTTTCTGCTGCCTGCAGATCAATATGTAGAACTCTTGGTTCCTCCAGCATCATGTCTGCCTGCACGCTGCCACGCTTCCCACCATGATAATAATGGACTGAACCTCTGAAACTGTAAGCCAGTTGCAATTAAATGTTTGCTTTTCTAAGAGTTGCCCTAGTTACGGTATCTCTTCACAGCAATGGAAACCCTAACTAAGACACCCACTTGGCCTTCACCAGCTCTGCTCACTGTTGGCAGAGCCTGTCACTGAACAATACGGGATTTGATTCAAGTCCCAGACGAGTTTCCTGGCCAAGCAGCTGCTGCCCCTTTCATCTGCTAAGAACCACTTTCCAGACCCCTGTTTGGTCATTCATACCTGCATCTATGTGGTAATTTGTATATGTATTCAACCAGTTCTATTCTACAGGTGAAATTCCCCCTTGTGGCGACCAGGCTCCCGGCCACCCCTCCTCCAGCCACCCCTCCAGCTGATTTCTCCCCACTCTCTCCTCTGTTCACCCCGGTTTCCTAACCCCTCCTCATACACATCCAGCATCCTTGATCGACACAGTTTCCACACGCATGGACGATTTGCTCTACGTGGTCTCTCTTCCTCCGAGCTAGGCTTGGGTTTGTTTGCAGGGTGGGAAGCTAAGCCTGTTTCAGAGGGAAAGAAAGAAAGCACATGACACCTAGGCTCAGAACTGGCACTTGGTCACAGTTCTCAGAGACCAGCCTATATCAAGAGCTGAGGAACCCAACTCAGCTCTCCAGGGCAGAAGTGGCAAAGTCACAGAGCAACAAGGTAGGGAAGAAACTGTGATCACATTTGCAGTCAGCCATATTGGCATAGACCCAGAAGGACACCTCTGAGAAGTGCCCCAGGGTAGATACCCCACGTCCTTTATAGATTTTTCTTTACATATTTCTTTATATATCTCCCTTTCAGATTTTGAATTTATCAAACAACATTTTAAAAAATGAATAAATTTTAATTTAAAAATTTAGCCTTGCTTTTACAATTTTGGTTTAATATCTAACAAGAAGGGAGATGAAAACCTTTAGCTGAATAAAATATGAGAGAGTCAGCCTTGGCAGCACACACCTGTAATCCCAGCACATGGGAGGCTGACACAGGAAGATCATGAGTTTCAAGCCAGCCTGGCTTACAAAGAGAAAATCCTTTCTTTAAAATGTAAAATGAGGCCAGATATAACGGCACACACCTATGATCTCAGCATTTGGGAGGGAGAGACAGAAAGGTCAGGTGGTCAAGGTTACAGGCAAAGTCAAGGCCAGCCTGAGTTATGAAAGACTCCATTTCAAAACACCAAAAAGAGGAAGGAAGGAAAGAAGGAAGGAAGGAAGGAAGGAGGGAAGGAGGGAGGGAGGGGCGGAGGGAGGGGAAGGGAGGGGGGAAGACAGGAGGGTGCATGCTCCTTTCCATGACAAACAGTTTCCTGTCAGCTGGACCCACATATACAACAGTCACACTTGTTAACTCCTTATATTTTGGGTCTTCCAAGAATTCTCTCTATCCGTAGAGTATGAGGTGACTGAAGCATCATCCCAAAGGGTAGATGTAATACAGTGGCGTCCACACAGACTCTGCAGCCATATCCACATGGGTTTCATAGCTGTTCATGTCCTTTCCTATCTGTGTGCGCTCTGGCAACCATTCCTCCTCTGTAAAATGCACATATAATCTGTCAGGCAAGGATAAGAGAGAGCACGCCAAGCAACTTGAGAAGAAGCATCTAGCAAGAAATTGATGTAACAAACACTAAGGATTGTTTCAGAAGAAAAATCCTGTGGCTTCTTTCCATTTCCCACATTTCTTTTAAAAATAAAATCTTTGTGGACTGGAGATGTCTTATCAGTTAACAGCACTGGCTGCTCTTGCAGAGGACTCGGGTTCAATTCTTAGCACCCACATGGCAGCTCACAACGGTCTGTAACTCCAGTTCCTGGGGATCTGATGTTTTCTTCTGGCCTTCTTGGGTACTACACTCGGGTAATGCACAGACATACATGCAGACAAAACATCCATAGAGATGAAATTTTTTAAAACTAAAAATAAAGAAATAAACCCTTCAGAACAAGTCAATGACTGACAATCCCACAGGGTGCTCTACTTAGCTGACCCTTGCAAAGCCATGGAAACCTTCATATTGCTTATGACTTTCAAAGCCCCTTTCTACCAAGGCTAAACAGTACTAAGCACTCACTGTCACTCACGAAGCAAAGCCTAGCCCCTAAAATACATTACCAGAGAATACTAGGCATTGTGTGTGTGTGTGTGTGTGTGTGTGTGTGTGTGTGTGTGTGTGTGTGTGTGTGTGTGTGGTGAAGGAAGCCAGAGGTTTCAGCCAGTCCAAACAGTGCAGTTTAAAGGAAATTAGACTCTAATTCAGAATTTAGATGGCTAACAGAGGAATGAGGTGGTGTTACAGGCTCAGGGGGCACTCCGGCAAACCCCAAAGAAATGAAGCTCCAGTCCAGGCAGCAGATGCCTTCTGGGATTTGGACCGATAACTGGAATGGATCAAGTGGATTATCAAGGCTTTAACTAGGCTGATTGCATCCTTTCAGGCTTAATCACAAAGGCACTTCACTGGAAGGAAAGGGCTCCATCCTGGTGAGGAGTTTAGAGACTGGAAGCTGTAAGCTTCAGGGGCTCAACACAGCCTGGGAGGCTAAGATGCAGGGCAGCTGCTGTGTGCAGCTGGATGGCTGAAGATGGAAGATCCTTGCTTTCCAAAACAAACCGCAACTCATGCTGACTGACACACAGATTTACTACCCAAACACCGTCTGGGAAGCAAAACTTCATGACTGACAAGAAAAGGACAGTTGAGACTAGGGATTGCAGTGACTAAAAGATGACAGACGCCAGCCTTTGAGTCAGAGTAGCACAGAGACTGAGAGAGAGGTGATTGTGGCTTCTTTCTTTGCTGAACATGAACAAACATGAACTCCTGGGGCTGGCACGTCCACCAAGAGAGAAGTGCTCTGCAGGCTTCCTGCCAGTCCTTTACTCTGGCCAACCTGACCTCGTTCTCCCCAAAATCTATCCCTTACTCCACCCATAAGCCCCAGGCTTAAGGGCTAGCCCTGGGCAGTGAGCTTCCCGATCTAGAGGTAAAGAGTAAATATTATGGACTTCACAGACTAAGGGTCTCCTTTGCTGCTCCTCAAATCCACTGCAGTCACAGGCAAGATGTAACTTGGCAAGTACAGCTGTCTTCATAAAACTTAATTTATGGACACCAAACGTGAGTTTCACGTAACTTTTGCACGCTGTGAAATAGCATTCTTTGGGTTATTCTTTCCCCCAACCACTTCAAACTGGAAAGCCCATTCCTAGTTCCCACACCACAGAAAACCAGGTTGGCAGGCAGACTTTATCCCAGGAGCTTGCTAAGTCTTCATGTAGTCAATGCATAATATTCTGAGACATGAATATCCAGTGCTGTGACTGAAATACCAGCCTTCCCCAAGGCAAAACGCATGTTAAAGTATCAGGGTCCATTTTATTCCAAAACTGGCCAAGATGTAGAGAACAGCTAACCATGGGTGCTCTCTCCACTGACCATGGGTGCTCTCTCCAATTAACACATCTACAAACAACCTCTACACAGACATGGCGCTCAGGGAACATTGTGGAAGAAGAGAAGAAAGACTCTAAAAGCCAGAGGACCAGGATGTCTTCTATGATATCTTCTATATATGCTAGAGACACACCCGTAAAATCTTAACAATATGGTCACCTAAACAAGACCTTCCATGACAGTACAAGCTAGTGTGCCACTGTGTGATAAAAACCATGACCAAAAGCAACTTGGGAAGAAAAGGGCTTATTTCATCTGATATCTTACTGTCCTTTGGGGAGGTAAATCAGAGCAGGAATCTGAAGCAGAGGCCATGAATGGGTGCTACTGACTGTCTAGCTCCCCATGGCTTGCTCAGCCTGCTTTCTTGTACAATCTAGAACTGCCTACCTAGGGTTGGCGCCATCCACCATGGGCTGTGGACTGTATCAATCATTAATCAAGAAAACAACACACAGATTTGCCCACCAAACAATCTGATGAAGACATTTTCTCAACTGTGATTCCTTCTTCCCAAGTGACCCTAGCTTGTATCAAGTTGACAGAAAATTAGCCAGCACAGTCCCGCCTTACATAAAGAGCCTCACCTCAGGCAACTAATGGCTTCTAAGAGAAGGAGAATCAGTCTTTTCCAGGGAAAAGACCCTTGTTAGGTTATCCATTCCCAAGTGGTCAGCCCTAAACACAAATACATAGGAGCAACATTAAATAAATGTAGCAGGGAGTATTTATATATACAATATAATTTCAGCAATAAAGATAATAAAAGGACTAAGCCTTCATCTAAGCAAGCACAGTATCCTGAGAAATAAACAGCCAATACTGGGGTTGAAATACCAACATTTCCCAGACTGTTAACAATAATAATTAAAGTAGAGGAGGTCTTGAGTTTACAAAGGAGTTGGTTTGGGGACAGAGGAGGAGTTGGAGGCGGGGAGAGAGGAAAAGTGGAAATGATATAAACTCATGAGTGAAGATCTCAAGCAAAATAATAAAATACATACAATAAATATGATTTTTTTTAAGTTTATTTTCCCCAGTTGCTAGCTTTCAGCAGCCTCCTACTATTCCGCACCATGCTGCATGCTGGGAAGTAGGCCCACCATCCAGTAAAGACATTCTAGAGCTGATGGTTGGCAGGGAGACCTCTGATGGAATTTTGGGAGGACCAGTCTGACCAGGAAAAGAGACTGTGGCGAAAGGGCGTGGAATCCACACCATTGAGCGCACAGTGGGTCTTGAACACAGTCCAAAGCCGAGTCAGGTCCAACAAGGCCCGTGCTGTGCCAAGTGGTTCTCACCTGACTCCAGAATGCCCTGAGAAAGCCCTCTCCCCGTGCCTTGGTGTTAGTGAGGCCACAGCTTGAACTGTGGGTGGGTCGGAACGAACTGGTTTCTCTTAGGCGTTTAAGATGCAGGTCGGAGGGTGCAGAACCATGGAAACAAAAGCGAGCTACTAACGCTCAACCGCAGAGCTGAGACGGGCCGAACATCTGTGTGAAGGCGAATTTACCGATCATAACTCAGATCTTAACATCTTCTGGGCAACAACACTCGTTTACACGCAGCCTCTGAAAACGGTGTTGTTCTGTCTCCCCAGCCTGTGAAGGGAGCAGAACGCAATCTGCACTTGCTTATTTTGTATCTAAGCAACTGTCAGATTCCATATCTACTAATAAGAAAGGGTATAATTAAACCCTGATACTTTAATTAGCAGCAGATGCCAGTGTTTGTGAAGAAAATGTAAGATTTTAGAGCCCAATTATATGCAAACTTCAGGCGCCTGATGTCGGACCTCTAATTCACCCTGTAGGTCAGCAGAGAGCAGAGGAGAGGACACAGACTGTGCCAGCCTTGGCCGTGTAGGGAGGAATGGGGTCCAATTTACATGGGATTTTCATAGCATTGCCTATCAGTGTGAGCCTGTGTTCTCTAGCCACATTCCAGAAGGCGTGGGAACACATCTTACTTACTAATTCTCTGTTTCTTTCTGTCTACAAGGCTTAAGCCATATACCCTAACAAAAGAGCAAAAACCCAGAACAGGAGGAACTGGGGCAGCCCACTGCAAATCGTGATTGGGTCGTTTGGGCAGCACTTTCCTGCGAGTGCTTTTGAGCTTTTCTGTGGCAGAAGGTATACCTCAGGCCAGAAAAAAAAAAAAAAAAAAAAAAAAAGAACTTAAAAACCTCTTAACTAGTTCAGTTTATTTTTCTTTCTCAGAGTACAAGGCAAGTTACTATAATAAAATAGAAACTTTCCCCTTAAAGTCTCAAAGTGCTTGTATTAAGCTTTCCTTTGGGGAAGGACATGAGTGATCAACTATGTCCTTGGAGTCCCCAAGTTAGTCATCCTCACCTGGTACGCACAAAATCCCCTTGAGACTTGAAACAGCATCATATTTCTTTTTCTTTTTCTTTTTTTCTTTTCTTTTTTGTTGTTGTTTTTGTTTGTTTTGTATTTTCAGAGACAGGGTTTCTCTGGATAGCCTTGGCTTTTACTGCACTCAATCTGTAGACCAGGTTGGCCTCAAACTCCGAAATTCACCGGCTTCTGCCTCCTGCATGCTGGGATCAGAGGTGTGCACCACCACCTCCCGGCTCAGAAGTTTTTACAAAGGATCAGGAGAGGCAGGGATTGTTTCCCAGTTGGTAGAGTATGTGCCTAACACGCATGGATGTTCCATCCCTGGGCCATAGAAACTGGGTGTGGTGGCCATGCCTGTAACCCTAGCACTGACGAAGCAGAGACAAGAGACTCGGAAATTCAAGGTTACCTTCAGCTACACAGCATGTTGAGGTCAGCCTGGGCTACACGAAACCTTTCTCAATAAAACAAAATAATGTCGAAAATTTAAAAAGTAGAAGAAGAAAAGAGGAAGAGAAAGGGAAGGATGGAGGGAGGGAGGGACAGAGGCAGGAAGGGACAGAAGGAGAGAGGAAGGGAAGGGCGGAGGGAGGGAGGGGGAGAGAGAGCAGCACGGACCAGACATGTGCTTTATGTCCTGGTGTCTTCAGTCCTCAGCACAGAGCCTGACACATGTCTGCTTGCCTTGACTTTGCTCAAATGAGCACAGGGGATCTCTGAAAGCCTCCAATGAGACACAGCTCCACCCTACCCTCACACCCACCCTACAATCCACAACCCCACTGCCACTAAGCCTGCAGACTTCCACTGCATCGGCAATCTCACCAAGCCTCAATTTCAGTTAGAGACTGATAGTCACTTGGAAAAGCAATCAGCATCTAAACTTAAACACTGAAGCCCCTAAAACCAGTGTCTGCACCTGTCTGTCATGACCCCAGGGTTATTTCAGACAGCACTGCCATCAAGTGGGCTGGAATTCGTTCTGGTTTTTTTTGTTTGTTTGTTTGTTTGTTTGTTCGTTTTGGCTTTTTTTGTTTTTTAATGGGTTCCCAAATAAATTTTCAAACTCTCATCTCCACTGACCAAATAGACCTGCTTAAACCAAGCACCATAAGATAAAGAGACTGGGTTTGGGGCTGGAGAGATAACTCAGCAATTAAGAGCACTGGCTGCTCTTCTAAAGGATCGGAGTTTGATTCCCAGCACCCACGTGGTAGCTTACATACAACTGTAACTCCAGTTCCGGGGAATCTGAGGCCCTCTTCTGGTCTCCACGGGGACTGCACATACGTGGTGCACAGACACATACAGGCAGAAGGTCTATACACATAAAGTCTTTTAAAATAGAGAGGCCAGGTTGAATAAGATGACCCCACAGTTCAGGAGGTTGATGGAGCCTATCTTTGCCTTTTGTTTGAAGCCAAATTCCTCCAGTCCACAGATGGAGTCCAGACCCTCTAACATGGCTGTCACTGGGTCCCCAAGGGGAATGAAGAATGAAGAGTCTTGAGAACCAAAGAAAACCTGTATATTCTTTTCTCAGTCTGGTCAGCCAACTATGTAGACGCGGAGGGACTATACACCAACAAACTCTCCCTCCAGTCTTGCAAGCCAAAGGCATCAGTAGTCAGCATCTAAGTGGTGTGCAGGCACATGCCAAGGACCCCGTGCACAGTGAGAAAGGACGTTCCCATTCCTGCAGCCTGCCTGTGACTAACTGGTGCTACAAACTGGCTGGCTGCCTCCCCTGACCTCCGGTAGCAGAACCAAGGGGATGGGGAACTTTTTACCCACACTTCATTCTCTGCAGCCTCACCATTCCCAGCGGCTGACGCCTCTTTCCTGTGGAGGACAGTGTGTGCTTAACATAGTTAGAGACCAAACGAGAAAAGAAGAAGCAATTACAAATGCCCAACTCTCTCATTCCACAAGACAGCCTTCCGGACTTGCCGGAAAGTCTCCGTCGCTTTCACGTCACCCCACAATCTCCTTTCGTGGCCCAGCTGTGCTCAGCTGCCCCCTACCCCGTGCGGCTTTATCATTTTGTCTTACCCCGAGACAGCAACTCCAGCTGCCTAGCAAACTTTTTTCCGATGTCCTTCTGCTGCCATCTAGCGTGCACACACTGTCACAACCACTGAGTCCAGGAGCTACATAAAGCACTGTTGCCCTGGAAGTATATGCAAGGGGTAGCTTTGTCTCTGTCCATCCTTGCAGGGAAATTTCTACCTCTGAAGGCACACTAGTGCGAAGCATTGCTGTGTCCTTGACAATCCAGCTAGCCCACAGTGTTTCCTTTCAGAAGGACCCCTCTGTAGAAGTTCTTGGATTTTCGGGTATATTCTGATCACAAGAAGATCTTGTAAAATGTATATTCTATAGCATAGTCTCAGTGGTAGGATTCTTGCCTGGCCTGCATGAGGCCCAAGGTTCGATTCCCCAACACACACAAGAAAAGAAAGAAAGAAAGAAAGAAAGAAAGAAAGAAAGAAAGAAAGAAAGAAAGAAAGAAAGAAAGAAAGAAATCAAAATGCAGATCTGAGCTGAAAAAGTGCTTGCTCTGAAGCAAGAGGAACTGAGTTTGAGTACCAGAACCAAGGTTAAAAACAAACAAACAAAAAAAAAAAAACAGCCGGGCTGTGGTGGCGCACGCCTTTAATCCCAGCACTTGGGAGGCAGAGGCAGGAAGATTTCTGAGTTCGAGGCTAGCCTGGTCTACAGAGTGAGTTCCAGGACAGCCAGGGCTACACAGAGAAACCCTGTCTCAAAAAAACAAAAAAACAAAAACAAAAACAAACCAAACAAACAGGCATAGTGGTACATGCTTACCACATCCCACATGACAACAGGGACAGGCAGACCCTTGGAGCTCACCGAACAGCCAGCCTTGGCAAGTTCCCAGCCAGCAAGAGATCCTGTCTCAAAACTACAAGGTAAATGGAACCTGAGGAAGGACAACTGAGGTTGTCCTGTGACTTCACACGCATGCACATACATGTACCCTCAGAGAAACATGCATAATAATAATAATAATAATAATAATAATAATAATAATAATAGATTAATTAAAGTACATATTCTGACGCAGTAGTCAGAGTTGCCAGGCTCTGCGTCTATAACAAGCTGAGACCCATTTTGAGCAAAGAGCTAGAAACGCAGCCAAGGATGCAGGAACCTCAACTCAGACTCTGAACAACAGCACAGGGTTCTGCTGCATTCTCCACAGGACAAACGCCCCACACCATAGCCTGCTGGCGCCCAGCAAGCCACAACACCAGCAGTTTAACAACAATGTGAGCTTGGAGTTGACATCTGACTGCTACTTGTGGTGCAGCCTTGAGGAAGACACCAAATCTGTAGGAACCTCTTTGCTTCGGTAAAATGTAGGAAACTGCATGACCCAGTGAGAAAGAATGCATAGGACAGCCCTGTGTGTAGTGCTGAACCTTCACACTTCAGCCAAAGGAAAGCATTAAAGCCCCTCCTCTGCTCTTGAAGAGAGGGGTGTTTCTGAACCGAAGGAGCCGGCTTCTCTACAAAACAAGCCAGGACTAGAGAGAAAGGGTGTGAGGGGCTGCTAAGCAGGCATTCTGCCCCTCTGCTTTCGACTGCTACACTGGAAGACTGCTGTAAAACTAGTCAGCCCTGGCCCTGGGAGACATTTGCTCCCTTGGGTGGCATCTCTTCCAGTTCCCAAGCTGAGGTCCCATTTCCTGACAGTGTGAGGAATTGGAAGGGTATAAATTATTTATTTCATCAACTCTATTTTGACCCAGTATTAAATATCTCAACAGTGTAAATAGTGTCTGAAGTCTAGGGTCACCCACGATCCTCTGGGCTCCAAAGGGCTTGCTTGGGTAGCCCCGTGGCTCTGGCTCTGCCATCAGCAGCACACGCAGGCTGTCACCCAGGCTCCACGCTTGCCACTGTCCTTAGTGGCCCTCCCACCACTCTTGCATCTCCAGTATGCTGGAGTCTCCACAGAAACAGCTTCACCCACAGCCTCCTGGCCTCTCTACACGAACTCCACCCCTGCCACACTGTGCCACCTGCCACATTGTGCCAGGCCTCAGCTGCTGTCCACGACTCCTTCTTGCCTTCCATGTTGGAGACTCTTACGCATTACCAAGTTTGGCTACCAACTTGAGAGGCAGCCTTGGCCTCCTCCCTAGACCATGGCATTCTGAGTGGTGACTCTGACTGAATAAATCCCAGGAGATTTCATTTCAGTGATGCTGGTCTCTCTGTGATCGCAGCTGATTTCTCAGTCAAGCTGACCAAAAGTTACAGATTCTTCATTGAAAACATCACATGAATGGTCCCAATAGGTCTTTAAGGGGCTCTGAGATGTTGCTCCGTTACTTCCCAAGCCAGGTCTCCAGCCTTCTCACTGCTCCCTGCGTAATCTTCCAAGTTCCCACAACAGCTCACTGAGCTCCGAGCACTCAGGGGCTTTTCCAGCCCAAAGCTACAAAAGCGTTCACTTTCTTCCTACTACATAGTCTAAAATCTAAAAGCTTCGAGGTCGGGTCCATCACGGCAGCATCCCATTCTCCGTTAACCATTTCTGTCTTGGTTCAGTTCCTGTCGCTGGGATAAAACACTGACCAAAACCAACTTGGGGGAGTGGTAACTTCAGCTCACAGGCCCATCACTGAGGGAAACCAAGGCAGGAATCTGAAGAAGGATAGATGAATGCTTCTAACTGGCTTGCTCTCTATTGCTTGCTCGCTCAGCCTGCCTAGGGATGGCACCGCCCACTGTGAATTGGCCACGCCCACATCAAACTCATCAAGAAAATGCCCCATAGCCTTGCACACAGGCCAGTTCAATAGAGGCAATTCTCTCAATTGGAATGCCTGCTTCCCAGAGACGATTCTACTTTGTGTCAAAGTAACAAAAAAAACGACCCAGTGCCCCGCTGTTGCTTGGCTGAGGCAGCAACAGTTGGGCAGTCAATCTTCAGGCCCTCCCAAGCTCCTCCTAGCTAAAATCATCTTTTATTCCTTCCTTCCCACAGACATCTCAATTTATCCTCTCTCACAAAGGAAAATGATTGCAAGGTCCTACCCTCTTTTTCGTGGAGAGAAAAGAAAACTAATATTGTTTCCCTGCTAGAAGCTTTGTCAGAAATGCCTAGAAGACAAAATTAAATCTGAGATCAATCAAAACCTTGAGCAAAGAGATAAACCAAATCTCCCTCAGGGCTCAGCTACGAAGACCCCTGTCAGGCACTGGAAGTTCAGGCCCTGGCAGGTGACCCAGCCCTTGGGAGGAGGTCCTAGGTGCACTTCCTGTCCGAGGATTTTACCTCCTGATGATGTCATCCTTGCCCTGATCTGGTCCCAGGTTCCGATGCACAGCCCTGGTCCTCCCTTACCTCCTATTCCCCAGAGTGCCATCTGTGCAGAGGGCTAAAGAACCCTGACGGGTGAGCCTGGCTTCTTAACCACTCTAAGGGTGGTCTCTGTGAGCCTCAAAAGAGCAGCCAGCAGCTGAGCATTGTGTCTTTTCCCACCATAAGCATGACTTAGGTTGATTGAGGATTTTCTTTTCTGTCCTTTTAAATTGTAAGTGGCTGCAGCTCAAAATGTCACAAATACAAAAATAACATCTCTTGACACCCCGAAGCTTAAAAACAGTTCCTGGGATGAGATCTATGTTGTTTCTCCGAATCCACTTGGCTGGCACAGCCCGCCCGCCCGCCCTCCCTCCCTCTCTCTTCCAGGTCTGGTTGATAAGCATGTCTTTTCAGAGTCTGTTTTTGCAGGCATCCTGGTCTCCTGCAGTATCTCTCCCATCTCTGCCTAGCTCTTGACTCCTCAGAGCTGCCCATCAGAGCCTCCTGAGCAGCCCCAGCTCAGGCACAGCCTTTGGCCGGAGACTGCGTGTCTGCCTGTACTCAGGATCCAGTTTCCTGCCTTCCCTTCTGTTTTCAGACCTGTTTTGTTGCTCTCTGGGCAGAGGTTCTGTGCGACATGAGTGGAGCTGAGGCTTAGGTGACTCACTTGGGCTCAGTCCCAGTGCCATCGGCTACCACCATGATGATGGGGACAGAATCCTTGCTACCTCTTCTAGGCAGGGAGCCATGGCTCAGAGCTGAGCGGCAAGGGGCCCGGAACACACTCAAAATCAAGGTGATGGAAAACACATCAAAGGAACAGACAATAACTCCAGTTTTTAAAACACCCGGCCAAGATGCCTCCTCTCTCTTCCTGTCAGACTATCCCGTGGCAGCCAAACAGGACAGCTGCCTCACATAAGGAATGGAGCTTTGGCCAAGCACACAGAAGTGCAGTCCAGGCCTCTAGGCAGAAATACCTTGACCCAGTGTTCTGTGTCCCAGGGCCTCGGTGTACTCACTCGTGAAGGTAATAACTGAAAGTGTTTCTCCAGTTCACAGGAGACATAATAGACATGAGGCACCATTGTCTCTTGACTTCTTCCCACCAAGGGTGGTGGTGCACACACCTTTAATCCCAGCACTTGGGAGGCAGAGGCAGTTGGGTCTCTGTGAATTCAAGGCCAGCCTATTCTACATAGTGATACCTTATCTTAAAAAAAAAAAAAATCTTCTTATGACCTCTCTTGTCTCTCTGCAGGAAAAATTGACTCTTGGATAATTTCTCCTAAGAAAGCTCTTTTTCAGTCAGTCAATCCACTCGCAAGAGTTTTCTGAGCACCTACACTGTGCCAAGCATGGGCACTAAAATCAAATGAGGCAGCCCAGCTATCTAGGGGATCACAAGGTGCAGAAGAGACAAATACCAGAAACGTAGAGGAAGGGTCGCTATCAGATTAGTAAGGATAACCCGTACTCCCTTGGAGCCATAGTCTCAGGCAGGTTACCTGCCCTCCTTGGGAGGGAGGACTTCTGGCATGAAAAGCGAGGGGCTGGAAGCTGTCATATCTAAGGCTTGTAAGTCTTCCACGCCAGATCCACAGGACCCTGCTGTCAAGAAAATCTGAAGAACACGGGACTAAAGAGATGACGCTGCTAAGGAAGGGCTTGCCTCACAATCGTGAGGACCTGAGTTTGATTCCCAGTGATCTACAAGCCATAATGGCACCCACGCAAAATCTCATTGCTGGAGAGTCTGAGACAGGTGGATTGCTGGGACTGGCTAGCAAGTGAGCCTAGCCTATTTGGCAAGTTCCAGGCCAGTGAAGAACCTGCACCAAATGGTATGAATAGGGTCTCATGGTTTCCTCTGGCTTCCATATGCATGTGTGTACACACACACACACACACACACACACACACACACACACACACACAATGGCGCTAACTGTAAGAGGACCTTGCACATCACTCATAACCAAGCCACCTGCCATCTACCCCTGCACCCCTCTCTTTGGTCATGGCTGAGAGGTACCGCAGGGGTCTCCTGGATGGGCCTGGAATGAATTCAAGTCTCATCCTAGCATGGCACGCAGCTGCCGGAGTTAATAAGGAGGCTCTGGCAGCGTCGGGAGGCGGTTCAGGGCTTTGAGCTATTTATAGACACTTCAATCTGCACAACTGTTGCCTTACACTTCCCATTAACCCCTCCGAGGTTTGAACCAGCAGATTAATTTCCCAGTCCTCTGAGGAATGCTGGCCTTTATTAACCCCATTAGGACATTTTCTTTAGGGGTTCAATTCTCTGTATATGGAAAAAAAAAAAACCTCTGAACATCTTCAGAGGCTTGTTCAATTTACCTTGTGCTTCTTAAGTTATAAAAATAATATTTCAAACTCCAAATGATAAACATTCCAAATACTTTTCATAGCAAATAAAACTTGTGGCTAGGGCATGCAATTTAAAAAAAAAAAAAATCCACAAGCCATGGTACCTTATGCACTTGCAAAAATGGTAATATGTATGGCTTTGTAAGTATTTTCATAAATTGAGAGAGAGAGAGAGAGACTTTACATATGACCTGAGTTCAAGTCCCTTCTCTGCCACCAATGACTCTTTGGGCTGAGGTTGCCTTTGACATAAGAGAGGAGAAGAATGTGCTGAAATATTTGCGCCTCAGAATCCTCCAGGTGATGGCGCAGAGGGCCTGGCATGTGGCTTGGCTGGCAGAGTGCGTGAAGTCCTGGGTTCAATCCCCTGCACTACAGAAACCATTGGTGATGGTGCCTACCCATAATTGGAGCATTCAGGAGGTAAGAGTAGGAAGATCAGAAGTTCAAGGTTATCGTCAACTGTGTTGCAAGTTCAAGACCAGCCTGGGCTACATAAGACCCCACATCAAAAGTTTTAAAAACGATATTGCAGATTGGTCCCATTATATAAAATAACAAATGCTCCAGCAGGCCAGGGTTTCTGAGTTCCACCCAGTGTTCTCTCTTCTCCCCGCGTAGGGTCCTTCAGGGCACTCCATGAGGATCTGAGAGATCCCTAGAGCATAGGTTGAAGATTCTTGAATTGAGTTCTAAATCTTCCATAAGCCTCAAGCTTTTTTATTCTCAGTGCAAGCCCTTGCTTCCATCAACCCAACCAACCTTAGGGTGGTGTCCCGCCACCCTAAGTGGTTCTAAGCTCTAAGAGAGACCTTCAGAACCACCCAGAATGACCTTGAAATAACCACATGTGATGTAGTTTTGCCAGAGCACAAAGGCATTCAGTAAGGGACAAGGAATAGAGGTGACCTTGCTTCACAGGAGCAGGAGTAGAGTAAGGAGACTGGGGAAAAAATGGCTCAGGAATCCCCAGGAAGATACAGGGAAATGACAAGCCACATCTCCAAGCACATGGCAGAGAACTTCTCAAAGACAAGCCCCACGATCCACCACACATCACTAGAGGATGCGGAGACAGGAACCCTCTCACTGTCCTCTAGGGGATGGCCAGCCTTGAGCATAAGTATCCCCAAAAGCAATGGACAGAGGATGGTAAGTACCATCACAAGGTCCAGGATTTCAAAACCATTGTACCTGAATAGGGAAAAGCCATTCACTCCTACCCCAAGGGCATGGAGTACAGACTGCAGCTCCAAAAACTCTGGAAGTCATGGAATCCCACTGCAGACATTTGAAGAGATGACTGACCGGCTGAAATGTAAAAAAAAAAATCTGGCTGTTTGTGGACAGTCTGACCAAATACCTGAGGACTCCATAGCCAAATCAAGTTGGCATTGACCATCACAATTGCTGCCTGTTTCTGAGGTCTGCAGACCAGGGGATGGGTGAGATTTAGATAAGGTAGACATCCCCAGGGAAAGATAAAACTCAGCGGACAGAGACTGTTCCGCAGGAATCCCGGGGAACTGTAAGGGAATCCCGGGGAACTGTAAGTATGGAGATTGACTTTCCCAGTCTTGCCATTGCCACCAACAGCCTACAGTGGGTGTGAACCAGATCGTGCAGCAGCTGCTGAAGAAACCAAGACAAGCAGATGACACAGCTCCTGCCTCTTGATAGGGAAAAAAACTATGCAACTCAAGGAGTCTGACCCCAAAGCTGGATCAAAGAGATGCCCCCAGATAGCAATGGGGTGTTGTCTGGTGATCGGCGTTGATTCTGTGGCTGCCTCATGGTCCTGCATGTGGCATGGATCTAGACAACAGGAGAGGATACCTGAAGAAGCAGAGATCCACAGGCCCAGGGCCTACTCTGCAGCATGGCCTGTATCCATAGGTGTCCATCGCAGTCCCTACTGGCCTGCCAAGAAGACAGTTCCCATCCTTGCTTGCTGGCCCTTCCTGTAACAATAATAACTACAGGCTAACTCTGCCCCATGAGGAAAGAAAGTCACACTGGACCTGTATGTTAGAAAGCACCTCAGCAGTCCAGCCCTAGGGTAGACCTTGTGACCCTTCCTGTCACTTCAGTAATGAGCAGAGTCTCCCTGAGCAGGCACCATCTCCCCCACCCCCATTGATGCCCTCAGAGCCTGGCGCCTGCAGCAGCTTCCTAACCCTTACCAAAGTAGCTGCAATCTCTTTTAGGCCATTAATTCAAAGTGCCAGTATCACACCGACCCTGGGAGGTTCTCACTGTCTTAGCCACATCTGCTGAATAAAAGAAAACGAGCCAGGGAGAGGCTGGAGGGCACTAGCCCCAACTCTAACCAAAATAAGAACTTAGACAAGGGACTGGGGAAATTAACTCAACCAGTAGATTTGCCACAAAATTTGGAGAACCTGTGTCCTCATGGCCATGACCCATGGAAAGTTCAGATACAGTCAAACTCCTGTAAACCTAGCACTAGGGAGTCACAGGTCAGTGGATCTCTGGAGTTTGCTGGCCAGACAGTCTAACCAGTCAATACACTCTAGCATCAGTGAGAAATCCTGTCTCAAAACGAAACAAAAAATCCTGTCCTCCATGTGGCAAGCCATCATGGAAGACACCTGAGCTCGGTGGCTGGCTTGCACTGGCTTATACATACTTGTGAATCTATACACACACACACACACACACACACACACACACACACACACACACACACACCCCAAAAACCTTATACAAAGTGCTGGAGATGTAGCTCCACTGACAGTCTTTGGACGGCATTCCCAAAGCCCTGTCTGCGTGCTACGGTCTGCTCACTTTCCAGTCCAAGAATGGCTTATTCTGGCCAGATGGTAAGATCTGATACAGAAGTCGTGTCTGCAGATGGCAGCCACTGGCTGGGGATAGAGCCTATGGCACCGCACTTACCCAGCAATCAGGATACTGGGTCCCCAACACTGAGGAGGAAAAGAAAATAGGACAGACACATGTCTCAACATGGAGGTTGTAGTCACTTTGGTTTGTCCATTTTGTTCTGTTTTTGAGACAGAGTCTCTCATTGTAGCCCTGACTGACCTGGGTATCACTACGTAGACCAGGCTAACCCCTAATAGAGCTCTCTGCTTGACTCTGCTTCCTAAGTGCTGAGATTAATGACTTGTACTACCTGATAATAGCCAGGTAAGCAGCTTGGGCGTTGGCACAGGCCACCCAGTTGATCTAGAACACTCCTACTTGCCTCTCAGTTCCCAGGTCCCAGGTGGTTTGATGGAGAGCATGATTTTGAGGGGAGAGCATCTCTGAGATGTTTCATTGGTAGCCAACCTGCTGCTCCCTGCTAGACTGTGACATCCCCAAGATCCACAGCTGTGTCCCAACACCAGCATCAACTGAAAAGTCCAACAAGATACAAAGAAAAACACTCCATAACTGAACAAAGGAGAGAGGGGGAGGGGGAGGGGGAGGGAGTGGGAAGGAGAGGGAGGGGGAGGGAGAGGAAGGGGAGGGAGGGGAAGAGGGGAGAGGCCCAGGCTTCCTCCCCCTTGACTAATATGAGCCATTACTGCTCCTTTCCAAGCAATGGCTCCAGATAGTTCCATCTTCCAGACCTGTAGATTAAATCAAGGAGTGTGACTAATCCAAGATGCCCACCCAACAAATCGCTCCACTTTCTGAAATACTAACCCAGAACAGAACCCAAATACCCCCTCAGTCGTGTGCCCAAATTACTTCATAATGTCAGGCTCCTCTTGCCTCAAACACTGTGGTTTTCCTTCAGTGGAATAAGCTGGGAACCCAACCCTGACCCCAGGCCCAGGCCTGGTGGCTTTGGGTGGGTCGTTGACATCGGTTGCTGCCCCACCTCACAGAGTGACACCTCGACACAGTCCACTGCAGCACACCCTGCAGTGCCCTACACTTCCAGGGGCGTGCAACTCCCCCACCCACCCACCCAGATTTCCTTCCCTGGGATCTGGGTTATTTCTTCCTGACAGCAGAGGCAGCAATCCCGGGTGCGGGTGCACTAGGAGACATCACTGAGCCTCTGAGGATTCTGACCAAGCACCACAACGGGCTTCCTGATTTTCCCTCCTTCCCAGCCCGGTTCAGAGCGGAACCCCAGGCCAGGAAGGGAAGAAGATCACGCTTACTCGTCACTTCATGTGGCGCCCTTGTTTGTTTGTTTGTTTGTTTGTTTGTTTGTTTGTTTGTTTTGCCTTACACGATGTTTTTAAATTTGCAAAGTTGCCATGACACCGCTCCAGGATCTCCCCTGATGGCACTTGCCTGCTTATTGCAAGCAGAGGACGGCAATCTCAGGCCCTTAATGGGAACACAAGTTAACCAGTGTGCAACAGCAAGAACTTTCACCAGGGAGAAGAAAGGAAGAGTCCTAGGGCTTAAACACCTCTGTAAAACATCTGCCAATAGGGCCAGGGAGGCTGCTGGGAGCCTATGGCTTCTGTTTAACATGTGCAATTAGCATTCGAGCATGCTGCTTGCTGGAGATGCATGGCCCGGATGTGGACCTCTCATCTATTTCTCTGAAACGCCACCTCAAAGGCTCACTGCCTTTGTCACAGCTCACCCTTCAACAATACACCATCTCCAAGGACAGGAACCATGGTGGGCCCCTCTCTTCAAAGGCATACTGGAAGAAACTGCAGCTTTTCTCACCAAGGAAAATGTGATATTTTTTCTCAGCTTTTACCAACAGTGAAGAAAAAAAAAAAAAAATTCTGAGTGATCAAAAATAACAAAAGTGTTTAGGGCCTTTAAAAAAAAAATCTCTCTTTCTTACATTCCTTCTTTTCTCTCTCCAAAATGGTTCCTGAGCTGGCAAGGGCAGTACAAACAGCATTCAATCTTAAAAGATTCATAGAAAAACTGCACGCCCCTCTTTATGTCCCCACTGTTCTGAGTCTCAGCCCCCACCCCAGTCTGTCCCTCGTCAGCAAGGAAACCAGGTCACCCATTCGATATATGCCAAAGCCACTCAACCTGGCTCCCTGAAAGGACCAAAGAAACAGCTGCTCCCGGCATCTTTCCTTCCATAGTAGAGGGAAGAAGAAATGTAACAAACGGCCCTTTTCTCCAACAAAAATTAATTCCACCAGCCCCAGAAAGGGTTGCAAACCAGAAGCCACTTTGCTTAAGAAACATGAGACCTGGAGACGAACCTCAATTTTGTCACCTGTAAAGTGAGGTTCTTGTACCTGACCCCACATCAAAGGCGTGTTGTAAGAAATAGTTGAACAATATCTTTAAAATGCCTGTGGTTTCTCAGAGGGGAAAAAGTAGAGTCTGAGATGAGACTATAAAATAAATGTGGCAAGGAGAGCTGTTGAGAGCACTTGTCCTGCAGAGGACCCAGGTTTGATTCCCAGCACCCACACGGCTGCACACAGCCGCACACAGCACCCACGTGACTGCACACGGCCGTCCATACTTCCAGTTCCAGGAGATCTAGCTCTTTCTGTAGGCACCAGGAACATACATGGAACACATAGCTAGATGCAGGCAAAATATCCATACACATAAAAAATATTTTTAAATAGTAGAAATGTAACAAGGCTGCAGAGGTGGCTCACTGGCTAAAGCACTTTCCATACAAGCACGAGTGCTGGAATTTGGGTCCCCCCCAAATCCACAGAAATGTGGGATAGGTGTGATAGTCTGCCTGAAATTCCACCCTCAGAAGACAGAGACAGGAGATCCTCAGAGTAAGCTGGCTACTGAGACTACCCATATCAGTGAGCTCTGGGTTTGATTGAGAGACCTGCCTTATGAATAAGAGGAAATGAGATACAGAATGAATCCCAACATCAACCCTGTGCCTCCACATGAGCATGCATGTGCATGCACGCACACACACACACACAATACATACATCATACACACACACACAACACATACATGCCTGCAAACATGTATACACACACAAAAACAGAAAATAAAAAAATAATTATTAATTGATCAATTACATTAGTAAAATGTCCATAAATTAATGAGGTAAGTTATTAGGCAATCAGAAACTGGTATAGCTGCCAACACACCAGGACCTCCAAGAAAATAATTGGGATCCTGAGGGGCTGGAGTCATGTCAGTTCCTGAAGGCAACCTGTGGTGCTGGCCAGTAAGGATGTCCTCCACAGAGCTGAGAGAAGGAGCATCTTAGCTACCCACACTGCTAGTGCCCAACCCCACACCGCCTCCCCACAGCTCCAGCAACAACTACCTCATCCTTCCTCCTTCACACGCCATTCCCTCGTCATCCCCCTCCACCAACACCCCAGTGTCATCCCATGGACTACATCAAGCCAGCTGACCACCTGTCAATCACCCTCACAGACAGCAACCACCTCTGCCTTCATCACCTGTTCTGTTCTGACTTTAAAACGCGTCCCAAAAGGGGCTCGCGTGTTACACGTTTGGTCCTTAGCTGGCTGTGCTGTTGGGCGTGTGGGGGCTCGGAGAACTTGAGCTAAGAGAACAGCCTCCTCCACAGGTTCCTACCGTCATGAAGTACTGCTTCACCAGGGGCCCGGTACCACAGAGTCAAACGTCCACGAGCCCTCTGAGACTGTGAGTGAAGTGATTCCAACCCTGGAGATACCTCCCTGACCAACACCTCATCCGTCGTACACTTCACCCCAGCAGTGGCACCGACAGCTCCTCACTGCCTCACCTTCCTCCTCACCACAACCCTACTGCTACAACCCCACCACTACCCACCCCTGCTCTTCCGCCCGCTCTTTCTTCACGCCATCTCCCTAGTGTTCCGGAAACGGCACCCAGAGATGTGAGATCACAGGTCTGCACGGTCCAGCACCTTTAACTTTATCACCAGAGCACCATTAACAAGTTAGCAAGAACAACAGGAGCGCAGACCGCAGCAGAGGGTTGAGAGGCTGCACCCCGTCAGGGCCTAAGTGCTCGTAACTGCTGTATTCAGGAAGCTGCTGTTCTTTTACAGGTTAGATACTGAAACGCTGGGACCCTAAGTAACTGGCTTAGCGCTTGCAGTCAGTAATTGTCCGGCTGGGACTTACCACGGACCAGGCAGCTCGAGGGCCTGTGCCCTTAAACAATTTGTCATACTGTCAGCTCACAAACTCAGTCTTGGGCACCTTAGGGAAGGGCGTCTATTAGGTTCACTGGGTTTAGGACACCAGTGCCATCCAGGGAGGCAGGGTACAGTGGCAGGTCACACTCTTGGCTACAACAATCCACTCTGAGCACCTGCTCAAAGGACAAGCTGCTTCCCACAGCCTGGCCCCACACTGACTGTGCACACCTCGTGCACGGTCTGTTTAATACTCTCCCACTGTCCTCCTGTGAGGTTGGAAATATTGTTAGGAACAAAATTATTCCCGTTTTGTATGTGAGAAGACTGAAGCTCAGAAAAGACAGCAAGTGACCACCCAGGAGGCATGTCTCAGAGGACTCACACGACCCCCGGCATGTCCCAGGCGTTCTGAGAGGTCCTCTCCCTCTCCTGGGGTTCCAGAGTCTGGGATGGAATCTGGGAAGGACAGCTTTCAAGAGCTTTGTGAATGAATGAATGAATGAACATGGCCCATCATTGATACAAGGGTCACCCGAAAGACCTTGAGGTCAGAGAAGAAGGTGACTGAGGAATGCTCACCGCAGAGCCCTCTGAGCAGATACCTCATACACAGACACTCGGCTGCTTCCCTCCGGCCTGACCTACTTCGCGCCAAGCAGGGCTTGCAGAGCTGTCCTCTTGAACAAATGATGCTGACTTGTGGAAGTGGCTGCTGCCCTTTGCAATTAGATGCTTTGAGAGCTCTCCTCTGTGCCCTGCAATAAAGGCGGTGACCTAAGTGCTAGTGTGGCCAAAGGACAGGGGAGGATGTGAAATTGTTCCCATTAAAATCAGCTCTAGGGGCAAACGGTAAAACCAAGCAAGAAGCCTGGCCCGGGGCCCTCAGGTTTTTAGTGCAGGATCACAGCCTACATCCATTTAGAATGTTCTACCCTTCCTTCAAACCCTTCCAGCCCACACACACACACACACCTCACGGACACTGTATTATCAGAAAACCTCCGCCTATGTGTCTATTCATTGCAAAATAGCAAAAGAAGTATCTTCTCCGCTCTCTGCAAGGTTTGGGGTGGGTGTGGAGGCACAGGGTGGCAGCGCACGGAGGAGGGGGGCGGGGGAGGGGCTGTGAACACTAACCTTCATGTTCTCACCTAGCCCTGGGGAACCCACTCTTTCATCTATCCTTCCTGGATTCACAAGACAAGAATTCTTCAGCTCCTGGTGGGGAGCCACCACAGAGCCTCCTCACGGCTCCAATCACACTGTTAACTCTAAGGAAAACTTGAACCAATTTTAGAACAAGGGCTAAGAGGCCAGAAGAATAAAATCCCTGCTGCGAGGTCTTGAAACATAAATTGTGAGATGTTGCCATCTTGTGGTCACCTGTGGAATTGCCATTCTTATTCCCTATCCAATAGACAATTGAATTCTGTCCGCTGTGGCCACCATCTTCCCCTTTCCCTTGGTCAGATTCAGTTTTGCAGAAGCGCAGGTTTGCACAGCAGAAATACGTCTGCCTCAACGGCAAGACCGGTCAGAGACTAGGGGTGCTTTCGGTGCAAGCCTGACCCAGATTCAACTACTGGGATCTACACAAAGGATAGAAACAACTCCACATGGTGTCCTCTGACCTCCAGTCATGCTCAGACACACTACCAGTAGTAGTAAACACTTCTGCCATTGGAGATGGCCTGATGCAGGAAGGGACTATGAACTAAGCCCATCCACTGAGAAACTTTTTGAAGTGTTTCCCGCTCTGAAGCACATCCTCTGGGGTGGAGAAACTGTCTTACTTAATCGCTGGATCTTCACACAGTCAGTCACAGTGGTGCAGGTGCCACCCCGGATGGCCACAAACCCTGTCCCCTTCAGCTGTGGGCACTTCACCTCACAGAAGGCATGACACCTCTAGGGATGTTCCAATACCACTCTGCCACAGCCGCCCGCCCCACACAGGGAGTGGTTTCCACTGTGTAGTGGTTATCATACCTGTCTCGTACATTTTAATACAGTGTTCACCTTCAAGCTTTCTCCTTCAACCTTGCTAAAAATGCAAATACTAGGCAGCAGCAATATTCCTAGACCTAGAATGTAAGTAGTCTCTCGCCTTGCAATTTAGCTTGGTTAGTTTTGATATTCTCTCTCTCTCTCTCTCTCTCTCTCTCTCTCTCTCTCTCTCTCTCTCTCTCCCCTCACTTTTAGTTTTTGTTGTTGTTTTTAGATGGGGTTTCTCTGTATAATCCTGGCTGTCCTGGAACTCACTGTGTAGACCAGGCTGACCTCAAACTCACAGAGATCTTGCTTTCCCTCCAAGTGCTGGGATTAAAGGTGTGTGCCACTACACCTGGTAAGATTTTAAAGGAAGAAGGAAGGAAGGAAGGATGAAAGAAAGAAAAAAGAAAAAGAGGTTCAAGGCCGGCCTGGTCTACAGGTCAGCCTGGTCTTCGAAGAAAGGGTCTCAATAGTAGTCCAGGCTGATCTCAAACCTATTTAGCCAAAGGATGACCTTGGATGACCCTGAGCTTCTCATCCTCCTTCCTCCGTCTCCTGAGTTTTAGGGTTATAGGCACCAGCTTTGTGTGCTGCCGGGTGTCTAGCCCCGGGCTTGTGAATCCTAGGCCAGCACTCTACCAACTGATCTACAGCCCCAGGCCCAAACATATAATTTTGAATGATTGGGTATGGGAAAACATTGATAGGTGGGTGGGTGGATGGACCAACTGACAGTTGGCTAGACGAACAGACAGATGGGAACAAAAGTTATTTATAAGAGATTATAAATAAACTCCAAAGAAAGATAAATTTTAGAAACATTAAGATTTAATCATATTGAAATCCCAGCCCCACCATAGCCCAACCCCAGACACTATCTTCTCTGGGCCATGATTCATCTACTCTGACAAAGGGAGGCGACAGAGCGGAGACCTCGAATGTGGCTGTTGGGCTAAATACTCGAACGACCTGGAATAGCATGCTTAAAGACTGCTGAAATCCCACAGGGCTCGGGCTACCTGTTAATGCAGGAGCAGCAGCAACAGCATCGCAGAAGGTTGAAGCTACCCAAGCCCAGCTCAGCTCCTCAGCAGCCACACAACCTTGGACAAGCTACTCAACTTTTCAGCTAAGCTGTGCCCTCTGTTGAGAGCATGATTGTGAAGTGGCACCACCTTCATATGACTCCACGAAATAAAGACTCACCACAGTCACCAAGCAAGTCACTATTATAGGAAGCACAGTGGCTAACATGGTATTGATTAAACAAAGTAGCCACTGGCTATGGAGAAAATAGGAGATCAATAAAGATTGTCTCAGATCACATGATACCATAGCCACATCTGAAAATCTATTGGAGGGGCTGGAGAGATGTCTCAGTGATTAAGAGCACTGGCTTTTCTTCTGGAGGACCCAGGTTCAATTCCTAGCAAGCACATGGGCCTCACAGTCATCTGCAACTCCAGTTCCAAGAAGCTCCAGTGCCCTCTTCTGGCCTCCGCAGGCACTGCATGCACATGGTGCACAGACATACATGTAGGCAAAGCCCCCAGGCATATAAAACAAAAATAAAATTTAAAAAAATAATAAATGAATCAATGAGTTGGAGAAGAGAGTGCCCAGCATTGACTTCTGATCTGCACAGAAGCACAAGGCAAGTGGACTTGACCACACTATGCTAGTTAGTTTTATGTCAACTTGACACAAGCTATAATCTGAGAGGAAGGAACCTCCCCTGAGAAAATGTCTCCATAAGGTTATGCTGTAGGCAAGCCTGTGGGGCATTTTTAAAATGAGAGATTGATGTGGGAGGGTCAAGTTCATTGTGGGAAGAGTCATCTCTGGGCTGGTGGTCCTGGCTTCTAGAAGAACGCAGACTGAGCAAGCCATGATGAGCAAGCCAGTAAGCAGCACCCCTCCATGGCCTCTGCATCAGCTCCTGCCTCCAGGTTCCTGCCCTGCCAAGTTCCTGTCCTGCCTTCCCTTGATGACAAACAGTGATGTGGAAGTGTAAGCCAAATAAACCCTTTCCTCCCCAAGTTGCTTTAGTCACAGTGTTTCATCACAGCATTGGTAAACCTTAGACACACATTTACCTACACAACACACACACACACACACACACACACACACACACACACACACAAACACACACACACACACACACTTTCATGACATCCACTCCAGGATCCATTTGAGAAAGTTTCCTCATAGATCCAGCAAGAAAGGAGAGACAGTGGCTGTCTCTGCATTCTTCTCTATGAGAGTGGACCTTATAGGGGACACACCCAATTCCAGCCCCTTCTATCCTAGGGCCTCACATAAGGAGGAAAAACAGGATGGGATCATAGCTCAGGGTCACAGGCTTAAGACTCAGGGTCTTCTCAGAACACTTAACCCATGTGACTACCTTACCACACCAAGAGTGCTCCTGAATGGTCTGGCCATAAGGAGCTACCGCTGAAGTAACTCAGGTCTAATTTAAGGAGCTCCTAGGGAAAGCAAAGGAACTTAAAACAAGCAAACAAACAATATACACACACGCATATACACACTCACACACTACACACATATATGAATGAAGGGGCTGGGGAAGTGGCTCCCTGGCTAAGAGCACATGTTGCTCTTACAGAGGACCCAAGTTTGATTCCCAGCACCCACATCAAGCAACTCACTACTACTTGGAATTCCAACTTCAGGAAGCTGATGTCACTCTGGCCTCCTTGGGAAGACACATACACAAGTATGTACACATAAATAATAGTGATTTTTAAAATGAAGTCTCAAGACTTAACAGCCACAATAAACTGTAACCAATGGCCAAGGCAGAAGAGTATTAACCCTGATCCTACGGTTCTCTATTTCTGCCCCTTTCTCTATGTGCAGTGCCTTCCTTTCAACAATACATGCTAAAAGGCGGAATCTGAAGAGACAAACACAGCAAAAGAAGCAGACTCGTATACAGCAAGGGTTTGGGAAAGCTTTCAGTACGAATTTTAAATAACGAATTACTGGTAGAAAAAATGGACATTGTGCAAGAATGAGTCAAGCACACAGATGAGAATCTGTAAGAAAGATGGAGAGACCTCAGGTGGGCTCACCAGTAGACTGAAACCTGGGCTAGGAAATAAAGCTCAGTGGTAGAATATTTGCCTAGCACGTCTGAGGCCCCTGGTTCAATTCTCAGCACCACACAAAGAAAAAAATGCTAGTAGGTTGAATACAGACTGGGGGAAGGGCACACTGAACAAACCTGGCAACCTGGAAAATACATCAACAGAAACTTCCCAAGTGGGAATGTGGAGAGAAAAAAAGAGTGAAAAGCAGGAGAAAGTATCTACAAACTGTGAGATGGCTGAGACCACAGGCACAATAGTACACCAGGTCAAAAAGAGCGAGCAGAGCAGAACGACACCTGTGCAGGCACATACCTGTGATTCCCAACACTGGAGAAGGGAGCCTAGCAAGATCAGGAGGTCAAGGCCAGCCTGGGCTAAATAGACACACAAAAGCCTGTCTCTGTGACAACAGTGTGCTGGAAAGTTCTGGAAAGACACAGGAGGAACACAGATGAAGAAGCTCAGAGAACCTCAGCAAAGTGTTTCAGACTGCAGAAAACCCTGGAGATCCTAAACGTCAGAGGTGAGCTTATTTTACCTGCTGTCAACAGAATTCACTGGATGGAACTCCCTACACAACTGCCCAGGCAAGGAAACAGTGCAGAGAGACGTTTCATGGTGAAAAGGAATGACCTAGCCTAGAATTCCGCGTTGGCAAAAAAAAAAAACAAACCTTTCAACTGTCAGTTGATTTACATGTAAAACACTAACCTATAATAAACTCCTAGGGTCCATGAGGAGAAAAATCTAGGTGACTCTGGATTGGACTTTTTTGACACAACAAAAGCATGCTCTGAAAGAAAAAGCCCCATAAAGGTCGGTGATGTTATTATTTCCAAGGTTTTTTATAAGAAAGTTTTAAAATGTCTAATTTCTTAACTTTGCATTATATTATTTCTATTATATAATACTCATTTTAAGATAAATATTTATAAACTTTGAAGGTTAGCAAAATAATAAAGCTAGCCACCAAATACATCTGATAATGGAACTATATCCAAAATATACAGAATCCTTAAAACTCAGAACTCAGTTCAGACAGCTGCCTCTGCAGTTAAAAGCTCTGCCGCTCGTGCACAGGATCTGAATTGAATCCCCAGGGTCCACACAATGGCTCTTAGCATCTTTAGCTCCAGTTCCAGATCTGCTGCTCTCTTCCGGTCTCCGTGGACAATAGGCACACATATGTAGTGCACATATATACTTGCAAGCAAAACGCTCACACCCATAAAACAAAATAATCTTCTTTAAGATGAGAGGATGCTTGGCATCTCGGGGAATCATGGACTGAAAGCAATGGCATAGCGCCACACACACATTCACTCCGGTGACTAACACCCAGAAAACAAATCACGTAAATAGTAACAATAATGGGGAGAACTAGAACCTACTAAATATTGCTGGTGGGATACAAAATAGTAGAGACTTTAGAAAATGACACTTTCTTTCAGAGCAGTCTACGGTCTATCCAGAAGTTGCAGTGAGACTTTCACCCAGGTAACACTGAAACTGTATGGCCGCACATACTCGTACAAGAACATTTCCTCCTGTTTCAAGAATTAAAAGCGCCCAAGATCCGTCAAGCGAGGAGTAGCTACCTAGGCTGTGATATGTCCTGGTAAATCCATACACTGTGCTGCTGAGCCGCGAAAAGTCACATAGGAAAGAAACAGATACAAGGAATCAGCCTTCCAAGGCTTTGATATACTGTGTGACTCCAACTCTAATCCTTACATTCTAGAAAAGGCAACACTGGAGTGTGAAGACCAAGAGTCACCAAGAGTTAAAGAGGGAGGGGTAGTAGTTGACACATGGGGATTTGTGAGACTGTAAATCTATTCTGCATGAAGCTGTAATGATGGATACTTATGCTTTCATCTTTCAGGGAAAACTATCTTTCAGGGCAGAAACGGGCCCTAATGTGAACTATGAACTTTAGTTAGTGTGTGGGTATGGACTCATTCATATACTCAATGAACCACACTAATGCAAAATGTTAACAGAAGCTGCGTGGAAGGGCATGGAAACTCCCTGTGCTTTCTGCTCGACTCTCCATAAACGCCCAAGTGCTGTGAAAAAGGAACTCAAGGAACTGAAAACAGAACCGCCATCTGACGCCCACATCCCATCCCGGGGATACGCGAGAGAGATCTAAGCATACGAAGGAGAGACCCTGAGCCCATGCTTACCGTGGCATCATTTACAATGACTAGAAAACGGAGTCAGCAGGCGTGCTTATCAACAGATCAACACTTTTATTCTGTCAAAAAGAATAAAACTGTGTCCCAGGAAAATGAACCTGGAGATTATATCCAGCAGAATAAGATAAAAATAAGATAAATATTCATGTTCTCTCTCATATGCAAAATCTAATTAAAAAAAAAGACACGAAAGCGGAAGGGAGGAAGGAGGTGATAATTTTGACTCCTGAACCTTGTTCCTGGAGGACACACAAGGGGAGGGGATGATCCCAGCCCGTGATATACATGTATGAAATGCCATAATTACGTGCATTTTTTAATAACCAATACGCATTAATAAAGATGGGAGAGACGAGGAACACATGTTATCACCCCTTCTCAAATGAGACAAATACTGTAGTAATCATACTGACTTGTTCCAAAAATTAGACCAAAAAAGAAGTCTCTAGAAGAAAATGCACGTCTGGAAGACGTGCGGCCAAACTGCACAGCTTGCCCATAACAACTAAGCCAGGAGCCGCAGAGCTACTGTAAACTAACAGGTGTCCTTTTGCAGTCTCAGACACCAGGCAGAGGGTGTCGCTGCCTGACCCACCGCTTGTCAAGGCAGTCGTGGAACCTGAAGCTCAAGGAGAAACACTTTAAATAAGAATTCATACTCCACAGAAGTAAGAATCTTTCAACTTTTATTTCTAGGATACATTCATCCGGAATCTTTGTTTCTTTACAATTTTCCCCCTAAGAGAAATGAATACAATAAAAATATAATCCAACTACCAGCAATGTTTGTAACCAGAAAGGAATCTAAAATCTCTGGTGTGATAATATAGGATATATTTTTTTAAAAAATATAAATTTCATACCAGAAATAAAGCCTGAATATTCTCTTTTGTTAAAAATATAATTTTCCGTCTTTGCTCTTCCATTTAGTTCTAAAGTCTGTACTTAAACCAGTAATTTTAACACTTCCTGCAAAGGTTTTGTCCAGCTTGTGCCCGGTTCTACTCTATGAGTCAACTAACTGCACAAGTCTTAGAAGTGATAGGCCACAGGAACTGTAACAAGGCTTCAAGACATACTTAGTCATTGATTTAAAAATTCCCACCAGCAAACTGAGGCCTGTTCACTATTTTATCCTGTTCATGAAATTGGGAAATGTATACAAAGGAGTGCTTACGAACCGTAATTGGAAAAAACCACTAACCTGTTTTGACTGGAAAGGTAGCCGACTGGGACAAAGGTGGGGGTACAACGGCCACATCCACACTGACACTGGGGAACAGAATTGCAAGGGTGCTGGAGTGTAGACTCCAGGTGCTATGCAGTATGACAAGTGACTGCTTTTCTCAATCAAGAAAGGGACCAAGGAACAGAGAAACAGTTCTCCAGCTCAGGGACTGACACCATACTGAGTAGCCAAGCCATCCATCTCTGGGGACAGGAAAATCAGGAAATCCAAGTTGGATGGCTTTCCCCCTCTTCTGACTGGTGTCTTGGCAAAGCTTCGGTAGTTGGCAGGTAATCCATTTCATAAGAGGCTTAGAGAGCCAACATACATGGCCTAGGGGCAGGTACCTTCATTTAAGAAGGTAGCAGAGAGTCTGATTATAAACACGGGTAACATACTCAAGCCTGAGTGGAACCCTCTACCTCCAAGTAAACGGCCATCATGCATAGTAACTTCCGCAGTGCGTTCTGAAGAGCACAGCACACCGAGCACAGGGGAGGATGTGCTGACACACTCCTAGGTGAGGACTTCCCCCTCGGTTCCTAGGAAGGACAGTAGGCACATGAGGCGGCTTTCCGCCAGGCAAACTGGACAGGCTTAAGAAGGCAAAGAAAGCTAGCACTGCAGGTTAACAGCACCTAGCCCGAGACCAGAGCATCCTGAGCAACCTAAAGCATGAGAGACCGGGCAGGAGCTTCCCTCCGGAGCTGAGCTGGGAGGCAACTGGAAGGGCCTGCCCTCCCGTGCTGCCTGTCCTCTGCGACCCTGCAGGCACAGCACAGGGCATGAGGAAATGGCTGCTGGCCCGACCCCTCCTCCCTTTGGCTCTCTGATACATTTGCTCTTCCCTTTAGACCTCCAACCACCTTTCCCCAAGAGAATATTCAGGCCATTTTTTTTCTTTTTTCTATTTTTTTTTTTTCTTTTGGTGGTTGTTTCACATTAGTAAGGAATAGACTAGCAGTCTGGGAACTCCCTAACTCAGGGGATGTCTTATGTCAGTATAGATACTCGGGAGGGGAGAATATAAAATTTAAATGCCATTTACAGAGCACTCAAATAAACCTGTCTCGTACACTGAATAATCCAGAGCATTGAAGTTGAGCAATGAGACGTTGGTTACGTTTCACCAAGGCTTAGCTATCGGACTTTAAGCCAATGTCCATAGTTCAGGCAATCAGTCATTTATACTGAATTAGCACATCTGTGTTTTCTGCATACAACAACAAAGTAAGGTGCTTCAAAATACACTCGTTTAAACCAATTTACTCCCTTTTACAATCGTATCTTCAGTCTTACATTTGAAATACCAGCCTGAATTGTCAATGGGTGACAGTATCATTTAAATGAGATTATAAGGCAAGACAACGTCAGCATTAAACTTAGGAAACACACACAGATGAGATATCTGTTCAGACACCTCATGTCGCAGAGACCTTGGACAGCTCTTGGCTGCACGGCTTCCTGGTCCAGGATGCATCTCCTCATTGTCATGGGGCTCAGCAACTGGGCGTATTCAGGACCAGGCACATGTCCCCAACAATTGTCCTGTATGCTCCCTGGATTACAAAATAACCTTAGCTTTCAGGAGCCACAAAAAAATAAAAAAAAAATAGTAAGAAACTTTAAAAGAGGGGTTAAGACCTGTTCAAATACACTGTGCAGTAAACATTACAGGATAAGAATAAATGGAACCAAGGCCCAGAAAGGCACAGGGAACTTTCTCCAGATTCTACCACATCAGATAAGACTGTTTGGCTGAAACTACTCACTTTAACCAGATTATGGGTGAGGGGAATGAATTATTACCAGAATTTGTATCATTTTCTTGGTAAATCGAACAATAAAACATTAAATACATACTCTTTAAATGTTGTATTTATTTGAAGAATCTTTGGTAACAATTTTATGTATCTCCCACGTTATAGGACTTTTAAAATAAATGTCAAAATGAGCTGACTACTGAGCATCTGAGAGAGGCTGGTATGGCGCCTGGGCCCTCACAGAGAGTCCCTCACTCGCCTCACTGCTCGCCTGACTGACTGCTCGTGCATTCCAACACAGTACAGGAGCCTGTGAACAGACAAAAGGAGAGGCTGACACCACAAAGGAATTAGACAGCAGTGAGAATCAATGACAAAACATAACAATGACAACTGTTCGTAAGTAATTTATTTTTAAATTATAAGATTTACAATGCCTTGATTATGCAAAATATCATAATAGAAATTAAACTAAATCAATAAACCAAAAGAGAGAGAAAACTTTTTCCTTAAATATCAGTACTTAAGCCATCTTTGTCCCAACTGCATCTTATAAAGTATGCTAATTTCAAATGTTTCACTTGCAGGTTTAATTTCTCATTTTCAGCGTTTTATGGAACTGTAATTTTTCAAATGCTATTATAGCTAGTGTTTCTGCAACAGCAGCAGAATCTCACGAGTGCGATCAAAAGTAGAGGTGGGGTCAGCCTTCGGCTTTTAGCCACAGACAGAAATCATCCACAGCAATCGGGAGAGCAAGATATTCTCGAGTGGCCAGAGCATGGCTTAGAGCACTGGTGGCAGCTGCTGTCCTGTCGCTCTGATCTGAACCAGCCAGCATGTGGCAGCGTTACTGCTGTGGATAGTAGGACTGCTGCGGGGGCTGAGGGAAGGGGTAGGCAGGCTGCTGGGGTCCTGGGTATGGAGCCTGTCCGGGGCTCTGGTGATACACCGGTGGGTACGGCATATTGTACTGGCCATATGCGTAGGGGTTGTAGCCCATGGGCATGGGCATTTGGCAATACCTGATGGTGAGAAGAAAACAAAACACTGGGTTGGTAAACCAGCCCCGAGAGTGTGTCACAGTCACCACTTTAACGTCAGTTTTCAACAAGAGCCACTTTCTTCTACTTCTATTCTTCTGGGGAAGGAGAGTGAGGCAAAGGTCTTGTTTCAAGATACACAGAGAAAAAGCATTCCTACCATTAATTAAAAAGAATATCACACTTCTAATATTGCCCAGAAAATAATAATGTTGACTCCAACTACTAAAGGAAGAATAAAAATAGAGACAGTTTGTTTTAATGAGGCAATCAAGTTCTCTAAATATGCTCTGTTTGGAGCTAGAGAGATGGCATAGTAGTTAAGAGAACTGGTTGCTCTTCCTGGATCTGGGTTCAGTTCCCAGAACCATGAATGGATGGATGGATGAACAGACAGATGAATGAATGAATGATCCCGGAGCAAGGCCACATCCCGTAACTGTCTACATGTCTACTCATCAGTTTATTAGATATTGAGATTTCCAAGCATCAGTATATAAACAAGGCCTTACTGTCTTTGCTTCACATTAATAAGGGCAGCCATGAAACATATACTGAATTTCAAACAGAAGACATATATTAATATAAATGCAAGATCCAAAAACTAAAAATATATATCCTAGACACCTTGTAAATAGCTATTCAGCTACTCAAACAAGTAATCATACCATGATCTTTAATTTCTGGGCAAGTTGACAACATGGCTAATTCATGAGACATGTGTTGAGAGAAGGGACAGACCTACCATTAAAGATTAATCACAGCTAGAAATTGGTCAGCCCTCGGTGCCTTACCCGGGATATCCTGGATAGGTAGGATACGGTGGTCCCTGAGCCTGCGGAGGGGGAGCAGAGCCAGGGGTCTGTGGCGGCACTGCTGAAGCAGTCCCCACCCCTGCAGGGGCAGCAGCAGCAGTAGCAGGAGGAACTCGGTTTGCAGGAAGCACAGGAGGTGGAGGCCGAGCTGGAGGCTGGGGCTTAGCAGGCTGGAAGAGAGAACAGGGACAGAATGTAAAGTGTGGGTCCCCAAGAGTGGTGAGGCAAACCAATAGCAGCATGAACACTCAGCCAAGCACTCCTCCACCTGCCACTCTAAACACCAGCTTATTAGGCTGGAGTGCAGCTGCGTAGAAGGCTCTCTCTCCAACTCTCAAGAGCCACAGTTCTTCCTGGTGCTGACATCTAGTCACATGTTGCCTCCACCAGCGTCAGACACATTACTGGACCTTCTGTCAGCCCCAATTTCTTTTTACAAAAGTCTTCAAACCTGTGAAAACTTTTAAAACTCTCAGTCGCATGTGTAGCAGTGAAATTTAGTGATTGTTCCCTAGGACTAGCAAATGCCCAGTCAGATCCAAGATTCCCTAGTCACCCGAAAGAAAGGTCTCCTATGGCTGCTTCTGTGAACCAAATCTGAATCAAGGTTCATGCCATAAAGACCGAATGACTGTTTATTCTCATCCACAATGCCATCTTCAGGTGTCAGTTCCTCACCGCAGCCTTCAGAGCTGACCAGCTGCAGACCTGGCCTACTCACCGGCATGGTTCTTGGAGCCGGAGTTGGAGGAGCAGTTGCATGCCCCCCTCCTGGGGAGGACTGATAAGCCGGGGGAGGAATTGAGGGAGCGCTGGGCTCTCTGGCAATGCTCTGCTGCAGATCCCTTGTGAAAGAAAGACAGGGGTTAGATTGACACCATGAAAAAAATGCCTAGGTCATTTTTTTTGTTTTTCTTCCACATGAAGTAAAAAGTGCCTCTAAATAATGACAGTACTCTAGAATGTGTTTTTAGTCTTGCCTAGAAACTAAGTCTTTATTCCTCCAGCAAAACAAAGTTATAGCCTAGTATTTCTAAAAACTAGCAAAGAGGGTAGATTTTTCAGACATCTTAGTTACAACTCAAATATGGAATATATTAACTAGGCAAACAGCCTTCTTAGAAGACTGCTTCTTGTCTAATATGAGTTAACTACAAAACAAAAATTCTACAACCCATCCAGCCACGTGGCTAACATTTCAATCATATGTGACATTAGTGTCCAAACAAAATAAATCCCAGAACCAGGGAGATAGAGGCAGAAAGAGCACAGTCTGGTGGTAGCCTTGGCTATGCAGCAGAAAGCCTCTCTTAAACAAACAACAAAGGAATAAAACAAAGATGGGAACTAATTATGCAAATAATTATATAAATAATTTACATAATTATGTAAATTCCTAGAACAATTCTTAGCCTACTATTTAAAGACATGTGGCACTGAACTATTTTATGTTCAAAGACAATATAACAATGTCCCTAGGGTAACCTGTAACTAGATAACCTGTCACTAGGGTCATCTGTCACTAGGGCACACTGTCACTAGGGTACTGTCACTGAGGTACTCTTATAACTAGGGTAAATTCACGAAAGATACATTACTGAAAAGACGTCAAAACACAGAAGTATTGAGAGACAGATTTAAAGTCTTTTCAAAACCAAAGTCTGTTCAGTAAATTGGAATTAACTTCAAGTCGCACTAAACCCCAGGTCCACACTCAGTGATACATGGTGGCCATCAGCTTCTTGGGGCCCGATCACTAGGTACAGTAGGACCAGCAGTCCTAAAGCCACAGTCACCCTTATCATAGCCACCCCTACCACCTACACCTTCACTCTCAAAAAGGGCCCCAGGTGAAAATACATTAGAGGTACATTCTTCAATAAAGAAATCGATGTAAGAGCTTAATGTAAGTAAACACTACTTACAAATGGGGAGTTTATAGTCAATAATAATATTCTAAAGGTCAGACTTTGAAAGATCTAAAATATATACATATACTACAAAGGCTTAACATAAGATTCACTCTTAATAAACTACAGTAATTAACATATTCATGGGCAAATGAGAATTTCCTATGCTTACTAATGATATAAATCAAAGCTATGAAGTCACAGCTCAGTAATGTACAACACGGAAAGTGAACTGCCACAGCTGCTCTGCCCAACCATCACCACTGACACCAGTGTTTTAAGTCACCTGTGAAAAGAAACTGAAGTAAAAGCCAAAAACATTCGATTCTTTCAAATGCTCTGCCTTTAATTAAAACATTTCAATTAACAGTGAAATTAGAAAATCTGAAGGCAAATGGTCATAATTGGATAATTAATTATACTAATCGAGGTTACCCAGATCCAGAAAGATCAATGTCAAATGTTCCCTTGGAAACCTGCACAAGGCAGGAAACTAGAAAGGGGCCACTGGGGGGGGAGAGAGAAGAAAGATCTGAAGGGAGGTATGGCGAACAGAACACAGGTGGCATGACAAAGGAAAGGACAAGAAAGGGGGGATAGAAGGAGGGCGGGCAACTGGAGGGAGGGGGAGGGGAGGAGGGCTTGGGGGAGGGATAACCAAACACTAGGGATATTTGAAAGAGCCATCCAGAAACATACAATTTTATAAGTTTCCCAAATATATATAGATATATGCAGATGTAATATGTGAGTGCATATATATACACATGTATGTATATGTGTGTATGTATGTATGTATATGTACATATATATGCATTTGTGTATATATATATATATATACACATACACACATACATATATATGCACATGTATATGTTACGTTTATGTGAAAGAGAGAGAGAGGGAGGGAGGGAAGGAGGGAGAGAGAGAGGGAGGGAGGGAGAGAGAGAGAGAGTGTGTGTGTGTGTGTACGCGTGTGCATAGGCTTAACTGAGGTTTCTTTACACAGGGGACAGTGCTCTAGTAGTCAAATGAACAGTCTAGCACCAGGTATGAGTATCTCCCCCTTAAGGTGTTAGTCAAAAGGTCCTAAATCCCGTCCTGTTATTCACACCATAAATACAGTATCTGTGGGAATATGGGTTACTTCCTGTGCCAGTCCTCCATTACAGGCCCCGCTTCTGTAGTGGCCCCTGCAGAAGGGGCTGTGCTATCTTCTGAACCGTTCACCGTCTCCGCAGGTTAATGCACCTAAGCCTTTCCCCTCTGCACTCCACTGTACCTCCTCAGCCTGGGTTTCTGCTCCTTTTCGTTCTTTCATCCCAGATCAAGATGCCCTATGACTCCGTGAGATACTCAGGGGAGAAGAAGGGCAACTGCTGCATCGGCATCACCCAGCTCAGCACACAAAAGTACATAGCTCCGAGTACCATCTGACGCACAAAACAAACTCACTTCAAGAGCTCGTCTCTTTCTGTCTTCCGTGCAAACACTATGTCACTGCATTTGTTCTGGAACCTGACCAGGATTTCAGTCAGCTCATTGTAAAACTATAAGCAAAGAACAAATACAAATAATAAATAAAAAGCAATTTTAATTTGGGAAAAATACAATCTAACAATAATTTATCAATGCTGCTGAAACTAGAAGCTGAAATCATTCGCACGATAAGTATTCATACAATCAATTGAGTAGCTTAGTACTAAATATGTCCTAAGATTGCTAAGGAAAATAAAACTAACGCGATGATTTTTGCAGAATACTGACACTAAACATTAAAAGACAGTAAGTTAAAAGTTTTATAATTGTGAACATGTTCCCAATCCTTAGAAAAAAACCAGCTACTAAGTGATGACCCTGAATCCACCCTCACACTGCAGAGAACCTGTGCACTGACTTCAATGCAGGCACCACTAACAGTAATGTCCAAGGCTCTCGGAGAATCCTCAGGTCATCTGCTTGAACAAAGCATCGAGCCCCGGTGAACGCCACCACACTGTCACCACCCCAGCGCTTCACAGTGCTGTCTATTCAAAGGACTGCTGAGGACAAACACTGCGTCTCACCCAAGGGAACTGTACTCAGTGACCATTACACAGGAACCAAAAGGAACTTTGCATCTGGAAAATTTAAAAATCACTTGCCTCAAAAGCAAAAAATAATCAGAAATATAAAAAAAAATTTCTCTAACCCTAAACCCTTTAAAGGACAAAGCAAAGAAAGCACTTAGAACCTATCTTTGATTCTCGGGCAGGTCCCAAGTCTGTCCTCACCACACCACCAGCACAGAAGATCAAAGCCTTGTCTCCTTCCACCACACATCAGTTCCAGCGAGCCCTTACGATGTCGGCACTGGCTTCTGATAGCTCTGATTCCTGCTACCTGCAATGTTAGCCCCTTCTCTATAAAGCTTATTCTTCAAAGTTGCACTAAGAAGCTGCTGCCTCCGCTAAGAGTTCTCCCTCTACAAGCCTGACAGAAGCAAAAAAAAAAAGGCAGAGACCAAATCAAAAGCACAATGCTTGATCACTTGGGAATACGAACAGCAGCCACTCCCCTCTCCCATCTGTACTCATCGGCTCCAGTCTCTTGTGTGTGTGCACATACCTTTGTGCCCTCCTTCAAGTTAGCTACAAGCTCGACAAAGTTGTCATACGCAGTTGCTAAGTTCTTCAGAACTTCTTCTCTCAAGTTAGCCTCATTGTTGGACTGCTTCATTTTGGAGAATTCCTGGTGTGAGACCTTTGTAAAAAACAAACAAAATGTATATTTATTTATAAATTTAATTCAGCTTGAAAGACTGTTTAAATTTTCATTTATTACTTATTGCATACACATGTATGTGTGTAGGTGTGCATATGCCACAGTACACATCTGTAAGTCAGAGTACAAATTTCAAGAGTTGGTTCTCTCCTTCTACCACATGGGTCCCAAGGATTGAACTCAAGTCATCAGGATTGGTGACATGCACCTTTATCCCCTGAGCCATCTTGATAGCCAATCAAAATATTTGTAGCAGGAATGGGCGTAGTGGCACATGCCTTTAATCCCAACACTGGGGAGGCAGAGGCAAGCAGATCTTTAAAACTATTGAGCCTCTCAGGCTACCATCTCAAAGAACAAAAATATAACAACAAATATACTGATTTCCTTTACAATTAGGAAATCAGTATTGCTGATATGCAAATTTATAAGAAATATCTAGAATTTGTTTTATGCCAGTATACTGCTTTGACTTTTTTCTTAAATAAAATATCACAAATCCAATGGATATCAAAACATAATCAGCAACAGTTACCAACTTCTGTCATTCAATAACACAAAAAACACCCAGATAAAAGCTGTTTATTTTAGAATACTTTATACTACTATAAAATTCTGCACACTCACTATAAAAAGGCAAAGTCTCAAGTCCTGTTAGTACAAACTACTGATGTATTAATGTATAGCTAATGTCTTATTATGTAATAGCCAGATAATTCTGTAAGCATTGATGATTCCAACTAATTTTGACTCTTCCCTACACATAGCAAGAAAAATAAAAAGGAAATATTACAAATGATTTGGAAAACGCTTGTCTGAAGTACCAAGGCCTTCTAACTAGTATGCAACACCCTAGTCAGAGAGGTAGCTTTGTTTCTAGTGCAGGGAACTGAACCTAGGGCCTCACACATACCAGGTGAGTACAATGACCCTAGAGATGCCTGGCCATTCAGAGTGCACACTACTCTGAACTCCAGCACTTGGGAGGAAGACACACAAAGAAGGTGAGTTTGAGACCTGCCTGTGCCACACAGTGACAGTGAGTTCTAGGCCAGCCTGGGAGGAAAGACCCTTTATTTTTGTAAACTCTACAGATGTACCATGTTCTACTCTGTGAATTCTTCATCTTTGCATTATTCAATGGTCATAGGCTTGTGTACACCTATTAAAAAAATAAATTTACCTGTATATTCTTTAGAAGTCCCTCCTGTTTCTTCAGAGACTCTTGAACTTTACTTGTTAGACCACCATAGATCCGGTCCAGCTCAGTGACAGAAAGCGGCTCCTCATTTATCACGCCATCTTGGGCCAGAGCTGTCAAAAACTTGCTTGTCATGTCAAAATTCACTGACTTCAGGTCATTCTCAAGACCCTCTCTTTCCTTCTTTATTTCATCGAGACTTGATAATAAGGATTTTAAGACATTTACAACCTAAACAACAAACACATACATGGTCAATGGTAGAGCATCCCTGGGAACAAAGCTCAGGCTAAGGAATGCAGCCCCTGAGGACAGGGCTCTGAACATTTTTTATATATTCAAAACACAAAACTTTACTATTGAAAACAAATGGCTACACAGAGAGAGCTTGTCTCAAAAGGAGCAGGGGAGGAAGGGGAGGAAGGGGAGGAAGGGGAAGATGAAGAAGGAGGAAAAGGGGAGGAAGGGGAGGAAGGGGAGGAAGGGGAAGATGAAGAAGGAGGAGAAGGGGATGGGAGGAGAACAGTACTTCAGCACTGGGTACCAGCCGTCTCATGATGGACTTGTTACTGTGTAACCAGGGCAGGTGAGTCCCTCGAAAGGTCTACTGCAAGATGGAAATAGTCCTTTTTTAGGACTCCTGTAAAGACCACGGTGACCTATATGAAGTATTCAACAGAATTTCCTGCAGAAGTCAGAGCACCTGCACCATGCACCCATTACTCCCTGGTACCTGAGATTTGTAATTCCCAGCACGGGGCTGGCCGAGCCCACTATGCAGCCTGGCACCTGATCTTTAGGGTATAACTGCAAACCTTGCATATATGTTGAACTACATAGAGGCTTAGAAATCTAAGCACTCAGATAAAAAGCAATGAGAAACAGGTCAGGACTTAAAGTCTTGTTTATTTATGAATTTAAACTTAATTTTAATTATGTGCCATAATTTTATTTGGCAAGGTGAAATAGGGTTTATAAGTTTAAAATGTTAGAAAATCTATACAGTGGGAGGGCTGGGGAGATGGCTCAGTGGGTAAACACTAGGACCTGAGCTTGGATCCCCAGTACCCACAGTTTGTTGTTTTGTTTAAAAAAAAAAAAAAAAAGGCTAGAAGCAATATCAAGAGCCTGTAACCACTCCCCAGCCCTACCCCACCCCAGTGGTAGAGAAAGTGAAGAGGGAGGAACACAGGGACTTAAGGGCCTGACAGTCAAGCCAAACAACATTAAACTCCAGATTTACTGGAAGATCCTGTTTCAAAAAATAGGAAGGAGAAATGATAGAGGAAGACACTCAGTGGCAATCTCTGACCTCAAGTGTGTGTCTGCTCACGCACACGTGAGCATATACTTGCACGCAAGCATCACAAAAAAAAAATTTAATTTTCTATTAGCACATTTAAGTTGATAACGGACTAAGTTTATTTTAAAATCTGTGTACAAACTATATGGCTAACAAAAAAATCAGAATGAAAAAGAGGGAGGAAAGGAAAAGTGGTGCCATCCTCACGTCTCACTGAGGATGGGGCCCGGTGGACAACGAGGATGGCCTCCCCACTGCTCCCACAGTGTAACTGCCCATTCCGCTGGCATGCTGAGTGACACAAAATAGAGGATCCTAGCAAACTAGTGGAACTTCAGAATGGGCCCGGAACAGGGCAATGGCTGCTTCCCGCCTTTATGGATGTCCCCTCAGCCTGCCACCTCTCTAGAGTGCCAGTGGGATAGTTGGCTACTCCAGAGCTCATGTAGATTTCCCATTGGTTCAAAGGCTGTATAAACCCTTGCTGTTATGCAGTACAGGAGATCTGCACCTCGATAATGGTCTCTGGCATCTGTTTCCCCCGGTTCATGATTCTGCCTCCCTCACCCTCTCTTGATCCCGGTTCCCACATCTCATCAGACAAAAATGAAAGTAAGTGTAGAAAAAAGGAAGCCTGCAGAAGGGCAAACAGGCTAGGACCCACCGCTGGAGCACTACTGTTTGAAGACCAACCGTGTGCCTCGGACACAGCCTAGAAACTTAAAAACTTAGATCCTCTCACCAAATGCAGGCCTAAATGATGGTGAGAATCACCCCCACTAGTGAGCTACCAGTAAGAGCTGACAGAAGGGCCACACATGGACACAGGTTCCTCCCCAGTGAGGAACTGCACACAAGCAGTGAAGAATGTAGGAAGAGCCCTAGGGTTTCTAAGCATGCGTCTAAAACCAGCTCTGTTTACAGCCAAAAGTCTGCCTCCTCCTGATTTTCATGCACATCACCTTTTAACCATGGAAATAATGAGTACCTTCGTACACTTAGCAAGTCTTGTGCTATTTCAAAATGTCATGGTTCTACGTTTCTGAAAAATATATCATTTTAAACAACTGACTTATGATTGTGTGAACACCACATACAGACCAAGACAGCTAGCTCCCTTGTGTCACTGGGGCCTCTATTCTATCCTGGTAATTAATGGACACCTATACTAGTTTAACTATAGCTCAGACTGCATGATACTGTCCTAATTTTAAGAAAGTGGATAATGAGAAAAATGGATTAAACTGCTTGCACAGATGAATGGCCAATATAAAAAAACAAACAAACAAACCACTGCCTAAATAATCTTATAAACTCAAATTTAAGGATTACACATTCATTATCATATCAAAATACATAGAGGTCTGAGGAACTTATTTCTCTCTTTTAAGTAATTGCCATTATCTTCTCTTAACAGGGTTTCATTATGTAGTCCAGGATGGCCTTGAACTCTCTACCCTCCAGCTAACCCTCCCAGTGCTGATATTATAGGTGTAAGTTTGTCATTACTAATACATCTGCTTATAATCAGCTTTTAAATGTAACTACCTGAATTACTTTATTAAGCTGCCAGCAGTTACTGTTCCATCAAATATGGGACAGCTTTCTGAGTTATTGTGTAAATTATGTTAATTATTGCTCCATGCAGACAACAGACTAATAGGGCAAGGATGGAGGAACAGCTGGGATCTGAGACAAGAAAAAGGCATGGTAGGGCGGAAAGTCCTTCAAGAAAACACAAATGTAACCCCCTTGGATAGGATGCAGTTAAAAGATCAGGGAAGGCAGAGGCCTCCTGCCACAGCACAGAACCAGAGACTTTATCAATAACTGCTTCAAATGGCGAGGTGTTTGGTCTGGGGGCTTTTTATTTGTTTCTGTTTTGTTTAATGAAAATAGATTTAATACCCCTGACAATGAGTAAAGAGATGCCTTGGTGGTGTTTTTATATCAGTCAGGGACAGAGTCATTTGTTTATCTTAGCCTGATGCCTGGCTTGGTGGCCAAAGCTTTTTTATGCCTAGGACTCACAAAATCAATCAAATCCAGACATCATATCACAGGAGGAAGACAGACCTGCCCTCCAGAGCACTGCACAGGTGGGCTATAGATACCTGCTTGCTGCCACACCACACAGCAAGGACAGAAGATGTCACCTAGAGGCCCACCAGTCATGTGGCCAGCCTGCAGAGGGAGCCACCACAATATGAGTGTAGTGGACAGATGGGAGAGAAAGAAGTGGAGCAGCTTGAGTGTGGGGCAAGTGGACCGTGGCACCAGACAGAAGACCTGGTAAGGCTGAACCAGGTTTAAAAACCCCAGGAATTTTATAATTGAGAATGGCATTAGAAGGCATTAGAACCAGCTCTCGGCCAGGGTCTACCTGTCCTGGAACACATAACCACAATACCTCACTGAGAGGACCATGATAACCTGTCACGTAGCATAAAAACCCAGAGGTCTCCACGCTAATGAGGTATCTAGATAAGAGTGTTTAGCCAATAAGCTTCCCTTCCTGGGCATCTCTTTCTGCAAAAGGTATTTAACCCTTATCACCCTGAGTAAGAATGCATTCACATCCTCCTCGACAACAGAACGTTTTGGACAAGCAAGGATGTTTCCTTTATCACTGATCACTGCAGGGAAGGGAGCGAGGGGCCTTGTCATAAAGAGCTGAGCCTAAAACTCCCAGAAAAGAGCTGGACAGTGGTGGTGCACGCCTTTAATCCTAGCACTTGGGAGGCAGAGGCAGGCAGATTTCTGAGTTCGAGGCCAGTCTGGTCTACAGAGTGAGTTCCAGGACAGCCAGGGCTACACAGAGAAACCCTGTCTTGGGGGGGAAAAAAATCTCCCAGAAAAGGCCTCTCTTCCAGCCCCTCTGCACTTTCAGCACTCACTTGAACAGACCAGATTTTGCCCCATCCTGGACTCAGCCATCCCCTCCTGCCTGATGCATAGAGGAAGTAAGGGTCTGTGGACCCTCATTCCCAACTCATCAAGGTTCCCAGCAGTACCTGGGTACACAGGATATTGAGAACCATAACATTTGTCCCAACCCCCGCTGTTTCTCACCCGGGAAACACGGGCTGGGACACACACACCATCTTGGATTGCATGCTGCCTTCCCTGAGCAACATGCTGCTGCTGCTCTGGCATCCCAGGGGACCCCAGGGGAGAGGCAGTGGGCGTGGAAACACTAGAGAGAGCAGCCTGTTGTGAGCAGCCGGTACAAAATCTACACCATCTGCAAACAGTTAGGGCGCTTGAAAGGGTCAGCTGCAGGACCTCCATGGCACAAGGCGACAACAGGATAACTGGGAAGATGCCCAGTGAGGATCCAATACTGATGGTGTCACAGAAGTCAGAGCTCTCACACCAGACCTATGACTCACCGCAATGAATATTTGCAAGTGAAGATGTGCACACAGAGGGATGCAGTGTGAGACGTACTGTGACACACTACAGCTTCCACGATGAGTGTAAAAATTATCCTTGTGTTATCAAATGCTGATTTCTCATATCTTGTTTCAATCCAGACACATCCTTGTGATGTTTATTTTGTGAATCT
>CM052706.1:9691676-9801213 GCA_028551405.1 Uromys caudimaculatus | reverse complement strand
CCTCCCCAACCCGCCTCTAGGAGGGAATTCCACCTCCCACCCCCCCCACCCCCCACCCCCCGTCCACCCATCCCCATTTTCCCGCCTTGACATTCCCCTTTACTGAGGCCTCTAACATCCTCAGGCCCAAGGGCCTTTAGTAATATTTAAATGAAGACATCTGACATGGACCTCTGGCTTCCAGACATAGACACAAAAACACACACACACAAATATGGCAAGGACAAGAATACCTGCCCCATACATACAGTGTAGAAGGAAAACAATCACAGTTAAATCACAGAGTGCATAACCCCACATCCCTCTAAAACTGTGGGGTGATAATCTCCAATTTACCAGCCTACAACACAAGCAAAGCAAATAATTAATTTAGAACACTTTTACATTAAAATAAACATGGACAAACAAGAGAAAAGAATAAAAATTTAAATACAATTTTTAGATAACATGTAAGATTTTACAAAGCATGTTTCTGGGTAAAATATAAAGATAAAAACCATCACTTGCCTCTGCTGATGAAGACAATAAATGGGAAACACGTTTATGGGCAAACCTGGGTCTCACTCAGCAGAAACAGAAGGATGTCACCTAAACATTTATCACCAAAAGACTCACCTGCAACCTTGCGATCTCTTCCCCAAACTTCTTCTGCTGCTTGGCCAGGATGGACTGGTGGTACTCAGCATTGGCCTGCATGATACACTGCTTTGCAGCCAGGGTGGGGAATACCTCCTGGAAATAAAAATACTGACCAGGGGAAAGTCCAACCACACAAACCATCACAGACAACAAGGATGCAGGAAGAGAAAGGAGAAGGAGACAGAAATTACAATCACCCAGGAATGGTTTAGACAGGTTAGTCAGTAGGTGTGAGCAGAGACGACCTCCTGGTTTTGCAGGAATTGCCATCTGTGAATTCAATCTTCTATCAGTTAAAATTAGGGTTTGTCTTTGTTTGTTTTAAATTGTTAAATGAGGCCAATTCAGGTTTTTTAAAGCTCACTCTATGGAGTCAGAAAAATCAGCATTTTGTTTACAGGAAGAAAAGCATGCATTAGAAAGAGCTGGGAAGCTCCTGGGGGAATGAATGCCAAGGCCAGCTTTAAATGCTTTCTCAGCCCCTTACCAGCCTCCAGGAACCTAGGCCACGCTACTCACATACACTAATGAAACTGCTCTAGAGCTCACTGTTTCATCATGTTTAAAAGACAAAAGACAGCAAGGTAAGTTCTCACTTAAACTCATGCTAAGATACTGTAAAAAAGATTATGGTAGCCAATAAAAAATTATTTAGTATCATATAAATATTAACATTTCAGTATTATATACTCAAAAATACATCCCAGACATACAAATGCATTAATTACTGTGATGATACAGTGTAACTTTGCCCTGATTTATTTTTGAAATCATATAGTCTAATATACTTAAATCCAAACATAAATCAAGAAAGCCATGATACTGCTAGGGGCTCTTCCAGAAGCCAAGTCTATCCTGCAATTTCACCATCTTTATTAAGTACATGGTATTTTTAAAAACCAATGAATACACTAGATAAGTGGTCTATTAAGAGCCAAATTACTACCATGAGTATTTTCTGTCTACTAAAGAAGAAACCCAGCACTCTGAATCACTGCTTGCAGACATCCAGTTAGAACCAGAACAGATTTGCTGCTTATAGATATCCAGTTAGAACTGGATATGAAAATACCTCAAGAGACTCAGTAAAAGGAGAAATTCAAAGACACTGCAGTCTAAAACTGCCGTATTACAGGAAGGTTGGAGCATCTCTGTAAAGATGTTTTAGGAGACACGGGCATGCTACAGAGGCGGCGTCCAAGCCTTTGAGATGACAGGACTATGGTCAGACTGGAACAGGACTAATTATTGATGCGACAGGATGTGACAGGGCACTGGGCAGCTATCCATGGAGAGAGGACCCGAGTAATGGCACTAACACACTAGGATCCGGGCAGACTTCTAAACTGGGCATGAGGACAGTGCTGTGGGTAGGACCCCATATATCTTAAGTGCTGGGAAGTGCCTAGCAACAATCTCAAGCCTGGCGTGCCTTAAATCCCTAGATCTTGACATTACCTCTCCACTGCCCATGTACTGTTGGACACCTTAAGTCTATTTTTAACTGTACCCTATGTTTTCTGCAGTTTCATAATTTATAAAGATTCCTAAGTAACATAAACTCACAGATTCTCCTACAAACACCACCAAATACCAGATAACCAATTCTTGCCCAACTGTGAGGAAGAGCAGTTAGAACGTCCTTCGTGCCCACGTCCAAGTACATGCTTTGTCATCTACAAGCCATCTCGGAAGAGTCCTTTCCATCACCCCTCAGAAAAGCTTACAGGAAAGCAATGCTTTCTGCAGTATGTGGTCAGGACGGCTGCCTTTCCTTCATTGTCCATTAGCAACCAAATTTGCTATCCCTGAAGGTAAAATGTTATTCTAATCAAGGAATCAGATGAATTTAGATTTTCTGTTCCTCTCTCTCTTTATGTCTGTTTTGTGCTTTAAGGTTCATCCTGAAGAAAACAGGATAATAATTAAAAATGTGGGTCACCAGCATGCTCCTTCTCCGTGCTTCTCCCAAAGCTGTCAACAAGCAGAGCGATAAGAAGATGGAGACAAATGGCCAGGTTTTCCAGGCAGAGTGTCAGCTCAGGAAAAAAAGTTCAGTAAAGAGCAAACGGAAAGGCATCCCCAGGAGAACAGCTCACGCATCTTAAAAACCATTCTAAAAACTAGTCATCAAATGTTTCCACTAAAATACCACATTTATTTGTTAAAACATACTTTTCAATTTGTTTCTCATACATAAAAAAATCCCCACATGCAAAACCACCAACTGTCTATGAAGGCAGTAACTGACCTTGGGGAGAGTATCTTTGTACTGACACTGTTTGAAAGCATCGCCAAAGTAATCCGCAGCCTGATTTGCCAGCTTAGCTATGATGGCATCTTTCATCTTATCTGGAATAAAATGTTAAACTGATCATTATAACTGAAATAAACGAGACAAGGGCCAGCAACAAAACGCAGCAGGTAAAGGTGCTCACCTTTGACAGTCTGCACTCCACCTCCAGAACTCACAGTGGAAGGAGAGCACCAGCTCCTCAGTCTCCTTTGGCCTCCACATAAGCACCATGGCATGAATGTGCCTCCATTCTCCCCTTCCCCTCTCCCTCCCTCCCCTTTCTTTCTCTCTCTCTCTCTCTCTCTCTCTCTCTCTCTCTCTCTCTCTCTCTCTCACGCACACACACACACACACACACACACACACACACACGCACACACACACACACACACACAAATAAAAGAAATGACATAACCCAATACATGACGTGGCGCAGACACAAATTATTTAAAAAAAAAAAAAAAGTATGCATCTGGGTCTGGAAGGACAGCTCAGCAGTTTAGGGCACTGGCTGGTGCTCCAGAGGTCCCAGCTTCAGTTCCCAGCACCTACGTGGCAGCTCACAACTGTCTAGCACCCAGTGGTACCAAGCACAGTAGTGGTGCATAGATATAAAGCATCTACACATCCATAAAACATCCATATACATTTAAAAGAAAAAAAGACAAAAGTAAAATTTATAAATCTGTCTAAGAAATTTAGTCTTCTGCACAGAAACTATCCCCCAGGCAGCAAATCATGATGATGCCACTCTATATAGCCCTAGTACTTTGGGCATAGAGCCAGAAAAATCAAAAATCAAAAATTCAAAGCCATCTTTGGCTACAAAGCAAGTTCCAGGCCAGCCCAGCTCCATAAACCTGTTTCTAAACAAGTAAATAAACAAGAAATCCCATAAACAAGTCGATGACACAGAACAGACTGATGGCTGCTGGTGGCTGCAGAAGGAAGGGAGTGAGTCCTGACAGTCACTCTCAGGCGTGACGATATCCTAACAGAACGTAGTGGTAATGGCTATGACATTCTGTGAACATTCCAGAAAACACTGCAGTATCAAGTACAGGGATGCTGAGGCATATGGCTTCTATCTCCTCATCGGCTGCTCCTTTCTTCCTCCCTCACCCCTCCTCAGTGTTTAAAGTAGTCTGTCTGTAGCCCAGGATGGCCTCCAGCTCAGTTTAAGTCTGACACTAGGCTACCTGGAACTCACTAGGTAATGTAGCGTTACCTCAGTATCCTGGCAATCCCCCTGAATAGGCCTCCAGGATGTAGGATTACAGGCATGAGCCACCAAATCCAACTTAGCTGCCATTTTAAGAAAAACTTAGATGTGCTTGTACTTCTGCATTTTCAAGTTCTCTGTCCTCAGACTCAGTCTCTACCTCTCACACTAACACACCTTCACAAGGATTGATTTATCCTCCTGTCCACCAAGGACATTTACATCCAGTCTAAACAGGACTACTATAAGAAGCCCCTCTTGATGGCTCAGTGACTGAGAGCACTTGCTGCTGGAACATGAAGAAAGACTGACCCCCTGCACCTTATCAAGCGGCTCACAGTGCCTGTGGCTCCAGCCCCAGGAGTCTTGTCTTCTTTTCACCTGCAGAGCACTGACACTTGCATGCACACTTTTAAAATCTTAAAAGAAACCGTTCTTAGCTAACTGGGACAATGCAGCGATCCCATAGCCATCCCCCAGGCAGACCACCAGCCACTGCCACATGAAGCTTTCTGTCTTCTTCCAGGTAACTCTCCCTCTGAAGTGAGCTCAAGGACTCAATGACCTCCCTCTTAGCATCCCTACCCAGTGAAACATACTGTGTTCTAATCACTGCCTTGGTATAAAAGCCTGGCACTTGTTTTCACATGTAACACAGTAAAGAAGAAATTGGAGTTACCTCTTGTGGCTTTTAAGAAAAATACTTCTTGAGCTTGGGCCAGCATAATAAGACTGAGAGTCCCAACAGTATCTGGAGATATGTCCACAGTAGGTTCTCGACTTAAGGCAGATAACACTGTGTCTTTAATATGTAAAAAGGCACCACTAGCAAACTAGAAAAAAGAGAAAGAAAATTAACATTGAGACTTAATTTTCTACTGTCACACACAAAAGCCTTCTACACGCCACTGAGAGGGAGGTGATTACAGAGACACTCACACACCCCCATACATCCCAATTCATAGATAGGGCCTTTGCAACATTTTAACAAAAATTCAAAGGAGACTACAGAGAGCAAAGGAAGTGAATATAAAAGGTGAGCAAACAATTAGACATACTTCTTCATGGATGACAGAACACTAAATCAATCCCTTTCTCTCTCTCTCTCTCTCTCTCTCTCTCTCTCTCTCTCTCTCTCTCTCTCTCTCTCTCTCCCTCTGTGTGTGTGTGTGTGTGTGTGTGTGTGTGTGTGTGTCACCCTCAGCACCACCACCTACTTTTTGGGACAGAGCCTCTCACTGGTCAGGAGCTCACCCATTAGGCTGGATTGGCATGCCAGCAAGCCCCCAGGAACTGGATTACAAGTATACACCACCAGCCCAGCACTTATTATGTGAATTTGGGGGATCAAACTCAGGTCCTTGAGCTTACAAGGCAAATGCTTTAATGACTGAGACATTCCTCCAGCCTCTACACAAATGTTTTTAGTATGGAAATACTCTTGTCTTTATCCCAAAGTCATCTTTCAAATAAGTACACAGGGCTTAGGAGACATTCCCAATGACATTCGAAGGGCCAGCAATGCGCTGACATTCTATCTGGCCTTCAGAACTTCCTACTCAAGGTTTCCCTTTATATTCTTCTTCCCAATTTTATTTTGTTGGGGTTACTACTAAAATTACTTTTTATGAAACAAATTAAGCTGAGAAAAAGGAAATATCACTCTGGAATTTTTAAAGTGGGATAGCTTAGTAGGCTACACAGACAAAAATCAAAGTCACAGGTTTTTGGTTTTTTTTTTTTGGTTTTTCCAGACAGGGTTTCTCTGTGTAGCCCTGGCTGTCCTGGAACTCACTCTGTAGACCAGGCTGGCCTCGAACTCAGAAATCCACCTGCCTCTGTCTCTGCCTCCCGAGTACTGGGATTAAAGGCGTGCACCACCACCACCCAGTGTTTCAAAGTCATAGTATTAACAAGACTATTATGAGCCAGCAAGATGGCTCAGTATGTAAAAGTGCTGCACCAAGCCTGACAACCTGGGTTCAAGCCATGGGACCCATGAGGTGAAAGAAGAAATCAACTCCCCCAAGTTGTCCTCTGACCTCCATACACATACATACATACATACATTCATACACACACACACACACACACACACACACACACACACACACACACACACACACTTTTTAAATGAAACTTTAGGAAAAATCATTTATTTTTATCTGAAACAAAAAAATAAATAAAAGCTGAGTACATAATAAACTATCACAAAACAGCATGGCATATTTGCCTATGACTAGTCCTAAGATAGCTATCTTAAGAACATTCCAGGCCTGACCACACTGACCACATTTACTCATGACTGCTCCGCAGTCTACTTACTTTATAAGTAACTTATAAGCAATAAGTTAGCCTATTTTTCTGCTGAAAGTTCTTAGTTCTGTCACACACTTAAAGTCTAGCTGTGCCTCGCCCTGAGGAAGCACACAAGTCTCTAACCATTTTTGAATGAAGTCATTCACTTATAAGAGGTTCTCCACATATTCATCTGTGCTGTCCAATCAACGTTCACTGAGCCTCTATTATGTGCCAGGCACTGTGCTAGGTGCTGGGTGGGTGTACACAGGGAGGGAAACAGACATAGGCTACAGAACCACTGCTTTAGTGCTGAAGAGTTTATCAACAAGGATCGGTTTACTTAAGAGCACAACTTTCCCGGAGCATCAGTCATGAAGAGGCAGCAGCTATCACCTAAATGCCAATCACCCCTTGAATGCAGTGTGCATCCTGTGTAGAGACTGCTTTTCTGCATACCTGGTACTGCTTAGCAGCGGTTTTCAATCCTTCATCATTATCCAGGTTCTGCTCTGCTGCAATCTGGCTAGCTAAGGCAGCACAATTGAACAACACACAGCTCTTTTCATATCCTAAGCTTGCAAGAGCTGGAAAAAATTGAGAAGGAAAAGTGTATCATTATTTTTTTCTACAGAAAACAATGTTTAAATGAGTATTACCATGGCCTCTATCCCATGGGCTCTCCCAAGACCTGCCTTCTCTCCTCTTGCAGGCTGGCTGCCCATATTCCCACATTATGTCTATCATCAAAAACTCAAAGGATAAATAAATTATTCTTTTTCTCCTACTCTTTGTTCCATATTTTTACAATTGCCAAGTCCAAAATGTAAACTTATTTGTATGTTATTTCTTAGTTAAATTCAAATAAATCATTTCCATTTTCCACGACCTTTCACATGTTTCTCTCTCCCACACAATGCACGTGTGCGTGCGTGCATACCCACGTGCGCACACGCACACACTTTAAACAAGCCCCTTCGTCCACATAATCCTGAGTCAATGCCAGTGCTTCCTGGATGGTCTTCCCGACTTCCCTGTCTCTGATGAAAACACTATACAACCCACATCCTTCAATATAACGATTTAATTTAAAGATGAAAAGAACAAGTACTGATGACGACAGAGATGGGCCACAGCCGTTGCTGGAAATGCTGCAGGTGCTACGGAAAACAGTGTGTGGGTCCTCAAAACATTAAAAATAGATTACCATAAGACTCAGAAATCCCCTTCCTGGGTAAGTGCCCAAAAGAACTGAACGCAGAATCTCATTGAAGAATTTCTACACTATTTTCACAGCAGCATTACTCAAAGAGCAACCTGAGTGACCACCACCCAATGGATGTGTAAACAGAATAATGTATATACATACAACACAGCATTTATCAGTCAACCACCGAGGAAGGAACCTACATGCTCCAACATAAGACAAACCTTACATGAAATAAGCAGTCACAAAAAGACTGAAGATTTCACTTACAGGAAATCTTTGAGGGAGTCCAAGTCTTAGAGACACAAAGTACAAAGACAGTGGGTACCAAAGATGGGGGTTCGCAGGTTTTGTAGTTTAATGAATAAAGTACTTCAAGATAAAGTTTTGGAGATTTGTTTTACAATGTGAATGTACCTTGTACTACTAAAAACCATGTACTTCAAAATGGTTAAAAGACAATCCCATGCACTGTTTTCCTACAACTTCTTAAAAAGACAGACATGTAAACCCTCGTATATGCAGTACTTACAACAGTAAGATTCAAAGACAAGAGGATGAACAGGTCTGCCAGAAGCCAACAGGAAGAGAGGGATGGGAAGTCTCTGTTTAATGGGTATGATCTCAGTTCTTTAAGATGAGAGTTTGAACACCAGATGGCAAGACGGCCACACAGTACTGAAAGTGCGCTAAGTAGTTTTCTGTCAACTTGACACAAGCTAGAGTCATCAGAAGAGGGAGCCTCACCTGAGAAAACGCCTCCAAAGATCACCCTGTAGGCAAGCCTATGGGGCATTTTCTTAATTAGTGATTAATGGGGAAGGGCCTAGCCCACTGTGGGTAAAGCCACCCCAAGGCCGGTGCTCCTGAGCAAGCCGTGGGAAGCAAGCAAATAAGCAGCACTCTTCCATGGCCTCTGCATCAGCTCCTCCCTCCAGGTTCCTTCCCTGACTTCCCTCAGTGATGGCTTGTTACCTGGAAGTGTAAGCCAAATAAACTCTTTCCTCCCCAAGTTGCTGTGGTCATGGTGTTTCATCACAGCAATAGTAACCCTAACTAGAACAGTAAATACAATACAATTTGGAACTTACCATGATTAAGACAGTAGACTGTGTATTTTATCAAAATTAAAAATAATTCTTTTAATCTACAATAGCTCTCAGTTACTTGTAAAATTCAATCACAGTGTAATTCAATATCTTATACACAGTTCACCAGACACTGATGACCAAGCCAAACACTCAGAAGGCTGCCTACACAGAACACTGAGCAGCCCATCCTAGAGAACCAGAGCAGGATGACAGCTGTCTACTCTACACAGCAAGACCATGAAGTAGTCAGCATCTCTCTAAAGGCAGCCAGTTCTCTACTTGTCCCCAACTCTTACTCAGCAGACACACTAACTGCTCCAATCAAATTCTAAATAACTGCATGAAACCAAGGTAACACCAAATAGTAAACAGTGAGGGGGGTCTTAAAGAAGAATAAATGATCAAGGAAGTGGGGATGTGCACACCTTATCCCCAGCATTTTGAGAAATGGAGGCAGGAGGACCAGGGCTTTGGAACCCTCCTTGGCTACAAAAGAAGCTCAAGCCAGCCTGGACTACATAAGGTACTACCTCAAAAACAAAGGCAACTAAAAAGTGAGCCCAGAATAAGTGTAGAAAATTCCAGAACTCCAAGATCAGAGTTGACATCCTTAAAGAAACTTTAAGGCAGTAAAGCTTAAGGCAGAACACACATCAAACAGTTCAGGGCTATTGGTGTTGTCATCTTACGCGCTCTCAGGTACCCAGGCTGGCCAAGAACTCTATATAGCCAAGGCCAAGCTAAATCTCATCATCCTGCCTCCCTTTCCCAAGTTCTAGGGCTACAGAGTAGTGGCCATGACAAAATCCAAACAAGATGTTTTTTAGGTTATTGGGTAAAATAAATTTAAAACTTGATACTATCTTTTTTTTAAGATTTATTTATTGATTTTACGTATGAGTACTCTGTATGTATACCTGCATGTCAAAGAGGGCATTAGAACTTATTACAGATGGTTGTGAGCCACCGTGTGGTTGCTAGAATTGAACTCAGGACCTCTGGAGAGCAGCCAGTGCTCTTAACTGCTGAGCCATCTCTCCAGCCCCGATACTAACATTTTCTTTAGAAAGAAAGAAAGAAAGAAAGAAAGAAAGAAAGAAAGAAAGAAAGAAAGAAAGAAAGAAAGAAAGAAAGAAAGAAAATGTAGAAGGTGTGCCTGGACTCAGAATCATCAATATCTGACTAATAAAGACTCCGAGAGGCGTGCTCGCTTTGACAGCACATATACTAAACTTGGAACAATATAGAGAAGATTATTAGCATGGCCCCTGCGCAAGGATGACACATACACTCATGAAGCGTTCCATATTTTTTTTTGTTTGTTTGTTTTTCGAGACAGGGTTTCTCTGTGTAGCCCTGGCTGTCCTGGAACTCACTCTGTAGACCAGGCTGGCCTCGAACTCAGAAATCCACCTGCCTCTGCCTCCCAAGTGCTGGGATTAAAGGCGTGCGCCACCACTGCCCGGCTGAAGCGTTCCATATTTTTAAAAAAAAGAATACGAGAGGTAGGTTGAGGAGATTAAAGAAATATTTTTTTAAACTTCTAAGAGCTGAAGAATTAAGTGTTACAATAAATGCTGCTGTATTTCTCATAACTATCATTACCCCAGGCTGTCATCTGCCATTCTATTTTCATACTATTTCATTTCTGAGAGATTTCTGATTACTTTTGCTCTTTTAATTGGGATTTGCACTTTTCTAATTTCATGATATCTCTTATAGTATCTAAACTGAAACCAGTTTTTTAAAGCAATAAATATTCTATTCTCTTGTTTTCAATAGAGCCCATTTTTTTCCTAGCATTCAACTCTGTTCTTGTTTGCCACACTCTCTTCTTCTACACTAAATTTATTTTAAGGAAAGAACTTAGTTATAAATAATAACTGTTTTCTAAAATTCAAACAACTGTTTAAAAAACAAATTACATTACAAAAGAAAGGAAAATTAAAATCACCCACTATCTATGTCTTAGAAATAAACTTTTTCTATTTTCACAAATAACTACAGGCATGCTCACACACAGCTTTTCACAAACTGCCACTGCATGTGCTCAGGCTGCCTGGATGCAAGCTCCAGGGAGGAGTCAGAAGAGGTTCTTTACAAGTATCCCTAGGAGCCCAAAGTGAAGGGCCCTTAAGGTGTATGATGTAGGTTACTGAATTCAGTGCTCTATGGGCACAACACCACATACATGTCAGCATGGAAACTTACTCTTCTAAAAGAACACAAGAGCACCAAGCGTGCAGAAAGATACTACTGAAGAACATTCGAGTTCTCTTTTTTGCTATTAGAAATGACGACCATCTTCCAGATGTTCTACTACCAGCCTGTTTCAACCCCACTCAGCCTGCACAACCACCCGTCAGCTGGAGATAGGTTACTCGAGTGCCCCACCCCATCAAACCCTTCTGTGGCAAGCGACACACTACACGGCACGTTCATCTTTACCATGTCCCCCGACTGTTGTAACATGCAACCGGGTGTCAGAGGAAGCCCTTGGCAACACCACCCTGAGAATACATCGGCATTCACTTCCATGGCGACTCTATTTCCTGGGTCCGCCATGGCTCAAACGCTTTTTCTCAGCTCCACTCTAGTTCTGATTTTTATATGCTTTTGCCTATAATCTGTCAGAGGGGATGAATTTTTACTACTAATGATTAACTGTTACCAAATCTAAAACTCTCTCTTCTGAGCTTCAAATCTACTATTTCCAGATGTCAGAAACACTTACACAGAGGTGGTAACAGAAAAGCCAAGTTAGGCATATCATAAACTAAATATCCAACCGGACAAATCTCAGCGTCAGCCCTGTTGTTCCTCCGCCCTCTGACAGGCAGCAAAGCCAGTCAATTTCACTTCTCAAAACTTCTTCCAAGCCCAGTCCTTCTGTGACCATCATACTACCTAGTCTAACTCACCATCTCTCAGATCTCCCAATGGTCTGTTTCTCTGGTCTTAGAAGTAGGCTCTCTGCATTCCTCTCAGCTCCTTTAAATCCTAGCCACATACCCTTCACAAGTCACTTAACTTTTCCAAGCTAATATACTCAACTAGCCATAAAAGTGTCTTTCCTTATTGTGTTACTGGGAATTCAGTGACATAATACATATGAAGCCTCACCCACAGTACCTGGGTGTGTAATAATAACTGACTATTAATATGAATATGGGAAAGTGCAAATTCAAGAGTATATTTGTTCCTCTTTGCAATCTATGTTCCATTACCATCGCCCTTCAAAATCCAATTCAATGTACACTTTCAAGCCATAATAATTGTTAATTGATCACATTTTATATAGAACATATAGTATATATTATATAATAGTCCTACTTCCTTACCTATAAAGGTATACACATATATTTACTTAAGTGCATCTAAGTACATATTTTATTTATATATATAAGATATTAATATATACTGTATCTCACATAATGTATATCTACTATATAAAATATGCACACATATAACAAATTTATAAAAATGGGTACATATGTGTGTATACAAATATAGTTAATACATAGTAACAACATTACTATTTAATATTTAATGAACACTGAAACATTTAGACTTTAAATGTTTTCACTCTTTAAACCTACACAGTAACTCTATAAACTAAACACTACTTCCATTTTTCAGATGAGGAAGCTAAGGCTGGCTGATCTAAACGCCCTCACCTTCTGACCTTGGTTATGACGTCTGTACAAACTCATCTTTCAAGACCTAACTCGTTGCTTGCTTCCTACAAGTAAAATTAGCTTTGTGCTCATCCAGGCTCCCCTGAGATTTTACAGTCTTACCTCAATGACTTCTATGCATTCTGAGAAATGAGCCTTCAACCACTTTGTTGTTACGCGTGTAGTTACACAAAATAAGACAGGTACAGTATCACCAGACAACAATCGTACGTGACCATCATCATACATGTAGTCTCTCATGGATCAAAACATCGTCACGTGCTGCATTCTACACGTATATATACATAGTACACTTCAGTGAGGTAAACCAACTGGACACAACTGTTTTATGCATCTTTGTAACTAGGACAGTGCCTGGCAAGGCATGGGCTCTGCAAATATTTTGAAATTACATTGGATTAGAAGTTGAAGTCAAAAAAGAAAATGAGATTTAAAAAAAAAAGAAAAAAAAAAAAAAACCTGCAGTATTCACAAGGAGTCATTGGGAGACCAACTTTAAAAAAATCCAAAAGCAGCAAAAATGCTCATCAAGTCTATAATTTTTATTAAATATTACATACCCAATTTTACAGATCCTCCAAAAAGGGAACCTTTATCAAAAGCATCCTTCCATGTAAATGTCAAGCAGATCTAGGAAGAAGGAGAGGAAACAAAAACGTTTATTACCTTTTTGGACTTTGCTAATACTGAAGAAAGATCCAGTAAGCAGCAGGACAGAGTTCAACCTGTGCAGCTGCCACCTCTAGCCAATGACCCCTTTTCCTTCTTATGAACCTTTTATTTCCATGTAAATACTAACATTAATATATTTCAAAACGTTATTCTGTGTGGTCTTTATAAACAAAGGAAATAAAGCACTGTGAGGTTTCCTGGTGGACCAAACTGAACGGCTCTGCTCCCCGAGCATGAAAAATGGGCTGGCAAGATGGCTCAGCAGATAAAGGACTTGCCACACAATTCTCGAAAGATCAGTTCAATCCCTAGAGCTCATGCAAAGATGGAGGGAACAGAACCAATGCCCAGAGTTGTCCTCTGACTTCCACATGTAGACCATTATACCACACATCATATACACACATACTACTAATAAATACAGTCCATATTTTTTTTTTGAGATGAAGTTTCACTATGTAGCCCTGGACTAGGCTAGTCTTAAACTCACAGAAATCTGTCTGTATCTGTCTCCTACATGCGTGGGTAGAAGATGTATGATACCACATTTGGCCTAAAATATATTTTTTTTTATTTTGCTTTATTATTTTTAAAAACTTGGAAATAAATAAAAATAGCACATCAAAATCAAGCAGACTCAAAGACCATACAACTTAATGAACTTACATGCAATTAGAAACAGCATTCAACATGCAAGCTGTGAAGTTTCCACATTAAATTCTACTCTAATAAAATATTTTTAAAGAGAATAGCTTTGGGGGAGAATGGAATAAGGTAATATTTTATTTCTTTATTTGAGTAGTAGTTATACAATATACTTACTTTGTAAAAAGTCAAGCTACACATGACTATAGGTTAAAATTCTACCTAATAGAAAACTAGCTGGGCCTGTCAGCATAGGCCTATAATCCCAGCTGCTCAGGAGGTTGAGGCAGGAAGATCACAAGTTTAAGGTCTGCCTGAGTTACATAAGTTGAAGTTTAAAGACCAGCCTCAACAACTTAGAGAGGCCCTGACTCAAAATACAAGACAGAAAGAGAGCTAGGGATGTAATTTGGTGGTAGAGTGTTTGGAGCCACAGGTTCAGTTGAAAGTACCCAAGGGGGGGGGGGGCCTACATCTCTCCCTAATTCTTTCTGTTCTTTTTGTATTTCTAGACAGAGTTTTTCTGCTTAGCCTTGGTTGTCCTGGAACTCTGTAGACCAGGCTAGCCTTGAATTCACAGAGATCCAACCTGCCTCTGCCTTCCAAGTGCTGGGATCAAAGTCATACAACCAACATACCTGGCTTTCTTACTAATTCTAAAATAAGTTTGACCCATATGAAACTTTGAAAGACTTTAGTGTCACTTAAATAATTTATCAAAATCCAACACAAAAATCTTTAAACTGAATTAGAAATCTTCCAAAACACACAACTACTCCACACCCATCTCCGTCTCCCCAAGCTCCCAGCAGCTTCTGCCTTTGACTCTTAGTTCACTTGCTCCAGGCTCCTTTCCCGCCATTACGTGAGCACATACACACACCTTTCACCCTGGACTTGCTGTAAGGGAGTCTCAACAAATGATAACTTCATCTGCAAAACTATTAGTACAAGAATAGGCCAGGCAGTGGTATACACACCTTTGATCCCAGCACTCAGGAGGCAGAAGCAGGTGGATCTCGGTAAGTTCGAGCCCAGCCTGAGCTACAGAGCTAGTTCCAAGACAGCCAGGAATACACAGAGAAACCCTGTATCAAAAAAACAAAAACCAAACAAACAAACCAAAAAAGGCTTTGCCAAACTCGGTGGCACGTGCCTTTAATCCCAGCAGAGGCAAACTGATCTCATGAGTTCAAGGCCACCCTGGTTTACATAGTAAATTCCAGGACAGCCAGAGACCCTGTCTCAAAAAAAAAAAAAAAAAAAAAGGTTAAGGGTGGAAAGCAGCAGCTTATTTTCATCTCTAGACAGATCCCGCTAGTATAAAATACAGATTAACACTTTATACAAGCTTCAAAACTGACTGAGGACATGAAGAAAATCCAGGAGAATCTTCAGAAGGACAATATTCACATCAGACAGACTCAAAACTTCTAATTTATATAAAACTGCCACAGAAGCCTAAACACAGTAAAGACACATCATTGACTTCAATGAAATGGGCCCACAGGTAGAAGGGAATGGGCGACCTGCAACCACAGCTTGATGGAAAAATTAACAGCTTACCTGATTTTCAGAAAATGGGAACTTGGGTTCAATGGAACAAATCTGATCATAATATCTAAAAAAGAGAGAGAGAAAGAGATGAAAAATGAGATGAATTTATATAAACTCAACTGATTTTTATACATAGGGGCTGGAGAGAAGACTGGCCGCTCTTCCAGAGGACCTGAGTGTGATCCAGAACACAATTAGTAACTCATAACCATCCCTAACTCCAGTCCCAGGAGATTCTCTAGACCCTGCATCCTCTTCTGGTCTCTGTGGGCACAAGGTGCGCATACAGTGCACATACATGCAGGCAAAACACCCACACACATAAAATTAAAATGATAGGTTTTTAAGAGAATAAACCAAAACTATTTGTCTTGTTTTGAATGAGAACGGCTCTCATAGGTTCATAGATTTGAATGATCATTAAATAGTGACACTACTTGACAAGGATTAGGAAGTGTAACCTTGTTGAAGTAGGCATGGCCCTGTTGTATCACTGGGGTGGACACTGGGTTCCATAAGTACAGGCCAGCCACAGTCCCTCTCCCTGCTGCCTGTGGATCTGGATGCAGAACTCTCAGCCACCTCTCCAGCACTGTGTCTGCCTGCTTGCTACAACACTTCCACCACGCTGATAATGGGCTAAACCTCTAAAACTATAAATCAAGCCATAGTTAAATGTTTTCTGTAAGAGCTGCCTTGGTCAGTGTCTCTTCACAGACTAAGACTCTACTTGTCCCCAATTACAGTGGCCCACAAATCCAACTTAACCATTTGTTTTAAGGTTACTAAACGAAATCCTTAAACCACATACTAAATTATGCACAATAAACAGCTATACTAAAAATGAAAAAGGACACACCACGAACAAATATTCACCTCATATTATTCAGTAAAAGTCAACAAACACCTACTTGAAAACTTTGTATTTCTTAAAATACTTTATTAAGATGGCTATGTTTGGCCTTGTGTGACAGCTCACACCTTTAATCCCAGCTGGGGAAGCAAAGGCAGGCAGATCTCTGTGAGGCCAGCCTTTTCTACACAGCAAGTTCCAGAATACCCGTGGTTACATTGTAAGAGCCTGTCTCAATATTTAAAAATGTTCACTATGTCTAAATTCATATATCTAATCAACTGATTAACTGATCAATCAACTTTCAGACAGTTTAGGAATATCCATTACTGACACACAAGGTTCCCAAAAAGCTCACAAATTACATGTACTTCAGGTCTGCCAACCCAAAGTCCTTACTTCTTGTTCTTTGCAGTATATGGTCCACACAGTAATCGAGATCTCACATAATGCAGCAAATCAACCCTTGCCCAAGCCACCACACTCAGGGTGAGCCTTTAACCAGTAACTGAAGGATGGAGGGTCAAAGCTGAGCTTGCTGGTTGGCCTCCTCCCTTCACTCATTCCTGTCCACACCCCGCCACCTTCATCATGACTGACTTTCCAACGATTACTTCTTGGGGAAGGTTTCAAGAATGCAAGCAAGAGGGGCAGAAAGCAACATGCATAGCAATAAGTTTGTCTGCAGACTGAGCGAAGTGAGCCATTACTTAAACACACAGAGGAGCTAATGGGAGCCAATTACCTCACTGTCAGAGAGAGTCCCAAACACTGGAAGGGGCAGGGCTGGAACAAACTATAATTCTGGACTGGACTGGAAGTATCAATGTGAACACATTTTTTAACATTGTAGAGATAAACAAGAACAACTACAAATGTGTACTATACATTACATACACTGAGAGGGCCTTGAAGCAACGACACCTCAACAGAACGAGAAACATACTTAGTGTCCATATAATCTCCTGCACTAACAAGAGAGACATGGATGAGACTGGGAAAACAAAAGGATCAAGCCAGAAAGTGATGAGGTCATGAAACACAGAGAGCAAAACAAAACAAACCAGGCTGGAGAGATGGCTCAGCTGTTAAGAGCACTGACTGCTCTTCTAGAGGTCCTGAGTTCAATTCCCAGCAACCACATGGTGGCTCACAACCATCTGTAATGGGATCCGATGCCCTCTTCTGGTGTGTCTGAAGACAGCTACAGTGTACTCCATCACATATATCAAATAAATAAATAAAATCTTAAAAAAAAAAAAAAAAAAAAAAAACCACAGGGAACCTTCTTAAGGAGCTCCTAATAGTCACGTAGAGAACAATCAAACAAGAGCTGAGGAGACGGCTCAGTCAGTAAAATGCTTGCCGTGCAAACAGAAGAGTTTGATCCCCTACTTATAACCTCAGCATGGGTACCCTGAAGCTCTGTCCAGCCTAGCCTACTCTGCAAGCTCTAGATCAACGAGAGACCCTGTCTCAAAACAGAGTGGAGGTCGGGAGAGATGGCTTAACGGATAAGAGTACTAATGATCTTCCAGTGGACTGGGGTTTGATTCAGCACCCAGATGGTAGCTCACAGACATGTTCTACTCCAGTTTCAAGGCATCCAATGCCCTCTTCTGGTCGCCATAGGCACAAGGCATAAATGTGATACATAGACATATACTCAGACAAAACACCCATATGCATTAAATAGAGAGACAGACAGACAATTTTAAAGGATAATGAACAAGTGGATGCACCAGAAGAATGGAATCTAAGGTTGACTTCTGGCCTCCACATGAATGTACACACATTAACACAGACCTATGTAACACATCCAACCACATCCTGATGAAAACATACACTAAATAAATAAGTTACGCTGACAAATCACAATCCACTGAAGAACAGTATTATGAAGTAAATAAGCTGGAGGGTGACTAGAATTAGCTCCACATACTGTGTAATGACAACTAGTAAATCTTTTCCCACAGTATATATCTGATTGTGGCAATATTCATCAATGGATACTAAGAATACTCAAAGCTTTGTGTGTACAAAGCCCAGGATACACTCTCGGGTACTCTATGAGTTAGAGGCAGTGGTCTGCAGATGTAATCTCAGTACTGGGGAGGCAGAGGCAGGAGGAACAGAGAGTTTGAGGCCAGCTTCAACAGAACAAAACAATAATAATAAAAGTCTGATGTGGCATCTGTACGAATGTTTATTAAGAAGTATAACATATTCATTAACTGTAAAGTCAAGGAAGCTGGCAAACAGTATCTTAGCCAAGTCATAAAAATTCAAGCTATCATGTGGTACCACACTCCTAATGCGTCCTAAAAGCAGTCTGGGTACACCTGGGCACAAACACCCAAGCCACAAGGAAATCTGATACAAAATCTTACCAAGAGGGGCCAAAGGAGCCAAGTATGATGACACATACCTTTGGTCAAAACACTCAGGATTTCTTTGAGTTCAAAGCCAACCTGGTCTATACAGTAAGTTCTAGAACAGCCAGAGGTACATAGAGAGACCTTGTTTTAAAAAAGAAGAAGAAGAAGGAGAAGGAGGAGGAAGAAGAGGAGGAGGAGGAGGAGGAGGAGGAGGAGGAGGAGGAGGAGGAGGAGGAGGAGGAGGAGGAGGAGGAGGAGGAGGAAGGAAGGAGGAGGAGGAAGGAAGGAAGGAAGGAAGGAAGGAAGGAAGGAAGGAAGGAAGGAAAGAAGGGAAAGGAAAGGAAAGGAAAGGAAAGGAAAGGAAAGGAAAGGAAAGGAAAGGAAAGGAAAGGAAAGGAAAGGAAAGGAAAGGAAAGGACTTTATCAAGGGACATTCTGCAAAGTAACTAGCCTGAGCTCTTCAAAAATGCCAAAGTCATAGGTGGACTATAGTTCACTAGCCTAGAGTGGCTGAGCCCCTGCATTTGATTCCTAGGAACCATAAAAGGGAAAGAAAGCCAAGGCCCAAATGATAAAAGGAGAATTACCCGGACTAAAGGACATTAAAGAGGCATCACTAACTGAAGCAACGCACTGGTGGAAGCCAGACCCTGGACCTGTAAACCTCACCAATCGAGTATGAAAGACATGGCTGGATTACATAAGAAAGTGCCCTTATCCCTGGGGGGGGGGGGGGGGGGAGAAGGGGGATCTTTAAGTATTAAAACCTTTTGATGAATTACTGTTGTGGTAGTGAATGAGATGTCCTCTATGGTCTCAGGCATTTGAACACTTGGTCCCCAATTAATGGTGTTGACTAGGCGGTTTCAGAGGTGTAACTCTCTTGGAGGAAGTATGTCACTGGGTGGGCTTTGAGACTTCAAAGTCTCTCACCATTTCTTATGTGTTCTCTTCCTGCTTGTGATTCAAGATAGGAGCTCTCAGCTTGCTGCTCCAGCTGATGCTTCCCCATAATGGTGATAAACTCACCCCTCTAAAGCGGTGGTTCTCAACATCCTAATGCTGAGATCGTTTAATACAGGTCCTCATGGTGTGGTGGCACCCAACCATAAAATTACTTTTGTTGTTACTTCCTAACTAATTTTGCTACTGTCATATATCATAATGTAAATACTTTTGGAGTTTTAGGTTTGCCAAAGGAGTTACAACCCACAGGTTGAGAACCACTACTTTACAACTATAGGTTCAAATCAATCCTTCCAAGTTGCCTCTGGCATGGTGCTTTATCATAGCAATGAAAAAGTAACACCCATTATACTTAAACTTGCTTTCAAATGTTTTAATGCTGCTGTGCATTACCTGGCCACCAATCAACTCTCGGGCTCAACATCAGGATATTCATTATACATTCAGGTCAATAAATTACATTCTCTCTGGCTCAGGGCCTTCACTAGACCCTGAGGAGGCTACATCAAGGCCTGAAGCAACAGAGCCTAAAGATGCACCTGCCACAGTAAGGCCAGGCTGGGTACCGACCAAGAACTGGCAAACTTTTTCAGAAAAGGGATATTCTAGACTGCTAGTAAAAGGGAAAAGGAAAAACTGTGTAAGTACCTATAAAACAAGAAAGAAACTTCTGCCCCTGCCCCTGCCCCCTGCCCTGCCCCATCCCTGCCCCAAGCCTAAAAACACAACAGTTGTTCAACTCCCATCAACTAGACACATTCTCTGAAAAGTGCCAGTTTGCAGGAAAGGAGACAGAGGAAGAAGTGCCCAGCACCCCCTGTAGTTTGTAGTATCACCCCAAGACCGACTTGTTAAAGGCTTAGCCTCCTGCCAGTGGTACTCTAGAGAGTGCCTGAATTAGGAAATGCTCACCCATGAGTTAATCCACTGGTGAGTTCTTTGAGCTACTAGAAAGTATCATCTAGCTGGATGGAGGAAGGTAACTGGAAGTGTGCCTTTGAAGGACGCATCTCCTCTCTGGCTGCCCAACCCCTCCTAGCTGCCAGAGGTGTGTAGCCTCTGCCAACACACACTCAGGCTGCCCCGCTCTAGGCACAAAGCAGCTGAACCAGCAGCCACAGATCACACACCTTTGAAACCATGAGCAATAACAAACTTTTCTCCCTTTTTCTTGGTTTTTTTTTTTTTTTTTTGTCACAGCAATAAACAACACCCAAATTCCAGTGCACTCTCCTCTCCTCTGGGAGAACAAAATAATCCACTGTGAACTTCCAGACTTGGGGGTCCACTGGGGAGCCAAGCATGGCTGAGCCAAGTAGACAATGTATGGGTGGCAGCACAGTAAGTCTAGATAGCTGTGGTGTGCACACCGGCCAACAGGAAAAGCACTGAAGCAAAGGGCAAAGTAAGCACAGCATACCATTAGACCACCAAGACTCACAGAGCTAACCTACCCAAGTGGTGTCTGCAGGCCATACAAAAACAGGCAACCCGTTAGTCCCAATCCTGACCCTGCTAGAAAGTAAGCAAAGAGGAAAACAGAACATGAAGCTACTTGCTTCAAAGGTATAAAAGAATGGCTGCATAGAATATACTGAAACCTTTGTTCCAAGCCTCTTCCTCCACAACCTGAGGTCAACTAGCAAAATCAGGTTGCATGAGCAGAAGAGACCATACGTATTCCACACTTACATGATCACAAAGTATGAGATGGCTGCCTTAGAACATGTTATGGAAGGTGACAGGGAAGAGCAGCCAGTAGAAATCAAAACTGTCTGACCAGCATGGAACAAACTCCAACAAGATCAGCTATGGCTTTACAAGAGGGAGCCCACAAAGCTAACTGACTATACCATAGGCAAAATGCTGCTCCTGGAGAGACAAATACAAGAGCATGTACTTCCACAGAGTAAGCAGACACCCATAACTATCTACCCTCTAGTTCTGCTTCTGTCTCAGATACCAACATTCTCTAGGAAGGCAATCTACCAAGATGGCAAGAGTATACCACCCCCTCTCTTATGATTCACAGAGACTGGCTATATCAGGCCTCTACCTAGCCTAAGATACATACCTAACACAACTTGAAAGAAAGCCAATATGCTTTCTCAACATGACTGAAAGATGTCCCCCAAAAAACATCCAACATAGGAAATGGTGCAGTAAAGAACAAAAATCCCTAAGGATTTTAGTTTAGAAACAAACATCTCTTCAGGGCTGAAAAGAAAGCTAAGTAGAGGAAGATGCTTGCCACCAAGCCTGACCACAGAGCCAGCTACAATGGATTGCCTTCTGGCCTCCGTATGCATGCCAAGGCATGCAAACCAAGGCATGCAAACCAAGGCATGCACACAGAGACAGACAGAGAGTGAGAGAGAACACTCTTAGGAATAAGTACATTTGTAAATGTTTTTTTAAATTAAGCAAACTTAAAGATACCACAGCAGGCAGAACTCAAATATTGCAAAGCACACAACCCAAGGATGCATTCAGTGTCGTAGGCATTGTCTAAAGACTCTTGGGGTGAAGGCAACACTTCCCTTACAGCAATGCTTCCCAGCCTTCCTAATGCTTCACTCTTTAATACAGCTCTTCATGGTGTGGGGACGCCCAACCATAAAATTTTTTGTTACTCTATAACTGTAATTTTGCTACTGTCACGAATGGTAATGTAAACAAATATCTGATATGCAGGATGTCTGATATGCCACCCCAAAGGGGCAGTGACCCACAGGTTGAGAACCACTGCCATAGAGGAACAAACGATACAATGTGCATCAAGCGCTAGACACAGCGGCTGGATACACAAGCCACACTGACTACCCGTAGTCAAGCACTCAGGTGACTACATCGAGCGCTCTCAGACATTCCTACGGTTTTACAAAACTCAGGCACTTTAAACCACCCCACTTTAAAACTCTCAGGGGAGAACTGTTTGAAATCCGGCTCTACAGTCTGTCAACACATAAAGTTTACTCAGTGCTGGGAGCATTCCATTATAACTATAGTAAGGGCTCCTAGCAGCCATCTCAACACATAAACCTCACCTCTGAAGGAAACATCAAAGGAGCAAGATGATGACAAAACTAAGGGATGTCTCTGGACATCTCTGGTCCCAGAATTTCTGCACGTTGCACCCTAATCCACCAATGTCCCTTGCATGAAACAAAATATTAAGGGAAACCGGATCAATAAGGTACCACGGAAGTGTTGTCATCATTAAGTACCTGGGTTGTCACCAATTGCAAAAAGGACCAATGTATTCCACAAGTGCATGCCCCCCCCCCCGTCAAAAGATTTTAAGTAACCAGTCTCAGTGGTCTACTATGTCATTCAAGTTTTCTTTCAAATGACTGTAGTTCCTAACTTTTACAACTGTCAATCTGTCGCTTGATTATTTTGAACATAAGATGACTTATTTCAAGTGAACAAAGTATTAAGTCACCGATATTTGGTTCAGTGTCCCAATTCTCTCCCTTCCTTTACGTAACTATTTATTAGGAAATCTAGATGTGGCCCAATAAAGTCACAAACAGGGATTGTAAAAAGAAGACTTCAGTTGTAACACCCAAAAAGTGAAAACCGGTCAAACGGCTGTAACCAGAGAGATCATTACATGGCAGACGTCCTCCCAGGTAAGGCGCCTCCGTGACAGAAGCCACCCGGAAGGGAGGGCAAGGTTACGAGTCCTCTCACCAGGAAAGAATGCTGACCACACCTACGCCGCTGGCCTGAGTCAGAGTGAAGAGGCCAGGAGCGGGGGAGAGGGAAAGGGAGCGAGGCTGGGAAGGGAGGAAGCAAAGCAGGGAAGGAGGGACGCTGGGAGGGGTGGGAGGATGGCAAGGGAGGCTGGGAGGGAGCCCCGCGGCCCGGGCCCACCTCAGCAGCGTCTCCAGCGCGCCCTCGTGCTTGTCCAGCGGGCGGCCGAGCGCCGAGCGCCGCAGCTTACTGAGCTCCTCGGCCGCACGGCAGTACTGGGCCTGCTCCTCGCCGCCGCTCGGGTACGTCTGCTGGATGAACTTCACCAGCGGCTTGGCCAGGTCCACCTCCGAGGTCTTCTTCAGCTGCACCCAGATGAACGACGCCATGGTGAGCGCCCCGCCGCCGCGTCGGGCCGGATAGACGGAGGGACAGCGACGACGGCCTAGGCGCACTTGGCACCGGCAGCGGACGAGCGGACCGACGGGCCGACGGACTGGGCCGCCAGCGCTTCGAGCCGGCCACTTCCGGGAGCCCCCGCGCAGGCGCAGTCGGAGGGGCGCGCCGTTCGATCACGTGACGGCGCCACCAAAGCGACGCTCACATGGTCTCGCCTGTGCGGCGCCTGCGCGGTGCGTTCAGGCGTTATCCTACTGCGATGATTAAACTTTCGAAAAGATTCTTTTGGTTGGTTTGGTTTGATTGTTTTGTTCAAGACAGTGTTTCTCTGTGTAACCCGGGCTGTCCTGAAACTCACTTGTAGACCAGGCTGGCCTCGAACTCTGAGAGATCCTCCTGCCTCTTCCTCACCTAGTTAATCCTAGGGGCATGTGCCACTACCACCCGGCTCAAAAAGATTTTTTAATTTCTCTCTAAATTCTGCTTTATTTTTCTTTTTAAATATTTTTAATCAATTGTATATTTCCTTTTTTATAATTAATTTTATAGATCAATATATTCTGCCCAGTGATGAAAAACTCCTTTGTTATGCTTTCTCCTATGAGGCCAGACTCTGGGGCCCTTGGGGTATTGTGATGTACGGTTGAAGGTCCCCTGCAGCTTCTCAGTCCAAAGTAGGTAAAGTCCCCGCCTTCACACAGTCAGCCAGGGAAGGATACAGCCGGTAGTAAGATAAATAAAAAGAGATCTCTTAGAAGAACATAGCATAAGCAAGATAATTTAATAAATATTCTCCCAGAAAATGAACTTAAACAGTTTGAGAAGATTTGACAATAAAGGAGGTCACAGGTGGAGAGGACTTAAGTGGAAAGAGACTCCTACCCCTACCCCCAGACCAAAAGCACGTGCACCGCATCTCCAGAACTTAAAAGTAGAGACTAGAATGAAAGGGAAGTTGAAGAGGGACACCACAAATCATTATGGAACTTGTAGTCATTGTATAGAATCTGTTTAGTACAATCAGTGGTACTTAAGCAATTTATATATATATATATATAATTTTTTTTTTTTTTTTTGGTTTTTCGAGACAGGGTTTCTCTGTATAGCCCTGGCTATCCTGGAACTCACTTTGTAGACCAGGCTGGCCTCGAACTCAGAAATCCACCTGTCTCTGCCTCCCAAGTGCTGGGATTAAAGGCGTGAGCCACCAGTGCCCGGCTATTGTTATATTTTTAAAAGGCCTCCCTCAGTAACTGGAGAAGTTAAAGATTGCTGCTCTGCCTGAGAGAATCGGAGCTGGGTTCACAGCGCCCTCTACAAGCACACGCTCAACCTGTAACTCAAGGTGACCCATCGCCCTCTTGTGGCCTCTGGGACCAGCCCTCACATGCGCATACATAAAATGTTTTTTGAAGGCCTCTCAGAGGACAAGTCTGATATTTTTAATGTTAATGGTTTTTTCTTATGTTTTATTTCTTTGGGGGAATGTAGAGGTCAGAGGACAACTTCTGGAGTCAGTTCCTTCTAGCATGTGGGGCTCAGGATGGAACTCAGGTGGTCATTATTAGCAGCAAGCACCTTTACCTGCTGACCCATCTCACCACTCTTTTTTTTTTTTTTTCTTTTTGAGCCGGGGTTTCTCTGTGCAGCCCTGGCTGTCCTGGACTCACTCTGTAGACCAGGATGGCCTCAAACTCAGAAATCCGCCTGCCTCTGCCTCCCAAGTGCTGGGATTAAAGGCGTGTGCCACCACTGCCCAGCCCATCTCACCATCTATGAAACATCCCAGGCAAAACTAACTTGAATCTATCAAGCCTTCACATCAAACATGCAATGTTTTTTAAATTTTTTATTATTTATATATATATGGGTGTTCTTCCTACATGTATGTCTGCATATCTTGTTTGTTCCTGGTGCTCCCTGAAGTCAGAAGAGGGCATCAGATTCCCTGGGACTGGAGTTGCAGAAATGATGAGCTGCATGTGGGTGCTGGGAATTGAACCTGTGTCCTCTGGAAGAGCAACGGGTGCTCTTAACAGCTGAACCATCTCTCTAGTACAATTTATAAGAAATATAACAGGCAAAATAACAAATTATATGACATTCTGAAGAATAACTGGTGTATAAGTTTCAGCAATGTATCATCCTGGAAAAAAACAATGGTTTATGAAAAATAAAAATAAACCTGAGGGACATTGCAGCCTAACCCAGATCCTATTCTGAACAGACAAGCTATAAAACACCTTTCAGGACAGCTGAGGGAGGAATGAAAACCTGGAATATTTGATAACATGTTGCCATACAAACCTTGAAGGTCATTAAGAAAATGGCAAGTCACAAAATGGTATGTGTGTAACACTATCTTGGTTTTTAAAAAAATTGAATGTATTTATGGACTATGAAAAAGAATTATACTCTGTGGTGGTGCTGATTATAGTCTTTGGAAATAGAAACATACATTTTTTTGTCTTATTTTTATCTTCATGTAATATTTTTGCTTTATGCATTATATTTGTTCATTAACAATAAAGTTTATTTTATGAAAGTTTCTTTTATTTATTTATTCATTTACATTTGCTTTTTAATTGAGGGGGAAACGTGTGTGTGTGTGTGTGTGTGTGTGTGTGTGTGTGTGTGTGTGTGTGTGTGTGTAGGTCAAAGAACAACCTGTAGGAATCCTTTTCTGTTCTAGCTCAGGTCTTCAGGCTCAGTGGCGAGCCCTTTAGCCACTGATCCATCTCAGTGCACTATAAAAATGTCTTTATTCTCATTAAACCATTTCTACTTACAGTAAATGCCACGGCACCCCACCATGGCCACCCTGCCACGGCCATTCTGCCACAGCACCCTGCCCAATGTGCATCAGAAGAATGTCATGAGGCAAAGTGCAAAACACCTTCAGAAATCAGGCAAAAAAAAAAAAAATTATCATCAAACATGGCCTAAGGAAGATGATCGAAACTGATAAATTTTTTGAGTTTAGAAATGAATTTACTAACACCCAGACAGGAAAGTAAGGAACGGGGTGTAACCAAGAATGGCACCTGGTTTGGGTACCTGTGGATCTGAGTGTTTGGTGAGAACACCTGTTGCCGGGAGATTTAGGCATGGCTCTTTACCTCGAAGGCCTCACCCTCCATCCCTCCGAATTCTTGATTAAGAGCTGGTCCTTGCCACACCTGTTTCTAAGGTCATTTCTTCATTCACCTCGACTGTGTGCTCTCCCCGCTCTCCAAAGTCTTGTGTTTGGTTCAGTCTAGTGTGCATGTTTCATTCCAGCCAAGTTACATTCAGTTGTGTGCAATGGAAGGTCAGAAGCAAGATCTACTTATCTGGTGTCATTAAGATTGTTTTGACACAAGTAGGTGTGTCCACCTCTGCACCCCTGTCACATGATGGACTTTATGTAAAAATGGTGACAACAAGGCTCACAGTGGAGCTCTTTGCATCAAAGGTAATCTACTGTGTACACACACCTGTCAGGAGCCATAATGGGACAAGCTGATAACTAGCAGGTGATCACCCTGAAATGGCCTGCTTCGGATTATTATATAATCTGCGACAGGTGAGCCCTTATTAAGCAAGGCTCTAAGGGATTCGTTTTAGGAAAGATTGCTGCTATTAATATGCTTTTCCTGTTATTATTAAACATTATTATTAAACATTCACTAAGTAGTAGCACACCCCTTTGGAGCAGATCTCTGCAGATCCATGGAGATGTACTGTCTTGTAGTGATGCTTTATAGACAAATAGACGACTTAAGTCTATGATGATTCTATAAGAATTCCTAAAATTATATCTGTGATTATTAAACTCTTTTATAGTGGGACTGCTATTAGATCCTTTTCTGATAGTCAAAACTTCAGTGAGAACTCTGCCAGTCTCTCAAGTGTCACCAGTTAATTGCTCTTAGATAGTAACCGGACTTTCTCCTACTCAGAGCAAATTCCAAGGGGTTGTAAAACAATTAACCAAAGGTTATAAATAGGGAACTAAAGATTTACTATAGGTGCTAGGACAGAAGATAAAATATTGATTGGGTTTATTTATACAAAATTTCACTAACTTACTTATGGTTTTAAACCTTCAGTGAACCTGTGGAGCTGAGACAGGTGATGGATGTTTAGCCAGGTAATTACTCCTAATGGATATGCATGTAAACATTCTCTGTTGTAAACTTCTATTTCAATTTATGATTTGATTTTTTTGTGTGAACTTGTGATGAACTTTATAACATGTGATCATGTATTCTGAAAGATGTTTAAGTGCTGAGGACAAAGAGAAGAGTCAGAGTCAAGGGCTGAGCAGAAGAGTCAGGACTGAGCTGAGAGAAGAACTGAGCTGAGAGAGGAACTGAGCTGAGGAGAAGTTGTTAGAACACTTTTTAGACAGAACTGAACCCAAGAAGAACTTAGAAGCATAGGCACAGCATTGGGAGAAAAGACATCCAGAGTTAGAGCATTGTTGGGACATCAGAGCAGGAGGAGAGAGCAAGATTGGAAGGAGAATGCAGAGTGGAATAACTTAGAAACTATAGGTAACATAAAATACTAAGAGAGCAGTGTGCAGAATGCAGAGGGAAAGAGGAAAAAGGAAGACACTGCAGAGAGCAGAAGGAGCAGGCGGGCTTCTCCTCACCATGGGAGAGAACAGGTCCCACAGTAAGGACAAGGCAGGCTTAGTTTTATTAAAAGGAACAAAGCTTTATTCTTACAAATGTAGGTTTAATTCATTTAGCATTAAAAAGGTAGAAGCTTACCTGGGCAGTGGTGGCGAACACCTTTAATCCCAGCAGAGGCAGGTGGATTTCTGAGTTCGAGGCCAGCCTGGTCTACAGAGTGAGTTCCAGGACAGCCAGGGCTACACAGAGAAACCCTGTCTCGAAAAACCAAAAAAAAAAAAAGTAGAAGTTTTTTCTTTCTCTGTGCAATAAAGATGGGAGCTCATTTTTCGTCCACAAGGAGTGAGTTCTTCCTGCACCGGTGCTTGGTCTTGGTCTTTTGCTCCATATGCATATGTAAGTATGGATGTGTGTGTGTGCGTATGTATGTAATTGTGAGAGTGCATGCAAGCTGGGCCCAACTGATTTACATGGAAATGAATAAATGAGCTTGTATGAATCTGTATATGAACTTATGTGAGTTTAGGCATATTTGCTTATGTAAAAGTTTTTCCTTTTGCGAGTGTTATTCTCTTCTCCTGGTTCAATAGAAGTTAATCCTTTACTTTATATCCTGCTGTTTTAGGATGAGGTGCTAAGTGCCAGAGACTGCAGTTTCTGGCTTCAGAGGATCACAGAAGGCAGGTCAGCCACAGTAGCATAGTAACTTAGACTTAGATAAGTAAACATTTTATTATTATACAGCAACCCTAAATCTCTCGTAAGACAGTCTTACCCTCCGCCAACGCTCTTCCCCTTCCGCTGCCTTGCCTTAAGAGGAACTGACAAGAAGGAAGAACCACCCCCTCCCCCCGCTGGGGCTGGCCCTCCCATTCCACCCCCACCCCCCCACCCCACCCCCCGCGCACACACCTGTTCGTTCATGGTGTGAGTCGCACGAGGCACTTGTAAATGAGAAGATATGATCACTATGTCCAGGCTTCCAAACTGCCTCTGTCATTAAAACACCTTGAAAATCCAAAATAAAAAATAAAAAGAGCTGGTCCTTGCTTGTCCAAAATGTTGTATTTGGTGCGGGCTTCATGCATATACCTTTACCTTTTGCGGGAAGGAATGCCCAGAAAGGGAAGCTCATTGGCTGAACACTTGGTGTCTCTCTAGATACCTCATTAGCATGGAATCCTCCAGCTTTTTATGCTAGGTGACCGATTGTCTCGGCCCTCTCAGTGGGGTGTCATGATTATGTGTTCCAGAGCAGGTATTTTGTCAGGGAGCCGGCTCCGTGGGTGGGTGCCGTTCTCAATTCTGTGATTCCCTGGGGATCTGAGCTTCCTCAGCCTTAACAGTTCTGTCTGGTGGCATGGCCACGTCCTCCCAAGGCTGAGCTTACCCCCACACGTTAGAATCATTGTGGTGATGATATGTAAGAGATTGAGTTCTACAAATTGATTTTGCATAAGAGTCAGCATTCAGCACACAAATTACTTATAAATCTGGAGGACTATAAAGGGTCACATAAAATAGGTCAAAAATTACCAAGAAGTAAAGGTTCAGTTTAAGGTGTTTTGTTTTTTTGTTTTGTTTTTTAATGTGTGTATGTGTGGGTGAGGGTATGCACACGCCACAGAGAGTGAAAGAGTGTGTGGAGGTCAGAAGACAACTTTTCAGAAGTTGGTTCTCTCTTCCGCTTTGCTTTTGAGGCAGGACTTCTCTTGTTGCTGCTATGCTGGCTGAGTGCTGCAGAGCTGCTGTTAGTTAATTCACCTGTCTTCCGTGCCCATCTCACTGCAGCAATTGTGGGAGTGTAGATGCGCCCCGCTGCGTCCAGCACGTGAGCATGCTGCATGATTATTTTCCAAGATGGAAAATGCTCGGGAATCTTTGGTATTCATTTACAAAACAGATTCATTGGAGGAGGGGGAGAAGATCCTTAGTAAAGTCTCGTGAGACGAACTTTAGCAATGAAGAGAGCATGCTGCTCAGATGAGAACCAGAGTTTGGGTTCCAGCACTAGATTCATTAAGCAGCGTCACCATCGTCTGTAATTCAAACTCCAGAGGGTCTGACATTCTCTTCTGGCCTCCAAAAGGCACTGCACATAAACGTAATTTAAAATGATATGGGTTTGAAGAACTGGCTCAATGGTTAAAAGTAGAAGCACATACTGCTCTTGCAGAGGAACCACATTCAATTCCCAGCACCCGCATGAGGCAGCTCATAATCACCTGTATCTCAGGCTCCACGGGATTGAACGCCCTCTTCTGGCCTCCAAGGGTAACTGCATGCATGTTCACAAACATACACACAAACATTCGTTTATAAATAATTAAAAATAAATCCTTCAGCCAAAGAGCATACACAGGCTGGACCTAGCCCCCGCCCCCACACATAGGTAGCAGATACACAGCATGGTCTTCATGTGGGTCCTGAACAAGTGGAGCAGGAGCTGTCCCTAAAGCTGTTGCTTAGACGTGGGATATGTTGTTCTATCTGGGCTGCTTTGTCTGGCCTCAGTGGGAGAGGAAGCACCTAGCTTCGCAAAGACTTGAACCTGGGGTGGGGGTGGGGGCCACCCGCTCAGAGAAGGGGAGGAGGGGATAGGGAAAGATTGTGGGAGGGGTGACCGGAAGGGAAGTAGTGAGTTGGATGTAAAGTAAATAAGTAAAAAGTAAATTAAAAAAAAAAAGTAAATACGTTTTTAAGAAAAGTTTTTGGCTTTTTGAGTCAGGATTTCACTCTGTAGCCCTGACTGTCCTGGAACTCACTCTGTGAACCATTCTGGTCTCAGAGAGATTCACCTACCTCTGCCTCCCTAGGGCTGGGGCTAAAAAGCAGCTGGGAGAAGAGAGCCGGTAACAGTCACAGCTACTAGAGACTGGGCACACTTGTTAGTAGGGACATAGTGGGGACACTAATTGTATTTTCAATATTATTGGAGGTGGGGGTGTCCTGCAGAATTTTTAAAAACACCACGAGAGAATTAATAATATGATTTAATAAAATGGCAAGCTAGAATGTTAATGTATAGAAATCAATACAATAAAGCCAGACTTGGTGGTGCACACCTGTGATCCTGGCACTTGGGAGGTGAAAGTTGAAGGACCAGAGGTTCAAGGTTAGCCTTGGCTGCCTGAGGTCATATCTCAAAAAGAAAAAAAAAGCAAGAAACACACACACACCACACACACACACACACACACACACACACACACACACACACACACACACACGACAGAGAGAGAGAAAAGAGGGAAGATTTTAATATAACAAGTGTAAACTAAACTTCAATAACACAGCATTAAACGTACTTTTATTATGTATAGACTGGAGAAAAGCTTGTGCATTGCTTTTTTTGTTTGTTTGTTTGTTTGTTTTTTTGAGACAGGGTTTCTCTGTGTAGCTCTAGCTATCCTGGAACTCACTCTGTAGACCAGGCTGGCCTTGAACTCAGAAATACACCTGCCTCTGCCTCCCGAGTGCTGGGATTAAAGGCGTGCGCCACCACCGCCCGGCTTGTGCTTTGCTTTTGTGTCTGTTACCAAACACGAGAAGGAGCCAACTCAAGGGAGGAAAGGTTGATTTTTTTTTTGGCTCATGGTTTCGGAGCACCTCAGTCCACGTGAGGCAGAGGCTCCTCCTGGGATTACAGACCAGCAAACAGAGTTCTAGAACTACAGGCCAAGTGGCAATCTTCGAAGGCTCTGTTGCAGTGACTACTTCTCCCGTTAGGCCCCACTTCCTAAAGGTTCTGCAGTGCCACCACCCCCTCCCCCCTCCAAAGATCTTGCTACATGCTGGGGAACACACTTTGAAACATGAGCCTTGGGCTGGTGAGATGGTGTGACAGGTAAGGGCACTGGCCATGCAAAGCCTGTGGCCTGAGTTCCATCCCTGGATCCCTGGAAGGAAAGGATGGGCTCCTGACCTCCACACAGAGATGCACATGTGCACACACAGTAACAATAAAGAATCGAGCAGTGGTTTGTGGTCTCTCAGTCTCATTTGGCCGGTTCCTACCATAGTTGTGAATTTAAAGCCAGCCTAGAACCTAGCCAGTCTGATGTTGCATCTTGGGTTTTTTTGAGTTCTATGTCACTTTGCATGAAAACATGAAAGGCTGTTACCCTGTGTGGCTGATATACCTTCCCTGAGGCCAGTGATTTCTCTGTATGTTTTGTGAAGTTGTTCCTCTGTTCGAATAATGAATCTGCTGTGTGCACACTGGGACAGGTGACAAAGGCCATTTCATTAAGAAAACCAGAAGACGAAGAGGAAGTGATGGTCACGGGTAAAATTGTGGCTTTTTAAATTGTCTAATTTGTGTGTGTGTGTGTGTGTGTGTGTGTGTGTGTGATTGGTTCTCTTCTTCCATCTTCGGTCCCAAAGATCTAAACTGACATCAGCAGGCTTGCTCAACAAGAACCTTCAAAGTCTTTGCTTTTTTTTTTTTTTTTTCTTTTTATGAATATAGTTCAGACACCAGAAGAGTGCATCGGATCTCATTACAGATGGCTGTGAGCCACCATGTGGTTGCTGGGAATTGAACTCAGGACCTCCAGAAGAGCAGTCAGTGCTCTTAACCGCTGAGCCATCTCTCCAGCCCCACACTTTATTTTTCTTTTATGAGGACAAATGAGATGGGCTGGCCTATAGCCCAAGCCAGGCTCTCTTTCCCAAGCACTGGCACCATGAGCGTACCAGCATACCTGGTATTAAAGCAGATTGATGTTTGCTTGCTTGTTTGTTTGTTGTAATGCTAGGAATCAAACCCAGTACCTCATGCATGCAAGGCAAACACACTACCAACTGAACTACATCCCCAGGGCCCTCTTTATTTTGTCAACTTGAAACTCTCCATAGCAAAAAGTTAGATAATATTTCACACAACCAGAAGGCTAAGTACTGGGCGAATGTTAAGCATGACTTAATTCTGAATTAAGTCTGGATTTTTATTTCTTCAAGTGTTCAAAACGTAATGTCTCACCATATTTTATACCTGTGATAAAAGTTTTTATTTCATTCTTTAATTTGTGGGGAGGGGTATACATGTCACAGCCCACGTGTGGAGGTCAGAGGACAGCCTGAGGGAGTCAGTTCTACTCTGTGGGTTCTGTGAATTCAACTCAGGTCACTGGGCTTGGAGGCAAGTGCATTCACCCGTTGAGCCATCTCTCCAGATCTACCTGTATATATTTTTTTAAAGATTGACTATATTTTTTAAAAGTGTGTGTGTGTGTGTGTGTGTGTGTGTGTGTGTGTGTGTGTGTGTGTGTGTTGAACTGAAAGCTTCTGGTTGTGTCTTGTCATGCAGACCCATGTGATGTTTAGCTGAAACGGACTGGCGTGATGCTGAAACAGACCAGTGAGAGGACCCGTGATGTTTGGAGATGCATAAGTGGACCCAACAGACAGTGACGGGGTACTTGCAATGCTTCCTTGGTCTCGTGGCTTTGGTGATCTTTACTTCACTGAGAGGCCCAGCAGAGAACTTCCTTGAATTTCAGCTGGTTCTGGTTGCTTCCGCTGACTTGTGCCTATCCGGTGAAGGCCTGGCTGTTTCTGCTGGATCTTGCTGCTGTCAGTGATTCGTGTTTGCTGACACTTTGAACTGTACTGTTGGTATCCTGACAACACCCTGGAATCACCCCCAAAGAGCTACTTCTAAATAGGTCTACATCCCCTTGTCCTATTTATCATCTTTTCTCCCCTACCTTTGGCTAGAAATCCCAGGGGGAGGGGATGAAAGCATTTGAGAAGCCTTATTTTAGTGTACATATAGTACACAGACATACATGCAGGCAAAAACACCAATGCACACAAAAAGAAAATAATTTTTTTTTTGAGTCAGGATTTCTCTGTGTAACCCTGGCTGTCCTGGAACTCGCTCTGTAGACCAGACTGGCACGTGCCTCTGTCTTTGAATGCACCACCAAGCTCTCTTCCAGTCTCTTTGGGATGATGCAGAGTGTCTTAGGGTTTCTATTCCTGCACAAATATGACCAAGAAGCAAGTTGGGGAGGAAAGGGTTTATTCAGCTTACATTTCCACACTGCTGTTCATCACTAATGGAAGTCAGGACTGGAACTCAAGCAGGTCAGGAAGCAAGAGCTGATGCAGAGGCTATGGAGGGATGTTTCTTACTGGCTTGCTTCCCCTGGCCTGGTCAGCTGGCTTTCTTATAGAGCCCAAGACTACCAGCCCACAGATGGTACCACTCACAAGGGGCCCTCCCCCCTTGATCACTAATTGAGAAAATGCCTTACAACTGGATCTCATAGAGGCATTTCCTCACCTGAAGCTCCTTTCTCTGTGATAACTCCAGCTTGTGTCAAGTTGACACACAAAACCAGCCAGTACACAGAACAAGATGAGAAGAGGGCACAGAAGCAAGATTACAAAAGACGCTGCAGCTTGCCAAGTGTCCCAGCAAGCTGGGCAGTGGTGGCGCACGCCTTTAATCCCAGCACTTGGGAGGCAAAGGCAGGTGGATTTCTGAGTTCGAGGCCAGCCTGGTCTACAGAGTAAGTTCCAGGACTATACAGAGAAACCCTGTTTCGAAAGAAAAAAAAAAAAAAAAAAGTCCCAGCAAGACACAGGTTGTGCTGCTGGGGCAGCTCCAAGGCCTGCCACTTTGAGAGATCAGCCCTGTTAACTGTGGCTGCCCTGCTAAGCCTAAGCCCAAGAGAAAGTACAACAGGAGAGCCAAGGCCAGGAGTTGAAGCACTACTGGGACTGGATCAAAAAGAGGCACTTAAAACATGCCTATCACAGATTCACTCAGGCGTGGATTTCACAAGGGGGCAACACCTAGATCCAAGGGGGGCTCCTGCAGCACCCGGCTCATCTCAGAGATCACAACGAGCATAATAAACATTCTGATTTTTAAAACTAATTTTAAAAAATCAGTCCATTTCATTACTTTTTTATTGATATTTTATTTACATTTCAAATGTTTTCCCCTTTCCAGGTCTCCCCTTTGGAACCCCCCATCCCATCCCCCTCCCCCTTCCTCTATAAGGTTATCCCTTGGGAAAGTGAGATTGGTACAGAGTTTCTCTACATAGCCCAGGACGATCTGGGACTTGCTCTGTAATGGCAAATAACCTTGAACCTCTGATCCTCCTGCCTCCACTTTAGGGGTGCTGGAATCACAGGCCACTCCCACCTTGGTAATCATTTATTTTTATTTTTATTTATTCACTTTACATCCCCGTCACTGCCCCCTCTCAGTCATTTCCTCCCATAATCCTTCCCTCCCTCCCCCTCCCCTTCTCCTTGAGAGGGTGGAGGCCCCCCATGAGTATCCCCCCAATCCTGACACTTCAAGTCTCCCCAAGGCTAGGTGCATCTTCTCCCACTGAGGCCAAACAAGGCAGTCCAGCTAGAAGGACATATCCCATAGACAGTTGGTCAGGATCTACATGAAGGCTGAGCTGCACATCTGCCACATACGTGAGGGGAACCTAGGTCCAGCCTGTGTGCGCTCTTTGGTTGGTGGTTCAGTCTCTGAGAGCCCCAAGAGTCCAGGTGAGTTGACTCTGTTGGTCTTCCTGTGGAGTTCCTATCCCCTTAGGGGCTGCACTCCTTCCTCCTAGTCTTCCATAAGGGTCCCCAAGCTCCACCCACTGGGAGTATCAGTCTGAGTCAGCTGCTGAGTGGAGCCTCTCAGAGGACAGCCATGCTAGACTCCTGTCTGCAAGCATAACAGGGTATCATTCAGGAACGGGTGCTTGCCCATGGGATGGGTCTCTAGTTGGGTCAGTTACTGCCCGCAGTCTCTGTTCCACCCCCTGGCCCTGCACTTGCTGTAGACAGGATAAGTATTTTGACGAAAGTCTTGTGGGTGGGTTGGTGTCCCTATTACTCCTCTGGGTTCCTGCCTGGTCACAGGAGGTGGCCCCTTCAGGTTTCATAGCCCCAATGCTGTGAGGCATGCTAGGGTCACCCCCTGTACTGGCTAGTTTTGTGTGTCAACTTGACACAAGCTGGAGTTATTACAGAGAAAGGAGCTTCAGTTGAGAAAATGCCTCCATGAGATCCAGCGGTAAGGCATTTTCTCAATGAGTGATCAAGGGGGGAGGGCCCCTTGTGAGTGGTGCCATCTGTGGGCTGGTAGTCTTGGGCTCTATAAGAAAGCCAGCTGAGCAAGCCAGGGGAAGCAAGCCAGTAAGGAACATCCCTCCATGGCCTCTGCATCAGCTCCTGCTCCTTGCCCTGCTTGAGTTCCAGTCCTGACTTCCTTTTGTGATGAACAGTAACGTGGAAGTGTAAGCTGAATAAACCCTTTCCTCCCCAACTTGTTTCTTGGTCATGATGTTTTGTGCAGGAATAGAAACCCTGACTAAGACACCCCCATTGATTCTTGGGCTCCTCCCTGACCCCAGGTCTCTGGTGGATCCTCGAGACGGCCCCCACCTTCCTACCCCTGTCAGTTGCATTTATTCTCATGGCCATCACTCTTGTCCCTCCCCACACCTGATCCCGAACCCCCCCACTTCCCTCCCCATCCTCTCTCCCTCCCAGTTCCCTCCCTCACTCTGTCCACTACTACTATTTTTCCCCTTTCTAAGTGAGATTTAAGCATTCTCACTTATGCCTGCTTTCCTTGTTTACCTTCTTTGAGGCTGTAGAGTGTAACATGGTACCTGTATTTTATGGCTAATATCTACTTATAAGTGGGTACGTACCATGCCTGCCCTTTTGAGTCTGGCTTATCTTGCTCGAGATAATATTCTCAAGTTTCATCCATTTGCCTGCAAAATTCATGATGTCTTTGTTTTTCATAGTTGAATAGTATTCCATTGTGTACCACATTTTCCTTATCCATTCTTCAGTTAAGAGCCATCTAGATTGTTTCCGGTTTCTGGCTACTATGAATAAAGCTGCTATGAACATAGCTGAGCAAGTAGCTTTGTGGGATAGTGGAGCGTCTTTTGGGTCTATGTCCAGGAGTGGTATAGCTGGGTCTTGATGTAGAACTATTCCCAGTTTTCTGAGAAACTGACAAATTGATTTCCAAAGTGGTTGTACAAATTTGGACTCCCACCATCAATGAAGAAGTGTTCCTCTTGCTCCATATTGTCATGTGCTGTCACTTGAGTTTTTGATCTTAGCCATTCTGACTGGTGTAAGTTAGAATCTCAGAGTTGTTTTGATTTGCATTTTTCTGATGACTAAGGACATTTCTTTAGGTAGTTCACAGCCATTCGAGATTCCTCTGTTAAGAATTCTCTGTTTAACCGGGCAGTGGTAGCACACACCTTTAATCCCAGCACTTGGGAGGCAGAGGCAGGCAGATTTCTGAGTTCGAGGCCAGCCTGGTCTACAGAGTGAGTTCCAGGACAGCCAGGCCTACACAGAGAAACCCTGTTTCGAAAAAACAAAAAACAAACAAACAAACAAAAAAAGAATTCTCTGTTTAGCTCTGTATCCCATTTTTAATTGGGTTATTTGGGTTTTTGTTGTCTAAATTCTTGAGTTCTTTATAAATTTTGGATATTAGCCCTCTGACAGATATAGGACTGGTGAAGATCCTTTCCCAATCTGTAGGCTGCTGTTTTCCCCTAATGACAGTGTCCTTTGCCTTACAGAAGCTTTTCAGGTTCATAAGGTCCCATTTACCAATGTTGATCTTGCAGCCTGAACCATTGGTGTTCATCTTTTTTTTACCAATACTCAAGAGATCATAGGAACAGCAAAATTTGAGACAAAATTTCTTCTTGTGTGTCCTATATCCCCTGAGCCACAAGGGGGAGCAGAAGCCCAGGAACATGCAGAGAGACTAGCATGCCCAAGATTATCTTAGACTTTTGCAGTTTTTGGAGTTGTGGCTGTAAAGGAATAGCTGACTGCTCCCTGGCATCCACATCCTCCTTCTTCTCCAACAGAAAGGTCAGCATTGTTTCTAAACACTGAGACAAGCAGAACAGAATCTCCCTAGGAGGAGAAGGAGGGTAAGCAACCTTGGTAAGGAGTGACGTGGGGTAGGAAGGCTGGGTACACATTTTGCCAAGAGGATGGTGTGTGCTTGTCTCAGTTTGTGAAGGGCAAGTTGAGCCATCCCTGACCCAAATAGCTCACGCCACAGTGTCCTATCCCCGCACAGAAATGCAACTCTGGGATTGGCCAAACCAACCCTGAATGACAAGACACCCTCTCTTTCCCATCATCCAGGGGTTCCTGTTACCCAAGCACCTGTGTTTCTTTTCTGTTGTTGTGATAGAATGCCCTGACAAAAGCAACCCAGGGGAGAAGGGGCTTATTTTCACTCACAGTTTCACGTTACAGTCTATCCTTGCAGGAAAGTCAAGGGAGCAGAATTGAAGCAGCTAGTTATGCTGCTGCTCATCGGGATTTCTCCCTGCTCACACAGTTCAGGATCCCCTGTCCAGTGCATGTTGTCACAACACACTGGTCTTCCCAATAATTAACCCAGTATAGACCAACCTGATCTAGACACTTCATACCCAGGTGATTCTACACACTGCCATATTGACAGTCAAAAGTAACCTAAGCTTAATACCCAGAGACCAAAGGGTGGAAGGAAGACCAGACATCCCCAATTTGTCCTCTGACTTCCATCTGTGCACACCAAATAAATACATGCAAACTAATAAGGTGGAAAGTAACTGAGGAAGAGACCTGATATCAACCTCCGGCCTGTACATGCATGCCATGTGCACATATAAACATGTTTTAAGCACATACCTCATACACTGACTGTTCAATCAGCGGGTTCGTTTGATTGGTCTTTTACTTTTTCTATTTGATTTGAGACAGGGTCAAGTATATCACAGGCTGGCCTTAAACTCATTAGACAGCCAAGAGTGACCTGGAATCTCTTCCTCTACCACCTTTTCCATTACAACCACCCTGAGTCCTGTCAACGGTGTCTCCCACTATGGGTTTGCATATTTCCCTGATGGCTAAATATGTTGAACATTTTTTTTCAATGTGCATGCTAGCCATTTGTGTATCTTCTTTTTTAAAAAGTTTTTAAATTATGTGTATATGTGTGTGTAGTCTCTGTGTGAGTTTGTACACATATGTTCAGGTGCTGTACAGTAAGGGATTGACTCCATTTTTCTTTTAGTTAAACAATGTTAGACTTTGATCATGCCCTTAGCTAGAAGTCGCCTTGTTTGTTTGTTTTCTTAATTAGTACTTCGTCAATAATCTTGTGAATTACACATTGTAAATTGTTTCCATTGTCCCAAGAATTAATTGACCATAAAATGTTTCATGACTTGTTAACTGTCTGTCCACAAACTCATAGAATGTACCTTTCCCACCATCATAAAAATAACTGCAAAATTCAATTTTTTTTTAATCACTTGCTTGCTTGTTACAAAAGGGCCCTCTTGCTTCTGGTCTATGCTGCTTTATTTTCCTGACAAAGGAGAATGTAAGTCTGGCCTGGCCATAAAGATAAAACTTTGCCTTGCAGCATCTTGGTATTAGCTCTGGTTTTCGACACCATAGCATAGAAGAGGGTCAGATCCCCAGGAACCAAAGCTACAGGCAATCGTAAGCCTCAAGTTAGGTGCTAAGAACTGAACTCAGGTCCTTGGGAAGATTGGCAAGTCCTCTGACCACTGAGCCATCTCTATCCCTGGGGAACTGCTTATTCAGTCTCATGTCTTTCCTTGAATTACCTGTCCTGCTTGTTTCTATGAGTCTGCCATATATTGTAGATGCAAGCTCCTACACGGGGATAAGATTTGTCAATACTTTCTCCCATTCCACAGGTTTCCCTTTCACTTTGTCTTGAGGCAGGGCCTTGATATGTAGCCCAGACATGGGACTTGATAGCTCACAGTGGTAAAATGATATGGCCTTCCTCATCTTGAAAATGTCACCAACCAGCCGGGCAGTGGTGGCACACGCCTTTAATCCTAGCACTTGGAAGGCAGAGACAGGTGGATTTCTGAGTTCGAGGCCAGCCTGGTCTACAGAGTGAGTTCCAGGACAGCCAGGGCTATACAGAGAAACCCTGTTTTGAAAAACAAACAAACAAACAAACAAAAAGTCACCAACCAAAATGGTGGCCATGTCACATGGCTGTTGCCATTTTGATGAGGCAACTAGCCAAACTGACAATAAAGCCTCATGGTTACTTTTTTGCTTGTAGTGAACTCAGCTCCAAGACCCTCTGTGATGATTTTATCCAGTTATTCCTGGGCTGGAGAGATGGCTCAGCGGTTAAGAGCCCTTACTGCTCCATGGCATGTAGGAAAAGGGGAATTCTAGACCCAGAGATAACAGGCAGGGAGTTAAACTTAGCATCATTTATCTCCTACCACATGGCCATCAGTCAGCCAGGAAAACCTGAGAGAAAAGAGGCCTTCTTTTAAAATTGTGTGTGTGCATGCGCGCATGGGCTTGCCATGGCGTACTTGTGGAGGTCAGAGGACAACTTCATGTTTTCCTAGCTCAGTGTTTTACTCCAGAGTCAGTAACAAGAGAGCGATACCTTCAGACCATTGTCACGCTGCTGGAGGAAGCCTGTTAAAACTACCCAAACTCTTCTAATATACTGCCCAAAATGTATAGTGTCGAATTTTTAACATATCATTCATTATCCAAGAACTGAGAAAACCTCACTCTAATGAGAAAAGGCAGGAATAGATGGAAACTCCCAGGATGTCAGACATGGGAACTAAGTTAGGGTTTCATTGCTGTGAAGACCCACCATGACTACGGCAACTCTTATAAAGGAAATTATTTAATTGGGGTTGGCTTATGGTTTCAGAGGTTCAGTCCATTTTCGTCAGGGCAGGGAGCACAGCAGCACGCAGGCAGACATGGTGCTGGAGAAGAAGCTGAGAGTTCTACATCTTGATCCTTGGGCAGCAGGAAGTGATCGTGCCAGACTTGGCAAAGATCAAGAATAGGAAACTTCAAAGCCCACTTCCTACAGCTAGACCACACCCCCTCCAACAAGGCCACACCCCCTCCAACAAGGCCACACCCCCTCCAGCAAGGCCACACCTCCTCCAGCAAGGCCACACCTCCTCCAGCAAGGCCACACCTCCTCCAGCAAGGCCACACCTCCTAATAGTGCCACTCTTTATGGCCAAGCATTCAAACCCTTGAGTCTATGGGGGCCATTCCTATTAAACCACCAGAGGAAATGTCTGAAAAGGATTGGAAACAGACATCAGAAAGTGACTTGGGAGAGACTGTGGACACACTTGAAGCAAGGGGGAAAAAGTTTCAGTTAAAGCCAGGCATGATGGTTGTCTTAGTCACTGCTTTATTGCTGTGAAGAGACACCATGATCACGGCAACTATTATAAGAGAAAGCATGTAACTGGTGGCTTGCTTACAGTTTCAGAGAGTTGACCCATCATCACCGTGGGAGAGAGCACCACAGCATGCAGGCAGACACTGGAGTAATAGCTGAGAACTACATCTTGATACATCGGTAGAGAGAGACTGGGCCCAAGTCACTGGGCATGCATTCTTGAAACCTCAAAGTCCACTCCCAGTGACATACTTCCTCCAAGACCACACCTCTTATCCCTTCTACTCCTTTCAAATAGTGACATTCCTTGATGACTAAGCATTCAAATGTACGAGCCTATGGGGGCTATTCTCAAACATCGCAGAGCTACGCACCTGTAATCTTGGCCCTCAGTAGACTGAGGCAAGAGGATTCTTGAGAGTTCAAGTCCAGCCTGAGGTACATAGGCTATGTCTCAAATAACAATTAGGTTTCAGGGGGAAAAAAAGAAAGAAGGAAGGAAGGAAGGAAGGAAGGAAGGAAGGAAGGAAGGAAGGAAGGGAAAAAGAAAGGAAAGGAAAGAGCTAAGTGAAAAAATATAGAAAATAAAAAAACTAAGACCAGGGACATAGCTCAGTTAGCCTTTGGTAGACTACTTGCCTAGCTGTAATAATGAAGCCCCTGTACGACAGAGCTAAGGCATGGCAATGTTCACTTGTAATCTCAGTATTGGTGGTAGAGGCAGGAGGATCAGAAATCTAAGGCCATTATCCATTGCATAGTGAGTTCAAGGCTAGCCTGAACTACATGAAATTAAGTTCCAGGGCAGATGAAAACTGTTTCAAAAACAATGAACAGAGGACTGAAGAAATGACTCAGTGGTTAAAAGTGTGAACTGCTCTGGCAGACGACCAAGTGTGGTTCCCAGCATCCATATCAAGTAGCTCCCAGCCATCTACAACAGCAGCTTCAGGGAGACCTGATGCCTCTGGCTTGTGAGAAGAACACACACACACACATGCCGATAATACAAACATACTGCTAATGCACACACATGGCTTACACACATGTGCACACACACACACTCACCACTAACACGCCGCTAACATACATACATACAGACAGACAGACAAACAGACACACACTCACACACACACACACACACCCGATAATGCACACATACTGCTAACACACACATGGCTTACACACATGTGCACACACACACTCACCACTAACACGCCGCTAACATACATACATACAGACAGACAGACAAACGGACACACACTCACACACACACACACACCTGATAATGCACACATACTGCTAACACACACATGGCTTACACACATGCACACACACACACTCACCACTAACACACCGCTAACATACATACATGCATGCATACAGACAGACAGACAGAAACACACACACACTTAAGAGTAACGTGTGAAGAGATAGTTCAGCGCTTGTACTGCTCTCCCACAGGACCAGAGTTCAGTTTCCAGCCCTCACACCAGGAATTTCATAATTGTAATTCCAGGTCCAGGGGTTTTGACACCCTCTTCTGGCCTCCACAAATAATGCACTCACGCTGGGCAGTGGTGGCGCACGCCTTTAATCCCAGCACTTGGGAGGCAGAGGCAGGCAGATTTCTGAGTTCGACGAGGCCAGCCTGGTCTACAGAGGGAATTCCAGGACAGCCAGGGCTACACAGAGAAACCCTGTCTCGAAAAACAAAAAACAAAAAACAAAAACAAAACAAAACAAAAAAAAAGCACTCACACGCACAAACATACAATCACATACACACACAGGTTTACAAATAAAAATTAAGATAGTAATAGTATAACTGTTTACAGCAGCGATTCTCAAGATGAGGCTCACAACCCCATTGGCAATCTTCTATCTCCAAAAAAAAAATTTACATTACAATTCATAATAGTAGCAAATTTACAGCTATCAAGGAGCAAATAATTTTATGGTTGGGTCACCACAACATGAGGAACTGTACTAAAAGGACGGTGGAGAACCACTGCTTTAAAGGGTGGAGAATGATTCTTCCCGTGTCCAGCTCCAATAGGCAGAGCATTCTTTTCCATGATGGCAGGTCTAACAACAAGAGTGACAGGCCCATGTCTCCAGGAGTGCCATTCAGTGGCTGCCAGGAAGGCTAGGGGTGTGGTGGCACCAGGCAGTGGGAAGCAGTTATCTCAGGTCCCGTCTAGGAGTTGAGACGACCCACCCCATTTGCCTCTGAAGAAAACCACTCTCTGACCATTCTGGACAGGCCAGCTCAGAAGAGCAGCCAGGGCACACTAACAGCTTGCAGAACACCCCTCAGCACCCCTTCCTTCCTTCCCTCTGTCTGTCTGTCCATCCATCCGTCCATCTGTCTTTGTTTTTGTTTTCTTTTTGGTTTTTGGTTTTTCAAGACAGGGTCCTTCCGGGTAGCCCTGGCTATCCTGGAACTCACTCTTTAAATTAGGCTGGCCTCAAATTTAGAGCTCCACTTGCCTCTGCCTCTTGAGTGCTGGGATTAAAGGTGCAGGCCATCATTTCCAAACTTTGGGTCCTTTCTTTCTTTTTTTTTGGTTTTTCGAGACAGGGTTTCTCTGTGTAGCCCTGGCTGTCCTGGAACTCACTCTGTAGACCAGGCTGGCCTCGAACTCAGAAATCTGCCTGCCTCTGCCTCCCAAGTGCTGGGATTAAAGGCGTGCGCCACCACTGCCCGGCGCCCGTCCTTTTCTTGAATGTGAATATACTGAGGTTCTTTTGTGTTAAATACAAAATAAAAAACCACACTAGATGGGGTCAGAATGGACTGGAGAAGACAAGATAAATGGGTGGACTTGGAGTTAGATTAGCAGGGCTCTCACTTTCAACAACATGAAGACAACGGACTAACCGGAGGCAGTGAACAGCACCTCGGGGCCAGAAGTGGGACACAGTCTATGCCTTGTTATGGAAGAGGGGAATGGGCGGTGAAGTGGAGCGAGAGATTGACAGCCACGGGGGAATTTCACCGAAATTAGACGGGAGTCTATATAATTCTAGCAGCCGACTGAGCCCCACCAGTGCTTCCTGTGCTGGGGTGGAGCACGGGGCCTTGTGCGTGCCAGGCAATCGCCATCCTGAGTTATACTCCCAGGCCCGTAATCAAACTTCTGAAAAACCAGAGACAGCAAAAAGTACCCTTGAGGAAAATGAAAGGGAAGTGATGTCCTACCCACAGAGAAAACCAGTTCCGTTGACAACAGATTGTTCATCCCAAACCGTGAAAACCAAAAGGAAGCAGGAGAAGGGTGCTAAAGAACTGTGAACCCAGAACTCTGTATCCAGTAAAAATACCCAAATAAAGGGGGGGGGGGACGAGCATTATAAAAATTATATATGTGTGTTGCATGTATGTTTAGCGTACACACAGTTGTGTGAGTGTGTGTGTGTGTGTGTGCATGCATGTAGATGTGTTGGCACACATACAGAAGCCAGATGAGGATGTTGGGCACCCTGATCACTGAATCCAGAGTGAGGTGGGCAGACAGCAAGTCCCAGAAATAATTTTGTCTCTCCCTGACACAGCACTCAGGTTGCAAGGGTTTGTGCTCAGGTCTGACTTTGTACCTGGGTGTTGAGGATTTGAACTCAGTTCCTCAGCCCTATTGCCTCAAGCCCTGTTACCCATTGAGCCATCTCCTCAGTCCATGTAAAGAACAATTACAAATAATTCATGTAAGCCATCTGGTAGAGCATAGGCTTTACAGTTTACTTAATGTCCTGGGTTCAAACAGTCCCCAGCACCAGAAAAAAACCTCATGAATTAAAGGAACTTTTGTTTTGTTTTGTTTTGGTTTTGGTTTTTTGAGACAGGGTTTCTCTGTATAGTCTTGGCTGTCCTGGGACTCACTCTGTAGACCAGGCTGGCCTCAAACTCAGAAATCCACCTGCCTCTGCCTCCCAAGTGCTGGGATTAAAGGCGTGCGCCACCACGGCCCGGCTCTTGTTGCTGTTGTTGTTGTGTTATTTAGCTGGAACCCCTGCACAAACCAGGAAACCTCCCCCCACCCTGTCTGCTCTTCTTCACTCAACCCCAACCCACACAGGGAAAACTCTGTACTAACACATCATCACCCCTTGGCTCTGTGTTTCCGTGACCAGTCCAAGAGTGCCTACCCAGGGACTCAGTTTTTGACCATATACGGGCACAATCCCAGCTCCTAGCAGACAGGTCATCACTCCTCACCTAAGCTCTATAAAAACCCCTTGCTTAGACCAGGTACATGGCTTTCCTTGTGAGATCGGTGAACCCATGGGAGAGCTGCCTCCCAATAAACCTGCCTTTATAATCTCAATTTGGCTTCAATTGGTTTGTTGTGTCCTTGGAGAAAATCTATTAGTTGTCTGGTTTTGTTTGTTTTTCAAGACAGGGTTTCTCTGTGTGGCCCTGGTTGTTCTGGAACTTTCCAGGATCTCATATAACCCAGGCTAGCTTTGAACTCCCCATGTAGTCAAAGATAAGCTTGAACTCCTGACCCCCCAGGTCTCCACCTCCAAAATGCTGGAAGTGATGGTTAGAATTAATATATCAACTTGTCAGAATCTAGAACCACCTGGGAGATGGGCCTTTAAGTATGCCTTAAATTTTTAAAAATTGTGTCTGGATAGCTCAGCAGTTAAGAGCCCTGATTGCTTTTCCAGAGGACATGGCTGGATTCGGTATCCAGCACTCACTTGGTGGTTCCTGGGAATGTAATGTCCTCTTCTGGCCTCCATGGGTACTGGGCATACATGTGATACACATAATGTACATGCAGACATACATCTTTCTTTAAAAGAGAGGAAGAAAGAACCCTATCCATTGTGCTGGGAAAGGCGTGACAGCAAAAATAGGTGGCCTAGTAGTCCAGAAGCAGAACAGGAAGTGGGCCAAGCTCCCAAGCCTCAAGGCCTACCCTACTGACCCACTTCCCCTGTCGAAGGTCAGCCTCCTAGCAACATTCTAAAAGAACCCCGTCAGTTGAAGATGCTATTTAAACACATAAGTGGAGAAGAGGAAGGAGGTTCTGGGGGAGGCATTGCATGACCATGTTAATGTGCACGCAGGGAGACTCTCTCCCCTGGGTACATGCATGACCCAAGCAGCACAGCGGATTGGCTTGGACAAGTCCTTGGGCACCCAGATGGCCAAGGAAGCTGATGATGGGCAAAGAGTGGGTCCACCTTGTTCCCAGCATGAGGCAGCGCCTGGAAACTCTGAGAAGCAGCTGGGCACTTGTGAGCACTGGCAGGTTACATACGCCACGCCTTACGCTGAGATAATGAAAACGGAATTTCATTTTATTCCTAAGTTTGGTGAAGCTCAGAAGGATGGGCTGTAGCTGCCTTTCCCAAAGTCTTTGGATACACTTGCTCTTCAGACCGGGTGTCCAGACCACTTTGGGTGAGTGGCCAGTTCTACAAATACTAAAAAGAAATTTTTTTCATTGAGAGATTTTACTATTTTAAAATTACTCCTCAGGGCTGAAGAGATGACTCAGCATTTAAGAGCACTGGCTGCTCTTCCAAAAGACCCAGGCTTAATTCCCAGCACCTACATGGCAGCTCACAACTGTAACTTCTGTTCCGGGGGACCCGACCCTTCACACATGCAGGCAAAACACCAATATACATAAAATAAACATTAAAAATTATTTAAAAAATTATTCCTCATCATAATCCACACATTTAATTTTTCCCATTATTTTCTTTTCATTAGAGTTGGAAGACAGCTAATGTTCATATTTATTTTAACCACATTTTAAAAGATGTCATTTGATCATTTTGATTACATTAGTCAAGTCTTTCATTGGTTGCAAGTGGAAAACAAAGCTCAAATATGTCTGGGGGTATATAGTCCAATGGTAAAGTGCATGAAGATGGCTCAGTGGATAAAGGAGCTTGCTGCCAAAACTGACAACCTGAGTTCAACACCTTGAACCCCCATCATGAAAAGAGAGGACCAACTCTTAATGAGGTCCTTTGGCCTTCACACAAACAATATGACAAACAAGTGTGTAAGTGTCCTCCAACACATGATACACACACACACACATATCTGAAAACACACAATAAGTTCCATCTTTATAGAAGAAGAGGAGAAGGAAGAGAAGACAAAGGAAGAAAAAGTTGTTCAATGAGAAAACATTTGATCACGTTTGGCCTTGGGAATCCAGTGGCTCAGTCTTGAGAGCCTCATGCTTGCTATTTGTGTATCAGAAAAGTCCATTTTCAACAAAGAATTAGGAAAAGCTCCAGAGGGTATAGAAAGATGGCTCAGCAGTTAAGGACACTGGCTGCTCTTCCAGAGGACCTCAGTTCCGTTCCTGAACCTGGATGGCAACCATCTGTAACTCCAGTTCCAGGGGACCCGATGCCCTCTTCTGGCCTCCAGGATATTGCATGTTCATAGTGCACATGATATATGTAGGAGAAACACCCATACAAATCAGATACTTGAGAATAAAACGTGAGAATAAAAGAGACACAGAGAGAAGCAGAGGTGGGTCCCGGGGGGGATGGTGAGTGGGAGACCAGAGGAGCGTATTTCAAGATCACATCCTTGAACTAATCCTAAGGACTAAGGGAATATCGGGCTTTTATAAGTTTGGGGGCCTGACAGGAAGTTTCACAACACATGATTTATTTCAACCTAGTAGTGTACATGACAACGATCATGGAAGAGCCAGGGCCTGGTTGGGGTCATAATTTAAGGGCGGCTGATAAGCCATAGCACAGACAGCTTCTAAACCTTCTGTCGTAGTGAGAGAGAGAGAGAGAGATTCTTCTGGGAGGTTGGCTGATGTCTTCTGTCTAAAGATGCAGGCCCTTGGCAACTGTTCTTATGTAAGTACAGGGGGATAGACCACAGCTGCTAGCCAGATGTACCAGCACGTGCCTGGTATCCCAGCAGCCACAGAGGGCTTGAGGATCAGTAGTTCAAAGTCATCCTCTGCTGCATTAGCCTGCGCTACCTCAGACTCCGTCTGAAAACAACAGAGCTTAGACAGGACTATCACCACTAGCTTCAAGAGCTCGCTGTTCGTTCTCTTTCTTATGTCTGTCCAACTTCTTCCTTTGACAATTTACTAAGTTGATTCACTTCATTTACAAGGTATTATCCCAGCCTGGAGCCTTCTGATTTCTTTTAAAGATCTTTCAGCTCTGGGAGTTTCTCAGGGCTTTTTGTTGTTGGAGCTATACTCCAGACACACTTCCACTCCCTGTGAAAACAGACATTTTAAACGGAAAGCATCCTTGCCTACTTGGGTCATCAGCAAAACTAGGAAAACCAGAGGTGGCTCAGTCTTCTAAAAGACATCTTAGTGAGTAAAGTCGTTCTGAGGAAAGGGTTCCAATCTCCATCTAGCAGCCACAGCACAGGCGTGTCTCTGACATGTCCACACGTGTCCTGGGCGTGGACTCACTCCACGGATCTCAGAAGCCTGGAGATTCAAGGTCTGTTTCAGGTATCACTATGGTTTGGTAAAAAAGAGAAAAGGGCTTATGTATGAAACTGCAAATCCCAAAGACCCGTTACCTGTTTAGCAGCGGCCTCCTTCATTGTTACGGTTGACCAGTTGTGATGCAACCATTTAAGGACGCACCAGGAAGAAGATCTAAGGGCTTCTTTCCCTCTAATCTCTGGCTTTAGGGACCGAGGCGTTAAACCTCCAGGCTGTAACATTCCATTTACCTTCGTAATTCACTGCGTCTGGGCCCAACCCCAGTATCCAACCCAGAATTGATAGAGAAGGAAGAGAGGACCTGAGGAGATGCAAACGCCACGGGGCAATGCAGGAGGAGGGATTTAAAATGAAAATAGGGCTTTTTAATACTTTTCTACTTGGATCCTTGTTTTTACGTGTCTTCCTTTTCCCCTCCCCCTCCCCCTCTTTTCTCATTTTGGTCTTCTTGTGTGGATGTCTAAGAATCAGTGTCTCTCCCTCCACCATCTTCCTCTCATTTCCTTTCCCTCTTTTTGAGGTCAAGGTCTCATGTTGCCGAGAACACCCCCAAACTCACCATATAGCTGAGAATGGACTTGATCCTGGACTCATGGTCCTTCTGATCTCCCTCCTCTTTGAGATTATAAGAGAACAAAAACATTTTTAAAAAATACAGAGTCTTACTCTGTAGCCCTGGCTAGCCTATAAAACTTGTTATACAGACTGGGCTGTTTCACAGGGATCTTCCTGCCTCTACATACTGAGTTGTAGTTATGGACATGCGCCACCATGCCTAGCAAACAAAAAGGCTTTTTTTTTTTTTTTTTGGTTTTTTGAGACAGGGTTTCTCTGTGTAGCCCTGGCTGTCCTAGAACTCACTCTGTAGACCAGGCTGGCCTCAAACTCAGAAATCCACCTGCCTCTGCCTCCCAAGTGCTGGGAGTAAAGGCGTGCGCCACCACTGCCCGGCACAAAAAGGCTTTTTTAAAAATGTGTTCTTAAAATACCAGTTAATTCAAAGAGTTCTAAAAATAGGAATTTTAAGTCCTGGATGAAGGCTTGAGTCTTCTTTAGGAAGTAGAAGCTTGGGGAGGTCAAATTGTTCTACAAAAAAAAAAAAAAAAAAAAAAATGGAAAGAATTTCATGTATTCATTTTTTTTTTTCCATTGCTTTGTTTTTCTGTTCTGAGGGTGAGCCAAGAGCGGAGTGCAGGGGTGGAGGCAGTCGGGAACGGCTGGGTCTGGAGCTTGAGGCTAAGTTAAGACTGTGGTTCTTGCCCCTGACTGTTCATGGTAGACCATCACCCACTCAGAGCCTTGGGACCATTCTTGGTATGAAAACTATGGGATGGACTGATGGCAGGGGAGAGTCAGACTGCTGAATGAAGACCAAGAATTCAGCAGAGGCAGCCAGTGGACCATGAACCCACAGCTCCATAGGGAGGGAGTATACAGCGATCTTGGCCGGGACTTTGGTTTCCTTCTCCCTGGGGGGTGGAATATGATCAGGCCGCTCTTAGCTGGATCTGTCTGGAACTAATCATACCTGGGATGTACAGTGCACATCACGTCTTTGCAAGATGCCTTTATTGAGCAACATCCAATCAGAACACCAGAAAAGAGAGTCACACGGAAACCACCATGTTCAGCAAGAGTGTGCAAGTGTGATCGCCTTAAGAGGCTAGAGCAGGAAGACCCTGAGTTCCAGGCCAGTCTGGGGGTACATAGCAGGATCCTGTCACAGAACAAGACACGGAAGGTGAGCACGAATGTGTTAAGATCCTAGTTGGGGGGCTGGAGAGATGGCTCAGTGCTTAAGAGCACTGACTGCTCTTCCAGAGGTCCTGAGTTCAATTCCCAGTACCCACATGGTGGCTCACAACCATCTGTAATGGGATCTGATGCCCTCTTCTGGTGTGTCTGAAGACAGCGACAGTGTACTCATATTCATAAAACAAATAAATAAATCTTTTTTTTTTTTTAAGATCCTAGTTGGGTCCTCTACTATGTAACATTTTTTAAATAGCTATTTGCTATGACAGGGGCCATGCACTACCACATAGAAAGCTTCTCTAAAAGCCTTAATAATTAATCAGGGAACTAATAAGTGGCTTCATTTAAGCCCCCTCTGCTGCATAGCTTCTCACGCTGGCTCTGGTCCAAGCTGCTATATGCTTGCAGAAAAATTGCTGGCTGAAGTTGCATATCCCATGATGTATTAAAACTCTTCTACTTTCTCTGTTAAGATTCTGGTATTAACTGAGTGCATTAACACAGTCTTCCAATCCCAGTACCTGGGAGTCTGAGGCAGGAGAATCTCAAGTTGGAAGTCAGACTGGGCTATGTAGTTCTCCCCACCCCTAAGTACCCCCAAACCAAAAGCAAACCAAAAGAGCACTTTCATGTTAAAGGAAAGTGAGTATTCAAGACTATTGAGGGCTGGTGACTCAGTGCGGTGGATAAAGATGCTCCTGTTTGGGTGTGCTGCTACAGAGGCCAGAGGAGAATGTCAGGTGTCCTGCTGTCTTATCCCTTGAGACAGGATCTCTCACTCAGTCTGGATCTATGCTGGCAGCCAGGAAGGCCAGCAATTCTTCTGCATAGGATTACACCTGACTTGTTTTCTGTCGTTGTTGGCGGTTTGAACTTGTATCTTCCCTCCAGCCATCTGGGTTCTTCCAATAAGCGATTTCAGCATGTGCTTTCCCTGTGTGTTCTGTCCTCCATCCGCTGCCCTTGTGACCACAGTTAGGACAGTTGAACATTTTCCTTTAGTCAGGGCATGGATCCCATCAGGAGTCCCTCACTGTCATGGCTTCACGTGAACTTAACCACCTCCTAATACTCATACGGGGCTTTTGGGCTTTGATGTGAATATGGGGGAAAGGCCTGAGAACTGTCATCTGCTGGTGTGGGCTTCAATCCATATATAAAAGCTTGAGAAGCCATCGACCTATGGTAGAAGCTCCAGTCTGGGTCTAAGGCCAGAGATCAATGTCAAAGGCTTCAAGTGGAGAGCAGACTCTGCCATACCCACTCTTTGTTCTCTTCAGGCCCTCAGTGGATTGGGTGAAGCTCTCCTGTTAGGGAGAGGGGAGTGCAAGGCTTCTTCCCTCATCAATCGCTGGTTTGAACATGGGCCTATCTAGGGACATTAACAGCTACACTTAGAACAAACACATAGCCTGATAGCTCTGGTTCCCTATGGCCACGAAGCAAACACCACAGACCCTATTTTATTATCAGACTTAACTGTACACGTGTGGGTATGTGCACACATGCGTGTGATACCCAAGTGTGGTCATGTGTGTGGAGGCCAGATGTTAGTGTCAGGTGTCTTCAATTGCTCTTTGTCTCATTTTTGAAACAGGGTCTCTCACTGACTGCAGGGCTCGGTGATTTGGCTAGACTGGTTGTTCATCAGGGCTCAGAGATTCCCTCCTCCACCTTGCAAGCATATGATTACAGACACATACCCCCACACTTGGCTTTTATGTGTATGCTGGGAATTGAACTCATGCCCACCTGCTTGTGTAGCAAACATGTTACCAACTGAACCATCTCTCTAACCCCTAGGCTTTGTTAAACTTTATGCCTGACAAGTCATATCTTGAAGTCATATCAAAGCTTGATCATATCTTCTTGCTGGTTGGGTCACATTTCTGAAATCCAGATGCTTGAATGTATGGATACATTTTTTTTTTTTTTGAGATAAGATCTGATTATGTACCCTTGGCTGCCATGGAATTCTCTATGTAGATCCAGCTGATCTCAAACTCACAGAGATCCACCTGCTTCAGATTCCTCGGGGCTGGGATTAAAGGCTGCTGGTATGAGTACAGTTTTAAACTACTTTATAAGCTATGTAAGATAATTATGAAATAGATGCCCTGGAAGCTGACAAAAAACTAGATCAGTGCATGAGTAGGCTACCTTTTCTTCTCCTTCTCCTTCTCCTTCTCCTTCTCCTTCTCCTTCTCCTTCTCCTTCTCCTTCTCCTTCTCCTTCTTCTTTTCCTTCTCCTTCTCCTTCTCCTTCTTCTTTTCCTTCTCCTTCTCCTTCTCCTTCTCCTTCTTCTTTTCCTTCTCCTTCTCCTTCTCCTTCTCCTTCTTCTTTTCCTTCTCCTTCTCCTTCTCCTCCTTCTCCTTCTTCTTTTCCTTCTCCTTCTCCTTCTTTTCCTTCTCCTTCTCCTTCTCCTTCTCCTTCTTCTTTTCCTTCTCCTTCTCCTTCTCCTTCTCCTTCTCCTTCTCCTTCTCCTTCTTCTTGAGAAAGCTCTTGAACGTAGCTCAGGGTACCCTCAATCTCTATCCTGTGTCAGCGTTTCAAGTGCTGGGATTACCTGCATGTACCACCCGGCCCTGAGATACTGTTAATGAAAAATTTTAGCCTGGTAGTGCTGCTGAACTCCTTTAACCCAAGCACTTTGGAGGCAGAGGCAGAGGCAGAGGCAGAGGCAGGTGGATCTCTGAGTGTGAGGCCATGAGTTTGAGGCCAGCCTGGTCTACAGGGTGAGTTCCAGGATAGCCAGGGCTACACAGGGTAACCCTGTCTCAAAAAACCCAAAATAAAATAAAACTCATGACACTCTTGCCTTTCCCCTGAGTGCTGGGCTTACAGGTTTATGCCACTATGCCCAGCAGCAGGTAGTATACTTAGTGTTGCAAGCAATGGAAACATTAGTTTAGGCAGAGAAGCAAATGTATTGCGTGGAGAGGTGGTAGTCTAGGTTTACAGCTGGTTTCATTTGAGACTGTTTGAGTGGTCCAGCAATGAGGGCCTTGGTTCTCCATATGAGGCCAGTTCAGAACAGCAGCCATGGTAAGCTATCCAAATTTTAAAGAGGCCCATTTCCCCTAATGATCCTAGGAGAAAAGTCCTAGCAATAAATTAGCTTTGTTTAGGCCCATCTATCAAACAACCACTATGACCATATGGACAGAACTTACTCCTATTAGGACTTGACCATATGTCCCCAACATAGTCAGAGAAGAAAGAAGAGCTCTGGCTGCCAGCATAACCACATGAATAACCCCAAGAATAACCATCTCTGTTTTCCTGTGTCTAGGACTTTCTCGTGCCTAGCTCAGTAAGAGCTAAAACTGAGGCACTCAGGTCAAACCAAGCAGCTGGCTCCTTACCCTCTTAGCAACCCAAAGGAGGGTGGGCAGATAAGCACCCATCTTTTCTTTCTTTCATGTCTTTTTCCTTTTCTGATTTTTCTTGGGGGGGGGGGCAGGGTTTCTCTGTAACAACCCTGGCTGTCCTGGAACTCACTCTGTAGATCAGCTGGCATAGAACTCAAGAGATCTGTCTCTGCCTCTGTTGAGATTAAAGATGTGTACCACTGCTGGATTTCTTAAAGTCTCTCTCTCCCTGCCCCTCCCCCACCATCCATGTTTTTGTGTGTGTGTGTGTGTGTGTGTGTGTGTGTGTGTGTGTGTCTACACATGGTGGGGGGCATGTTCGAGCTAGAAGACAATGAAGGGTGGTAGTCTGTTTTAGAGCAGAGTCTCTTTGTTTTTTATTTTTATTTATTTAAGATTTATTTATTTATTTTTATATGAGTACACTATAGCCATCCAAAGACACACCAGAAGAGGGCATTGGATCCCATTACAGATGGTTGTCACCCACCATGTGGGTGCTGGGAATTGAACTCAGGACCTCTGGAAGAGCAGTCAGTGCTCTTAACTGTTGAGCCATCTCTCCAACCCCTCTGTTATTTTTCTTTGTGTACACCAGACTAGATGGATTTTATTGCTGTGAAGAGACACCATGACTAAGGTAATTCTTATAAAGGAAATTTGGGGCTGGCTTAAAGTGGCAGAGGTTTAGTCCATTATGTAATGGAGAGAAACACAAAAGCATGCAGCTAGACATGGTGCTGGAGGAGAGTTCTCATTTGATCCAAAGGCAGCAGAGACTGTGCCACACTGCATAGGAGACCTCAAGGCAGGTCTCCACAGTGACACTTCCTCCTACAAGGCAACACCTACTTCAACAAGGCCATGCCTCCTAACAGTGCTACTCCCTATGGGCCAAGCACTGAGACACTTGGGTCTATAGGGGCCATTCATGCAAACCACCACAATGGCCCACAAACTTCTGGGGAGTCTCCTGTTTTCATCTTCATCTCCCTGTAGGAATGCTGGGACTACAGAAGTGTCCACTTGCTGTCTAGCTTTCATGTGTTCTAAGGCTTAGTTTTACCCACCAAGCTCTTTTCCCACCCACCACCTATATCTTTGGAGTTCCAAAATGCAACATTTACCTTTTGCTATCCTTCCCAGAAAGCATAAAAAGAACTGTTTGCAACAAAGTATTCTGGGACAGAATTGGAATTCTATCATATACTTGGTTTCATATGCCCTTACATTTGTTTCTAGAAAATTCCTGGCCCAGCAGTGGTGGTGGCACACACCTTTAATCCCAGCACTTGGGGGGCAGAGGCAGGCGGATTTCTGAGTTGGAGGCCAGCCTGGTCTACAGAGTGAGTTCCAGGACAGCCAGGGCTACACAGAGAAACCCTGTCTCGAAAAACAAAAACAAAAACAAACAAACAAACAAAAACAAAACAAAACAAAAAAAAAACAAAAAAAGAAAATTCCCTGTGCTAAAGACTTTTCTTTTTTAAAAAAGGGTCCCACTATGTAGCCCTGCCCTGCCAGGAACTCACTATAGAACACATTAGGCATGCATTGCCTTCCTCTGCCTACCAAGCTCCCAAGTGCTGGGATTACAGGTGTGCATTACCACACCCAGTTAAAATTTTATTATCTTCCTGAAAATGTTTTTTAACATTGTATTAACTGATACCTTTTTAGATGTCCCCATCACAAATTAACAATTGCCGCAGGGAAGAATTGGTCCCAGCACTTGTTTGCTGTGAGATGGCACAGGGGAGGGAGAGATGCCCCTCCCCCGCTTACCACCTGCTGCAGGCAAGAGAGCTGGCTCTACCACTCAGCAGCAGCAGCACCCAGGAGAGCTGGGCCTGTACCTCACCTGGGCAGCACAGTAGAGGTGACCCTGGTGGCTAAGGAGCAGGTGAGCCAGCCCTGAGGGCAGGAGAGCAGGAGAGTGGGCCCCACTCTTTGCTGGCTGCATCACTGGCTAAGCTAGCCGGGGCAGTGCTGCTCAGTTACTACCAAGGGCTTTGAGTTGCCCCTCACACCTTTATGAACTGCTCGAGCTCATGAAGGGACCAGTTCGGCAGATCTAAAGCTGCAAGGTCTCCACAGGGCAATAACAGGGTATCCAAGAGGTTAAATAATAAAAAAAATTAACAATTGCCTTGTTAATAACATATATTCATCTAAATGTAAAGAAAAGGCTTGGATTATGTATGATCCTAAGTATATATTTAAATATCATTTTTACAAGAAAACAATTTTTCAGATTGGCAATTTGCTCTCTCTCCTAAACAAATTTGGAAATATCTATCATTTGAAGTGTCACTAAACTAACTTCTTTCCTTCCTCTTCAATTTCCCAAGGTAATTAAAAATCAATATTAAAGTTTTGAGCAATTTTAAATTGGGCTGTATATTGTATCATGTTTCAGTCAAGGTACTCTGTAATTGAAAAAGCAACCAGAGTTTCCTTAGACAGTTGCATAATTTGATTTAAATGTCACTTTTTTTTGTTCCTGAGGAATGGTTCTGGCAATGTAGCCCAGGGTGGCTAAAAGCTGCCCTGTAGCCCAGGATGGTCTCAATTTTGTGATTCCCCCTGCTTCAGTCTCCCAAATTCTGACATTACAGTTATGTGTCATGATACTGATTTTAAATGTCATTTTTTTTTTCAAATACTCTGCCACTAGTCTAAACTCCTAGCTTCTTAAATGTCACTTACATTGTTTTTAAAAGATTTTGTGTGTGTGAGTTTTTGCCTGCATGTATGTCTGTGCACTACCTATGTGCCTAGGGCCTGGATACCCCTGGAACTGGATTTTCTGACAGCTGTAAGCCACCATGTGGGTTCTGGGAATTGAACCCAAGTCCTCTGGAAGAGCAGTCAGCACTCTTAACTGCTGAGCCGTCTCTCTAACCCCTTAACATACTATTTTTTTCATTATTTATTCACTTTACATCCCAATAACCCCCCTCCCAGTCTCCCTTCCCATAATTCCTCCCCCAACCTCCTCTCCTTCTCTTCTGAGGAGGAGGCCCTTTCCTGGGTGGCACGTCAAATCTCTGCAGGGTTAGGTACATCCTCTCCTACTGAGGCCAGACAAGGCAGCCCAATCAGGTGGAACAGGATCCACAGACAGGCAACAGATTCAGGGACAGCTCCCATTCCAATTGTTGGGGGACCCACATGAAGCCCAAGCTGTACATCTGCTACATATGTGTGGGGGGCCTATGTCCAGCCCATGCTAGCTCTTTGGTTGGTGGTTAAGTCTCTGGGAGCCCCCAAGGGTCCAGGTTAGTTGATTCTGTTGGCCTTCTTGTGGAGTCCCTTGTCCTCTTTGGGTCCCTCAATCCTTCCTTCAACTCTTCCACAAGACTCCATGAGCTCCATCTGATGTTTGGCTGTGGGTCTCTGCATCTGTTTCAGTCAGCTGCTGGGTGGGGCCTCACAGAGGACAGTTATGCTAGGATCCTGCCTGCAAGCATAGCAGAATATTGTTAATAGTGTTAGAGATTAGTTCTTGCCCACAGGTTTGGTCTCAGTTTGGGTATTTTAAAGCAATTATTACTCTTTTTCCAAAGCAAGGATGAGAACTTGTTAGATTTCTGAAAAACAAACTGTAAAGATACCACCCCACTGTACAAACAGGAGACTTCCTGAAAGTCTACAAGGACACACCAATCTAGTGTTAAGAATTTCCACTTTATGAAAGACCATTTAAAAATATTTTGTAACAACAACAAAAAAAAATGATCTATAAAGTCCTGTGAATAAAATCCTGTTCCTGTTGCCTGCAACTGAATGTTTTGAACAGCACGTCTCCATTTCATTTAGCAGAGCTTTCTGTTAGGAAAAATACACTAAAAAGTTGGTGCTACACTTTGGCTTGCCTGACTTGCTGCATTCACCATCTGTTGCTAGCAGTGGACTGCCCCACTCTGAATGGCCTAGAACAAGGGTACCATTCATCATCTCTCACATCCCAGCAGAGCAGGAGCTTGAGAGTCTCCCCCCACTGATTTGGCTCTGGTTCTTTCCTGAGGTGACAGCTAAGACAGCAGCCAAGGCTGTGATTGTCTGAAGGCCACTGGGAAGCTTCAAGGTTTTGTCATCTCCTAGCTTTTACGAAGAAGCAGCTGTCCTGACTGTCTTGACAGGACAACTGGCTTCCTCTCAAGAATTATCGAGGAAGAAACAACAATATTATTTCATCACTTATTTTAAGAAGTCAAACGCTATTTCCACAGCCGTCTCTCGTTTTCATAGGTCAGCTACGCTCACTGTAGAGAGCAGTCTGAGAGCATGGAAAGCTACAGGTGAAGATGGGGGGACTCTGGTGGAGGTTGACGAGTTATTATATTTACTTTTATAGTGTATTTTCAAGTGGGAACATGCATAGCTCCATGCTTTTGCCAAGCCCCCTTCCCTCCTAATAAATAATTTAATAAACATTTCAGAACAAAGCAGAATGGAACCTTCTGCCCTGAGTGCAGATTCAGCATTTTTAACATTCCTGTTTCTGAAACAGGGGTTGAGCTCTTTTCCCACAGAGGGGCTTAAACTCCTTCTGGATTTGATTTCTCCCTTATAAGCAGTTAGCTCAGAATCTTAAAAAAATCCAGTCAAGGGTCTTTTCTAATTGAAGGGCTACAGGAAGGAGTCCTGCACTCCAGCACACAGTGAGGGGTCAGGAGGTCAAAACCATTGTTGGTGCAGAGATGTGAGGAGAGGAACCCACAGTTGAGTATTTCAACCCAACTGCTGTTTTGGATCTGCTTTCTTACCTAGACTCTTTCCCATCAGGCACAGTGTTCTGCCACTAAGTAACATCCCTACTTTTGTCCTCACCGAGTCATTTTATTGTGTCTGCTATGAGAATTCTACAGTGTGGCAACGGCACATATAGATGTGTGCCAACATCTGTGTTGTTTCCAGTTGGGCTGTGCCAAATCTTGGGTAAGCCACTCCCACTTGTTCCCTGATACCCCGCCCAGGAGAGAACACAATGCCTTTCTTGGTGGATATTTGTTGAAAATATGTCTTCAAACTAGCCATGTGGTCACTTCTTTCCTAGCTTTTGTATGGAAAATAAACTCCCATTAGAAAAAAAATTTACTCAGAATTTCCACTACTTTCACAAATAACAAATAGGCCAGGAAGTCAGTCTCCTGTGTTTCAGTACACCATTCCAGTCTGGTTAAAAATAGATACATGCTCCTAATACACTCTAGTGACTGATCATGAAGGGATGTTTAGTATATCATTTTCTTTCCTAAAATTCAATCTAATCTTTTAATTTCCCTGCATCTTTGTGTTTTTAGATTTATGTGTGTGACTGTATCTCCTGCATATCTACATCTGTATATGCACTACATGTGTGCCTATTGGCCAAGGAGACTAAAAGAGAGTGTTAGATCCCCTAGAACTGGAGTTACAGACAACTGTGGGTTGCCATGCAGTGCTGGGACTCAAGCCTGGGTCTCTGCAAGAACAAGTGCTCTTGACCACTGAGCAATTTCTCCAGCCCCTGTTGTGTTTAAGAGAAGATCTCAGTAGCCTAGGCTGGTCTTGAACTCCCGACCCTCCTGCTGCCCGTGTGCTAGGATTACGGGAGTGCTCCACCAAGAGAAAGACAGTTCCTAAATGCATTCAAAGCAATGCCTGCGTTATTTAAGGAACGATATTTTAAAAATTCAAAAAAACTTTAAAAACATTTAGTTTTATGTGTATGTGTATTTTTTAATGTGTATGAGTATTTTATGTATGTGTACCATGGGCATGCCTGGTACCTTTGGAAGTCAAAAAGGGCATTGGATCCTCTGGAACTGTAGGTAGATGGTTGTGAGCTGGGAATCGAACCTGGGTCATCTGCACGAGGAGATCTGATACCTCTGCCTCCAAGGGCACCCAAACTCAGGTACATATGCCAATCATGAAAAACTGCCAACAATCCAGATGCCTACTGCTATATGAATGGATCAACAAGCCAGAGTATAATGGGGAATGATTAAGTATAAAAAGTAGAGACTTTTAAGATACACAGTTGATGGAATGAAATCCAACATTTTGCTATGAGAAGTTAGACTCAAAGTTTTCTTTTGAGCCCTAGGGATTTTGAGATCAGGGTTAAAGAAACTGGGAGAGAGAAAGGAAAGGAAAAAGAACACAGTGTGGAGTTACATAATTTTTAAAAAAATGGAAAATTACCCTACTATGTTAGAAATAAATTTTGAATGCAAGAGACTGAGGGAGAAGGATCAAGAGTTCCAGAGTAGTTCAAGTTTCACAGCCAAACCTATTCTCAACAACACTAGGCCGGAGAGATGGCTCAGCAGTTAAGAGGACTTGCTGCCTTTGCAGAGAACCCAGGTTCAGTTCCCAGCACCCACATCAGGAGGCTTACAACTGCCGGTAACTCCAGATCTGATTTCCTCTTTTGACTTCTGCAAACAGGCACATGTGTGCAGTGTGCATGTGGTGCGCGCGCACACACCCAGGTGCGCACATGTACACATAAAATAAAAATAAATCTTTTAAATTAACAGCCCCAGCCATCCCAATACAAAACTCGAGTTTTGTGGCTCAGACTTGGGAGGTAGAGGTAGAGCCAGAAATTTAAGATCATCCTCTGCTATAGGGTAAGTTCGAGGACATCCTGTACTATGTAAGTCCCCGTGCAAACAAAAATCAAATTGGAATCGCCTAGGGCAGAGGTGGTTAGTGGGTTACAGAGTGAGGGTGGGAGGCGAAAGGGCGTCAACACAAATGTGGATCCATTTGCAAAACCTCGGTATCAACTAGAAACAGAAAGTCTTCCAGGGCGACTGTGGGGGCGGCTGCAGGAAGGGACAGCCGGGCCTTTGCCGAGGAAGAACACGACCCATGTATTCCGGTTTTAAAAGACGGCAGGGGTGGGGCAGGGGGAGAACAAGTACCAGAAAGTTTTTAGTCTTGATGATGGCGGCGCAGTGAATCGCCGGAGATGCCAGAATTCCCACAGGGTCCTTCCGGGGGCGCCCACGCGAGTCGACCTACACGGCCCCGACCGCCCAACGCTCCGGCCCTCAGTAGCGCCACAGGCCGCAGCCCACAAGGGGCTCGGGCGCGCCGGGAGGCCGGGCGGGCGGGCGCGTCGTTCTGACGTCACGCGCGCGCTGACGTCGCCGGCAGCCGCAGCCTCTGAAGCGGGGCTGGGTCCGGGGGGCGCCGAGTTTGATTAGTTTAGGGGGGCCGTCCCCCGCCGGTCGCCGCGCCCCAGGGAGCGGCGCCTCTGGGTGGCGGGCGCGTCCCGGAGGCTTCACCGCCGCGGCTCGGCGGTGCTGCGAGGAAAGTTGTCGGCTGAGGGGCGACGGGCGGCTGAGGGGCGGCGGGCGCGGCCATGGAGCCCCGAGGCGCCGAGTACTTCAGCGCCCAAGTGCTGCAGAAGGACGTGAGCGGCCGGCTGCAGGCGGGCGAGGAGCTGCTGCTCTACCTCGGCGCGCCCGGTGCCATCCCGGATCTGGAGGACGACCCGAGCCGCCTGGCCAAGACCGTAGACGCTCTCACCGGCTGGGTGGGCTCGAGCAACTACCGGGTGAGCGGCGGTGCGAACGGGCGCGCGGCCGGGGCGGGCGGGCGCGCTCCTGGCCACGGCGCTTTAACCCTGGCGCGCTGCCGCCGGGGTCCGGGGACGCGCTGGCATCGCCCCCAGGCTTGGGGTACGGCCACAGGCGGCGCTTCGGTGACACGTTGCGGTGTTGCTTGGCGCTTTACAAAGTGGTAACTTGCGGCCAAAGACTTGAAGACTTTGTAACGTTTGTACACGCCCGTGGGGAACGCCTGCGCTGAGACAGGGCGTTTGCGTAAGGCGTGAAGTTGGACAGTCTAGTTCATCTCTTCCGAGTGGTTTCTGTTTTACTTAATCTCGTTTCTTTTCTCTCTCCCCACTTTCCTCTCCTTCCTCCTCTCTTCCTTTTGGTATCCCTTCTTTTTGCTTCTCTCCCTCCCTCTCTTTTCCCCGTCTTTTCCTCCCCCCCTCCTCTTTTTTCTTCTCTCTCTCTCTCTCTCTCTCTCTCTCTCTCTCTCTCTCTCTCTCTCTCTCTCTCTCCCTCTCCCCCCCTCTCCCTTTCTCCCTCTTTCTTTCGTAGTGTTTACGAGAAGACTCCCAAAAGCACCGTTAGCGCTTATTCAGGTCCTTCTCACGGAAGGACTACTCATCCCATGGCATTTATTTACTTTTCCCTTAATTGACAGTAGAAAACTGTTAACCGCGCAACTGTTCTCTTGTTTTCCCACAGCTGGGAACTCAGATTTGATCCACCATGCGGTATCAGATTTAGTTAACCCTGCAAACAAAGAGGGAGTGGAGGGGAGTGGGGTGAGGTACAAGGAGGAATGGGTGTCCAGTCAGCATCAGGGAGTTGTTAGGTAGCCACCGATGGAGATAAGTAAATATTCTGTAATTAGCTGGAGTTGTTAGTGGTTACTTTTCTTTTTAGTCTTCTGGTGGCAGTATTGCTTTAAAATGTAGGCGGGAACTTCCCGTGGATGGAATGATTCTCAGTGCTGTATCCAGCAAATAGGCTATACTTTGAAAGCTTTTATCTGTAGAGACAAGAAAAACAAACTGTACAATTATGCAGATTTAGTGATGAGACCTATATGAATTGTAGGAAGGTTGGACTTACCACGATTTAAAATAAAGTTTTCCTAGCATATATTATCAATTATACATAATGGGGCTCACTGTGGCATCCTCATACATCTGGTTTAATGTACTTTCTTCACATTCACACTCATTGCTATTTCCATGTCGTTGCACTCTACCTTTGTGTCTTTTTTTTTTTTTTAATTAAATGAATCAGGAAGCTTAGTTAGGGTTATTTAAAGGGGCATGAATAAAGGGTTCTGTTAAAGAACATGGGCATCTTACTAGTGGCTGTATCACTGAAGAAAACGTTTCCCCTATAGATAATGTTTGAGGCCAAATTGGGCTATATGATGAAGCTCTGTCTCAAAAAAAGGGGGAAGGGGGTTTGGGGAAAGCTAATATTTACTAACTACAGGGAGTATTAATTTCTTTTGAAGAAATTAGCTAGCTACCCTTACTGTGTAAGAAAGGCATGTGTGTGCTCAGCATGGCTGTTTTGTGCTGTGTTGCAGCATTGGCTGTTGTGGGAAGTCAGACCTTTAGTAATGTCTGCTCACCTGCTCCAGAGCAAACTGCTGGGCTTCGTTCTCCACACTGACGGTGGATGGCCTTCGAGCTTTTGCAGCCCTCAGATGTTTGTCAGCAAGTGGCAGTAGTGATACCACAGTTTCCAACTCTTCTGTCATATCTCAGAGCATCTAGTTAACTAGCTAGAGTCCTTCCAGGAGTAACTGATGTTCACGCATTCTTTCCATGTTCCTTACAAGTACCTCAGCCTGAGCCCACTTGAGCAGTTGGAAGCACCACAGGCCTTACAGCGCTGTCAAACACTTTCTGGTCCATGAATGAATCACCTGTCTTCCTTAGGTCAGTTCCTTGGCTCTGCCATTAGATGCCACGCCGCCTTCTCTACTCAAGGGCACTCATCACTCAATTTTCTTCAGAAATTACTAGTCCTTGGTACTTAATATTTTAGCACAAAATCTTTTCTAATGTTTGTTAGAGGGCATTCTATTATAATGAGCCTGTTATTTGGGTTTTATTTGTTTACTCATTGACACAAGATTTCACTTCTCACTATGTAGCCCTGGCTAGCATGGCACTCACTATGTACACTAAACCTGTCCTTAGATTCACAGAGATTGGCCTGTATCTGCCTCCCTTCTCTCACTCCAAGGGCTGGGTTTAAAGATATGTGTCACCACTCCTGGTTTATTTTTATTTTTATTTATTTTTTTGGGGGGGGGGTCTTTTTTTTTTTTTTTTTTTTTGTTTTTTGAGACAGGGTTTCTCTGTGTAGCCCTGGCTGTCCTGGAACTCACTCTGTAGCCCAGGCTGGCCTCGAACTCAGAAATCTGCCTGTCTCTGTCTCCCAAGTGCTGGGATTAAAGGCGTGCGCCACCACTGCCCGGCTATTTTTAATTTTTAAAAAATTATTTTTTGTTTTATTGTTTATGTGTGTGGCTGGTTTTGGATGCATGTATATCTGTGTATAAGTGCATGGCTGGTGCCCACAAATACCAGAAGAAGGCATTTGAATCCCTTAGAACTGAATTTACAGACAGTTGTGAGTTGCCATATGGATGCTGGGCATAGAACCTGGGTCCTATGAAAGAGCAGCAGTGGTCTTAACCATTGAGCCATCTCTCCAGCCCTCATAGCTAGAGTATACGGTGTTAAGACAGTTGGAGGCCAGTGGATATACATTTGTATATCCACTCTTGTTTGTTTATTTTTCTGAGACAAGTTTTCATGGGGCTTAGGATGGCTTCAAATTTAGTGTACATCTAAGGCCACGTGATCCTACTTTAAATGTGGTAGGGGTTATATGAGGGACAGTCCTTTAGTCCTTACTTGGAAAGGAAAGGAATAACAGAAGAAACCCTTGGTAGTAAGGGCTGTTTGGTAGCGGGGTCAGTGCTGTGATTTTTTTTTTCTCTTCTCTCTCTCACTCTCTCTCCCCCTGTCTTTCTTTCTCTCCTCCTCCTTTTTTTTTTTTTTTTTTTTTTTTTTTTTTTTAAGACAGGATGTGGTGGCTTGAAAGAGAATGTCCCCCTTAGGCTAATATATTTGAATACTTGAGAATTCCATCTCCAGTTGGTGAACTGTTGAGGAAGGATTAGGAGGTAGGGGTGTGTGTGTGTCCTTGTTGGGGCAGGTGTGTCACTGAGGGTGGGCTTTGACGATTCAAAAACCCACACCAGGCCTAGTCTCACCTCTCTCCTAGTTTTCAGATCAGGATGTAAGCCCTCAGCTACTGTTAGAGCACCATGCTAATCTGCTCCCTGCTCTGATGTTCATGGACTAATCCTCTGAAACTGAAAGCAAGCCTTCGATGGAATGCTTTCTCCTATAATTGCTTTGGCTGTGGTTTCTCTTCATAACTGTAGAACAGTAACTAAGACACAGGTCTCTATGTAGCCCTGGCTGGTCAGGAACTCACAGAGATCCATCTGCTGAGTTCTGGGATTAGAGGTGTGTACCGCCAGCTAACCATTTGACATGTAATTTGTGGTAGGTCCAGTAGACTTTGTTTCAGATTGCTGTGAGGATTCAGAGAAACAGTAATTAGGAACACTTCCTTCTTGAGCAATAGGATAGGCATGCTGTCTGCTGAGTTTGGAGACCAGGTGGACAAAGGCATGGAAAAGTCTGGTTTTGACTAGGTTACACTGGAAAGATTGTTTGATATCAGAGTTAAAATGTTTAGATGATTGAGCTCTCAAATCTGGTGGAGAAGTCATAACTAGAGACTTAGGCTCATGGGAGTCAGTATATATGTGATATATGTACTTTGGTGTTTGAGTTTTGCCAAAAGCCTTGTAGATTTTGTAGCAATATTATGTTAATACAGTTTACTTCTTACGTATTGTTAAAATGAGAAACACCATTTAAAAGCAGTCCTTGTGAGCCCCAGGGTCTGTCTTAAGGGCTAAGTTTTCATGACATCATTTACTCTCTAGGATGGCTTTAGGAAGTTTTTGTCCTTACTCTCCTCTTTTGTAGAAAAGATGACCTAAGAAGTGTTTTGGCTTAGGTCAGAGCCCTGGTAAATTAGCAGACGAGAAAGTGAGTATTCTTTCTCTTTTTTTACTTCTTAAGGATTAATAACATTTACACTTGCCTATAAACCTAGGCCTAGGCTAGCTTCCTGGAAGCTTCTAAGCTCTGTACAATCTTATCTAGGCTTAGGATGTTTTCTGCCTCTTTCTGAACTTGCTGTCTGATTCAACTCAACTGAGATGTTCTGGCTCAAAACTCCCTTTCCACATTGACTGATTCAATCTAGCCTGCCCCCCTTTTTCCCTCCGGCCCTCCCCCTCCCTCCCTCCCTCTTTCCTTCCCTCCCCTTCTTCCCTTTTCTTTTTGCTCTGCTTGACCTCAAAATAACTCCAGCAATATGTTCTAAACTTCTGACTCCTCCTCCTCTGACTTGTTCTGTCTTCACCTGTGTCTAGCTTGTTTTTCCTCTGCATCCTGTCTACTTTGTCTTCTCTGCACTGCTCCCTTAAGTAGCTTCCCTTTCCTCTTCTTGTGAGAATTGGGTTTAGCCTATTCTGTCAAATCTTTCTCTGATTCGTCACTTTGTCTGCCACTCAATTAGACATCACTTTCAAACATGGGTGCTTCCTTCTACTAACTTTACCTTCATTGTTTGGGATTAAAGGTGTGTACTAAGGGTGTGTCTGTATTTCAGCCAGAGGGATTAAAGGTGTGTTCTAAGGGCTGAGCCATACCACGACTAGAAACAGGTTTTTTTCAGTAACAAAGTCTCAGGGTTCAAGGTATGATCAAATATCCTGCATCAATAATTAGTATTTACAGTATAAATACATACTGCTAGGCTTACAAATGTGCTAGTATTCTGGGTGTTCAAGATCACAGCCTATTTGCCATTTGCGTGTGCATCTAGGTGCACACTTGTGCCCAAGTCCACACTTTTAGAGGCCAAAGAATAACTTATAGGAGACATTTTCTCCTTTTTACCATGTGGGTTCTGGGGATCAAACTCAGGTCGCAAGTCCCTTAACCCAGTGGCCCCCTGGACCATCTTGCTTGCCCCCATTTGGCATTCCTATACCTCCCATTAATATCAGTATTACCTAAGTCATATTTCCTGTTAAATACCACATTCTTAAAATATACCAGTTTTATTATATTTTACTGAGAGAGAGTATGGGTGTATGTGTGTGGGGTGTCAGAGGACAATTTGTAGGAGTCAGCTTCTACCACATGGGCTCTGGGGATTGACTCAGGGTGTCAGGCTTTATGACAAGTGCCTCTACCTGCTGTGCCATTTTGTTATTCCAAGTATGGGCATCTTGGTTAGGAGAAAGGAGGCAGGTTTTCCTCTCCTCACTGCGAACTGTTTTATCTGTTCTTATTTACCTGCTGGGCAGGGTGAACATCCAGGTTGTTTTTAGGTTTTTTACCTTTAACATTGTTTCTTTATGTTGCTAATCTGGTCATATACATGAGACTTTGTCCTGAGTGATTTTCAGTGGAGTCAGAGTGTAGTCTTTCTCTCAGGGCATTAATGTATAGCCCAGGACACTTTGAATCCTCCTGCCTCAAGCTCCTGTGTGCTGGGCTACAGTACCTAGCTTAGTGTCCTCCTTTAATGCTCCTTTTACAATTCTGAAATAACATATTTGGTATCAAGTACATCATTTAAAAAAGATCCTCATAATATCCTAACTATACTATAAAGGAAATGTACACATAACTTATGGTAAGAGAAAAAAGTGTAGTTTCTCCATAATATCAATGAGGGATTGGTCTAGAATTCTCCTTCCCTTAAATACTAAACATGCTTGGGTCTGTTACATAAAATGATGTATATGCCTCCTCCAGTGTACTTGAAATTACTTCCAAAATTTTCCATCTGATGTCAGTTGAATCTGAGAATGCAGAACCTGTGGATATGGAAGGCTGCTGGTATCTAAATGTACCAGCAGTCTGACTAACCAAGAAGATGTAGCAGTAGTCATGGCTGCAGCAGAATATGTAATTGTTGGAATGCTGCCACACCAGTTCAGACCATTACAGATGAGTGATTGTTAGTGACTCAGACCTTGAAGGTGATGAAGTTATTGGCAAACTTTATTTCTTCAGTATACATGGACTTAGAAGTTTGACTAAGTGGGCTGGGGAAATGGCTCAGTGGCTAAACTTAGCTTGCCATGGGAGTATGAAGACCTGATTTTGAATTCCTATATCCCACATAGAGACTAATGGTGGAAAGCATGCGTCGGTGATCCTAGTACATCTGTAGAAGATGGATGGAGGAGCTAGGGGAGTTCCTGGCTAACTGACCCAAGAGTACACATAGGCAAAACAAGAGGGCACCCCGTTTCCAACAAGGTGAAAGTCAAGACCAACACCTGTGATTGTTAGCTGTTCCACACACATAGATGTATTGTACCTGTGTGCCCCATTCCATACACACATGAAAAACTGGCTTGGCCACCCCATGGAACTTCCGTGTCATTAAGACCCCCTTTGTAAAACTTTGAAATAGGAGAGATGGTTTCTAGCAGCATCATTGTTTAGGTTAGCCTTGATTTGTAACCTCTTACCTCCATTCAAAAATAGTAGGATTATTGGTGTATGTACCATAACACTTGGCTTCATTAAATTCTCTGTCTCTGTCTGTTTCATTTAGCTCTATTTTCTTTTTGAAACTTGGTCTTTCTAAGTAGCCCTGACTGTCGTGGAACTTGACTATGTAGACAGGCTGGCTGGAAGTCATAGAAATTTGCCTGCCTCTGCCTCTTGAGTCCTGGGATTAAAGGTGTGTGTATACCACTATGCCCAACTTTATTACATTTTTAACTTTTCTTCTTTCTCTCTTTGCATTTTAAAAATTTTATTTTGTGTGTATGAGTGTTTTGCCTGCATGCATGTCTGCCATGTACATAATGAGTGCTCTTGGAGGTCAGAGCAATATATCGGATCCCCCGGAACTGCAGTGGTAGATGACTGTGAGGCACCGTGTGGGTGCTGGGGGCTGAACCTGGATCCTCTGGAAGAGCAGTGCTCCTAACCACTGAGCCATCTCTCAAGCCCCACTCTTTCTTAATTCTTAATTTTCATCCCCCTCTTCATTCTTGCTTGTGGTCCTTCTTTAATAAAACACAGTACTGGTTAACTCAGCTCTCTTTCATACCTGAACCAGTGCTACTGAAGATCAGTGGGGGAAACCACAAAGCCTCTTTAACTGGCTTAATTTAAATTGCTGCACTCTGTGGTGGCCCCTAATGCTGTCTGGCACTCAAAGTGTATTTTCACTTATTTTACATCTTTTTCTCTCTCCTCAGATCTTACCAGTGTCTTTTCTTCTGCTGACACTGTGGTCACTCAGTATGTGTATGCTCATTTGCTTGGCCACGTATTCTATAATACTCTTTCACTAATTTTCTTAGAGTTTATAATTTTTTCTTAGATTCTTCAAGTTAGTTTTGTAAAAACAAACAAGCAAACAAACAAACAAAAAAACCAGCAACAAAACCAAAGAAGTTCTATGAACTTGTTTCCAGCGAGAGGAGCTTTGTGGGTGTGTGTCCTGTATGAACAACATATTTTCTTCTTGTTCCACCTTAGTGGAAGACCATCCATGATTATGAATTAAGTTTACATGATAGCTACAGGCCAAAAACTCTTCTTTGGTTTGCTGACATCACAAGTAAAAAGTTCTCACTCAGGAGTCTTAAGTCAGTTGTGACCATTACTATTTCACTGCTGGGGAATTTCCTGGCATCACATGTACTGAGGTGGGACTCAGAAGAAAGCCAAAGACGATGATCCATGGCCTTGTAACTCTCTTCCTGTTCTGGGAAGAGAGGCTGACAGCCCCTGGAAACTTAACTCTCTCTCTCTCACTGTTCTGTGTTACTAAACCCTGGTTTCTTTTCCCTGTAATCCTCTCACTGTTCTGTGCTAATAAACACTAATTTCTCTTCTCTGCAACTCTTACTATTTTGTGGTAATTAATGCTGGTTTCTTTTTTCTGTTGCTTAAGGAACTCTCACTTGCCAGGTGAGAGTCTTGGACTCATTAACTCTTCATGAACCAGAGAGAAAGGAAAAGAAGAAAAAGAAAATTCATTTACACAGACAACATGCACAGACATACACACAGTCATACATTCATACACACATACATTCTGGTCGGGCCTGACCACCTGTCTCATCAGCTCCACAAGTGTTCATGAGTACTTACATACATACACATATGCCAACACACGTATGTATATGCATGCATAGAGACAAACATACATATATATATGTACATCTGAGTGGATGGGGCGGAGCCCCCAGCCACACACGTACCCAGTGGTGGGTGGATGGAGCAGGGCTTCAGAAGCCACCGCCTTATTTCTTTTCTCTTGCCTCTTACACCTTCTTAGACAAAAGCTCTTTAGAAAATTACCTCAGAGATAAAATGTTACACAAAAGAGGAGTTACAGGAGTATGTTGATAGTTAAGTTCAAAGCAATGCTTCATTCTGTAAGCTCATTATGAGTTCAAAGCAACAGTTTCCCATGGCCTTGCTTTATCATGGTGAACACCTGTGGCTTCATCCATGGACCTGACCTAGAAAGAATGTTTTTCCTTGATGACAAATTTGTCCTAAGCCTATATCTCTCTTTAGTATAATTGTAAAACCTCGTATTCCTTATTATTCAGCGTTTACTTACTATTTTATGAGGAATGAACACATTCTATTTCTGATTCTGACTATCTGGAAAACAACTAAAACCATCTCTTAAAACTTTCTTTTTAAAATTATTTAAATAAAATCGGGAATTCTATACAATCAGTAATTTATCTAAATAGCATTAATTCATGAAAGTTCATCTTCATGTTGATCTGCAGGAAATCTGCCCAATAGGGTAGGCTAATGCCTAGAAATCATTAGATTATGTCATAGTGATAGGAAAAGTCATATCAACAGTAAAAAGCAATTCTGAACTAAAATCTCTGAAGGCCCTGCAAGTCAGAGCTTACCTGCCACAGGCCATGCAAGAAATGGTGGGCCATCTCCAAAAAACATATTTGCCTAGGTGGCTCCTGACATTTTATACAGTTCCTTAGCTCTGTAGTTGACAGACATTTCTGTCAAAAAAAAATTTTTTTTTGGTGTGTGTGTGTGTGCACACACAAATACTAATGTCTGGAGAGCAGAGGAAAACTTTAAGGAATCAGCTCTATTTCTACTAAGTTGGTTCTGGGGATTGAACTCAGGTCCTGATGCTTGGTTGCAAGTATCTTTACCTACTGAGCCCTCTAGCCAGCCATTGACTGACACATCTGATCTAAACTATTTAAAAGATCATACATTCTGTTGAAATGAAACTAGAGCTAAGGTGACAACAGCATGTTCATTTGTTAACATCTGATTACTCAAACATGTCCCACTATTTGGGATGCAGAGGTGAGGAGAAAGGGAGAGAAAGATTGATAAGGAAAACAGGGAGATGATCCTGGATACTGAATCTTCTCAGGATATTAGCATTCATTAAATTATTAATTAAATCTTTAAAATGAGACAGAATGTTGCCGTGTACCCAAGCTAACTAGGTCTTACAGACTTCCTGCCTTAGCCTTCTGCATGCTGGGATCGCAGGCTTGTGCAGCCAGGTCTGGCTTTTTAAAAGTTAATTAATTAGTTGTGTGTATGTGTTCCTTTGAGTATGCTGTGCTTGTGGAGGTCAGAGGACAACCCACAGGAGTTGGTTCTCTACTTGGTCATATGTTTAAGGGATTGAACTCAGGTTGTTGGTCTTGACTGTAAGTACTTGTTGAGCCATCTCCCCAGTCCTTGTCCTGACTTATTAAATCTTAATTTTATGATTTAAGAACAAAACAAAACAAAAATTGGCTTTGATGAATCTAAAAACAGTTCTTGTTTTTTGTTTGTTTGTTGCAGTTTGTTTTTGTGCTTAGAGTAAGGTAAATTGGAGCAGTCTGTCCTAACTGGGTCTAAATTAGTTTGTTTTGTTATCAAAGAGCAGGGTGTGTAGCTCAGTGGTACTGCACCTGCATAGATGCATAAAGGCCCCGCACTTGCTGCAAAAAATAAAATTAATAAATGGACCATTTTTGTGAACCTTACACTTAAGAAAATTAAAGTAATTTTCATTTATGTCTTTGATATGGTTTTTGATTAATTTTTATAAGTGATGTGTGTAAGTTGAGGCCTATTTATTTTGCATGTTGACATCTAATTGTAGCAACATTTGTTTAAAGACAAATCTCCTCATTGAGTGCCTTTGTACAGCTGCTAGATACCAGCTAGGTTTTGTCTATTTTGTACTCGTCCTCTATTTCATGAAACCCTGTGTTCGTTCTCTTATTAATAGCTATACTTCCTTTTAAAGAAATTAATTACTTTTTATGTATGTGAGTGTTTTTCCTGCATGTATGTCTGTGACCACATGTATGACTGGTGCCTAAGGCTAGAATTGGGCATTGGATCTCCTGGTACTAGAATTACAGACAATTGTGAGCTGCCTTGTGGCCCAGACTGGCCTTGAATCTGGGTCATCTGTATGAGCAGTCAGTGCCTTAACTGCTGAGCCATCTCTCCAGTCCAGCTATATTTTCTTGATTGCTGTAGTTTCATATAAAGTCTTGAAATCAGGTAATTTGACTTAGCTTTTTATTTTAATTTAGTATTGATATATATAATCTATTCATGTATTTACTTACTTTTTTATTTCAAGACCAGTTTAAGTCTCTGAACAAATACTCCTGGAAATTTTGAGATTGCATTCTTGCAACCTTGAACTTCCTTAGCTCATCTTGCATTTCTTTATAAGCATTTTGTAATTTTTGTGTGTTGACTTTATTTAATTGTTGTAAGTATTTTCTGGGTGTGTTAGTTACTTTTCTGTGACAGAATACCTAACAGGAGCAATTTCAGGGAGGAAGGACATCAGTTCGTCTTCATGTCCTGGTGGATCAGGGAACATACAGAGTTCAAAACCAGAAGGAGGGAGGGAGGGAGGGAGGGAGGGAAGGAGGGGGGGGGGGATGAGAATGAGAATGAATGTGGGAATGTGAGTGTGTGTGTCCAGGCAACCTGTCTCCAGCAATTCATTTCTGCTACATAGGCCACGATCCCAAAATGTCCATAACTTCTCAAAGCAGTGTCATCATCTGGGGACCAATTGTTAAAACACTTGACCTTTTGGGGTCCACTTGACATCCAAACTGTAATTTGTTTTACTCCTCAGTTTTTGAATGCTAGTGTGTAGAAGAAACACAGTTTGTTTTTGTAGCAGGGTCTCACTCTGCAGCCCAGGTTGACCTTGAATTCGTGATGTTCATGCTTTAGATTTTTGGGTACTAGAATCTTAGTAGAAATTCCCACAGGTTTGTTTTTGTTTTTTGTTTTGTTTCGAGACAGAGTCTAAGGTTTTTTCCCGACTGTCCTGGTACTTGCCATCAGACCAGTAGAGATTCACCTGCTTCTGCCTCTCTGCTGGGACTAGAGCTCTACACCACCACCATGCCCAGCAAGCTTGATTTTTTATAGCAACCTTTAATCTCGGGGTTTTACTGAACTCATTGGTTTTAGTATTTACTTATATCAATCATTTTTAGTGATTAAATACTTACTTATTTTTGAGACATGATCTCATGTAACCCAGACTGGCTATGAATTCTCTTTATAGCCAAGGGTGGTCTTGCCTTTTTTTTTTCTTTCTTTCTTTCTTTCTTTCTTTCTTTCTTTCTTTCTTTCTTTCTTTCTTTCTTTCTTTCTTTCTTTCTTTCTTTCTTTCGGGGGGTGGTGGTCGTAGTTTTATTTGTTGGTTTTTGGTTAGCTCTTTTGTGGTCCTGAATTCTTTTTTGATTGCCCTGCATCTTGCCTACTGAGTGCTGGGGTTATGAGCATGCTGTGTGCAGTGCTGAGGTGAGAATCTCACGGGAGGACTTGTACACGCTAGTCAAGATTCCTGTCAGCTGAGCCCCAGCCCCAGTCCTCCTCCTTTGTATTTAAAATTTTTGTATTACTACTACGATGCTGATGTGATGATGTGTGCTGGTTAGGTATTTTTTTTCCTTTTTGTCAACTTACCCCAAACTAGAGTCATCTGAGAAGAGGAAACCTCAGTTGAGAAAATGTCTCCATAAGATTGGCCTGTAAGCAAATGAGGCGTTTTCTTGATTAATGATTGATATGGGCATTGCCACTTCTGGGCAGGTGGTCCTGTGGTATGTAATAAAAAAAGCAAGCTGAGTGAGCCATTGGGAATGAGCCAGTAAGCAGCATTCCTCCATTTCCTCTGCATTTAGGTTTGCTTGTTTCTTTCTTTCTCTTCTTTTTACTTTCTTTCTTTCCTTTTTTCTCTTTATTCTTTTCCTCCCTCCCTCCCTCCCTCCTTTCTTTCTTTCTTTTTTTGAGGCAAGGTCTCTCTACATAGCCTTGGCTGTCCTGGAACTCAGTATGTAGAGAAAGAAGGCTGGCCTCAAACTTAGATTCAGCTGCCTCTGCCTTCCAAGTGCTGGGATGTACCACTATGCCCAAAGGTTCCTTCCTGTCTTGAGACCTGCCCTGGCTTGCCCTCAGGATAGACTGTAAAGTTTACAGTGTACACTGTAGGATGAAGTAAACTCTCCTCCCCTACTATTCCTCCCCAGGTTGCTTTGGTCATGGTGTTTATCACAGCAATAGAAACCCAACTAGGACTTGCGGACTTGCATCTGTACGTGTGTGTGTGTGTGTGTGTGTGTGTGTGTGTGTGTGTGTGTTGCAGTGATGGAGTACTGTGCTGCTGGGGTTAGAGGAACACATATGCCATCGTGTGCATGTAGAGGCTCTCTCTTTGTGTGGGCTCCAGGACTGAATGCAGGTTGTCTGTCTTGCATTATAAGGACTTTACCTGCTGAGCCAGTTTACTGGGCCCTCTTTTTTACCATTAAAAAAAAAAAAAAAAAAAAAAAAAAAACATATTTTGGGTTATTTTTATTTTTTTGTGACAGTGTCTCATTATTTAGTCTTAGCTGGCCTGGAACTTTCTAGGTGGACTAGCTAGCTTATGCTTCCCAAGGTTTCCATCTGTGTGCTGAAATTGCATATTTATTCCTGTATGTTGTCTGGGTGTTTCTCCATGCTGCTGGTGGTGACAACACATGTCTTTAATTCCAGCATGGGGGGTGTGGGGGTAAAGAAGCAGAAGGGTCTCTGAGTTCAGGCCAGCCTGCTCTACAGAGTGAGTTCCAGGACAGCCAGGGCTACAAAGAAACCCTGTTTCAAAAACAAACAAACAAACAAACAAAAACTTCCCCATGTAGTGTAGCCTCCATGATTGCTGTTCTCCACCATGTCCAGTTTGTGTGGTACTGGGGATTAAATTCAGAGCCTTATGCATGCCGGGAAAACACTTTACCAACTATGCAGTGCCCCTTTAATGGTTGTTATTTTAGAGTGAAGGTTGGTCTTTGGCCCTTGTTGGTCACCAGTCAGCTGACCCTCTGCTAGGGCTTGAACCAAGGCTTTTCAGGCTTTCTGTTACTGGCGTTCACCCTGTGCTGCAAACACTTTAATCATTGGTTTAAACTTAGACTTCAGATCTGTACATTGAATTTTGTTTGTTGATGGCTTTGGTCTTGATATTGGGGTCCCAATCCCCTACCTTTTGGTTTTTTTTCCTGTGCCTCATGCTTTTTAGTTGAAAGTTGCAGAGTAGTCAAGAAATTTAAGACTAAATTGAATAGCTTTTATCATTGAAGTAGCACCTTTTCCTTTTCTTAAGCTTATAGTGTAGAGCTATATAATCAGTCTAGTCAGGAGTTGAGTTAGGTCTGTGCGTTGTGTTTGCTGTTGATTCCTGTTTGCTTCTGGTTCCCGAGTTAGCTTGATGAAGGGTTTTCTTCAGTAATTCTGATCAACCCTCTGCTTGAATCCTTTCCTGTTTCCTGTAAGGCTTTCTTTCCTATGCTCTCGCTTTGTCTTGCCAGCCTGATTGTGAGGTGTGGGGCTGGTCTCTTAATTTTTCTGGTACAGTGTGGGGCAGTGGACTGTGCCAGGAAGCTTGGTATGGTTGAGCAGGATCCTGCCAGTAGCATATGCTTGTCTCAAAGATTAAGCCATGCATGTCTAAGTGTGCATGGCTGGCACAGTGAAACTGCGAATGGCTCGTTAAATCAGTTATGGTTCCTTTGATCGCTTGCTCCTCTCCTGCTTGGATAACTGTGGACATTCTAGAGCTAATACATGCTCCGGGGGTGAGGGATTTATCAGTGAAAGCCAACCTGGTGTGTGTGTGTGGGGGGGCTGCTGAGGGCTTTGGTGACTCTAGATAACCTTAGACAGATCTCTCACCCCTGTGGATGACCCATTTGAACGTCTGTCCTATCAATTTCCTTCCTTCCTTCCTTCCTTCCTTCCTTCCTTCCTTCCTTCCTTCCTTCCTTCCTTCCTTCCTTCCTTCCTTCCTTCCTTTCTTTCTTTTTGGTTTTTCGAAACAGGGTTTCTCTGTATAGCCCTGGCCGTCCTGGAACTTACTTTGTAGACCAGGCTGGCCTCGAACTCAGAAATCTGCCTGCCTCTGCCTCTGTCTCCCAAGTGCTGGGATTAAAGGTGTGCGCCACCACTGCCCAGCTGTCCTATCAATTTTCAATGGTCGTAGTGCCTAATCAGGGTTCAATTCCAGAGAGGGAGCCTGAGAACCAGCTACCACGTCCAAGGAAGGCAGCAGGTGCGCATATTACCCACTCCCGTCCCAGGGAGGTAGTAGTGAAAAATAACAACACTTTAAATCCTTTAAGGAAGATCCATTGGAGGGCAAGTCTGATGCCAACAACGTGGGGCATACCCAGCTGACACATTCCCCAGCTGGCAACCCACACAGATCCACATCTGAACTCCAGATTAAACAAAGGCTGTGAGCAACGCGTGACATTAGTTCCAAAGATCCAGGCCTTCCAACTCTAAAGACAGACACTCTGTCTTCTTCCCACTTTTGTTTTTGAGTAGAGCTACTGCATCGACCCTATCCAAATCCAGACAGTCCAACTGACCGTTAACAAAAACTCTGATCCACAGTCCCTTCTCCCTGCTCCCAGCTCTCCCAGCCCTGCCAATACAGTGCCACCAAGTCTCTGTGCTTCTTCTTTTTCCGTTCTACTTTTAGGGTGTACAAAAGAACCCTACCCCTGCTGCAATACCTGTCAAGGAAAAACACAATGAGAAAAAGGGACCTATTTGCTAGAGCAGACAGCCATAGCCATGGCATGGCAGAGCAGGCCTTTCCCCCTCCACCTAGGTGAAAAGAGCCCACCAGCAAGGACAGTAGATGAGATCTTGCTGCTAAGAATTAAAAAAAAACATACCTGTAACCCTTAACACAAAATTCTCATGCTTCTTTATTTAAATGTTTATTTTTCTCCCTAACAGGAACACCTGAAACAATGTTTGTGCCTTCTAACTAAAATTGTCCTGAAATTTCTTTTAAATTTCAAAAATCGTATTTAATCTACTCCCATAGGTCAAACCAACTATGTTAATAACCATTATTTAATCCTTAATTAACAACCAGTCTCCTTTTACAGACAAACTGTTACTGCTTATCCCAGATACAGAATTAACATGGCATTTTCTTCCTCAGCCATCCAAAGCAGATAAAACCTCAACTCTTCCCTCTGCTTTCCTTAATACAACACAGGTAACTCCTCACCTAGGGATTCTCTCCAGGACTAACTGCCTCAACACCCTGGCCTTTTTCCTAGGACCATTACAGCAGACCATGATATGCTCCTAAGCAAACTGTTACAGGCTTCAATTATACATTACCCACCCTGTGCAGACATACTCCTGCTGGGGTTCTGCTACCCGGCTTGTGATCACTCTACAGATTTATCTCTACAAAAGAGAAAAAGAGCTGCTGCCACAGGCCAGATGGAGACTGACCTGCCATCCTTGGACCTGCCTGGGGCAATAAAGCTGCCTTTGTCCAGACACATCATCTGACTGAAGACTTCCTAGACAAGCAGACTCTGACTGCTTCGGGCCACAGATGAACTCTCTTGCCAGAGCCTAGTGGCTACCGAACTTGGGGAAATTTACATGATGCCTATATAGATAAATCAAATATTGTTTAAAACCGATGTTAATACCCTAACAGACTCTGTACAAACTCACTCTCAATTTCAATCCACTGAACAATTAATTAATCCAATAATCCCTTGTCTTCCTAGCCCCCACCCCTCTGGCTTATGTTGTGTTTTATTTTGAGGCTACACCCCACCCCAACCCAAATTTTCAGTACAAATAATGTAAGAGACAGTCACTCCAATGACATTTCTCCTTTATAAAAAAGAAAAGGAGGGAGGAGTTGTGGGACAGTGGACCATGCCAGGAAACTTGGTAAGGTTGAGTGGGTTGGAAGCCCTGGAATCTCTGAGAGGATGGTAGAAGCTTCACCTGCTTCCAACCAGGCCCCTGTCATGTGACCACACTCCCTACATAGGATCGTGACCTATGGTCAGATCAGAACAGAGTTTTCGTGCTAATGAGATATCTAGATGGACTCTGATAGTTTAGCCAGTAAGCTTCCCTTCCTGGACATTTCTTCCTTCAAAAGGTATTTAATCTCTGGTCCAGGAGATGGTATGTACCCATTTTCTTTTTTCTTTTTTTTTTTTTCTTTTTTGTTTTTTCGAGACAGGGTTTCTCTGTGTAGCCCTGGCTGTCCTGGAACTCACTCTGTAGACCAGGCTGGCCTCGAACTCAGAAATCCACCTGCCTCTGCCTCCCAAGTGTTGGGATTAAAGGCGTGCGCCACCACTGCCCGGCTGTACCCATTTTCTATGATGAACAATCAATAAACAGTTTAGAACCAAGGACTGTCTCTTTCATCAAGAACTGCTGTGGGGAGCATGGAGAAAGCCTTTGTCTACAGAGCCTCTCTGAGCTCCCTGACAATCTCCGACAAGCTAAGGGCAATTACCGATGAGCTAAGCTGGAGTTTCCATTTCCCCCAGCCCTAGGCTCTTCATCCTGGGGACCCAACTCCACTCCCAATTATCCAAGACCCAGTGGTGTCTGGATGTCCAGGAGTTCAGGAAGCCCCTGGTCCCGGGCTCCTCATCGAAGCCCTGTGGACCCCTGACAATCTGACCCTCTATTCTCCTCTGCACGGTTTCCAGCGGGGACTGGGTACCTAGGAGACATGGAACCCCAGCTTTGGCCTCCCACTTCTTAGGCTACATTTTCCCACCCCCTGAGAAGTGTATTAGTGTTTCCCTCAAGTTGAGCACCAACAGCATTGCAGGGTAATCTAGGGCTCCTCGTCTTGTCTGCCTGGCGGCATTCCCACACGCCAGTGGCGAAACCGCAGTACAGAGTCAGTCTTTGGAGGCTCCTCGCCCTTGAGCCTTGTGGTGAGGTTTTATCAGACACAGTCACCTGGACAGTGGGTTGAGGATGATTTTCTATCTCCGAGTGGAGTAGACAGCAGCTTTGGAGCCTTGCTCCTTCCCTCCGCTATAGTTTATTAACTCGTGCTCTAGGCGTTGGGTGCTGAGTCTTCTTCCCCTGGTACTATAGGTACGCTCTTCTTATCTAGAAGACAAGGGCTCTGAAAGCATTACCTTTGCTGTGTAGGCTACACTCTTCTCCGGGACTTCCACCAGCTGCAGAGCCTTCTCTAATCTCATGCCTAGCTATGGGTCTTAACTGTCAAGCAATCTTATCTTTGCATGCAAACTGGAGCCTGTGAGTGGATATGGACTGTCTCTGGCTACTTGAGAGATTTTATATTAAATGCCGGAGACAAGGCTCAGCAGTTAGAGCACTGGCTTCTCTTCCAAAAGACCCAGGTTCAATGCCCAGCACCCACATGGTGGCAGAACTGTCTGTAACTCCAGTTCCAAGGGGATGTGACGCCCTCTTCTGGCCTCCATGGGCACTGCATCACGGGTGTGGCACACAGACATACACAGGGAAAACATCCATGTACACAAAAATAATAAAATGCTCAAAAATATTTTTGAAAAGTTTCCATACTAGTCTACACTCAGATAATTAGCAATTTGCTAAAAATACAGTGGAATTCTTCCTATCCATTCTTGTTATCCACTCGTCCTGTGGCTTCATTTTCTTCTGTCATTTGTGGATGTTTTTGTTTGTGTCTGCCTTTTTTTTTTCTTTTTTTTAAATGACATCTGACTGGCTAGTCTACACATCGATTCTCAATCTGTGGATCATGATCCATTTGGGAGGGTCCAACGGCCGTTTCACAGGGGCCACCGAAGGCCAGCACAAAACACAGATACTTACACTATGATTCACGATAGCGAAATTACAGGTACGAAGTAGCAATGAAAATGATTTTATGGGTGGAGGTCATCACGGCACAAGAGTTGCAGCCTTAGGAAGGTTGAGACTCAGTACTCCACATCCTCAGCTCCCTCACGCATTCCAGAACAGTTCGTATTCCAGTTTCTACTTTCCAGGCAGAAGCTGAAAATCCTTCGTAATTACCTTGTATTACTGAATTTCTTACTGTTTAAATAAATTGCAAACTAAAAAGTAAGTTGCAAGTACAGTCACTGAGCTTCTGGGTAGCCATCACCTACTTTACCAGTTATTAAATTTTTGCCAAATAAGCTTTATTACCATTTTCCTATATGTCTTAGTTAGGGTTTCTAGTGGTGCAGCGAAACACTGTGACCAAAGAGCAAGTTGTGGAGGAAAGCATTTATTCTGTTTACACTTTGGCATCACTGTTCATCACCAAAGGAAGTCAGGACAGGAGCCTGGAGGCAGGAACTGCTGCAGAGGCCGTGGAGTGCTGCTTACTGGCTTGCTCAGCCTGCTTTCTTGTAGAACCCAGAACCACCAGCCCAGGGATGCCAACACCCACTATGGGCTGGGCCCTCCCCTATTGATCACTAATTAAGAAAATGCCCTATAGCTGGATCTCATGGAGGCATTTTCTCAACTAAGGTTCCTTCCTCTCTGATGGCTCTAGCTTGTGTCAGGTTGACACACAAAACCAGCCAGTACACTCTCCATTTATAAATTGTTAGTATTGATGTATTTGAGAGTAGAATCTTCAATCCCATGACTACCTACCTATAAATACATCAATCTCATTAAAACTTTTAAAATTTATTAAATTTTATTATTTTGAGACTTGGAGTGATGCCCAAAATATATAATATATATGTATAATGATTTTATATGTGCATATGTATTTGTATATTTGTATATATGTATACGCACATGTATGTATAAATATATATACATAAATATATAATGTGCGTGTGTGTGTATATATATGTGTGTGTGTATATATGTGTGTGTATGTGTATGTGTATATATACATACATATACATATACATATGTACATATATATACATATACATATATACATATACATACATATACATATATATACATATACATATATATACACACACACACACATATATATATATATAAAAATTTTGAGCCAGGGTCTCACTATGTGTTTTGGGTTGGTCCGGAACTCACTATGTGCACCAGACTGGCTTGAACTCATAGAGATCCTCCTCCCTTTCCCTCCTGAGTGGTGGAGTTAAGGGCCTGTGCCACTATACCCAGCTAAACTTACTTTTAAAAATTTAGTAATATGTGCAGATTGCTGTATATTAAGTATTGTGTACTGATAAAATATGCATCAGTAATGTTTATTAAGTTTCTTTCTGTTTGTAGGTATCATTATTAGGATTGGAGATTTTAAGTGCCTTTGTGGATAGATTGTCAACGCGATTTAAATCTTATGTATCAATGGGTAAGTTCACTTTAACAATCATTGTAGAGTTTGGTTCAGTGACTTTTACTTCTCATTTTTGTCAGTTAGAATGAATTTCTGTAAATTTAGAAGAAAATGTAGTTTGGGGATTGGAGAACTGGTTGGGTGGTTAAGAGCACGTGTTCTTCAGAAGACCTGGGAAAGGCCCGTGTTAGATTCTCAGCACTCAGAGCAGGTGGTTCACAGCCATCTGTAACTCTAGCTCCAAGAGCTTCCACGTCCTCTTCTGGCCTCTGAGGGTCATTGCACACACACAGCATACACTTACACAGACACATTAAAGTAAATAAAATACATTAAAATGAAAAATTTTTAAAAATATAATTTTGTATAACCTAGAGATATGGTACTTTAGCATTTTAATTTACTAAAAAAGACTTTAAAGCTTCTTAAATAGGTAATTCTGAAGGAGGTATAAAGCAGAAGCAACAGGAGAGCACAGCGTCGTGGACACTGTCAAGTATTTATGCCATGTACTCATCTCTTCTAATGTCTCTAACTTTTTGTAAAATGACAAAATTTATAACACAGCTTATATGCTGTGGGGTTGTCTTTTGTTGTTTTGAGTCAGAGTCTCACTCTACGGCCTTGACAAGTTTGGAACTCCTCTGTATGTCAGGCTGGCAACACAGAGATCTGCCTGCCTCTGCCTCCCAAGGGCTGGGATTAAAGGTGTGCACCACTACCCAGGCTATATTGCTAGTTTGTTTGTTTTATTTTGTTTTATGGAGAAGTCTGCTCAGACTAATCTTTTATAAAATACAAGAGTGAGTTAGAGCAAAAGGAAAGAAACACAAAGCCCTGGTTTTGTCTCTTTTGATGCTGAGCACAAATCTTGCACACTGAGCACACAACGTTAACCCTGAGCTGTTCTCCAGTCCCACAGTTTTTATTATTAGACTGAACAAAGTTACCGTGTCATGTTTATGGCCTTGCGCTGAGCAGCAGTTATGCTGTACTAGCTGCATGGTCATTGTGCTCCAGTAAGCTGCATAACACAGTGACTTTGATTAAACACGTGTGATTGGTGCTTTATGAATTAGGTCACTACAATTTTACATGAACATACAGAAATACCACCTGGAATGTTAATGGCTTTCTTCTGTGATTTGAGTTAATACCTAACAGTGTCAGCATATTACTAAACTTACTTTCAAATATCTGTGGTCAGTTTTATCATGTTTGATATGCCACCTAATTGTGTCTTTTTTTTTTTTTTTTTCTTTTTTCAAGACAGGGTTTCTCTGTGTGGCCTTGCTGTCCTGGAACTCACTCTGTAGACCAGGCTGGCCTCGAACTCAGAAATCTGCCTGCCTCTGCCTCCCGAGTGCAGGGATTAAAGGCATGGGCCACCACTGCCCGGCTTGGTATTCACTTTTAATCACTAATTGGTACTTCCTATCTTTAGTATTAAGATAAAATTTTTACTCTCAGTCTTCTGCTTAAAAGTCATGGTAGGTGTTAAAAAAAACCATGCCTGGAAAACATGTTTTGTTTATGTATTTGAGTGCATAAATGGGGATTTAAAAAAATGAAGTTCTGTTCTTTGAGGCTTTGAGAAATTGGATGATGAGGCATACTTGGCTTTCTCTTATGTGTAATTATTGGCTGATGTGGTGTTGCAGCTTCCTTTTGTCCAGGTCCATGGAGCTGCTTTGCTTTGCTCTGCCCTCCCTCCTTTCCTCCCTCCCTCCCTCCCTCCCTCCCTCCCTCCCTCCCTCCCTCACTTACTTCCTTTAAATAAAAGGTTTCTCTGTGCAGCTCTGACTGGCTTAGAACTCACTGTTTATCTCCGGCTGGCCTTGAACTGACTATAAAGTCAAGGACGACTTTGAACTTTCAACTTCTGGTCCTTGTGGACGATAAGCATATGCCCCCTCCCCGGGCCTCTTCATGCTAAGCATGTCTCTTCCCTGTTGCTGACTGTCTTGACCTGCCAGCTTCCAGTAATGACACAGAGACTTTATTTATGAATTATTATAGTTTAGGCTTGTTCCCAACTAGCTTGTATAACTTAATTTACCCATTTATTCTATATACATTGTGCCATGTGGCCCATTACCTCCCCTTCAGCTCTGGCACCTGTTTCTTCCTCCTTGTCTGGCTGGTGAATTCCACTACCACCACGCCCACCTGAATCTTTCCCACAGTTCCTGTCTTTGCTCAGAAGTTCCTCCTTTCCTTAGCTATTGGCCATCAGCTTTTATTTAAGCCAGTCAGAGAAGGCCTTAGGCAGGCGAGGAAGGACAATGTACAAAAAGATTACTCCAACATTTCCCAACTGAGCCTTGAACATGGACTTTCTGATTCATAATTCCTTTCATCTCTTTTTTGTTATTCATAACTGAGAATGTTGACTACAATATTGCAAGGTTGAAATACTGCACAGAAATTGGCACACTTGGCAACCTTGTCTCTCTGTGGTTGTGGGTGTTGTGTTTGTGATCCCCACCAGAGTTGTAGCTCTCTAGTACTGTTGCTACAGTGAAGTGTTACTCTGGGTCTTAGTGTCTTACTGACTTTCAGATGCAGGGAATACTGACAGCGCACTGAAGCACGATGTGCTGGGGCTGCCACTGACTTTGAATAGTGTCCTTGCTGTTCCGGGACACTGGAATGGCGTTTCCTTTACATACCTGTGCCTTCTCCCAGCTCAGTTGCCGCCCGCAGAATCTTGAGCAGGAATTCTCCACTCTCGTTTAGCAGAAGCCTGCTCACTTATTTGGATGTAGCTTAGCTTGTGTATGCTGTGCTCATTCATTTGAGATACCTCTTCTCTGTAGCTCGTTCCTTCATGGTATCTCGGAACTTTTCAGGTTAATTCTTCACACTCTAGACTTTTTTTTTATAGTGTTTTTTGTTGTTTTAGTTACTGTTTATAGTTCATTGCTGTTAACTATAATATTATATAATATGTATTAATATTATGTATTAATATAATATATTACCTATATTATAGTAAAATATATGTCATGTATAATATAATACATACTATATTGCTATGTGATATATAATATATAATATGTATAATATATAGAATGTATATAATATATTATGATATAATAATCAGTTACATTTATTGGCTCATGCTTTTCGTTTGTGTTCTCACTCCATATGTACATCCAGACTTACTGGAGTGTACAGCTTTATTTTTTTAATCTGTTACTTCTGCAGACATACTGTTAGTCAACATTGTTTTCACTTTGAAGATCTTTAGTGAATCTTGAACTTGTTATTACTTGCAAGATTATGTGGTATGATGGGAAAATGTGACCTTATTATCTTTTTTTTTGCTGCCATTTATTGGATGTCTCCTTTAAAAGTATTGATTATGTCTATGAAAGAGTATCATCACATATTTCTGACTTAGAGGGTAGACAGAATGTCTGCATGCTCTTCAAGAACTGGAACACCTCAGATTTGCTCTTTGTTTAATCCTGTCACAAGTCTTAACCAGACTACCTAACTCAATAGAGAGCCAGTACAATAGCTCAGTGGGTAAAAGTGCTTGTCGTCAAGCCTGGTGACCCGAGTTCAATCCCCAGGTCCCACATGGTAGAGAGACCTGATTTCTGCAAATTGTCCTTTGAACTCCATGCACGTGCCATGGCATGTTCACCTCCCCATACACAGCAGAGAATAAATAAACATAAAACATTTAAAAAGTCTCTCTATAAAAGGAGAGGGTTGAATTAAAGTGTGGCCTGGTGAACAGTTCTTTTTTAAAAAATAAATTATTTTTATTTTATGTACATTGGTATTCTGCCTGCTGGTGTGTCTGTTCGAGGGTATCAGATCTTCTGGAACAGGAGTTACAGACAGTTGTGAGCTGCCATGTGGATGCTGGGAATTGAACCTGTGTCCTCTGGAAAAGCAGCCAGTGCTCTTAACCACTGAGCCATCTCTCCAGTCCTAAGGAACAGTTCTTTAAACCTTCCTCATCTTCCCAGATCCTTCTCAACTCTTTTACTCTTTCTTTCTCCCTCCTTAGAAAGTAAACAAACAGAAAACCAAACCAAACCCAAAACACCCAAAGAAATACTATAAGAAACACACACAAAATCCATAAAAATACAAAATTGGAAATCGCTGTAGAAAGCAGAATAAGAACAAGCAAACAAACACAAACAAAACAATATGAGACTTAAGTCTACAAAGATACCACTGAGTTCATCTTGTGTTAGCCGTCTACTGCTGAGCATGGGGTCTGTCCACAAGTATGCTTAATATACCCAGTGAGATTTCACTGGAAAAAAACTTTTTTTTTTCCTTTACAAGCCAGTGTCCGTTGCAGATAGCTTCTTGGTTAGGGGTTGGGCCCCTGCCCACTTGTCCTTTTTATCACTGGGATCCTGCCTTACTTCAATCTGTGTAGGTTTGTGCATGCTGCAATGTCTCTGTGAACTCAATATGTGTACCAGTCCTTTGTATATTAGAAGTAAAAAATTGTTCTAGAAAAAGTGAGAGTCCTATTCAGTTTTATTTCTAGTTCCAAAAGGAGATTTGTACATAGCTCGACCATTGGAGCACTAGAGTTCAGAGGGCGTGTGACCTCAACATCGTGTTTAGCGCAGTACGCTGTTCACACTGACACTGCTCAGTAACTCTGGTTTTATGGTAACCGAGTTTAATAAAGAATTTTGTAGTTTAACATTTTTAGCAGGTAGTGTAATTCCTAAACGGTGTGGGGGAAAGAGTGTCAAGAGCCCTTAGGACACTCAGTAGTGAGTTTTATGTCTTGTAAAGTCATTTTACATTTTACAATGCCAGTAGATGAAAACTACTAACACTCATACTTCAGTTTTCAGTATTTTACCTCCCAGTGCAGTCTGTGGTAAATTAACATATTTGTTTAAACCCTCCAAGCTTACAGAGTGGAAGTCTCTTTCCTGGGTCCCTAGTAAAGATACACACAGTGTTCACTGTAGTTATTGCTAATTCACAAATGTCCACATATGTGAACAGATCTTTAGTGTATATATATTGCTCGTAGTTCCAAATGCTTATTTTTTTTTTTTCCTGTTTACGTCATCCTCTCTTTAGTCATGAGGGGTAAACAAGGCAACTTTGAGGTTTAGGAAAATTTAATGTCTCCTGTAATTAATAACTATGTACAGTGAAATAAAGTGTTGTTGTTTCCAAGACAATATAGGTGAGAAAGGAATGTAAAGGCCAGTGAGGTAACTCAGCAGGTAGAGGGCTTGCCACACCAGCCTGTTGAGCAGTTTGCTCCCCAGAACCCATGGAGGTATAAGGAGAGAACTGACTTCATGAAGTCGTCCTCTGATCTTCCCACCTGTACATGCCATGGCGTGGGTGCTCACAAATTTCAGAAGAAAAGTTAGTAAGAATTTTCATTGTTTAATGCAAGCTCGTGTATTACAGTTATTAAAGGTTTTAAAATGTTTATATTCTATAAAATTACTTTTGTTTTGCTTTGTCTTTAGACAGTATTTTGCTCTGTAGCCTGAAACTTTCCATGTTGCCCTGACTGGCCTTGACTCTCAGGGCTATTTTTGTGCCTCAGCCTCCTGAGTGTAGGACTGTAGGCATGAGCCATCAAAACTGGCTCTAAAATTTTCTGTTAATTTTGAGACATAGCCTTACTATATAGATCCCAGTCTTGTCTTGAACTTCTTATGTAGCCTGGGCTGCCTTGGATTTGTGATCATCGTGCCTCTGCCTCTCCAGTTTCAAGTACTGAGATTACAAGTATATGCCACTACATTTTAGGTGTGGCCTAAAAATACTTTTTAGTATTGAAATGAATTCCTATTTAGTCCAATGTTTGAGTTTCCTTTTGAAGTTTAATTTTACCTCTCAGGAACAGAATATCTTTTCTCTTGTTACTGTTATATGGATGTCTGTGCGCGTGCACACATACACACACACACACACACAAACACACAATTCCAGTTACCTAACTAAAAACTGTATTTACTAAAATTCTGATTTTTACTACCTAATAGTAGTTTAGTCTAATGGTGTTGTAAGGATTAAGTGAGATAATTTGTTTTTTACTATTATGTTCTGTGGTTTAGAAGAAACAGATTCCCATGATAGCCAGCCATGTAGATACTGAATCATTCTTACTGATAATATATCTAAGCAAAATGAGAAAGATGCTAGGGTAGAACCCAGGGTCTTTTGCATTGCTTGGCTAGCACTGTACACTGAGCCATATTCCTAGCCACTAACAGTACTTATACTAGCTGATGATTTAATAAACTATCTTATTTTGTGGATGGAAGTTTTGTCCGCATGTATTGTCTGTGCATGCCGTGGAGGCTAGAAAAGGTCATTAGATCTCTTGGCGCCAGAATTATGAGTGGTTTGAGCTGCCATGTGAGTGATGGGTATTGAACCCAGTCCTCTGGAAAAGCAGCCAGTGCTCTTAACCACTGAGCCATCTCTTCAGCCCCATGTTTATGATTTTAATTGTGAGGGCTGCTTTTTGTTTTATTGTGACAGGTTCTCTCTATATAATCCAGGCTGGCCTGGAACTCTCAGTCCTGCTGACTGAGCCTCCCAGTGCTGGGATTAAGCATGTACTTCCATACCTGGCTTGAAGGCTTCCCCCCCCCCCCCTTGATTACACCTTCTGTAAGTAAACTAGATAAATGTATCCCTTCAAAAAATTTTCATTTCTTCTACTTCTCCTTTAAAAGTAGGCTTAGGTCTATGTTTTTGTTTCTGTTTGTCAGATGTGAAATATGTCTTACAAGAAGGATGTATAACATACAATTTAAAGTAGAATTATAAAACTGACCATTGAGTATGACTGGGTCTAGGAATTTAAACCTGCCAGGTTCTCGGACTGTCGCTGTCTGTGCTTCCTGAGGATGTCTCTTTACTCTACCAGAGGTCTCCCTTGCACTAACCTCCAGGGAAGCGTTTACTTGCCTGTCTTCGGATCTTGACCACATACACACTGAGTTTGCCTGGTTTTGAACACTGCCCTAAGTAGATATGATTGTACATATTACATTGAACTTTGTTCATTATTTTCACTTGTACTTATTACTAAGGGACTTAGCATGCTTTCTTCTTGTAATTATTTATGGATATAGTTGCTATTTATAATTTTGTAAAGTATGGTTTGTGATGGAGTTAAGTTGCAAATACTTATTCTTTCCCCATTAGTTACCACAGCTTTAATAGACAGAATGGGAGATACCAAAGACAAAGTTCGAGAAGAAGCTCAGAGTCTGACCCTGAAGCTGATGGACGAGGTGGCTCCGCCTATGGTAGGCTCATTTGAATGGGCATTCTAATTACATAGATGGCAACGAGAGCAAACTAATAAGCCATCAAAAGGCATAGATAGTGGGATTTTAAATAGTGGATTATGGCTAAGGTTTTAAAGAAATTCAAATTTAAGATACAGTGCCAGTATGTGTGTTGTTGTTGGTGTTTTTTCCATTTACCTTTGCTTTTTTTTTTTTTTTTTAGTGACTTAATGTTTTTACAAACCCTGAAGACTTGAGTGCTTTGGCAGTGCGTTGGATGTAGTTGTGCCTCACCGTTTTCAGGGGCTTCTTACCTGTAAATTATAAAATACCAACATTTTTATTTTGAAAACTACTGAATATTATATTAATTTCTGTAACTCTTTCAGAAATAAGAACTTTTTATTTTAATAGGCAGTTACTGATTATGTAAAGAATATTTTATGACAACTTGTGTTTTTTTTAATATAGTAGGAATAATTTGCCCTTAAGGAATGTATTAACTGCATTGAATGTGTTGCTGTCAGTAAGAAAACCAAGTTTGATCTCTAGAAGCCTCCCTCCCTCCTTCTCTCTCTCTCTCTCTCTCTCTCTCTCTTCTCTCTTTCTCTTTCTTTTTCAAGTTAGGCATGGTGGCATATATTTGTAATCCCAGTAATAAGGAGGCAGAGACAGACAAATCCTTGGGGCTTGCTCACAAGCCAGAAGTCAGGCTCAGCCAGCTTTGGCATGTTCTGACCAGTGAGAGAATTGTGACCAGAGGAACGACACACAGGTTGTCCTCTGCCTTCTAAATGTATACATACATTCCTACGTGCACATACATTCACCCACACACATGATGTATGTATGGACATACACTAATTATGTATTGGTCTGATTTATGCTGTTACAACATAATGTCTGAAGCTAGATACTTGTAACAAAAGAAGTAGTTACCTCATGGCTTTGGAGGTCATAGTTTTGTGGGCACAGCACCAGCTGTGTTACATTTTGCATCATCTCATGGAAGATGGCACCATGATGGCAGGAATGGTTCCATGGTTTTGAGAAACTAAGAGCCAAGATAGTGGCTTGTTTGTTTGTTTTTGGAGATAGCATTTCTCTGTGTAGCTTTGGTTGTCCTGGAAGTCTCTGTAGATCAGGCTGCTCTTGAATTCATAGAGAGCCACCTGCCTCTGGCTTTCATGTGCTGGGATTAAAGGCAAGTACCACAACTGCCTGGCTACTCTGTCCTGTTGCTTAAAGACACTTCCACTAAAAAAAAAATTATTTTATGTGTATATATGTATGCATAAATATGTGTACCGTGTGTATGTATGTAGGTACTTGTAAAAATTGGAATTGGAGTTAGACAGGCAGTTGTGTGGGTGCTGGGAACCGAACTCAGATCCTCTGCAAGAGTAGCCATTGCTCTTAACCATAGAACATCTCCAGCCCCCAGGTCTTTCTGTCTTAACACTGAGGACCAGGCCTCTGACACTTACGCGCTTGTGCAGAAAACCACATCCAAACCACATATGGAAATATTTTGAAGGAGAATAAAATAAGCTGATGTGTACACCACAGTTGAGAGGGTAGCTTAATGCTCCTAAGTATAACATGCACAGTGACGCCATGTGATGCTTAAAGTATAATGTACATATATTTAATATGTCATGAGTACTGAGTTATAAAGGGATTTAATACTTCACAACAACACCCTCTAAAAAGGTTCTGTGGATAGTCTTTACTGATTTACATTTTAAATTGTTTCTCAGGTAACATCTGTGTATATTTACCTTTAGACATAGATGTAAACATTTTTATAAAAAAGGGTTCCAGAGTTGAGTTGCCTGACACAGGTTATTCTAAATAAGATGTACGTATGTATGCATGTATGCATGTATGTGTGTATGTATGTATATGTGGTGGTGGAGTAACAGAACACAGGGCCTTGTAGATCTCAGAGCCAAATGTTCTTTCTGTCTTTGAGCTATATACCCAGTCTTAGTTAACAGTTTTAAAATTCACATGTCTGATGACCCGAGTTCAGAGTCTGGTCCCCAGAATTCATGGTGGAAGGAGAACCTGCCTCCTAAAAGTTGTCCTTGGGCCTCCACTCACACATCTACAGTCATACATACAGCTCTCATGTAAGTGCAGAAACACACACACACAGTAATAAGCACATTTAAAAAAGATTTTAAAAATCAATTTTCGAATTATGTTTTTTTAATATTTCACACACACATGTGGTGGGGGTGGAGGATGAGAATGAGGATTTGGTATGTTAAAGTTGGCTTTCTATGTGTGAAGCGACAATTTATGGGACAGTTTACTGTGTTTAGGAAGAAAGAGTTGAAATCCTTGGTACACTATTCCTAAACAGTTGTTTTGCGTTATTGGTATAAGCTCATTTTTCCTTGCCCCATAGACTAGGTAGTTATAAGATGACTTGTTCCAAATGTTCCCATATTTGTGTCTGGCATTAAAAAGACAAAAGCTTTAATTATAAAACATTTTCAGTTGTTCCATGTGACAGTCTGTTGCACGGAGTTTGCCTCGATGAGTACTTCCTAGACCACCGTGCCTATAATTTCAGCATTCTCAGCCTAGATGAAACCCACGTTCTTGGAACTGCTTAGATGCTTACATATGGGACATGATGTTTCTCATAATCATTGAAATTTAAAGTGAAAAGTATGTAAATAAAAACTCAGAATTAGGCCGGGCAGTGGTGGCGCACGCCTTTAATCCCAGCATTTGGGAGGCAGGAGCCCACAAAAAAACCAACCAACCAAAACAACAAAAAAACAAAAAAAACAAGCAAAACCTTGTAAATGTGAGTTGAACATCCCTGATTTGAAAATCTAAAAGTTTTTGTTCATTGACATAACATTAATACCATAAGTGGAAAATCCCACACCTGATCCACGTGACAAGCTATAGTCAGAATTTAGTTGCACTAAAAATATTACATAAATTATGCTTAGGTTATATGTGTAAAGTAAGTATGAAACAAATATGAATCTCACATTTGGGTTTGTGTCCTAGCAATAAGGTTTATTACTGTCACTATGTAAATGCTCCAAAATGTGCAGAGTGCCCCACATATGGAGCACATCTGATACCTGATGGCTTGACCGAAAGGTTAGGAAACCTTATGGTTTGTCGCGTGCACTGCCTAACTTCTTACCGTGTGTGTCTACTTGTTTTCCCAACAGTACATCTGGGAGCAGCTGGCCTCTGGCTTCAAGCACAAGAATTTTCGATCTCGAGAAGGCGTGTGCCTCTGTCTTATTGAAACCTTGAACATGTAAGTCCTGTGGTTACTGAAATAGCCTTCTTTCTCTTAGTCATTTCTCAAGGGTTTTTTCACAGGGTGAAGGAAGAGTGGAAATAAATCTTAAGTAGTTATTAATTGATTTCCCAAACAAAAATATAACCTTTAATGCTACTTTTATGTATATAAGATATCTTTCATGTTAATTTTTGAAATTATCATTTTTTACTTAGCCATCCAGAATTGATGGTTATAGACCTGATAATGTTAATAACTTTGGATCTTTTTTCTGTTAGTATCTGCTTCAATAACTCAGTGCTTTGTCACATATTAAAGCCGTTTTCCCACATCCCTTTTAGCAGTTGACCCTAGGCTGGATGGAGTACTGTGGGCGATGGCAAGAAGTATACAGAGCATCTCTGAGCTCTGCCTGGACTCTACTGTACACCTAGTCATAGCAGGCAGAGTCCTGAGAGCACAGATGTCACAGGGCTAAGATGGAGGCAGAAGGAGTGTAAGTGGAGGCTTTTGTTTCTATTCTAGAATACTTTTCCAGACTGTGAAGTATGATAGGTAAGACGTAGTCCCTTTGACTTTTCCTGTGGCATGACTTCCTCTTCTTTCATTGCTCTGGGTCCTTCCTGCTAGCAAGTGCTGGTCAGGGCCTTCAGTCAGCATACTTTCTGAGTGCTAGCGCTCCTGTCCTTTGCAATCAACCTAGACTTAAGAACATTAGTTAACATAAATATCTCCTAACTTACCTCATCTCACTATATTTTGAGACTTAGCTCAGATTTTCTTAAGTAATTGATAGTCTGCCAGGGTTGTCAAACTGCTGTTGAGAATTTTGCCCAGTTGGGTCTTGTGCTGACCTTCATTTTCAACATCTGTCCTGATTAGTTTTATGTCAGTTTGACACAAGCCATAGTCATCTGAAAGGAGGGAACCTCAGTTGAGAAAATACTTCCGTAAGATCTGGCTGTAAGGCAGTTTTTTAGTTAGTGATTGATAGGTGAGGACCCAGCCCATTGTGGGTGGTACCATCCCTAGCTGGTGGTCCTGGGCTCTATAAGAAAGCAGGCTGAGCAAGCCATGGATGCAAGCCAGTAAGTAGGATCCTCGATGGCCTCTCTCAGCTCCTGCCTCCAGGTTCCTGCCCTGTCGAGCTCCTGCCATGTATCATGGTCGCAGTAGTAATACTACCCAGGCTGCATCAGTCACACCTGCCCGGGTCTCCTGTGTGCTGCTTAGCAGCCCCGTTGCTGTCACTCGGCTTTCCTTGACAGTCTGTGTCCATGCTTTCTGTGTCAAGGTAAGAAAGGCCGGCCAGTGCTGTCCAGCGCCTTCAATGGCAGCATGACGCAGAGCTGGTAGATCTCTGAGTTCGAGGCCAGCCTGATCTACAGAGTGAGTTCCAGGACAGCCAGGGCTACACAGAGAAACCCTGTCTCTAAAAACAAAACAGAAAAAGTAGAAGAAAAAGAAGATAGCATCAGGTTATTTTGTTCACTATTTAAATGAAACTTAATTTTTTTTTTTTCCCCTTAAATTATATTTAGCTTTGGGACTCAACCACTGGTCATCAGCAAGTTGGTGCCACATTTGTGTGTCTTATTTGGAGATTCTAACAGTCAGGTAAAAAAATTACTTACCTTCAAGCATTGACTGGTCTTTTTTGAGGGTGGGAGGGGGCAGTCCTTTCTTGTGCTCTTACCTTATTTAAGCCATAACAGTAAAGAGAGAGAAGGCAGACAGTGAAACTGTTGCCTTTTTTTTTTTTTTTTTTTTTTTTTTAAATTAAATGAAGGTCTGGCTGTTTCACTCAGAATCTACTGGGCTCACGTGATCTTCCTGCTCTACCCTCCTAAGTAGTGAGGACTACTGGCCTTTTCTCCCCCTCTCTCCTCTCTCTACCAGGGGTTGTTTGTTTTGAAAGGAACTTAAGTTGCTTGTGAGTACTTGGGCTGATAGTAAAGACATAAGGAACTGAATGCTTAGTTCTTGAGTTTGACAGATTCAGAGACTTTTGGCTTCCCTTCTGTAGTCCAGCTTTATGTTAACTGTGAGGCTAAATTGTTACTGGCCTGTGTGCCTGAATATGCGTATACAGGAATTGTTGCAGTTGTCAATAGCCCTGTTTAATAGGGAAGGCCTCTGTATCCATGGTACATCTCTTTACTTGATGTGTCTGTGTGTCTGTCAGGAGGCAGAGGTCTGCAGTGTCTCATCCCTCCCCTGAAAGTCAGCTGTAATATTTCTATAGTTACCTGTAAACTAACTAGGGCATTTAGGTGACAACAGTAAGATCTTTCTTTTTTACAAGTTCTAGCTGCCCCTCAACGGTTTATAGTTTTTCTCTCTTTAATTGCTGTTTTATTTATAGACAAAGAATCTTTTTTTTCTTGTCCACCCTGGCCTCAAGCTCTTGAATTCAATTGATTTTTCCCACCTTAGTCTTAGAGCTGTAGGTGTGTGCCATCTCAACACCTGTCTGTAGGTGTGTGCCATCTCAACACCTGTCTGTAGGTGTGTGCCATCTCACGCCTGTCTGTAGGTGTGTGCCATCTCACGCCTGGCTGTAGGTGTGTGCCATCTCACGCCTGGCTGTAGGTGTGTGCCATCTCACACCTGGCTGTAGGTGTGTGCCCTCTCACCTGGCTGTAGGTGTGTGCCATCTCACCTGGCTGTAGGTGTGTGCCATCTCACGCCTGGCTGTAGGTGTGTGCCATCTCACACCTGGCTGTAGGTGTGTGCCATCTCACGCCTGGCTGTAGGTGTGTGCCATCTCACGCCTGGCTGTAGGTGTGTGCCATCTCAACACCTGGCTATAGGTGTGTGCCATCTCACCTGGCTCTTAGTTGCTGTTTGAAAGTTTTTCCAAACAGTAAGTGTTGTTTTTCAGATTGTTCTCTTTAGGCCCTATTCTTTTTTTCCCCTCTTATGTAGAATATAAAATTTACCGTTGCAACTGTTTTTAAGAGTACACCTCAGTGGCATTAAATACATTTTCCTTGTTTTGCAACTATATCACCATCTACATGCAAAACTCTTACTTCCTCAGCACTCAGACTCTGTATCCATGAGACAGTTTCCCAGTCCTCTTCCCCAGCTGCTGGCAACTACCCTTCTTCATCCGTTTGACTATTCCATGGACCTGGTGGAAGCAAGTCAGATTGGTTCCGTTTAGTATAATGCCCATTACAAGTTATCCATGCTGCAAAATGTGTCAGAATTTCCCTCTTCTTCCAAGGTTGGATAATTTTTCATTAACACACAGGCATCATATTTTGTGTATGTAGTCATATAAGAATAGTCATTTTTTATTTTTTGTTTTTTTCCCCTACCTTTTGGCTATTCTGAATAATTTTAGAAATACTGATGTAAAAGTTTTTTTTTTTTTTTTTTTTTGAGTTCAATTCACATCTGTGGAAGACAGTTTTGTTCCAAGAAAATTAATTAACTGTACTTTAGGTTAATACAATTACACTTTTTGAAGTCCCAATTGGTAGCTTTTATTCACAGATTTCTATTAACCACCTCCTGACTTTTTTTTTTTTTTTTAATGGTAGTAGGGATTGATCCAAAGGTCTCATAAATGTGAGTTAAGTGCTCCCTTACTAAGGTCTTGACCTTCTTTAAATGGGTTTTCTAGGGCTTTCTTGACAGACCTTGATTTTGGTTTTCCATTAATAAGGTGTGATATTATAATTTACTCAGGGACTGAAAAGACATTAAAACCAGCTTAGATTGTCAGGTTGGGCCTACTAGTTTATTGTTCTTAAAAGGGAGTATGTGTCACATCTGAAGTTCTTTAAAATGTCTTGAATTCTTTGACAGGTGAGAAATGCTGCAATATCAGCTGTAGTGGAGATTTATAGACACGTAGGAGAGAAGCTGAGGATTGATTTGGGTAAAAGAGACATTCCCCCTGCTAGGTAAGTCTTCCTAAATTTATTTTTTGCTACAGTTGTATTTTTGTTTACTTTACTAAGGTAAATATTACAGCTAGGTGTGGTGGTGTTCACCTTTAATCCCAGCATGTGGGAGGCAGAGGCAGGCAGATCTCTGTGACTCAGAGCTATCTAGGCCTGCATAGAGAGTTCCAGGTGAGCCAGGGATCCATAGCATGTACAGTTTTAGTATCCCGAGTGTCCTGGAACCAGTTTATAAACAGAACTGTATAGGTACCAGGCACTTGGTGCTCATGTAGCTTCAGGTTTCCTTCAGCTCTGCTGTGAAAGTGCTTACTGTTGTCAGGGTCGGTGTGTGTGTTAGAGCTTCCTAAAGAGAGCCTTGCCCCCTGCAACGACCGCTTTGTTTTTCCCAGTCTGTACAGTTTTCATTTCCCTTCCTTGTCTTTATTTTCGAGGATTTCCTATCTGTTGAGAAAGAGTAGAATGGGGTACATTCTTGCCTTGTCTGATCTTAGAATGATTCTGGTTTCTTAACATTAAAATTGAGGTTAGTTTCATATGGTCTGAATTGTATCTTGGGTATTCCAGGCTTTTGGGGTAATACCCACTTATCAGTGAGTGCATACCATGTGTGTTCTTTTGTGACTGGGTTACCTCACTCAGGATGATATTTTCTAATTCCATCCATTTGCCTAAGAATTCTATGAAGATATTGTTTTTAATAGCTGAGTAGTACTCCATTGTGTAGATGTACCACATTTTCTGTATCCATTCCTCTGTTGAGGGACATTTGGGTTCTTTCCAGCTTCAGGCTATTATAAATTTGGCTGCTATGAACATAGTGGAGCATGTGTCCTTGTTATGTGTTGGAGCATCTTCTGGGTATATGCCCAACAATATCAATCAACCAGAACCCCCTGAGCTCCCAGGGATGAAGCCACTAACCAAGGAGTACACATGGAGGGACCCCTGGCTCTAGCTGCATATGTAGCAGGCATCAATGGGAGGAGAGGCTCTTGGTCCTGTGAAGGCTTGAGGTATGCTCCAGTGTAGGGGAGTTTGAGGGTGGGAAGGTGGGAGTAGGTAGGTGGGTGGGGGAACACCCTCATAGAAGCAGGGGGAGGGGGAATGGGATAGGGGCTTGAGGGGGGTCAGGAAAGGGGATAACATTTGAAATGTAAATAAAGAAAATATCCAGCCTGCTGGGCAGTGGTGGTGCACACCTTTAATCCCAGCACTTGGGAGGCAGAGGCAGGCGGATTTCTGAGTTCAAGGCCAGCCTGGTCTACAGAGTGGGTTCCAGGACAGCCAGGGCTACACAGAGAAACCCTGTCTCGAAAAACCAAAAAAAAAAAAAAAAACCAGAAAAAAAAAGGATTGAGGATAGTTGCTGGGTGGTAGTGCACACCTTTAACCCCAGCACTTGGAAGCAGAGGTAGGCGGATCTCTGTCAGTGTGAGGCTAGTGAGGCCCTGTCTCAAAAAAAAGAATAAAAAAGAATGATGTTAGTTGTAGGCTTTTGGTAGATGTTCCTTTTTCTTAAGAGTTTATACTTTTTAAAGTTATATTTTATTTGGGCTTTGAGTGACTCTGTACATGTGTGGAGGTCAGAGGACTACTTGGGAAAGTCTTTAGGTCATCTTACAAGCACTGTTTTGTCCACTAAGTTTTTTTTTTTTTTTTTTAACTTTTTATTGGTTCTTTTTTAATTTCACATAATGCACTCCAATCCCACTCATCTCCACCTCTCCTTGTACCCAACCCTTGCAACCTCCCCACAACAGAGGAAAAAAATTCTCAATGTGGAAGCTCTAGTGTTTTGCAGTGTGTCCCACAGTGTACCCTTTTGTCTACACTTCTTTGCTTGCAAGTGTTCATTGTACTGACTTGTTGGTCTGCTACAGACCTCTGACTTCTGCTACTCTATCATTCCTGGAACCTCACTGGGACTCCTTGTGTTTTCTGTTGTTGCCCTGTGTCATGGAGATCCTATAGTTTTGGGACCTGTAGGACTAGCCCCTTTATGCTCTCCAACAGTTCATCGATAGGGTAGATTTTGGGGTAGGCCAATTCAGAGCCCTGGATCTGTACCGGAGAACTCACACCCCCAGGGCAGGCTTACCACCAGCCCCCAACCAGGGCCAATTCTACCACTCTCCTGACCCTGTGGCCAGCTCTCCTGCCTACCATAGATGGTGAGGGATGAAGGAGGTGGGGAGGCCATCTCTCTTTAATCCACACCACCACTCAGTCAAGCAAGAGGCAGGGCCAGCTCTCCAACACTCACACCCTGCAGCTGGCTCACTCATAACTCCCACAATCCAGGGTCAGCTCTACGCCCAGGTGAGGGGCAGGGCCAATTCTTCCTCTCTGATGACCTTGGAGCCAGCTCTTCTGCCTGCCGCAGGTGGCAAGGGTTTGTGGGGGGTAGTACACAAGTTCCCCCGCTAGTGTTCATATTTGTGGGGCCAGCCCACTTGCGACTCCTGCAATGTGTAAGTCCTGCTCTCAGTCCTGCAGCTGGCAAGGGGTGGGGTCAGCTCTCTGTTCCCATGCCCCAGGGGCCACCTTTTCCATGATGTCCAAGTACGGAGTGGGGCCAGTTCTGAACAGCTCTCAGACATTAACATGTCCCTAGGTGGCAGCCCAGAACGGGATCTGCTGCCTGGCCTTTGGTGGTAACAGAACCCTACTATTCCAGGGCCATGGATCCAGAAGTGGCCCCCAGTAGTAGCTCAGGCCAGGACCCCACTATGGTACCAGTTGGCATCACTGGCTACCACATCAGGCTGCTCCTTACTACCCTCAAGTCTCCAATTTTGACTCTCTTCATTGTACCCAGAGTCTCTGTTTCTCTTTCTCTATCACTTACTTGCTCCTCTTAGTGGCACCCAGAGTCTCTGAGTGTCTGGGCTCATCTCAGGAGTGGTCTCAGGAGTGCTATGCCCCGTTTGTGTATTGTGGTGCCAGGCAGAGGTCATCTTGGGCCCCCATTCCAGGCCAGTGGTTATCTTGGCCCAGCCAGCCCGAGTTGTCCCTTGTGAGGGTCATTTGTCTCAGGCTCACTCCCGCCTGGGCCCTTGGTCCTAGGCAGGATTCTTCTACTCTCCAGTTTGCTCCTTGTACTGGGAGCAAGTCTGGGCCTGCCTGGTTGATGGTTGTTTCAGACTAGCTCCCTGTCCAGCCCATAGCACAGGACTGGTTGTCATTGTCTCAGACTCTCTTTTAAAAATTAATCTAATAATTCAGATGTTCATAGGTTCGAACACTGAGTGTAGGCATAGCCTCTCTCCTTTCTGCCACCTATTGTTGTACATGTGACACAGTAGCCACACCTGCAGTCTGAGGGCAGGCCACTAAGCTGTCTTTGTACCTCTAAGTATATAGAGTTAGAACTAAAAGTCAGTTGAGCATTTTAAGTGTAACGGTGGGCTGGGCAAAGTGACTTTCTGTTGTTGTTGCAAATTGTCTTAATGGCTACTAACATTGATTTCCCTAGAGCCCATGTTGTAGCCATTCATTTTCTACTTGTATTGTTTGTGGCTGTCAGTTGTCTGCGCTTTCACCAGTGGTTTATATTGTTAGTCTTATTACTGACTCTTGGTTTCTGCTGGTAATATATCCTGGCTTCACTGTGGACATAATATACATTTTTCTTATTCAATAAAGAGGAGTGTTCTTTCATTTTTTTTTGCCATTTGGCTCTTTTTAAAATGCTTACTTTGGGGTGGGGTAGGGGCTAGCTTTTGATACAAGGGTTTCTTATATATGGACCAGGTTGTCTTTGGACTATTTCTATATAATCTATATTAGATATAATATATAAACATAACATGAAAACAAATATAAACATATATACACAAATACGCCCTAGTCTCCTGAGTGCTAGGCTGACAGGTGTGCGCTACCATGACAGTGGAATATACTCTTCACAAAAATTCTTTTCAAGTCTCCTGTCCATTTGTTAGGCTGGATTATCTGTTTTCTTTAATTATTTTTTATTTTTATTTATTTTTGTCTATGTGAATATATGCCATGTGCTGTGCCTGTATCATGCATGGATCTGGAGTTACAGACAGTTATAAGTTATCCTAACCAAGTAGGTGCCAGAGAGTGAAATTCGACCTATATCTATCACTTTGTACAGAAATGAGCTCCAAATGGATCAAAGACATAAATGTGAAACCTAAAACACTAAACCTGCTTGAAAAAAACAACAGGATGTAGGTGCAGGGAAGGTCTTCTGAATAGGGTTCCACCTGCCCTAAATTAAGGCCAACAGTGGACAAGTGGGACTTCACAAAAGTAAAACGCTTTTGTGCAGCTAAAAAAACAATTAATTGGGGCTGGAGAGATGGCTCAGCGGTTAAGAGCACTGACTGCTCTTCCTAGAGGTCCTGAGTTCAAATCCCAACAACCACATGGTGGCTCACAACCATCTGCAATGGGATCTGATGCCAATGCCCTCTTCTGGTGTGTCTGAAGACAGCTACAGTGTACTCATATACATAAAATAAATAATTTTTAAAAACCCAATTTCTTGGGTGAAGAGGGAGCTCACAGAATGGGAGAGAATTGTTGCCAGTTATAAATCTGACAGATTATTAATATCCAGAATATATAAAGAACTCAAAAAGCAGTGAGTCAAAAGAAGCCAACAAATGACCCATCAAAGGATGCCGCCTTCGACCTGAGCAGGGCTTCTTAAAAGACGAAAACAAAAGGCTAAGGAATATCTCAAAAATGTCCATCAACCTTAGTTACTAGGGAAATGCAAATCAAAATAGCTGAGATTTTATCTTACCCTAGTCAGAACGGCAAAGATCAATGGAGCCTCCACCAACAGATGCTGGAGGGGCTGAGGAAGGAGCAGCACTAAAGGGAAGTCTTATCCATTGTTGGTGGGATTGCAAATCGGGGCAGCCAGTGTGGAGTCAGTGAAGAGAATTCTCAGAAAGTTAAAAGGAAATCTACCATATTACCCAGCTATCACACTCCTGGACATTTGCCTAAAAGGACTCGACATCATACTACATAGATAGCTGCTCAGCCATGTTCATTCATTGCTGCTGTATTCACCATAGTTAAGAGATTGAAACAATCTAAATATCTTTAAGTTGACAAATGGGTAATGAAAATGGGATACATATACCCTATGGAATACTACTCAGCTGTAAAGAAATATGAAATTATGAGTTTTGCCGGTAAACGAATGCAACTTAAAAAAAGATCATATTGAGTGAGGTAACCCAGACACAGAAGGAAAAATGTCGCATGTTCTCTCTCATCATAAGTTCCTAACTACAAATTTTCAAGTGTGTGCACATATCCTGGAGTACCTGCAGAAAACAGCAAAGTAAAAAGGGACCATTGTTAGAGGAGAGGTTGGGTAGGAGTGGGGCAACAGTGAAGGGGCAGCAGGGCACAAGTGCTCTCAATGGGAGCAATGTGTGTGGGTTATTAGCAGTCTATCTAAAAAAGCCTGTATTATGTGCTAAGTCCGTATAAATATGCATACATAGTTTAAGTCTAAGAGCCAATGGAAACTCCCAACACCAGGCATGCAAGCCTTCTTTTGAATTATCGGTCAGGGTTGTCCAAGAAACTCCTGAAACATTACAGGATATTGCTGTTGCCCTTGTTTTGCCCCCTAGAGGTAGAAAGTAAGTCCCTATTGCTGAGTACACAACACACTGTCAGACACTAGGCCCAGAAAGACCCTTCACTGGAACTCATCTGAAAGCTCTCTCCCTGAGGAATAGCTTTCATGGGACCACAAGGCACCACACAGCTTTCAAAGGAGGGCACCAACCAGCAGTCCTACCCAGCTATGATGTCTGTGAGCCACAACACTGAGCAGAAGGGCACAGACCCCTAAGGATTCAGTAGTGCCATGCCTGCCTTGACAGTAACCAACAGCTCTCTAACGGAACTTAAAACCCACGCACAAGAGGAAAATTGTGCCTGCTGTCAGAAACCTAACCAGTTCTCACAGCCAGTGAGGTCATGGGTCTTGGGGAAGAACCTATAACTACCACTTTACTAAACCAGTATAATCTGACTGCATTCCAAATAATTGTCCTTATTCTCACAGATGAATGTAGTCCTCTCCCCTCATCAAAGAAACTTCTCTTTGCAACAGTCAGAGACCATTGCAGAAAACCGTAACTAATCAAAATGCAGAGCTCAGTCCCAGTGGATAAATATATCTACAAAGCGACTCTTAGACCTGAGGCTCAGGGAATATTGCTGAAGAGGGGCAGAAAGATTTTAGTAACAGCCAGAGGAGCAGGAAGTTTGCCGTGCATGGGAAAAGAGTTTATAACTTTTCAGAATGTCAGTCATAGAGCCATGACATGACCCAGCAGTTCCCTTCATAGCTGTACAAGCAAAGGATAGACAAACACATCTCTACAAAGACCTCTGTGTAAGCGTTCCTGACCGCATTGGTCACAGTCACCAAACCATGGAAATACCTCTCGCCCACACATCTGTCAGCTAATGAGTGGATATTCAAATGGAGTATATCCATGCAGTGGAATATTAAGAACCCAGTCATTAAAGGTACCTCATTCTATGATTCTGTTTGAATAAAATGACCTGATATGGTAACTCATAAGTCATATATGGTCTACAGCAACGGGAATCTACAGCAACGGGAAATGGATTACGATTGCCTAGGACTGGGGAGAAGTGGGGACATGGAGAACAGCCCCTGCTAATGGGTGTGTGGGTGTTCATTGAGATGAGAAAATGTAAAAATTGTAACAATAGTTGTACTACTCGGGGAATATTCTATAAACTGCTGAGGTGTACATTTCATTTTTCTTTGATTGTGATACTGGTGATGAATCCCAAGGTCTCACACATGCAACACAGGTATTCTACTCCTGAGCTATACCCCAGCTTTGATAGAAACACTTCAAAGCAATGCAGTATATGATATTTGAAGTTTGTCTCAGTAATGCCTAAAGAAGATGTGCTCTGAACACCTAACTTTAATATTCATTCTTACCTGGGAACCTAGGATTGCACTTACGATACAGTTGCTTTTCCATCTCTGTCCTTCTTAGCCTTTAAATCTGAACCTTCCTAGAGTTTCTCTGGGCTCCTGATGTGCTGTGTTCTTTTGGACACCCCGTCTTTGTTGTAGTTTTCTTCCATTTAATTTGTTCATCTCACCTCACACACAATTATTTAAAATGATCTAGAGCCTATGTTCCACTTTTTGTTTCCTTTTTCTTTAGACTATATATGTAAAGACGTTCTGCTAAGAATAACTGTGCCTTTCATTTCAGCATCCAGAAGGCAGAGGCAAGTGGAGTTTGAGTGTGAGGTCAGCCTGGTCTGTATAGGGAGTGGCAGGCCAGCTGTGGCTGTGCACTAAGACCCTGTCTCAGAAACATTTCTAAAATATGTGTTTGAACACCGGGCAGTGGTGGCGCACACCTTTAGTCCCAGCACTTGGCAGAGGCAGAGGCAGAGGCAGGTGAATTTCTGAGTTCGAGACCAGCCTGGTCTACAGAGTGAGTTCCAGGACAGCCAGGGCTACACAGAGAAACCGTGTCTCAAAACACCAAAAAAAAAAAAAAAAAAAAAGTGTTTGAAGCTTCATGATGGGGGTTAGAGTCTTGAATGAAGTCTATGTGGGAACTAATGCTGTGCTTGCATGTGCTATAAAGTTGATCTTTGGTAATGTTTTGAATAGAAGATTAAATATTTTTAAATAAATACCAAGGAAGTAAACTCACAGGAAGTGTGGTTTCTTATGAAGGTTGTTGAAGGAGAGTGATTGGGAGGAAGGGAGACCAAGGAGAGAGTGGGAGAGCATAGAAGGAAAGTGCGGCTTGCAGCAAGGTGCAGTATGAAGCAGGCACTTGCTCTTTTCCCAGCCTAGCCTGGGCCTATGCCTTTGGAGGCTCTCCTTTTCCCTTCCCTCTGTGGCTTCTCGAGGTGCTTGTTACGACCCAGCTGTCTCAGTTGCTGCAGCTTCCTGGTGGTGCTGCTTGTGCCTCCCTTCCTTGCTCCGTGCTTTATTGCCTCACTTTAATCCCATGCGAGCCTCTTCTGAACTTTCTGTCTGTTGTTTATTGAAGACAGGTTCTTCTGCTTAGATTGGTTTTGAACTCACTGATAGCTGAAGCTTGCCTTTTTCAGCACCTACTTCTGCTTTCTGCCTCTCAAGTCCAGGATTACAGGCATGCACCCACCACCAAGCTCTTTGTCCTAAATTTCTTATTCCCATTTTCCTAACTTTTAGAAGAGTGTTGGTCTTGGGTTTTTGTCTTTTTCTTTCTTCACGTTTCTCACAGCCGTGTACTGCACTGCCCTCAGAAAGCTCTTCTCAATCCTTTCCTCTGGCTTTGGCCCGACTGGACTGCTTCTGAGGAGTCGGCTTCCTGTTCCAGTGATGTCTTACTTAGTCAGGGTTTCTATTCCTGCACAAACATCATGACCAAGATGCAAGTCAGGGAGGAAAGGGTTTATTTGGCTTACACTTCCACACTGCTGTTCATCACCAAAGGAAGTCAGGACTGGAACTCAAGCAGGGCAAGGAGCAGGAGCTGATGCAGAGGCCATGGAGGGATGCTGCTTACTGGCTTGCTTCTCCTGGCTTGCTCAGCCGGCTTTCTTATAGAATCCAAGACTACCAGCCCACAGATGGCACCACCCACAAGGGGCCCTCCCCCCTTGATCACTAATTGAGAAAATGCCTTACCTCTGGATCTCATGGAGGCATTTTCTCAACTGAAGCTCCTTTCTCTGTGATAACTCCAGCTTGTGTAAAGTTGACACAAAACCAGCCAGTACAAGTGCTCCCTTGCATCTCATGCCCACACCTTCCCTACGTTAGTGTCTGCTCAACCCCGTGGCAGGTTCTGTGTTGTAGATGAAGTGACGGGGTCTTTCCTCTGCAGATACATAAAACTGTATTTGTTGATCTGTTGGGGTTGGAGGTGAGGCTAAGGTTTAGAAATTGCTTATTAAGGGGTTTTTAGCTAAATTATATGTTTTTCTTTTCCTTTTATTTTATATGCGTGGGTGTTTTGCCTGCATGTATGCCTTTACACCATGTGGGCTGCAGTATTTGTGAAGGCCAGAAGATGATATCGGATACCCTGGGACTGAGTTACAGCTGATTGTGAATGCCATATTGGTGCTAGGAATCAATCAAGGGCCCTCTGGAAGAATCTCAGTGTTCTTAACTGCTGAGCCATCTCTTTAGACCCTTCCGTCCCTTCCCTTCCCTTTTTAAATTTTTCCCCTATGTAATATTTTTCCTTTTTTAAGACACACCGGAAGAGGGCATCGGATCCCATTACAGATGGTTGTGAGCCACCATGTGGTTGCTGGGAATTGAACTCAGGACCTCTGGAAGAGCAATCAGTGCTCTTAATCGCTGAGCCATCTCTCCAGCCCCCTACGCAATATTTTTCTCAATTATTTGGGAATTTCACACAGTGTACCTCAGTCACACTTGCTTCCCATTCCTCCCAGGTCCACCCTCCCACCCTTGTGCCCTCCCCAAAAAACCAAAGCCACAAGTCCAATTAGTGTGGAATATATTTAGTTATTTCTTAAAATAGGCATTGGCATTTTCAACATTTTCTGTAGGCTCACTTTATAAGTAAGGAATGGCAAGATGTGGATCAAGACTTCACCAATGTTTTAGGAAAGAAAATTATGAAAGAAATGTAAAAGTAAGCCAAAGATGAACATTTGACAGTTAAAACACATGGAACTATGTTTCTCTTCCTTTCCCAAATATATATCATGAACTTGAGAATAAGTCATAGAATGGTAGGTAAGAAAGTTAAAGAAAAAGCAAACTAAGTATAGTAAAGCATTGATGGCAAGACTTCGTTTTATCCAAAGGAAGATCTATGTGACTGTAGGTGCTCCAGGAAAGTCAGTTCTCAGCATGGTCCGTAACATACACTTAGAGGAATCACTCTCTGGATGTGGATCGTTTCGGAAGCATGGCTGCTGTTGTGTTTGATGATTTTACTCTGCCACCTCCAGAAAGGGAGCTTTGTTGTCCCCTATTCCATTTCTTTCTCTTCTGTTTCTCTCTCTGTAAATATAGCAGTTCGAGGTTAGAATCTGGCATTTATTTTTCTTGGAGAGAGTCCCAAAGATTGTCTTGGAGATTATGATGTAAATATTGCAAGTCTCCTTGAATATGAAAGTTAAAATTGTCTATAATATACATAGAAATAAAGAAGCTAATAAAGATGTTTCTGATTTCAGCTAAGATGTTCTTGATGACAGTACACTTTGACTCCATGTCTGTAGCTCCACATTTGTGGACACAAACTGTGCCAACCACACATCAAGTACCTCTGTTTTGAACATGGACAGATTGGGGAGTATCCTATTGTCACCTCAATAGTGTAGTACAACAACTGGCTTATATTGCACTCAGACTTAATACTCTGGAGGTGATTTAAAGTATATGTAAGGATGCATCTATGTGTTGGTATTTTTTTTCCTCCCTGCTTGTGTTCCTAGTTTCATTCTGTAGTGAATATGCATTTTATTTCTAATAAATGTGTGTTTTGCTGGGCAGTGGTGGATCATGCCTTTAATCCCAGCACTCAGGAGGCAGAGGCAGAGATATCTCGTGGCCAGTCAGGACTACACAGAGAAACCCTGCCTCAAAAAACCAGAACAAACAGGGAAAAAAAGTGTGCTTTGTGGGGTTTTTTATTTTTATTTTTTTTAAAGTATTAGTTGAAGTGTGGAAAGAGTGTAAAAAGTTAGTGGACTTGGTGCTGTAGGAGGCAGGCCATACAGGAGAGCCTCAGCTGCAGCTGTGCCAGCAGCGCCACTGCAGTTCCTCCCTTCTTCAGCTCAGGTCTGCCTTTCATCTCCTTGGAGGAGTTTTACAAGCTTCTCAACTGTGTCTGACTGGGTTTGTTACAAGGATGGAACCAGAAAGGTTTTTGCTAGATGTGGAGAAATAAATTTGATGAATTGCTTTGTATGAATGTTGTCTGTTTTGTCAGCATATCTCCATACATAGAAAGGTCTGTATTTGACTTCCCATGAGGGAAAAGAGTGGGCTTTGTGTCTTCTTTTTTAAGTCACTTGTAGAAATAATATGACAAAACCCTAGATTCTTTTTTCTGTGGTAAAGGAGGTTGTTTCTGTTCATCTCTGTGTAAAAACAATTTATTCTTTATTCCTAGATTAGAAATGATACTTGCCAAATTTGATGAAGTTCAAAATTCCGGCGGTATGATTTTGAATATCTGCAAAGGTAAGAGTAATTAAGTTTGCCAGCTCTGAAACATTTCTGAGATGACTTAGGAGAGTGTTAGATACTGTTTGTTTTCAAGCCAAGTTTGCATCTCTGATTTCAAAAGCATTGTTTTTGTAGCTTGTAAACTTAGCTAAGGTATAGCAGTGAACTCTTCTATCCTGGATCTGCACCTTCTCTGAATGGCTGGAGTCGTGAAGATGTCATAATGAGATTGTAGTGTAAAGGGATAATGTTGCTGGCCTTACTTTTTGCCTTGGTGCTCGTTCCATGAGTGTAATGTGTTCTTACAGTCAGAGTAATTATTTCATTTGCTGCCTTTAGTAGACACTGTGGGGCAGTTTGCCCTCTTCCCCAGTGTGAGGCAGTACTGATGAAGAAACTCCGGGAATTGTACATAGTGGTCATCTTTGTCTGCTGAAGTAGAGTGAGTTTAGGGAGGTTTGGAATTAGTGTCTGTGTCCACAGATAACTGGGCATTTGATTTGTGATTCCTTTCTTTTTTATAATGCTGATAAGTTGTTTATAGTCTTATCAAATAGCATCTATGTATTCATTAGTGACATTTGAGAAGAATATATTCTGTTCCTAAAGACACTTTTTTTTCTTCAAGTGGGAAAGCAGCTTTACAGTGGACAGTGGGATAGCCTGACAGAGTGAGTGATGTTGGAGGAAAGTTTCGCTGTGGGAGTTAAAGCCATACATACAATAGGAAAACTAGCTAACGTATCATCTAGGCCTTTTCTGTCCGTGGTCACTTGAGGTCAGACTTGGTTGTATTGCAGGGAGCCGGGTGGGGTGATAATTTGGTGTTACGAAGGTTATGTGTACCTTAATTTAAACTTAGGTCCCAAGCACACATTGACTTCCTTGCTACCAGTTCTCACTCAGACAGCTGTTTCTCACATCTCTTCTTTGAACAGAAGGTGTCCAAGAACGGTGTCCTAACTGGTCATGTCGTTATCTTTGTTGGTGTCTGTAGAAACCAGAACAGCAGGAAAAGGAAGAGTTGTTAAATTTTGTAACTTTGGGTTTTAATAGCGTCCTTGTGTGTTCCATACTATTTGCTTATAACTAAGGACACGTCTAGGTTACCTCAAATTACGTCATTTTGTATAAGAAAGCCTTGAGCATCCTTAGATTCCTGGAAACAATCCTGTTATTATGGAGGGATGACTGTACTATGTTGTGTTGTTTTTTTTAACAAAATATCAATTGTTCAATTTTACCAATAAAGACTCGGAAGCCAGATGCTGGGATGAAAGCCTGCTACCTCAGAGAGATAGAGAAGTACCCAGCTGACCTTCCTCCTCAGCTGATGTCCTACCAGGAATGCCCCCTCTCACACCATCTCATAAAACCTTCTTCAAACTGAATGTCCCTCCCTTCTACTTCCTGTGCGTCTCTATTGGTCCTCTTGACCCTCTTACTCTATGTTTTTTTCTTTTCTTCTTTCTTTTTTTTTTCTTTTTAAAGATTTATTTATTTTATGTGAGTACGCTTTTGTTGTCTTCAGACACACCAGAAGAGGGTATCAGATCCCATTACAGATGGTTGTGAGCCACCATGTGGTTGCTGGGAATTGAACTCAGGACCTCTGGAAGAGCTGTCAGTGCTCTTAACCGCTGAGCCATCTCTCCAGCCCAATGTTTTTTCTTGTTTTGTTTTTTGTTTTGTTTTTGGTTTTTTGAGACAGGGTTTCTCTGTGTAGCCCTGGCTGTCCTGGAACTCACTCTGTAGACCAGGTTGGCCTCGAACTCAGAAATCCGCCTGCCTCTGCCTCCCAAGTGCTGGGACTAAAGGCGTGCGCCACCACTGCCCGGCCCAATGTTTTTTCTTAATATTCTGATATTCACTTCCTGTGAACTGGTTGCTTGTTCCAACTCTTAACCTATGGTTGACTTTATTTAATCCTGTTTATGATATTCAAACAAAAAAGCTCTCGGATTAAAGATGTGTGCTAAGGTTGAGCCACACCACAACTAAAAACAGATTTTTCCAGTAAATAACACAATCTCAGGGTTGACAGTGTGATCAAATATCCTGCGACACAAAATGCCATTTGTTTAGCTCTAATTCTTGGCAAAGGGTTGATGCCAGTGAGGAGTCTCTGTCAGCCCAGATGGCTGGGCCTGGGCTGTCTGCAAGCATGAGGCTGGTCGATATCCTGGGTGGTCAGAGAACCCCTGGTTCTGACGGAGTACAGACAGGAGTACATCAAACAGCACTCCCTCCAGGGCCGCACACGACAGTCACGCATCCTCTCTGACACACCGGTCCTCAGTGTCTAAAAATGGGCTGCCCCGCATTGTTACCTCTAGGTTGGTAGCAGCCTGCTGAATCTCTGGT
>CM052706.1:9597576-9691176 GCA_028551405.1 Uromys caudimaculatus | reverse complement strand
TCCCCTGGTATGTGAAGGTTGGAGCCGTTGGCTTCCTAAGGTCTTGCCCGCCATAGGTTACATAGGATGTTGAGGTTCTTTACTGAGCAGCATTTTCTGATGAGCAGGTGAAAGAACCACGGGTTTAAAAGAAGCCTGTATGCGAGGCAGTTTCGCATCCAGTGTTTAAGTAGCTGAATGCGGCAGAGAGGGGACTAATGCTCTCGGAAGGCTTTGATGACGTGTTGAGAGACACAGAGAGAGAGAGCGCTCACGCGAGTGTACGTGTGTGTATAACAGGAAAGTCCTCAACCACTGAGCTACTTCTTTAGCCCTATACTTTGGGGTTCATTGTTAAGATTTATTTTTATGTGTGTGTTTTCCCTGCTTACGTATGTGTGCACCACATGCGTGTGCAGCCCACAGAGGTCGGAAAAGGTCATCAGAGCCCCTGGAACTTTAGTTGCCGTGTAGGTGCTGGAAACAACCGAGATCCTCTGCAAGGCAGCGAGTGCTCAAAACTGAGTCATCATCTCTCCTGCATTTGTATTTTAAAAAAGAACCTCAGAGTAGGAACAAGAGAATCAGGAGTTCATAGTGAGATCATCCTGAGCTATCTAAAACTTCATCTCAAAAATAAACAAAAAACTTTCCTATTTGAATCATTTTTTAAATTCACTGATAAATTCTAGGCCGACTTACACTTGTTAAGAAAACTTGTTAACTGGACGTGGAGACTGGAGAGAAGGCTTAGCAATGGCTTAGCAATTAAAGATTACTTGCTACTTTTCCAGAGGACCTGAATTTGATGCTCATCACTCATATCAGGTGGCTTATAAACTGTCTGTAACTCAAGTTCTAGACTCTAGACTGGATCTGACGCCCTTTTCAGAACTCCTTGGATACTGCACTTGTAAATCCCCACTGAGGAACACATACACATACATAAAAAATAAATTTAAAAGAATAAATAAATGAATGAACCTCAGTCTGTCTCTCTCTTTCCCCATTCCCCTCCCCCTCCCATTCCCCACTCCCTCACTGACCTAGTCTAGCCCAGGCCACAGACTAGCATCATCTCTTCTTTACACTTTGCTTTTGGAAGCCTGTGGTCTGGATGGCATTGCTATTTGGATTTGAGGTTTATCATGTCCAGAAACGACCCTGTTTATGTTCTGCTTCTCCCGCAACCCCTCGTACCTCCCTGCCCCCTCCCTATACCTCCCTGCCTCCCTCTACCCCATCCTTTATAGCTTTTGACATGGCCCTGGCTAGCCTCTAGCTCTTTGTAGAAGAGGATGACCTTGGACTTGTACATCACACGTTTTAGAGCTATAGACATGTGCCCAGGCCTGGCTCTGTTCTCTTCCTAACCTGTCTCCTCCCCAGTTCCAGTCATTTCAGTCAATTGTCCACAAGGTGCAGGGTGACTTAGATTTCCCCTTCTCACTAATTAATCGTTTCTAACTCTGATACACGGACTATGTCCTGCTTGCTTGGTTTTTCCACCTTCACCATCAATACTTTAGGTCTCTCTCAGTATTTCCTTGAACCACTGTAGTAGACTTATGTTCTGTGTCAGTCATACATAGTATGGTAACAGTTAGCAGTGTGGAAGATACAAGTATTCCTTGTTTGTGAAATTTGCATTTTTCCTAAAGACCCTAAAGATTTGCCAAGTGGGAAATCATTAAATAAAAAAAATTATTTCCACTTATATTAATGAGAAAATTATGGTGCGTTTTACTTTAACTCAGGATACTTGAATAATTTGTGTGTGTGTGTATTAGTTGGTGACTCTTGGAGAAGTCCACTCCCACGCTTTCAGGTGTGTCTTTCTTCTCAAGCGACTTATCTGTCTAGTAACACTTCTGTTTTAAAATCTATATTTAAAACTTGTATAAAGATTTCAACTCTGCTTCATTTTATATATACCCCAATGGATGGAGCAGGCTGACATCTCAGCTCCTGTGGGACTGAGGGAACAGGGGCTCAAGGTCGGGGCTTGTCTGGGAAATGCAAGCTGGGGCTGGGGCTAGAGCTCAGAATATTCCCCTATACACAGAGTTGTCAGTTCAGTCCCCAGGAGTGCTAAAACAGTTGTTAATTGAGCAATGAAAATATTTTTATAGGTCACACTAGGAAGACCAGTAGTTTGTAGAAAAAAATTTAGTGAAAGTTAATTCAGCTTTTATTTCTGTACATTTTTTTTTGTCCCACAGAGTTTTCCACTCTTTGCTGGTTTTTTTTTTTTTTTAAATCACATATTCAAACTTAAAAAGTAAAATTACTGAGATCAGAAACATTTTAGGACAAAATAAATGCTCACTGTGAAGATATAGGGAAACGGTCATTTTCATAATAGGATGATGGCCTCTAAAGGCGCTACCTCTTCTTTCTCACGTGGCGTCCCTACCTAAGGGATAGTATCTTGGGTTTTTCAGAGATAGCATGAGTTTTAAATTTGTTCCACATAGTTGTCTGTGACCAGAAACTATTATGGCAAACAGTGTCTTTGTCTGAGACTGCAATAATGGAACAGCGAGATTTGCAGTATAATGATTTAGAGTGTTTGTGATGAAAAATATAAGCAATAAACCCAGAGGCTTTGATGTAGAGTCATCATCTGAGCAGTCACTATGTGAAGAAAATAGAATACTGGAATTATAAGTAATTCAGTGATGTTAAGTCAGCTTCTCTCAAGAAGTGTCATATTTCAGTTGAAACTTGATAGCTTAGAATAGCCAGTCAAGGAGTAATTGTCAGGAAACCACTTTGCCTAGAAGAAAATAGTGACTATGAAAGTCCAGAGGTGAGCAGGGCTTGATTATTTGAAGAACAAAGAGAGACCATGGCTTCTGGAGCCCAGTCAGGGAGAGGAGACAGTGTTTGTTGTGTGTTGAACCAGTGAGCAGCACCACGCGTCGAGGGTCCCATAGGTCAGGAGAACTTCTGATAGGTTCCTAGAGGTAGGAGCCCATACCTCTAGGTTTTGGTCTAGAGAGGCATGTACGTGGGGTGGCATGGAGTGACACTGTTCTTGGCTTGACTGTTTAGAGAAAGCCTGTTTTTGTTGCTCTTGTTGTGGGTCCTGGTGTATGGCTGTACATTATTCTTCCCCCCTCCTTTGGTTTCTTTCATAATTGCCATCACAGTGCTCTTGACTGAAGCTCTGATTAAATTCTTTGACTTTAGTTTTAAAAGAACTAGTTGAGCAGAGTAAAGAGCACTAAATAATATCATCAGATTTGAACATATATCATTTGATTTAGGGAATAGTGAGAAATGCACATTTGTTTTTTCTGGGGATTTTAAGGAGCTGGACTTTAATTTTCATGTTACAAAAAAGCAAATTGGCAGAGTCCCTAAATACAAAAGAATTAACTTCACTGTTAGAAAGGAAATGAAGTGAAAAGTAAGCATATTGTGTCTGGAAGGAGCAACACCAGCCCAAGAGGAAAAGACTACATTGTGGTGCTTTGGGATGGTGGCAGGCCCTGGTGTTGTCCTGGAGCTTTCTAGACAGCTTCCTAGTACCCTGACAGATGTAAACCCTAACCTTGCTGTTGGCTGCAACTGTTTCTTTTTCCTTCATTGTGAAAACAGTTTTGTCTGATGTGCTTGTAGGACCAAGTACAGTTTGGCTTATAATCACAGTAAAGTAATTTCCAGGTTCTCTGAGACAGTTGCCAGCAAGAGAATTACTTACCTCAGAGGCTGACAGTAAAGGAAAGCATAGGACTTAGACTGTGGTATTCTGCTTAGGCGAGTCTGCATCTAGCTTTGTGTATTTTCATAGCATGCTCTTTGGTAGTGAGCAGAGAAGCCCTTTTCTTAGGTTGATTTAAGAATAGCTCTTTTCTTAGGTTGATTTAAGAACTGTCTCTGTGTGGCCATGAGCCCCAAGGCCTTCTCAGAGCTTGATAATGTAGTGATGGCTCTGCAGCCTGGATAGAGGGAGCTTAGCTCCCCTGCAGCTGCGCACTGGCTAGTTCTGTCTCCACCAGAAGCAAGCTTTGTTCCGTGTGGCCCTACTGTCCGTGCACAGAGCTGCCTTTGATGGGTTGTCTTTGACGTGATTTGTTTACGGCAGCCAGAATGCTTCCTGCATAATGAGAGCAGTTAATCATGGAAACTGGGCTATTCCTGTTTGTGTACTTGAAGCGGGCTGGGCTTCTGTTGTAAATATTAAAAGGTAATGACCAAAGGATGAAAACCTTTTTAAAAAGGTGCAAACCCGATAATCCATCAGATCATGTGATTGCTACTGATTACATGGATATCTTTAGGGAAGCAGAAAATGATTGCTGAACACATGCCTTGTGTTTTGATGATTGCATTAAAAGTCCCCGAGTGGGATGACATTTATTGGCTCCCAGAGCTTTTCTTAGATTAAATTTCAGGCATCTGTTACAAGGAGAAATACCACAACGTGTATCTAACAGCATATGTGCAGCTAAAGAATAATTTTGATCAAGCCTTGCTAGGGTCCGCTTAAAAAAAACGAGGGTTTTCAGCAAGACCCCAGACTTTTATTTTGAAGTGGAGTAGCAGCTGTTGGCTATTGCGGTGCAGAGCTGCGGCGCGGCCTGGGTCACACAGTGCTCCCGGTGCCTGTAGGCTGCAGGCCGAGCCCAGTGGCGCAGGCACTAAGCTACACTTATTTTGCTGTGATATTTGACCTTTTGGTTTGGAGAGAGCTCCCTGGAGCATCTGAATGGCTATGGGAGATGGTGAGTATAATTTATTTTTCTTGTTGTGCTGTTGTACACTTCATTCTAAGATGATGATTGTTTGCTATGTAAGAGATATCTTTTCCCCTAGGAATGAAGGACGTTTACGTGTTTGTGTGTATTTTTGCTGTATGTGGGGTTTTGGGGTGTCTTTTTCACTTGATGTGTCAGTCTGGCGAACACAAGGTAGAATTTACCTTACAACCCAAGCACGGCTTCTTCAGTCTTTGGTCTTGGGTCATGAAAGGATACTGGAAGGGTCAGGAAATGTGTACAGAAGCTCTGGAGGGAGACTATGGCCTTTGGAGCAATGGCAGATTTAGGCAGGGAGGTTTGATTAGCTAGCTTGACATCTTTCCTGTTGTATTTGACAGAATTTCAATTCTGTGGTAATAAAATACTTAGAGAAGCAAAATGGCTTGCCATGGATACTATACTAATTAGTATGCTTGTGTTTTGTCAATGTCTCTAGTAAACATCCTTTAAGAAATTTATATAGGACATAATTTGATCACAAATTGCCTTTGTTGGTGTTTTGGTAAGGACAATCTTAAAGACACATATTTTGATAGTGTTTTATACTTTTCAGAGGCACTTTCTTATACTTTATATACATTGCCTCCTTAGGCACAAATGACCTGTGAACTACACAGATATTTGGTGTTTCCATTTCACAGAGTAGGAAACTAAGACCTGCAGAAGGTGTGTTCCAGGTCCAGGCACAGAGAGCAAACTAGGCTGAGTCAGGAGCCACAGATGTACATCTGCTGTTGTCCTTCAGAACTGCTCGAGCCGTTTATTAAGATGCTTAGAGATGTTTCATAGCAGCGTCAGATCCAGAGATGTGTACGGGTGGGCTGTAAGGGCTACAGTGCTGTGCCTTTTTCTTTTTTTTTTCGTGTGTGTCTGTGTCTGTGTGTGTGTGTGTGTGTGTGTGTGTCTGTGTGTGTGTGTGTGTGTGTCTGTGTCTGTGTCTGTGTGTGTCTACGTTCTTAAGGACTCCTTGCTTGGATTTGTAGGTCTTAATAGTGTTAGTCTTCCTATGATTAGATTATGACCTCTGCCCTCCGAGAGTTGGTCTTCTTGGCAATATTAGGAATAGGTTGCAAACTTACCAAGTAGCTGTTATTAATAGTCATTTAAAGTATTTACATTTAAATAGAAATGTGATAATAAATTTTGTATTACGAATTGTTATGAGTGATTTTGAGAATTTATGTTACTTTTATGTGACCTTATGTAAATAAGTTAGATATACTTTATTAATTAAAGTAAAAAAATTAAATAATTTCTCATATACTTAAGAATGTTTCCAAGTTTCTTAGGAAGATAAAACAACAAAAATGCTTAATTTTTAGGCACTAAATGTTGCATTTGCTTTGAACCATATCTAGATTTTATTTATTTATTTTTTATACCTAAGTGTTTTGGCTGTGTTTACTTGGTTTTTATTTTCCAAATAATACATATATTCAGACAGTTTAGGAATGTATTGATTTTGTTTTTCATTCAAAGTAATGACCCCTTGTAAAGTTTCCAACTAAATTATCTTTCTTAAAATAGTAAGGCTTTTGTTGGGTTAAAATATACCTTTTTAAAAAAAAAAAAACCTTAAAAGTTTGAATAATAAAGGCCTGTGTATAGCAGTGGGCCGTCGGGATGAATGGTTGTAACCTTTGGTATGGCCACCAAGTATGATGAGTTCTCACATACAGTTTGAGTATATGGACCCCATGCACAATCTCATTGCTCTATTCCTGTTTGCACGTTTAAAATTTTTAACTATGAACTTAGTGTGTAAATATCATCTTTTTAAAATTGAAATGATGATCATATTTCAAAAAATTCTGTAAACTTGTTTATACTTTATGCAGTGAGCTCTCCTGCCTTTTATATGCTTTAACATATAAACCTTCAAACAAATTCTGTGTTAGTTGTTGTTTGTTTGCATTAGGAGTGGGGACTACGGAATGGAATCCAGGGCCTTCCTTACTCCGGGCAGTTATTTTACTACTGAGGCACATCCCTTGAAAACAGTCATTCTGAATATATTTTCCACATTTGCTATGTCTGCTCAGCTCATGAAGTGTTTTTAATATCATGCTGCCATGTGTTACCCTGCCTCTTCTGTGTAAACTGTTGTATAGTCTTCCGCTGTATAGATGTCGTTTACATTTCACCTTCAGTGAAAGGTTACATTCTTTGCCATGTATAATTTTTCCTAAGTTGTTCTGGGAAAAGACACTTTTGCACAGGCTGTTTATGTGAATACAGAGATGTGCATTTTTTTTCAAAATGTAAGTAGTAATTTAGAACTAAAAATCTTGCTTTAAATTGTGCTAGCTGTAACAATATTCCAAAATACGTTATTATATACATTCCAACAGTGGTACTCACTAATACTCTTTTCAGCTCATTGCTTGCTATTATTAATTGTTTAAACAATTTGCCAATCATATCAGTGAAAAGTATCTCAGACATTATCAAACATATCTGCTTTCTGGTAACCCTAGTCATCTTCATATGAGAGTATGTGTGTGCGTGTGTGTGTTATGTGGGGTGCATTTTGGCTTGCTTTATTTATTTGGTCTGCTTACTTATGCAGGTATGTGTGAAGGCCAGAGGTTACTGTCTTTCTCCATTGCTCTTGTGTATTTTCTAAGACAGTGTTTCTCAGTCAACCTGGACTTCACTGTTTCAGCTGGGCTTATTGGCCAGCAAGCCCACGGGATCTGTCTGTTGCAGCCATCCAGGGAAAGGAATGAAGCTGTAGATATTGTTTGCTGTGCACTGTGCTCAGTTGTTTTGTGGGTGCTGAGTGCTTAGTGTTTGTGCAGTAAGCACTACTTTACCCACTGAGCCATCTCCCTAGTCTCACCTTGGGGCATCTTTGACCAAATCATTTGACTTTTTATTTGTTTATGGTTGATCTTTAGAAATTCCAGTTATGTCATTGGTGGTTTTATTTTAAGGTCAACTCAGATTTATGAGGTCCTGGAATGACTTACTGCTTGGTGAATTCTTGAGGGTAGATTTTGGATGCTTTTAACTTAAGTTGTCTCATTCTTAATTCCAAAGCATAAAACCAAACATTTGAATAATTGTGTAATATTATGCTCTTGGTGGTCAAGTCAGAGAGGGTTAATTAAAAACCTGTAGGATTATTATGTGGTACTGACGCCTGCATTCAGCCGCAGAAGCATGAGAAAGGAATTTGGCCTTTTGTTGTTCCTGCAGAGTAGCTGGAAAGAAATAAGGTTTTGTTATAAATGGACTTTTCCTAAATTTTTAACATTTCAATATAATCTATTCAAAAATTAATATATTAAGAATATACACAACTGGACCAGGCATGGTGGCAAACTTTAACCTCAGCACTCAGGAGGAAGATGTTTTGTGATTTCAAGGCCAGCTTGATCTATATAGTGAGTTCTAAACCACCTAGAGCAATGTAGTGAGATCCTATCTTCTTTTTTTTTCTTAAAGAAAAGCATTTTTAGGGATCATCCTTCTTTGAGATCCTTTGGCTTCTAGGATCACTTCTAACTCATTTAAAATTTAGTTTTAAAGGCTGGAGAGATGGCTCAGCGGTTAAGAGCACTGACCGCTCTTCTGAAGGTCGTGAGTTCAAAGCCCAGCAACCACATGGTGGCTCACAACCATCCATAATGAGATCTGATGCCCTCTTCTGGGGTGTCTGAAGACAGCTACAGTGTACTTACATATAATAAATAAATAAATAAATAAATAAATAAATAAATAAATAAATAAATAAATAAATTAGTTTAAGATGAATAGAACACTAGCAGGAAACTGATGCTGAGAAGATCCTTCTTCCTTGCCCTTGAACATTTTTTTTTTTTTTTTTTGACACACTCGGATTGAATGATGTAAATCACAGAAGAGAAACCTGCTTTTTTCATTTGCTGATGTAAGGCCAGTATTTTCTGCTAAAATCAATGATAGGATAAAAAAAAAAAATGTATGGAGAGAAAGTAAATTACAAGGAACAAAAGAGCGGGTGTTCCTGAGAATCAGGAAAGCGCTGCTGCACAGAGCAGTCAGAGATGATGTTTCAGGGAGTATTCAAAACCTCAGGAGGCTGATGGCCACCTGACACAGCCTCATGTCGCTCTACTCTGCTGACTGGCTTTTCCATTCTAGCCAAGCCCTAAAAAACAGTATTAGCATCAATGTAAGGCAGAAGACAGTAAGTAGGGGTCACTAAGATTGAAAGTAGCCAGTGGCTAAAAATAAAGCTCCCTTAAAGTAGCCACTGCTGGCCCTAGCCAGCCAGCCAGCTTGTGGTGCAGCTCTGTGCAGTCTAAACACTTGGCAGACTTGGTGAGGCAGTCCTGTTTTACCTGTTGGATGCCAGTAGCAACATTTTCAAAGCTGACATTGGGAATGAACTTTACTCTTTAAAGGATTGCATTCTTCTTTGTGCTTGTAGAATGATACAGTTTGATGTTCTTAACAACTACTGGCTTGAAAATTTGTGACAAATTTCTGTACAATTTCTGACTTTTATAAATGTTGTTTACTATTTACCTTGGTATATTTCATGACATGTTACTTTATTAATGCCAGGTATGGTCCAAATTGTGATTATCTCTTGCTTGAATTATTGAAGGTCTTAAATCTTTAAAGAAAACCCTCCTCCTATTATTCAAAGGGAAAAAAGCTAGCAAAGACTTTAAATATATTTTAAATTGTTCAGTTATATCTTAGAATTATTAGAACTCCCACTTCTAATTTAATTTTGTGTGTGTATGTGTTTGAGTCAGGGTTTCTCTGTGTAGCCCTGACTGTCCTGGAACTTAACATTGTAGACCAGATTGCCCTCAAACTCAGAGATCTGCCTGCTGGGTGCTAGGCTTAAAGATGTATGTTACCATGGTTGGACAAATTACGGGCTTTGTTGTTGTTGTTGTTTTGTTTGTTTTACTAGGTTTTCTTTCTAAAGATTTTTGATTTTAGCTCTGGGAAGCAGTCTGTTGTTGTTATATTTGTGTATACGTATGTATGTTGCACTTGTGTGTGAGTGCATGAGTGCACACTTTCATGGCATGACCAGAGGTTACTCACTGTCGAGTGTCTTTCTCAGTTTCTCTCCACTTTACTTTTCTCATACTGAACCTAGAACCAGGTGTTTTGTGTAGACTGACCTGTGACTGCAGAGCTGTCCCTTTCTCCCTGGAATCACAGGAACTGCCACCGTCCCCAGCAGTGTGTGGGTCCTGGAGATTTGTGCTCAGGCTCTCCTGCTTGCACAGAGAATAGTGTTCCACTGAGTGCTTCTCCCCAACCCCTCGGGTTGTTTTATTAAAATTATGTTTCTCCCCTTTGTTTGCTTCTGCCTCTCCTTACAGAATAGTTACTAGTCACAAGTTGGACTTACTGGGTTGTTCCAAGGTGTCTTTAATGTGTTTTCTTTAACTTTCTCTTTACTGTGCATCCTGAGAAACATCCTTCATTTTGTCATCCAAACCTTTAACTTTGGCAAATAAAAGTTTAAATGGTTCCAAAACCTTTCATTTTCCTTTTCGGTAGTTCCTTTTTTCTTGGGGGAGGGGATGGGACTGAGACTGACTGTCTGGCTGTGTCCGTGTATCTGTGTGTCTAAGTATCCATATGCCCCCCATGTTTGTGAAAGCCTATGTGCACACGGCGTGTAGGTGCGGGCCTTTCTAGGTCGAGGGGTTAATAGTGAAAGCTTTCCATTGGTTCTCAGTTGCCTCCTAGTATTGACTTCTGGCTTAGGCACTATCATGTCTCTGTAATTCTACAAGGTAGATAATTTTTATGCTGCAGCATAAAAAGTCTTGGGATTCTGATTTGTAGCTGAACACAAAGGAGTAATCCCAACACGGAGGTGGGGACTAAATAGCAAGACGGTGTCTAGGGGTCAGGGGGAAAGTCCAAGTTGCCGCTTTGATCGTGTTCTTCCTCAGTCGTTATCCCTCCCTCTTACAGGAGCTGTGTAAGAACGAGCTGACCGTCCTTAGGAGCTTACTTACCTCATATAATAATCTGCCCTTAGTTTACATGTTTGCTCTTACACTGTGCTTACAGTATTGGGATCTGGTGTATGGATTTTGAAAATAAAGTGATGTAAGTTATAATGTTCAATAATTTCAGTGTTCAGATCTGTTGCTTTATACATATCTTCTTTTCAGCTTGTTTACATCAAGGTTCAAGTTGGGTCTCCCACTGTTGTTAGCTGCTACATCTTCTATCAGCAGGAGAGTTGACCTCTCTTTGTGGCATTTATTTAGCATCGGGTGAGCATTTTCCATACTACAGCTTGGTGATTGCATTATATTAGTGCTTTGCTTAATTGTTTTGTTTGATTTTTGTTCTATGTGTATTTGGCTTTTTGGAAGTCTCTTGTAGTTGAGGATGACCTGTAAGTGCTGATCCTCCTGCCTCCCTCTCCTAAGTGCCTTGATTACAGGCATGTGCCATCATACCTGTATCTGTGTCTGTTGTATCCTGAAAATTGACAACACTTTGAATGGCTTGATCAAGACTAAGTCTGATTTGAGCATTTTGTTTTGTTGATAGAGACTCTTCAGTGGTGCTGTTTTGTGTGACTGGTGATTTGAATGAAAACAATCCCCATACGCTCATATATTTGAGTGTTTGGTCCTCGGTTGGTAGCACTGTTGTGGGAGAGATTAGGAGGTGTATCATCAGATCCAGATGTGGATTTCCGTCAGAGGATGTATAAGAGCTGATGCCTTTGTGTATCTAGTTATCACGCAGACCCTTCCTTTATATAGCTTCCTTTGTGTGTGTCCTTTCATTATTCTTTGATTCAGATTCTTTGTAGGGTATCACACTGACCTACCTTGTGGTTTCGAAGGAGGTCAAGAATATAAACAAAGGGACTAGTCAAGAGGCTGGTCTGGTGCTGTAAACAGGTGGTGCAGACTGGCCTTAGATTAGAAGTAGCAGCAGAAGTAACGAGGAATGGGTGGACTTCCCATACTGCTGTTATATAGGGCAAGAACTGTTAGTGGAGGTCGGGGTGTGCATGGGAGAATTGCCTAGGGTGTGATTCCACATTTTGGACTTGAGTAGCAGAGATAGTGATGTCATTTATCACACTGGTATGGGAAGTCTTAAAGATAATATTGGTGTAGTCATCTGTGTCAAACTGGAGGTGCCTTTGACATCTCTATAGGGGATGATTTCCTCAGGGTCAGGTCAAAGGTAGTTGGATATATAGACTTGAAACTCAGAGATAATCTAGGCCAGAGGTGGGCATTGGAAATTCAAAAACATTTTGAGGATACTTAACATGGAGAGTGGCTGAAACACTTTAGAAAGGCTCTGGAGTGGAGAGAAGACTTTTAGACATACAGTGGCTGGGTTAAACAGGAATTACCAACACAAAGACTTAGAAGGGGGAGCCTATGGGGACAGAGGAGATACAATAGAGCATCCTGTGAGTTTCCTTAGTCCTTATATGGTGTAGCAGTCTACTAACTCTCTTGATAATTCACCATTAGGTAAGAACCATGCTTATTGGACCTCACTGGCTATACAAGAGTATAACAGCCCTGAAATCCATAGTACTATTGCTTGTTGTTTTAATTAGAATAAGGAAGGATATAGCATCAAGTGAAAGAGGAACTTTGGTTTAAGAAACTAGTTAATATGAAGTAGAGTGTGTTTCTGGCATGCAAATCCCTGGTATTGAGAGTTTGTATTGAACTGTTTGTTTTACTGAAGAAAACCCACACAAAATTAATACTGTGAGACCTATGTATGTGGTTTTTTTTTTTTTCTCCTTCTCTTTTTGCCCTGTGAAATGGAACAATTTTTTTGTGTTTTATATATTAGGCGTAGTTACTTTGGAGTACATGTACTAAGGATAAAGGAGAAAGTTTTAAAAAACATTTGAAATTGTGGCCTTCCTTTAGTTAAAAAATAAAAAGTATAATGTGTGTATATATGAGTTTGATTAGAGTTAAAAAACATGTACGAATTCTTACTGGAAATCCTGGGAAAGCTGGTGCCATTGCATACACCTGTGATTCCAGGGAAGATTATAAATTTGAGGCCAGTCTAGTACATAGTAAGACCTGGTTTAAAAAAAAAAAAAAAAGATTATGAAACCTTGGGGGTTCCTGTTGGTCATATTTTACATGCTATGTAACAAGCTCTTTCAGGCATAAGGCAGTAGAGCCCTGTAATCACGCATGTTGTCAATTTTTGTCAATGTGTGCAGATTTGCACAGAGGAGAATAAAAAGAACAAAGAACAAATAGACTCATGTTTGTTTCATTATGTTTTGCCATAAACTGAGTTTAGGTTAGTTTAGATTTTGCCACCAAATGAAATTAAAAGGCAAACATGGTCACCCTGGGCAGCAGCTGAGATGTCTGGAAGGCTTAGGTCAAGGACTCTTAAGTCTTAATAATTTCATATCGAATACCTAAAGCCACAAGAATAGAATTTCAGGAGATAAGATACTGTATCCAACAACTCAGTGTGGTGTAAGCAGAGTCAGTATTCCAGCAAGTTCTTCCAAACAAGTTGTCGTGAATAATGAACCACATTGCTGTAGGGTGTTATCCCAGATGTCCACCTTTAAAAATCTCTGACTCCGGAAAAACTAAGGAAAATATATCAAGTAACACATGAGGTAGGTGTGTGTGTGTGTGTGTGTGTGTGTGTGTGTGTGTGTTGCCTGCATGTGTACATCTGCATCTTATGCATGTAGTATCTGCAGAGGCTAGAAGAAGGCATTAGATCCCCTGGAACTGGAGCTACAGATGGCTATGAGGTGCCGTGGGGTGTTGGGAATGGAATCCTGGTCCCCTGGAAATACAGACAGTGCTCTTAACTGCTGAGTCATCTCTCCAGCCTCATCACAGGATATATTTTGGCAATAATATATAAAAACAAAGAAGTAACAAACAGCCCATTGACCAATAGTTTAAAGCTTATAGAGCAAACTTCCTTTACTAACTATTTAATAACAATTAGAAAATATCTATATCTGTATACTGAAAATATTCATTAGTAAAACCGAGCATTTGTATAAAGGATTTTAAAACATCCAAGACTGAAGAAACTTGTCTTTAAGCACTGGTTTGTGTTAAACAGAGGTAGTTAAGCTTAGATCCAAATTTTGTGGTGTTTTCTTTTAAGGTTGTTTATATTTGTGAAGTTCTCACCATTCCCATTGCTGTTAGTTTTATGTAGCTACCAGAACTAAATGCCCCTTTTTCATATAGACTGTCTTCTTTACATGTCTGTTAAAAATCTAAACTTGAAGGTAGATTCCAATTCATGCGTAATATATTTGTGTTTGCCTTTTTACCTAATTCAAAGCAAAACTTTAAAACCAATTTTATGTGTCATATGTTTAATACTGTCTAGCCTGTCTGGTAATGATCTCACCAGTAATGTCAGAACTGGTTTCTGATATAAATTTTGACTGTTAAAAAACTCATTCTGAGCCTGGTGGTGATGGTACATGCCTTTAATCCCAGCACTTAGGAGGCAGAGGCCGGAAGATCTGAGTTTTAGGCCAGCCTAGTCTATAGAGTGAGTTCTAGGATAGCCAGGGCTACACAGAGAAACTCTGTATCAAAAAATTGGAGAGAAACAGAGAGAGAGACAGAGAGACAGACAGACAGAGACAGATAGACACACAGACAGAGACAGAGAGAGAGGAAATTCATTCTTGATGGAGAAGCAGGTAGATATCTATGAATTTGATTCCAGTTTGGTTAACAGGCCAGTCAAGTCTACATAGTGAAACACTGTCTCCGAAAATTGAAAAGCAAATAAGCCTTCACCTATTCTGTAGTTAACTAAGCTTTTAATTATGTTAATTTTAAGAAGTGAAAAATCACATGGTTGTCTTTTTTTATCCCAATGCCAAACATAGTTTAAAAGCCCAAAAATGTTTGTCAGACTCATATAACCCCAAGTAACATGGACTTGAAGGAATCCATCTGAAAGACTGGCTGAATCTGCTCATGCTAGACAGGAAATTTAAGTTTTTCTAAAAGACCTAAAAAAATGAGTTTCATTAACGAAAGTGAAAAGCCCAAACAAAGCCTGCTTTTCAGAGCTTTCTTAGCTCTGGGCCTCGGAGTGGGCTTGCAGCCCAGCAGAGCAGTGCCCCTGCCTCTGCGCATGCAAAGGCAGCCTGGGCTCCTTCTGTCAGTGCTCTGGTTTTTCTCCTCTGCTGTTTTCCTTCCTCCTTCCCTTTCCTGTGTTTTCCTGTTGTCCAGTTTCCTCCATTCCTCCAGTAGTCCAGCTCTTCCTTGTCTTCTTCTCCCTCTTCTGTTTGCATCTCTTTCTCTTTCTGCCTGAACCAAATCAGAAGAACAATTCAGTTTATTGTTTTGCAAAGTCTTGTTCAAGCCATGCAGCTTGGTTCAACTAGTGTGCATGTGTCAGATTAATTTTTTTCTGACACCTTCTAGGAATTTAAGAGGATTTTATTTTACTTTAAAAATTATTTTATTATGCAGTGTAGTGACCATAGCAGAGTCATGCATACAGTACAGATTTCTGTGTGCCCACCTTCTAGATGTGAGAACGTTCACACTCTGCCGCCGTTTGTTTGAGAAGTAAAACTTTATTGCTATTTCTAGTCTGCTCATCCTTCTTCCTCTCACTTAAGTAATAAAACACAAACTAGTATTTCTTATTTATGAATGCATCTAAATATAATAAATGTATAAAGAGCTTCTAACTAGAGACCTGACGTTAAAAAAATTAATTCAAAACTTTGAAAACTTGTGCAACCAGATCCCGGACTGCAGAGCTCTTTCATCTTTCAATTCCCTCACTTCTTAGCCTTGCCCCATGGCCTCTCCCTTCATCTCCCCACTTGTCTGTTTCTGTCACCTCTTCCTCCTCCATCTTTGTTGATGTGTCCCATTTCCATCTCTCTACCTTTTTAATCTCTGTCATGCAGACAGCACTGCACCTGCTCAACACGTGTGTCCCACACTCTCTAGTCCTGTTTAATGTCAGCTTTCTGCCTTAGCTTCTCTGTGAAACACTGGTGTAAGAATGAAGCTGCTGGCAGAGTCATGGTTTCCACTTTGTTTTTTGTGGTCACACGTTCTTTCCTATTCTGTAAGCCCCGGAAGGCCGACTTTGACTTTGTATGTACTAGACAGTGTCTTCTGACTTGTCTTACTAATTATCCCTTGAGCTCTGTCAAGTCTCCTGTTAGCCCTGTTTCCTGAATTTAAGATTTAGCTGCTATATTTTTATCTGTAGAAATTCTACTTAATTGACAGATATCTTTTAAAATAGTTTTCTGCTCCTCACAGTTCTTTCCAGGCTTTCCTTATAGACAAACATGTATTTCTGTCTCCTTTAGAAATGCAGCATTTAAGTACACTTGTTCCTATTATTTGTTTATACTTGTTCTTGCTGTAATGTCTTGTTTCCTCCTCTATTTCCATCTCTATCTCCTTTTCTCCATCTCTGCTGACTTCTATTCTTCATCTTGTCCCCTTTTCCATCATATGGATAGATAGCTACTTGATCCTGCTCAGATGTTAGTTCTTCTCCTCTAATACCTTTGGGCTGCTCCTAGGAACTTTGCGTTTGCTCTTACAGCCTACAGAAGCATTTGATTTGATTTCACTTTCCTGTCTCTTTCTGTCCCTTTCCCTCTCCCCTCTCTCTTACCCCCCCCCCCACTTTTATTCCAGTAGTTATCTTTTGCTTATGTGTAATGATGGTGATACCGGTGATGGTGTAGGGTGTGTGAGCACACACTAATGAGCCCCTGGGGGGTGGGAGCAGAAAACAACCTTGGGCTTCAGTCCTTTCCTTCCACATTGTTTGAAACAGAATCTCTTCATCTTTGCCTGCTGCATAGGCCAGGCCAGCTCCCATAGGAGCACTGGGCTGATAGATGTATATGCTACTTCACCCAGCTTTATGTGGGTTCTGGGGATTAGAATTCAGGTCCCACACTTGTATAGCATGCACTTGACTCACAGAGCCCTGTCCCCGGGTGATTGGTCCCCTTTTGAAAAAAAGGTTGGGGAAAAAATAGACAATAGGAGACTAAGCATTGGCTTGTGGTTCTCCTTAGCCTTACGAGTTCTCGTTTGGTGTACTGAATTCTGCCTGTGTGTCACATGGGGTGACCTCCTTTCACTATATATCAGAGGAGACACTTTGGCGTGCATGTTCTAGTACCGTGTTTTCTTGTTGTCAAACATTGTTTGCTGTTAAGAATTTTTTCAAAAAACAGGAATCTTATCCAGCGAGTGCAGTTGTTTGCCTCTGGAATATTTCCTCAAATAACTTAGTAATACTTTTAGTTGAGAGTTCTCTGAAAGTCCCAGTTCTCTGAAATGTGCTCCTCTAGACATTGCTGCACATGTTGAGGCTACACCAATGGCAAACCAGCAATGGTCCCGCCTTCACTAATCATGTGTTCCAGTGGGAAGGGCAGCTAAACAGCAATGATCCATGCCAGAAGGAAGGGGGAGAGCGGGGAGCAGGGAACAATTAGAGCATCTGTTAGGGTGTTGGGAGTTTACAGTTAGCACCCAGAGAAGACTTTATTAAGGTGACAGATACACAAAGAAAGACATGGAGGTTTGACAGAGGTGTAGAGAAGCATTCTAGGTAGAAGGTATATGTGTAGAGACCCAGCACACTCATAACCTCTACATTGATTATAAAAACAGGTTTAATTTGAGGTTTTGTGATAATTAGTTTATAAATTCCTTTATGGGAAAAGAATATGGAACCTTATTGGTAGTAGGTAAAAGCTGATTTTCCTCTTCTCTCTTGTGTTTGAACTTTCCTTTATGAAGTGTTAGTTTTTGTTTGTCTCTGGTATGGGGATCAGACATGGGGCCTTGGCCTTGCCACATAGGTGTTCTCCTGCTAAGCTCATTCCTAACTCTCAGCTTTTGGTTTATTTGAAGCTCTGTTTCCAGGTGTATAAATATTCAAGGTTTTTATTCCCCCCTGTTGAATTGCCCCCATTATCATCTTTATCTCTAGTATTGTTTCTTTGAGCTGTTTGGTTTTTTGTTTTTTGGGTTTTTTTTGGTTTTTCGAGACAGTTTCTCTGTGTAGCCCTGGCTGTCCTGGAACTCACTCTGTAGACCAGGCTGGCCTCCAACTCAGAAATCCGCCTGTCTCTGCCTCCCGAGTGCTGGGATTAAAGGCCACCACTGCCCGGTGAGCTGCTTGGTTTGATATAAATGTTACCTACCCCCCTCTGCCTTGTGCTTGTGTGGTCTCCCCTCTCTGACTTGTCCTTGTGTGGTCTATCCCCCCCTCCTGACTTGTCCTTGTGTGGTCTATCCCCCCTCCTGACTTGTCCTTGTGTGGTCTATCCCGCCCCCCCACCTCCCCACTTATCCTTGTGTGGTCTGTCCCCCCACTTTTGTTCTTGTGTGGTCTATCCCCCCCACTTGTCCTTGTGTAGTCTATCCCCCCCACTTGTCCTTGTGTAGTCTATCCCTCCCCCCCACCCCCCCCCACACACACACTTGTCCCTGTATGGTCTCCTTCACAGTCTGACTTTTCAGCTTTACATCTCATCACATATCTCAGTTAGCAGAATTCATTCTGGCGGCCTTTGCTTATATAGTTTAGTTCATTTAAATTTAAGGAAAATACTGGCAGATTTAGAAACTTTTATTTTTATATATTAAATAACACTATAATAGAATAATTTGATGTAATTTTTAAAAAGATTTTTACTTTAATTACATGTATAGTGTATGTCTGTGTGTAGGTATGTGCACATGAGTGCAGCTGCCAGTGAAGGCAAAAAGAGTGATTTGGAGTCTCTGGAGCCGGACTTACAGGTAGTTGTGAGCTGCCTTAAGTTGGGACTGGGAACTGAACTTGGGTCCTGTGCATAAGCAGTAAGCACCTAAAGGGCCATCTGTCCAGCCCTTTAATGTGGTTTTTGTTTTATTTTTTAAGATTTATTTTTATTTTATGTGTATGGGTGTTTTGCCTGCATGTGTGTCTGGGTATCACATGTGCTCAATGCCTGAAGATGTCAGAAGAGGACGTCAGATCCCCTTGGAACTGCAGTTACAGATAGCTGTAAGCCTTCATGTGAGTGCCGGGAACTGAACCCTGGTCCTCTGAAAGATCAGTCTGCACTCTTAACTGCAAAGCCATGTTTCAAGTCTCTTTATTGATATAGTTTAAACACAAGAAAAATGTCGAATTACACCCTTCCCTAAAAAGAAATTATTTTTAAAAGTTCACTTTTTCTAAGTGGGTCAGTGAGACAGATGTGTTCAGTGATCTATTTGTGCCTAATTGATTTCGTGTTAGTGGGCAATGGAATGAAAAAAAAGTTCAATGTTGAAGTTTACTGCTTCAAAGAATAATGCATGTTAGATTATTTTAAAATGCAAAAATGATTCTTGGTACTTCAGTATACAGGAAGTTGAATTCACATATTTAGCACAAAAATATAAATTATTTCCTATTATATCTATTTTTAAATTTCTAAATCCTTCCATACTTGACTTGATCCAGTGTTTCTATAATTTCTCTCTCTCTTTTATGTATACATTTACTCTTTTAGTTTTTACCCAAGAGCAGGAATTGGCAAATGGTTGCTTATGGGCACGTCCCGGCTGTCCTCCTGTTTTATACAAAGTGAGCCTGAGACGGAAGCACACAGACTTCCTTACGGCTTGTGCTGTTCTTAACAGCGTTGCTGTTGTCATGTCACAATAGAGCAGTTGCATAGAAGAACATCTCTGTATAGATTTTAAAGCCTATATTTGCCATGTGGCCCTTTTTGTTAAAAAGAGAAACCGACCAACCTCCACTATACCAGAGTGGCTCGTATGTGATTGTTGGGAGATGATGGCAGTGGGTGGGGTATCAGGCCGCGTCCTCACAATTTCTGATGCAGTCCAATGGGTTCATACCCACGAATTTGAATTTAGGGGGCTGTCAAGATGGCTCTGCACGTGAAGGTGCTACCAAGCCTGATGCCCTGAGGTCAGTCCCTTGGACCAATATGGCCTCCATATGAGTGCCATGGCACGTGGGTACAAAATACATAAAGTCAAATAAGTATAATAATAACTTAAAGTGCATCTCTGACAAATGTCAGGCAATGCTGAGCTTTTATCTGAATACCACATTTTGAGAAACATTACCATAGATATTATATTACTAAATTCATCTTTGATTTCCTGTGGTCTCAAATAAATTACATATCAAACATCCCTTATCTGAAATGCTTGGGGCCAGAAATGTTTTCAGGTTTTTGTTTTTCTGTGTTTAGAGTATTATTTGTATGAATCTATTTGATTTAGCTGAACACTACTGATCCCCCAATTCAAACTACAAAATGGTCTCAGATCTGAAACTTAGCATTATGTTATGAAAAAGTGCTGAATTTCCCAACAGTTCCTAGTTTAGATTTTTAGAGATGCTTGACCTGTGGTTTGTGTGCTACTTGCCAGTAACGTTGAAATCTGTAAAACCCTTTAGCTTTCTCTTAAGAGCACAGCTTTAGAATAACTAGAAACTCTCCGCAAACAGAATGTCTGTGAGCAATAGGATGAATGGGCACCAGTAAGCCGTGATACATTCATACCAGAGAACCTAAGGAACAGGATGAACCTGCCAATATTATCTTCCTATCTAGTGAAGAGAAAAACTAGATGCCACAGTAGATACGTACTTCTTTACTGTTGTGGGGAGATTCAGACCCGATTGGTTTAGATAGGAGTTTTGAGAGTTGTTATAAGAGCCAAGGTGAAGACAGTCTGTACAGCTGAGTGCTGATTATACTAATACATTCGTTTTGTGAAAGTTAATTATTTATTTCTTGGGATTTATATGTTTAGCTTTGTTATAATTTTTTTTTTAAATCCTAGTAGCTTGAGAATGTTAAGAGTTAATTTTTTAAATTGTAAGGACACTTAGACTTTTCAGTTCTTGTGTGTATAGGAAGGGAACACGGTTTCCATGGGAACTTCTGCCTCCTCTTTCAGTGCCCGACTTTCTGTAGATTTTTGTGTCTGTTCTGTCGTGTGTGTGTGTGTGTGTGTGTGTGTGTGTGTGTGTGTGTTTCTGTGTCTGTGTGTTTTTAAGTGAACTAAAAAAGTTTATTTTGAATTGTTTTGGTATTCTTAACAGAGTGATATATATAAAGCACAAGTTTTAGGCTCATTAATTTCTCCATACTGGCTTCCTAACTGTGTTATGGTAAAAGAATGTTGTATTTAAGCTAGAAGAATTTGAGAGTGGTGGGTGGAGGGTAGAAGTGATGTTAACAAAACATTTGCTGAAATAGAATATGATTTTAGATTGTTTATTTTTTTCTCCCAGTAGCAGTCCTAATTGTTGGGGTCTTGTCTTTTTGTCCCTATCTAATAGTTATACTGGTTGGTGGTGAGTCTTCATGTATCAGAAGAGTGGGCGTTTGTATAGTGAGGACAGAAGGGACAGGAAGAAAATTGTCACATTGATCTGAGGTCTGTGGTAAAGCTGCTTCTCTGCCTCACCCATCTTGTTTGTCATGGTTGGTTTGTGCAGGGTCCTAGAGAAAACCGTTTGTCAGTGGAGTGCATGGCATCTCTCCTGTGAGTGGGGGAGGGAGGAGTAGACCGAAGGCTGGTGGGCTTGAGTGTGAGGAGAGGACAGCAGAGTGACAGTGCATGTTCCAGAAGGAGCCTCGGAGTCACTCAAGAGAAGAGACTGTGCTTTCATTTCTGTTGCTACCGTAGGCAGCACATTGTGAGGTTACATACAGAGTTAATTATGTACAGCACTGAGCCCTGCTGTTCCCATGCTTTCCTGATGCACCCAGCACAGTAATTATTGCCTAAAACCTAACGTCCTAGTTATATGGATTTTCATGTGTAGTAAAAAAAAAAAAAAAAAAAACACACACACACACAAAAAACCAACAACAACAAATCTAGATTTATAAACCTTTAGTATGAAATACTTTTACATTGTTCATAGAGGATACATTGTAAGTGCATAGAGGATTTTTAGATGCATGGAGAATTTTTACCTTTCATCCAGGCAGTAGCTGCCATAAGATGATGTCACCTTGCAGCTGATTGGCTGTTGCAGCACCTAGGGCAGGGAAGAGAAAGAAAAATGCCGGCACAAACCTCAGTGGTGGTTCTGTGGTTGTTTCTATCTATTTTTGATAGAATCTTTGATTAGTATCAAATTTACTGTATTTGGCCATGTGAACTATTAGGAGCTATTCTAGGGTGAGGGAAATTCGGAGGAATGAGGCGGCTGATTTGCAAACGGATCTGTGATTGTAAGTTGCAGAATCTGGGTATGGGAATAAGGCAGGGCGTGCTAGAAGATTGACTATGGGAGGGGCCGGCAGAAAATGCTTATATGAGCAGCAAAAAAAGAGATGCTTTGACTACTCTCCAGTTGATATGCTTGCTTTAATGTTTTGACTCGGTATGTATGAGTAGGAAATGTGACAATACGGTATCTTTATTTTAAATCACAGACGTTATTTTATATGGTGTTAACCAATATATAAATATTTATTCAAAGGATTTTTTTTATTATGTATCTTACCTAAATAATGATTTTTATCTGTAGCTTTATTTATTTTGAACCTTAGTGGAAAATGGAAAAAGCTTAGCTTCCTTAAGTATTTATTTTCTTATGCTTTGTGCAGATAAAAGCTTTGATGATGAAGAATCAGTGGATGGAAATAGGCCATCATCAGCTGCTTCAGCCTTCAAGGTTCCTGCACCTAAAACACCTGGAAATCCTGTCAACAGTGCAAGAAAGCCTGGTTCAGCAGGTGGCCCTAAGGTTGGAGGTAATGCAAATGCCTTTCAGGTCAATATGCATGCTTCATGCATTGTGATGCTCAGTGCTTCAGAGCAGGGTGTTATTCCTGACTGCAGCAGAAATGCAGGGCCGGAGATAGTGTTGCAACATAGAAAGTGTGCTGCCTTCTAGAAAATGACTATTAGAAATCGTTATTTCCTGTAAGAACATATGTGAATTTGTGTTTTCTTTTGGGTACTTATGTTTCAGATGCCAGTTTTACAGGAAAGATTCAAAGAAGTAGTTTTTTGCAATGTGTCTTTTAAAGGGAGTGGTATTTCAGGACTGGGTCATTTTCGGGTATTGTAGCTGTCACAGCTTTGAAGTGCAGAAATGTAGATGTATTTTCACAGTTGTCTAGGTGTAATAAATTAAGTGCTCCAGCATTTAAAATGGTTGAGCATAATAATTTATCACAATAGGAATTGGATGATGATGGTCAAGTAAAACTGCCTCAGAAATGGTGTCTGGGTTTGGTTATAATAAATAAGAAAGTGGGGAAAGCAGGCTTTACACGGTGGTGCAGCACATTCTGAGCGTTTTAGAACTGTTCTAGCTTGGCTTTAATTTTTTTTAATGGTATTTTTTCATATACTCAGTAGGATCCATGAGTATCTACCTGGTGTGAGTTTCTGCAGGATCTGTCTGACAGAATAAGTCTGTAGGACAATACCTATTTGGATGCTAGAGGTCACTCATCTTAAAATACTGACACGTGTGTGCTTGCACATACACACAATATCTTGCAAACATTTTGTTTATAGTAATTGATGTGAAAATCAAGGTCTTGACAATTTTTGCGTTTTATCTTTTTGTCTGTGGTACTTTGACTAACAAAAAGGAAAGGAAAATAAAGACTGCATGTCTACTATGTTGGTTCTGAAAGAAGCACAACCGAACATGTTTCCTAAATCATATGATTAAAATAGAGGGATGCTTCTCCCCCACCCCCTTCTTTTTAAAATAGATGGGGGTCTCTCTATGTAGCCCTGGCTGGCTGGAACTGGCTGTGTAGACCACAGCCTTAAACTCACAGAGATCACCTGCCTCTGCTTCTTGAATGTTGGTACTAAAGATAAGCGGCACCGGTGTTGCTCATTTTAACTTTCTTTAACTCTTATATATCATAGAATTAGAAAGAATGTTAACTATTTCTATTTTGTTTTGCAATCCAGAAGTGTGCCCTGCAATACTAGCACTGTAGCGTAGGGTGTCTGATCTTCAGAAAGATGCATGTGGTATGCTTTGGTTTCTTCTCTAACAAATAGCAGTGTTCATTCGTTATAGGGGAGGTTTTTCCTGATCTCTAATTACAGAATTACAGAATTCTAACTTGTGAGAATTTCACAAAACCTTTGCTAAAAATAAACTATAATAAAAATATATGAATTACACTATCTGTGTATATATTTGGCATAACATTTAACATTAAGAATCTCGACTAGTGGTTTATAATTAGTTCTGGTTTTATGAGTTAATTCTGGAGTTAATTTTTTGTTGTTGTTGTTGTTTTTTGTTGTTTTTTGTTTTTCGAGACAGGGTTTCTCTGCATAGCCCTGGCTGTCCTGGAACTCACTCTGTAGACCAGGCTGGCCTCGAACTCAGAAATCCGCCTGCGTCTGCCTCCCAAGTGCTGGGACTAAAGGCGTGCGCCACCACTGCCCGGCTGGAGTCATTTATTTATCACAGGCCACATGATTCTCTGATTTGAGAAAGTTTTTCTTGAAGGACTGACTTAATCCCTTTAGCCTGCAGTTGGCAGTCTGCAGTCCTTGCAGGTCGGACAGCGTGAGGTAGGGGTCCTGTTACCCTCCCAGACAGGCACTCTCCCTACTCTCCTTTCTCTTCTTTTTCCTCTGCTTACTCTTCAGCAATTGCAGATTCATTCTTGTTTCTCTTGTTATCGATGCCCACTTGGTTGTCTGTTTGGCTGTGGGCTTTTAAAGATTGTCTCCCTTCGTGGCCTAGGCTGACCTCTAAATCATAATTTCATGTGCATGAGTTACAAGCATGAGCCACCATGCCAGGCAGCTGTCTGTCCTAAGAAACACGAGCCTGGCCAGAGGATACTGATGCATTCTTGGCTATCAGTCTTTCTTTGAAAATTTACCTATAGATGTTCCAGTGTTGGCAGACATGTTGATTTTTAAATTAGCTGTAGAGAGTTTTCTTAGAGTCACTGCAGCATCTTTGTACCGGAAGGGACCTTGGCCCTCACAGAGCTGTGCATAGTAATCCAAACGGTGCCAGCTCTAGTGGCCTGAGGTCAGGACCAGGCTGTAGACACAGTCAAGAACAGAAGTCACGTGCACTAGCTCTAGTGCGGAGCTACCTTTTTTTTTTTTTTTTTTTTTTTTTTTAGTTATTCTACACATGCCTGTATTTTCTTGAGAAGACAAAATTGGTACTACTTGTATTACATCATTTTGTATACCCTTTTCTTACCTATTATTTTATCCTATTTTATCATGGTTTTAAATTAGCTAAAAATTATTTAAATTAGTACATCAATTAAAATTCATCTCTAGATATTTGGATTGCCTTTAGTTTTTTTTTTTTTTAAAGACTTGTTTATTTATTTTATGTATGTATACACTGTTGCTATCTTCAGACACACCGGAAGAGGGCATTGGATCCCATTACAGGTGATTGTGAGCCACCATGTGGGTGCTGGGAATTGAACTCAGGACCTCTGGAAGAGCAGACAGTGTTCTTAACCACTGAGCCATCTCTCTAGCTCCCTGCCTCTAGTTTTTTCTGCAGCTGTAATCTATGCTGTCATTCTTTCATGGATATCTTTTAACATATCTCCATTGTCCTCGTATGACTAAGTTTTTTATTGATGTTGTTATATTTAGTTGTTGTTTTTTAGTGGCCTTGTAATGCCATACAGCTGCCTGTTACTGAAGCATTCCAAGATGCCTCTGGTTTTTGAGGGCGTAGCACCAGTCTCTTCCTGCCCCTGAGGCTTCTGTAGCCCAACTGGTGTCCTTGAACTTTCTGACCCCTTCCTCAGCTTCCTGAGCACCAGCATGGCAGTTGGGCTCCACTTGGTGACTCACTGGAATGAGTTTCTGAAGTTCACTGAATGAGACGATAAGGAGATTTTAAAGTGTTTTTTGTTTTGCTTTGTTTTTAACTGTGGCAGAGTTCTCCAGAAGGATCGTAAGCCTACTGTGGCTAAAGCGGCTCTTGAAGAGTGTGCATGCTCTTGCTCTCTTGTTCCCTCTCCTTCCCCCCCATTCTGAAATGTTATTGCTTGTATTCTTTTCATTTAAGAGCTTACGTGCTTTATAATCTTAGTTTAATTGATGAACAGATTCGAGTCTGCAGAAATAAAGTAACTTACGTAGAGTTAAGTATTTAATAAGCCAGCAAAGTATAAAAATCATGGTCCTGTGCTGCCACACACTCATTTATGTGGATAAATAGGGGTTTTGCCGGCCCTGTGACTCAAAGTTCATCAATGACCAATAGTTACCAAATGTGTCATCCTGGAGCTTAGCAACTAGGACTCCAACAGGACACAGTAAGCAAACCTGTGACTTTTACTTTGTAAATGTAAAGATCTTTAAGTATTTTCTAGTTGAAATGTACCCTTCTTTGGTATCTTTTAGTTTGGGGTTGTTTCTTTTTAATGGTTGCCTGGAGCCCAGACTAGCCATCAACTTGATATGTAGCCAAGGCTAACCTGGAAAGCCTGATCTTCCTGCATGCAGTATCATACCTGGTTTTGAGATTAACTTCTTAAAGTTTATTTCCTGACTTACAGTATCTTTATTCCTGTACCAGTTGCTTTGGCTACTCTTTGTTTTGTAAAATAAGAGAAGGATTGGATGAGGATATAATTGCATTGTTTATAATTAGCTTTGGGTTTTGAGGTTAGTAATCCTGTTTTCAAAAGTCCTTTGTCTTTTCTTGCTTAGTTAGTCCTTCAGGTGAGCCAAGGGTTTGTGTTGTTTTCCTTTAACATCAGAGACTACTTTGAACTTGCTTTAGCCATACAACCTCAGCACCCCCCAGATGGAAGTCCACTCTGAGCTAGCACAGCAAGGTCAGCCTGGTGCTGCCTCCATAAGTAATGGTAGCTTTAGTCTTCAGTTCTCGTTATTAGGAAGTTCCAGCGTCTCAAAATCAGCAGCTCCCACTCTTCCTTATGAAGTTTGTTTGCTTGTTTGTTGTACGATGTTCTGCCTACACGTATGCATGTATGCCAGAAGAGGACCCCAGTCCTCATTAGAGATGGTTATGTGCCGGTAGCCCGCCTGGCACGAGAAGGTTCTGAGGAAAGGAGGGGATGGGTGTGGAGTCAGCAGCGAGGCTGAGATTTATTTAACTTTTTCAACTCTTCTTTTGTCTAAAACTCTTTGCTATTCTAAGGCCAAAAGCTGCTGGCTTCTGGTAATAAACTCTTTCTGTTAGCAGCAGGAGAATTAAGAAGAAAAGCTTAATTTGTAGTGCTCCCTTCTCTGGCTCAAGGAACTCTTTGATGGCCAGGCAAGAGGCTTGGACTAGTTAACTATGTGTATCAGAGAGAAAAGAAAAGGAAAGAAAGGAATTCATTTATACAGTATACACACACACATGCTGGTTGGGACTGACCACCTGTCTCAATCAACTCCACAAGAGTTTATGCATGCTTACATACATACACATATACCTACATATATACATATAAACAAATATACATATATATATTTAGTGGGTGGGGCTGAGCCCCAAATTACCCCCCCCCACACACACACACACTTGGATAAATGGATGAGGCAGAGCCCATAAGCCACCACTTTATTTCTTCTCTCTGGCCTTTTTCTAGACAAAAGTTCTTAGAAAATTACTTCATAGATAAAATATTATACAAAATGGGTTACAGAAGGATGTAGGTAGTAGGTTCAAAGCAGCATTTCATTCTATAAACTCATTATAAGTTCAAAGGAACAGTTTCACATGGCCTGGCTTTATCATAGAGCACACCTGTGGCTTTATCTGTGGACTTGACCTAGAATGAATGTTTTAACCTGATCACAAATTTGTCCCAAGCTTACCTCTCTTTTTAGAGTCATTGTGAAAGCTCATTGTATTCCTTATTATGCAGCCTTTACTAACTATTCTATGAGGAATGAACACATTGTATTTCTGATTCTAACTTTATTGTATCTTTCTGGCAAAACAACTAAAATCACTTCTTAAAACTTTCTTCCTAAAATTATTTGAATCAAACCAGGTGTTCTATAAAATCATTAATTCATTTAAACAGTTTTAATTCATGAAAGCTCATCTTTATGTTGATCTGCAGGAAATTTGCTCAGTAGAGTGGGGCTAATGCCCATGAATCCTTAGGCTATGTAATGATGGCAGGAAAGGCGTATCAGCTGCAAGAGAATCCTGAGATGAAGTCTCTTGGGACATTGCCTCTCAGAGCTCAGCTATCACAGACCATGCAAGAATGGTGGGCCACCTCCAGGAAAGTCACCTGCTAGCTTTAGCCTCTCCTAGATGGCTCATGACAGTTTGAGCTGCCATGTGGTTGCTGGGAACTGAGCTCAGGACCTCTGGAAGAGCAACTGTTAACCTCTGCCATCTCTCCAGCCCTCTTTTAGTAATTTCTGAATACTCACTTTGCTACAAATGATGCTAATCATCCCCTCTCCCCACATACAAGCAAGAGAGTTGCTTTTTCTTTTAAATAATAAGCAAGGCAGGATTCACACTTATTTCATTTCCAAGTGTATGTTGTTGATTACAATGCAAAGGTTTACTAGTAGCTCTCGATGTCCTTGCGATGTAGCTTAGTTGGTGGAATACTTGCTTCACATGCGTGAACATAAACTTCATGACCTCAGTCCTCCTGTAACCCTGACACTCAGGAAATGGAGGCAGAAGTTTCAGAAGTTCGAGTTACATAGAATGTTTCAGGCCAAACTGGGCGAGACCCTGTTGACAAAGAAACAACCAACAGAAAACCCAAATAACCTTTCTGTATGTGTGTTTGGTTTTATATTCCTTCTTTATTCCTTCCTTGATGATGGGGAAAGACCTTGACTCAGAAGATTTTAGCACTAATGAGGTCTGAAGGAAGTTCTGACCTCATGTTCATAGATGGAACTTCAAAATTGACCACTTTCCCCAAGATAGACAACTGTACCCGGGGTGGGGCGAGCACATGGTGCTGTGCCACCGTCAGACTTTCTTTTGCACAATTTCTGGGTCATTTCCTAAAGAGAAGTTCCCACATATGCTTCTTACTTTTTGTTTCAAATAGTAGAAGTTTCTTACTAAGTTTGGAACTTAGAGATCAGCCAGTCACCATTCCAACTTAAAATCCTTTTGAACTTCTGATCTATGCCTGTATATCTTAAAATTCCCCAATACTGTGAATCTTTACCTTCCAGGTAAAGATAATTTGAGAAAATAAGTTCCTGTGAGTAACAGGCTGCCTGTTTTGTCACTGCGTGGAAGAATGGGTGGGTTTACTCTAGTTACTTTTTTGACCTTAGAAGGGTTTTTTTTCCTCCTATGTAAACCTTAAAATGTCAAAGACATTTCTTTGCATAAGATTGATTTTTTGAGGCACTCAATATCTAGGAAAAAGATGACAATTTTGTTGATATTTAAATATGTGAGTTGAAGACCGTACTCTACATGTAAGTCATTGTTCCCATCTGCAGTTGCCTGTGGAGCTTGCTCTGTGCCCCACTCATGCTATGTCCTGAAAGCACCATAAAAAGAAATCAACGCTGTATTTCTGAGACAGGGTTTCTGTATCCCAGGTTGGTCTTGAACTGGTTGTGTATCTGAGAATCACCTTAACATTCTGATCCTTTTGCCTCCAAACACTTAAGTGCTAGAACTATAGGTGCTTGCCACTGGAGCCAGGTTTTTTTCTGCTGGGGATGATGGGACCTAGGGCTCTGCGTGCTAGGCAGTATGGCCACCAACAAACTGTATCTCCAGCCCCCAGTTTAAGGTTTTAAACTTAGACACTAGAGTGCCTGCTCATAACTTCATGACCCAGAGATTATTACTAGTAGCATTTGAGTCCTCCCATGCTGAGTTTCCCTGTTCTTTTTGATGGAAAATGATGTGTTAGAACATTGTAAAGCTTTATAGACACAAATCCATCCTAGTTCTGTCTTAGAAAGATAAACTTATCATTAAGAAAAATTGCCTGTGTGAGACATTTTTAGCCTTATTGTAGTTGATCTATGTAAACAGAAGTTTATAATAATGGCTGCAATCCCAGGCTTATATTTATACTTGTGTACATTCTAATGCAGTTGAATTCTTGAGTGTTATTTCTGTAATGTGCATATTTTGAATTAATCTTTTCCTTTCAACTTAGTCTTTTTAAAAAATAGTTTTGTATATTGCTTGCCAATGAAAAAGATTTGGACACATAGTTCTATTTTTTAAATATAAAAATCGTGGCAATTGCTACAATAAACAATATAATTAAATTTGAGGGGCTGGAGAGAGATGCTCAGCAGTTAAGGGCTCGCATTGCTCTTGAAGAGAAATCATGTTTGGTCCCCGGCACTCACACTTGGCTATTCACAAGTACCTGTAACTCCAACTCTGGGCATCCAGTACCGCCAGCCTCTGAGGAGGGCCCCTGCACACACTCATACACTACATATAATTTTAAATGGTCGTTCAAATACCTTGCCTCAGCAGTGCAGTGTCAGTCAGTCTGAAATGACTGGTATGTGTTTTCTATCCTTCTGCAGTGGCAGTCCTTTTTATTATGTAGGTCCTAAAATTAGAGTCTCTCCTCATTAACCAGTGTATTTTTCAGTAATAAGAATGGAAGCTGTTGCCTCCACTTCAATATCTTATCTTAGTCTGTTCTTTGCTACTGTAACAGCATGCCTTAGACTGGATAATTTATAGAGAGTAGAGATTACTTTCTCTTGTAAAGGGATGTTGGACAGTGTAATATCTTGCTAGTGGCATGTGCTGAAGGTCTTCTGCTGTGGACAACAAACATCACATGCCAACAGTGTCCAGGTCTCTTTCCCTCTTATAAAGAGAAGTCTCATCAAAGCAGCCCAACTTTTACCTTCTCCCAAAGGCTTACCTTCAACCACCATGGTCTGAATTTAGGGAGTACAGTAGGCATCTGGCACAAAAATTGTGGGGAGCACTTTTAGGTGGTAGCCATGATTTTAAAAGCTATTTCCTTTTGATGTCACCTTTTTGAAGGTGGTTTGCAACATCATGTCATTAGGGAGAATGCAAATCTCATAATATGACATTTTGAGTCTCTATTTTGTAGAAAATTCCACTGAGATTATTTAATCCAAAGTTGTGTGTCTTTACCTAATATTATTTTACCTTCTCCACTCTCGTGTATATAACAGTTAGTTCTTGCCATTTTTATGTGTGAAATGATTCTTTTAATTTTCACTTTCTATCTGCCTTTACTTTTGCCCAGGGTAGTGGTGGTGCACGCCTTAAATCCCAGGACTCAGGAGGCAGAGACAGGCACATCTCTGAGTTCCAGGTCAGCCTGGTCTACAAAGTGAGTCCAGGATAGCCAGGGCTACACAGAGAAACCCTATTTCAAAGAAAACAAACAAACAAAAAAAACAAAAAAGACTTCAGTAAGATTATTAAAACAGTCTTAGTTTCCTATAACAGTAGTTTTGTTTGTTTGTTCATTTGCTTTTTACATTGACCTTAATATCCTGGGAATTTACTTCATATAAAGTGGCAGTGTGTCCATCTTAATTCTCCCTGTATTTTATTTATACATGGCAGGTTAAGTCAGTACAGTTAAGCAAAACATTCTTTACTCCATTGAAATGAAATGCCACCTTTATAACCAGTTTCTGTAGTTTTCTTTTTTCTTTTTCTTTCTTTCTTTCTTTTTTTCTTTTTTTAAGACAGGTTTCTTCTGTATAGCCTTGGCTGTCTTGGAACTCACTATGTAGACCAGGTTGGCCTCAGACTTTGCCCAACTTGATTTTCCATACAAAGAATTTTTAGGGGTAGCACAGTTGTTAAGTAGTAAACACTTATCACTTGCATGTATAACCAGTTATGCCCCACATTTGTATAAATTCTCTGTCTTGTCTTCAGATAGATTTTCACAGCTATGCTTTTGTGTAGAAAAACATAAGAAAGTAAATGTAAAACATGGCATTTCACCCCTAATTATTAATGTAGATCTCTTTAGAAGGCATGTTCAGTTATGACCACAATATGATTGTTGAATACAGGAAACGTCTGTGGTGGCTCTAAAATAGTGCACTCACTAGTTCTATCTCTGGGATGCTGATATTTTAAAGTCTAAACCTGTTGTCTTTTTTGATTGCCCCAAGTGTTTTCTGACCTCTATGTGATGTTATTTAATTTGTTCCTATAGCCCCTTTATTTTATATAAATTTATTTCTAACATGCCTACCTCTGTTCAAATGCTTCATTCCATATTCAGATTTTAAGTGTCCTAAGAAAATTTCATAGTAACTTTTTGCGTTCAAAGCGAGGATGAATTTATTCTCTCTCAGATAGTTGGTGACTTAATTCTCAGGTGATTTTGTCTTTTTCTTTACAGTGTCTTGTCTGACTTTAGTTAGCTGCCTGTTAAAGTCTTGTGTGTGTGTTCTGAGTTTGCGCACTGCGTTGCTGTTCTTTCCTGTGATGGCTGTGTATTCTGTTGAGTTTTTGTTGCTGCTTATGGTTCTTTTCCTCTTAATGTTTGGACTTTGTTTTTCAGTAAGTTACTTTTATCATCAGAAAAGCTTCTTTCTTACTTCACTTTCCTTTTTATTCTGTCTGTGTAGATGTTATTTTGGGTTTTCCTGCATGGTGTGCACTCTGTGTCTGGCATGAAGCTTTGCTCAGGTTTAAACTGGCCCTCTTCTGTTGCTCTGTAGGAATGCACAGCTACATGCTGTGCCAGCTTTCTACTTCTGCATTTGGGACCGTCCCATTGTCTCTCTGGAGCCTTTCTGTTCCTTCTTTCCCTTTGCCCACCTTTTAAGCACCACTTAATTATGGTCCTGGGGACACCTTCAGCAGGTTCTCAGATGTCTCTGGTGGGCTTAGACATATATTTCCGTCCCTTGCTTATTTGTGAATTGTAGCTTGAAATGTTTTTCTTCATTTTTTTTTTTTTTTTTTGTTAGCGTGTTCTGTAGTTTTATTTACTTTTTTTTTTAAGGTGTCTGTGGATTTATATAGAACATTTACTTGAATATTTGCTTTGACTAGTGTCTTAGTCAGGGTTTCTATTCCTGCACAAACATTATGACCAAGAAGCAAGTTGGGGAGGAAAGGGTTTACTCAGCTTACTCTTACACACTGCTGTTCATCACCAGAGGAAGTCAGGACTGGAACTCAAGCAGGCCAGGAAGCAGGAGCTGATGCAGAGGCCATGGAGGGATGTCACTTACTGGCTTGCTTGCTTGCTTCTCTTGGCTTGCTCAGCTGGCTTTCTTATAGAGCCCAGGACTACCAGCCCACAGATGGTACCACTCACAAGGGGCCCTCCCCCCTTGATCACTAATTGAGAAAATGCCTTACCGCTGGATCTCATGGAGGCATTTTCTCAACTGAAACTCCTTTCTCTGTGATAACTCCAGCTTGTGTCATGTTGACACAATAACTCCAGCTTGTGTCATGTTGACACAAAACCAGCCAGTACAACTAGATATCTGCATATTCACGGAGTCAGGGTCTAATGTAACTTTTGTTGTTGTTTTGCCTCTTGTTTTTTTTACTGGGAGGTCTCATTTTATAGCCTTAGCTGGTCTGGAGCTTGCTATATAGCCACCATGGCCTCAAACTTACAGAGCATCACCTGCCTCAGTGCTGGGATTAAAGGCATGGTTCTCAACTGTAATTTTTCTACTTGATAGATTTTTTTTTTTTTAAGCTGGATACTTTGTTAGCATTGTCAAATTCTGGGATGTTAGTAAATAGGCTGCACTTTCTCCACTGTTTTTCACTTTTTGTTATTTGTTTATTTATTTGATGGATGTCGCTATAATCTAGCCTGTCCTAGAACTGACTGTGTAGACCAGGCCTGTCTCTAACTTCTGAGGCATCATCCACTGTGCCTAGATGAATCCAGGTTTCTTTGCTATGGTTTGAGTATATCTGCCCGTGGTCCATGTGATGCAGACTTGCTCCTCAGGGTGACATTATGGAGAAGTGGCATGAGACGTTAAAGACCAGGTCCCAGTGTGAGATGTTTAGGTCACTGAGGGTGCGCCTCTTATAAGGGAATAATTTTCATGGCCAACGGTAAAGCATAAGCGTGGGCCGCAATCTGTCTGCATTCATATCTTGCCACTCTGATTGTTTCCTCTGTGTACACAGCTAGTATATCATTTGTTATGAGGCTTCCGAGACTTGAAGGCTTCCAAGCTCTAACCAAAATTGGGTCTGTTTTCTTCCCGATGTTCCCGTCTCAGCCATGTTGACATATTTATGGATTTGTCATATTTAAATGTCTTTAAAAATGTATAGGTGCATTTGAACTTTCCATTTTATTCTTTACTCGGTCTGTCCCTGCTCCACAACTCAGTAATCTTAATTATTTTAGTTCTTAAGTTTTTACATTTGGTAGATAATATACTCAATGTTTTTTTCTGCAGGACTGTCTGAACAGTTCTTGACTTACTGCTTATCTAAGTAATTTTTAGTCAATTTGGCAAATCCCCTTTTGTGAGCCTGGTTATTATGGCTATGCCTGGGCAGACGGGAGGGACATCTTTATGGTGACAGTTTGTCCCATCGTGAATGTGAAGTTTTATCTTTGTTTATTTGTGTGCTTTAAATGCCCATTACCTTTTATATTGCTGTGATAAAACACCTTGATCAAGAGCAAGTTAGGGAGGGAAGGATTTATTTTAGCTTAAAACTCCATCCTTGAAGGAAGTCATAGCAGGAACCTAAGAAGAGAGAAGGAACCTGGAGACAGGAGCTGATGCAGAGGATAAGAAGTGCACCTTGCTGGCTTGTGCTCGTGGCTTGCTCACCTGCTTTCTTATGGCTCCCTGGACCACCATCACCAACAGTGGGCTGAGCTCCTCTACTTCAATCACTAGAAACATTTCCTACTAATTCACCTGTTGCCCCATCTTGTAGAGACTTTTTCTCTTAGGTGCATCTAGCTTTTGTTTTAGGTTGACATAAACTAGCTAGCCTTCATTTCTACTCTAGGTTGATTTGGTTGGTTTATTCCTAGGTGCTCCAAAGTACTTTTTTTTGTTTTTGTTTTTGTTTTTTTTTTTTTGTTTTTTTGAGACCCAAAGTATGTTTTTATTAAACTTTGTATATTTTCAAGTTTAAGTTTGTAAACCTGTCACTGTCGCCAGTACTTACAAAAGAATTGATTTGTATATATTGTTTCTGTAACTATTAGCCACTTTTCAGCTTAGTTGTAATGGCTGTGTGGGGAGGTGCACTGGGTCACATACTTTGCATTTCTTCCCTGAGGACATTACTTCTTCCTGTGTTGAGTATGCTCTTCAACAGCAACTGTCTTTAGTACAAAGCAGTTCTCAGATGACCATCAGCTAGATTGGGACAACCACTTACACCATCCAGGTGCTACCAAATTTAAATAGCCAGAGGGCTGCATTAAATATTTTAGCCTTTTGTCTATGTAGCATCTTTTTCTTTTCTTTTTTTTTTTTTTGAAGACAGGATTTCTTTGTGTAGCCCTGGCCATCCTGGAACTTGCTTTGTAGATAAGGCTGGCCTCGAACTCAGAGATCAGTCTGCTTCTGCCTCCCAGAGTGTTGGGATTAAAGGCATGAACCACCACACCTGGTAATTTTTTTTAAATGCCTATGTTTATGTGCATGCAGGTAGGAGTGAGTGTGTGTGTCTGTGTCTGTGTCTCTGTCCGTCACCTTCTTTCAGATAATCTCTTATTGATCTGAAGCTTAACATTTTCCCCACTCCCAACGTCTCCCAGGCTCTCCCCAAAAACATACCCCTTTTCTCTCCCAGTAGATTAAAAACAGACAAGTAATAAAAAATAAAAATAAAAAAATAAAACAAAACCAAACAACCCAGAATTGGACAAAACAAAAGCGATAAAGCCAAAGGAAAAGCACAAGAAACACATATAAACCCTGAGACACACATATTTACCCACACAGAAACCCATAAAAACAAACTTGGAAATCATAATATCTAAGCAAGTGATCCATAAGGTTAAACAACCAAAACAAAACAAAAACAAGCAAACAAAAAGATAAAGCATTTTTAGCCCTCCCCCAAAACAAAACAACAGCAACAAAAACCTTAAAAATACTATTTAGTTGATTTTGTGTTGGCCATTTACTGCTGGGCAAGGGGCCTGCCCCTAAGTGTGGTTTGCATACCCAGTGAGAAAACCAGTTTTTCCCTTTGTGAGAGGTTATCAGTTGGAGCTAGCTTCTCCATTAGGGATGGGAGTCCGTGTCCACTTCCCCTCTCAGTACTGGGATCCCATCTGGCCATGGCTTGTGTAGGCTCTGTGCATGTTGCCAGAGTCTCTATGAGTTTATATGTGTGTCCATTCTGCTGTGTTTAGAAGGCCTTGTTTCTATGGTAACTTACATCCCTGCTGGCCTTATAATCATTCTGCTCTTTCTGCTTCCTTCTTCGCAGACTTCCCTGAGCCCTGAGAGGAGGGATTTCATGGAGGCATCCCATTTAGGACTGAGTCTTCCAAGTTTTCTCATCTCTGCACATTGTCCAGTTGTGGGTCTCTGTTAGTTCTCATCTAGTGCAGGAGGAAGCTTCTCTGATGACAGCTTAGCAAAACACTGATCTCTGAGTGTACGGAAATGTTGTTGGGAGTCGTTTGATTGCTGTGTTCCTTTAGCAGAACAGTAGTACTTGATTTTCTCCTAGGTCCATGGCCTGTCTAGTCTCAGGCCTTAGCCACTAGGGCAGTGTTGGGCATGGGTAATTCCAGTCAAGTAGTAGTTGGTTAGTCCTGCAACTTTTGTCCAATTATTGCACAAGTGTGTCTTGCATGCAGGTCACCATTGAAGACTGAAGGGTTTGCAGCTGGGTTGATGTTTACTTTTCTCTTCTGGTAGCATGCATCCTACCATTCAGTACCATGAGCACTAGTCAGCAGGGCTGAAGTCTGTAGTCAGTGGTTCTCAAATTCCCTAAAACAGTTCCTCATGCTGTGGTGATCTCCAACCATAAAGTTATGTCAGTGCTACTATAATGAATCATAATGTAAATATCTGATATGCAGGATCTCTGATACACTACCCCTAAAGGGGTCCTGAACCATTGCTCTATATAGTCACCAGCTTGACTTCTCCACGATATGTGAGTTATGTAGGTGTTGTATTCAGCAGTATGGCCCTATAATCTGTTTGTGGAGAGCAACCGGTAAGTAACCTTGGCAATTATCTGGGTTGTTTGGAGGTTTTTATGAGACCCCCCTCAGCCAACAACTAAATTAAATGTAACCCATTCCTGGCACTGGAGGTTTCATTTGGTGGTGAGAGATGTCTAGTTGGGACTTTATAGCCCACGTTATTTGGTGATTCATTTACAGACACACACATACACACACACACACACACACACACACACACACACACACACACTTTTTTAAAGAAGCTTCTACTGAATTAGGTTTCCATATAACCTCTCAAATCATCCTTAGTTTCAGCTGTCCCTCAGCACATCCCCTCTTCCTTCTCCCCACATGAACCTCTTGTTTCAGTTCTCTACCCCAATACCTAGTCTATGCCCCCTTCCTAGGGAGGTCTCCTTTTCTCTCCCTTGGTCCTTTACTCTACATCTAACCTCTGTAGTTACACAGATTGTAGCTTGCTTATCAAAGACTTAATATAAGTGAATTTATATCATATTTGTCTTTTTGGGCATGGGCTACCTCACTCAGTATGATTTTTTTTTCCTAGCTCCATCCATTTACCTGTGAATTTCATGATTTTTTAAAAAAGATCTGAGTAATATTTCATTGTGTAAATGTATCCTATTTTCTTTATCTATTCATCCATCGACAGGCATGTAGAGTGTGTCCAGTTTCTGACTATTATGAATAGAGCAGCCATGAACATGATTGAGTAAGTGTGTCTGTGGTAGGACATTGTGGAGTCCTGTGGGCCCAAGAGTGCTGTCATGGGCTTTCATTGCTGTGATGAGATGCTATCTTAGTTTTGGTTTTATTATTATGAAGAGACACCATGACCAGGGCAACCCTCATTAAGGACAATTTTTAAATAGGGCTGGCTTACAGCTCAGTAGTTTAGTCTACTATTGTCATGGTGAGAAACATGGCAGCATGCAGGTAGACAAGGTGCTGGAATAGGAGCTGAGAGTTCTACGTCTTCATCAGGCAGACAGCAGGAAGAGAGACTGCCACACTAGGCCTAGGAGACCTCAGAGTATGGCCCCACAGTGACACACTTCCTCCAAGAAGGCCACATCTACTCCATCAAAGCCACACCTCCTAATATGCCACTCCCCATTCAGACACACAAGTCTATCTATGGGGGCCATTCCTATTCAAACTGTCACAAACATCATGTCAAAGCGATTCTTATAAAAGAAAGCATTTAACTGGGAGCTTCCTTACAGTTTCCGAGGTTTAGTCTATTATGGTAGGAAGCACAGTGGCAGGCATGAAGGCGTGGTGTTGGGGAAGTAGCTGAGAGCTGTATTCTATTCCACAGGCAAGAGAGGAGGAGAGGGGAGACAGAGAGACAGCAGCACGGTTACACATTGGGCCTAGTTTGGGCTTTTGAAACCTCAGAGTCCACTCCTAGTGACACATTCCTTCCAACAAGGCCAGACCTACTCCAGCATGGCATTACTTCCTAATCCTTCCCTGACAGCTCCTAAGCTGGGGACTAAACATGTGAATACATAGCCTATGGCCTTAGGCCAATCTCATTCAGTCGACCACAAGCTACCACTTGTGGTGGTATAGCCTGAGATAGATCTATTCCCAGCTTTCTAAGTAACCACCACACTGTTTTCCATAGTGGCTGGACAAGTGTGCAGCTCCATCATCAGTGATTGAATGGAATCCCCTTCCCACATCCTTGCCAGCATGAGCTGTCATTTGTTTTGTTGATCCTGGCCATTTTGGCTGGTATAAGATGAAATCCCAACCAGTTTTGATTTGCATTTCCCTGAAAGTCTTAAGAAATTGTTTTTTCTTGTGCCAGTGAGTTTAGATTATTCACCATTTTTCTCTTCTACCATGTTCAGTCTATCTGGCCTTGTATTGAGGTCCTTGATCCATTTGGAGTTGAGTTTTGTTAGGATGATAAGTACGGATCTATTTGCAATCTTCCATATGCGGCCATCTAGTTGACCAGCAACGTTTGTTGAAGATGCTGTCTTTTTTCCAGTGTGTATTTCTGCCTTTTTAAAAAATAATAAACCAGGTGTCATTGGTGTAAAGATTAATGTCTGGGTCTTCAGTTTGATCCATTGGTCAACGTGTCTGTTTTCATGCCATTGCTATGCTGTTTACCTTACAGCTCTGTAGTATAATTGGAGATTGGGATTGGTGATGCTTCCAGCAGCTGTTTTGTTACTCAGTATTGTTTTGGCTATCTTTAGGGGTTTTTGTGTGTGTTTCCATAAGAAGCTGAAAATTGTCCTTTCAGTTGTTGTGAAGAGTTGTATTAGAATTTTGATGGGGTTTTCATTGAATCTGTAAATTGTCTTTGGTAGAATCTTGCTCCAATCTTTAGGCTATTTAATTTAAAAAGTGTTATTGTGCTTTATAATATACATTGTGTATTTTAAATATTGAATTCTTATACTAAACAAATAGTTAAATATTTGAGTTAGAGTTAGCAACCAGAACTGCCATTGTTAACCAGGCTCAGTTTGGTGGTGGCCCACATTACTATTCATTTTTTAAATGTGTTTATTATTACTTATTTTGTATGTGTAGGTGTTTTCCCTTCATGTATGCCTATGCACTGGTTACAAGCCTGTTGCCTACAGAGAGCAGTAGAGGGCGTTGGATCTCCTGGAACTGGATTTACAGATTATTTGCTTTTATGTGCATGCTGGGAATCAAACCCAGATCCTCTGGATGAGCCCAGTTCCCTTAACCTCCAGGCTATCTGTACAGACCCAAATTGTGCTATTTTTATAGAACATTTAGTACAGATTGAGTATTCTTTATCCAAATGCTGGAACTAGTATTGTTTTATATTATAACATGTTATTTTAAGTTTTTGAATGTGTGCATATACATTTTATTTTAGCAAAAAGTCTAAATATAAATTTCATCCGAGTGTTGAAGCTACTTTTACCACGATCTGGAGATGGTGTTGTGGACCTCAAGCAAGCTGGTTATGGCCAGCACCGCCTGGCATGAGGCTGTGCACTGTGCCACCGCCGTGCTACTGACATCAGTTGCTTTTCCCTGTCAACACCTGCCTTGCCTTAGGGTCTGATACAGCTTTGTTTATAGCTGAGACTAATCTTTGTAATAATAATAAAAAAAAAAGAATCAGTGAAGGCTTCTCCAGAGCCTTGTGCAATCTTTGTAAATGGGGTGGACCCTTTCCTGGTCTTTTCAACTTTGTCTCAAGCTCTTTTTTTTTTTTTTTTTAAAAAAAAAAAAAAAAAAAAAGACTTATTTATTTATTATATGTAAGTACACTATAGCTGTTTTCAGACACACCAGAAGAGGGCATCGGATCTCATTACAGATGGTTGTAGGCCACCATGTGGTTGCTGGGATTTGAACTCGGGACCTCCAGAGGAACAATCATTGCTCTTAACTGGTGGGCCATCTCTCCATTCCCTCGTGGTTTCTTCTTTCTACCACCTTTTCTACCCTTTCAACCCCCTAATACTAGATAGGAGAGACGAGAGGATAGAGGGAGGTGAAAGGAGTTCCCTGAATAAGGTCAGGGGTTGGATATGGGACGGGGTTATCATTAGACTACTTCCTGCTGAATAGGGTCATCAAGTTTCTTGGGGCAAGTGTGATCTTTGCAGTCAGGATATCTAATTTATTCTTATTTTTCCTTTGGGCATGACTAATTAACAAGTGATGACTAACAACAGCCAACAACCCATCTGCGTCTTAGGGCCCTATCATTTATATACCCTCTAAAATAAAAATCCTCAGAATTCCAAATGTCACGCATCACAGAAATTATCTGCAGCTGGCAAAAATCACGCACCTGCTAGAGCACAAGAAAAATCATAGTTGTAATATTTCTGTGGGGTTTTTTTGTTGTTGTTGTTGATGTTGTTTATTTTTTAAACCAAAACTCCAAAATTGTCACTACAAGCTCCCTTTCTCCTTGTTTTTTACAAATTCCATCTCTGACTGACCCCAGCACATGGAATGGTGTCATCCACATTTAAAGTTGGGTTTTCCTCTTTTATGGACTGGATTCTAAATACAGTTAAACTGACTGTGAATATTAGTTATCATAATGTTCAAAATGTTTCAACTCTTGGAGCCCTTCAGACTTTGAATTTTCAGATTAGGCATGCTCAGTGTTTTTTGGTGAATTATGAATATGAAAATAGGGCTGAAGAGATGGCTCAGTAGTTAAGAAAGCATGTTACCATTGCAGAGGACCTGAATTTGGTTCTTAGCATCCATACTGAGTGACTTACAACTTCCTGAAACTCTAGCTCTGGTAGATCTGACGTCTTCTAAAAGGCATACACATACGTAGGCATACACAGAGACAAAACGCACACATAAAATAAATAATTTACAAACAAAAAAAGATTGTGGAAAGAGAGCATGTAGCAGCTGTTATCCCTAGAGCTCCGAGTACCTTACCATCATACCATGAGGTAGTACTGCTATGGTCAGGAGGGACTTCAGAAACTCATAGAATGGTCTCTGACTATTGAGTACCTGGCTACAGGTGGGACATCATATCAACCCTCCCAGGGTTCTTGGAACATTGTAGAAAGAAGGGGGGGGGAAGAATGTAAGTGCTGGAAGAAGCAGGAGAGAAGAGTGTCCTCACTTGAATGCACTTTCTAGGCATCATGTGACTGTTGGTGCTTTTCAACTCACAGCTACTTTGATTACATGCCCAAGATTGCATCTCGGAACACTGTCACAGAGAGGGAGGGGCTCATGATGCACGGCTCCTCCCCGATGATTTACACAGTTAATGGGTGATGTGAGAGACAGACACGTTCCTAGTGTAGCTCAAGCTTCTCTAAACAAACTCTAATACAACCCTAATTCAGCTCCTTCCCCAAGTGACAACAGTAGAAAGACATGGCTGGGAAGAGAAGAGAATTAGTATGTAATCAGTAATGGAAGTGGGGGTGTATATTATAGAAATAAATTACATATGTATATAAAAAGACAATTCTAATTGCATCAATTAAGATGCTAATAAAAAACTAGAACTTTAAAGAGATACCCATCAGTCTAGGACTCAGCTCTCTGTGAAAAGGGATGAGCTGGCGGGTGCTGTCTTCTGAGCACTGTGAGCAAATTCAGCGAGGGTTAGGAAAACTATCAACTGGAACAAGTGGTCTGCCAGAGTTACTAGAGTTTTACTGACAAGAACAGGATGCACCCCTCCACCCCGCAAAAGGAATGAGTCCCTAATTCCTGCAGCTTTCAGTTGTATCATCTATTGATAGAACTTAACAGAAAACCATTCAAACTAGCAAAAAGATGACATTTTTAGGTTAAACATCTCAGAAGAATTGATGTGGAGCTGAAAGACAGTAGCCTAACCATCAGCTCTTACCAGCTATGATATAATAATAACTTGCTAATATTGATTTTCTGTGTATAATAAATGAAGGTTTATATAATCAAATTTAATTCCAAAACCCTCATTTCTTTCACATGTTCCTAAACGCAGCATGATATATATATTTTTGTTCCTGTTGTTTCACATCATTTTTGTTAAATTTATTGTCACTTAAGGTTGCCAATTAATGATTGAGACAAGTTTCTACCGTGCTGTCCAGACTGGCACGTGTGCTACAATCTTGCTGCTCAGTCTTCCAAGTGCCAGGGTTACAGGCGTGACCCCACACCTGCCCTACTATTCAGCTTTTACGTGTTTAGCTTTTCCCTTTTTTATTGAGTCCTTGCTAATGCATGGAATGGTTGTGGGGTTGAACTTATGCTGTCACATCAGGAAGTAACTGACTACTGCCATGTGCCTCGACTTTTCTGGAAGTTGCCCTGTTTTAAAACATTTTTTTTTATACATTGGAATATCCTTCAAAATTATGCTGTTGTTCATACCAAAGGGATCTTTCATATTGTCCTTATTGGTAAGATACCTAAAAATATACCTTAGAAAACCAATTTCTTTTTAATTAACAGGTACTTCTAAAGAAGGAGGGGCAGGAGCAGTTGATGAAGATGATTTTATAAAAGCCTTTACAGATGTTCCTTCTGTTCAGGTAAGGTTTCCAGGGAAGTGGCGTCCCTCATGACATTGTCTCTGCCTTTCACCACACCCCCTTTTTTTGTCTCTTTAATAATAATTTTTATTTGCGGGTACAACTAGATGGCTTGGGTCAAGCACTTTACAGCGCAAGTCTGACATGCTGAGTTGGACCCTGAGTCCCTCACAATGGTAAAGAAAAATGGACCCCATTCCACAGCTGTCTCCCTCTGCAAACATCACACACAATGAGGAGAGGAGATGTGGCAGGGACTCTAGCAGAGTCCTTATATCTAGGATAAACTTTAAAAAGGCAGCTGTTTCGTTCCCAGTCATCGTAGAAGACAGTGATTGTTTGCTGTTTTCCGTAGAGTCCTTTTTCTGAACGAGCTTTACAGGCTTTGCAGAACTTCGCTAACAAGTCAGTCTTGCACACCTGTAGTGTCTTGCATTGTTGAGTGCTGCAAACAATACACAGTACGTGCTAAAGTTGCAGGACATGACATTCTCCGTCACGAAACATATAGATTAGATTAGGGGCTTTAATATGAGGAACTTGTCCCCAAGAAATAACTTTCGTGTAACAATCAATAAGTTGCTTTTGCAAGATGTTCAGTCCTCAGAGGCTGGGTCTCCCTGCTGCCAGCAAGGCCTTAACTCATCCTCGAGTGACCCTCTTTCTTCTGTCCACCCACATGGCCAAGAACCCCAACATCCAGCTGGATGGTTGTAGTGGTACACACTTTCAATCCCAGGTCTCAGGAGGCAGATGCAGGAGGATCTCTGAGTTTGAGGCTAGCCTGATCTACAGAACAAGTTCTAGGACAGCCAGGACTACGCAGAAAGACCCTGTCTCCAACAACAACAACAACAAAAAAGGAAATTTTAAATGTTTAAAAAAGTTTCCCCTTAAATGAATGTATGAATGATATATTAGACATTATCATGACGTTAATTATTGTCATAATTTGATTTTCAAATTAGGTTTTCAGTAAAGCTTAAATAAAATTGAAACCACATTACAATGTCAGATGTTAAGTTCATAGTTAGTTCTGACCCCCAGGGAGTGTTGGAGGCTGACAAATAGAGGGACGAAAGTTCTCCCCTGGAGGAACCAAAGGAATCAAAGTGAGCATGCTGTTAGTCAGTTCACGGCCAATGACCACGTAAACACTACGGTGTTTATAGTAGCTGTCCAAATGACATGGCCTTGGGCCCTGTGCTGCTTGGTGCATTCTTCTGCAGTGCTAAGCTTGGGATTCTGTTCCTTCAGACACTGTGTGAGTAGTCTATCCTTATTGCTGCTGATGTTTAGGTTGTTCCCAACTTTTTGCTAATCAGTAGTAGTATGCTGCAGTGAGGGATTTTATTTATAAGATTTATTCATTTATCGCTTTGGGTTTTGTTGTTGTTTTTGGTTTTTGAGAGGGTTTTTCTGTGTAGCCCTGACAGTCCCAAAACTAGCTATGTAGACCATACTGGCCTCAAATTACAGAGATGTACCTGCTTCTGCCTCCTGATGAAAGGTTTTAACCTTCTGCTGTGACTAAAGGCATGCTACTTACAAGATTTTAAAATGTATTTATTTGTAAGATGCTTTTGTTTACTTGCTTATTTTTAAAATATCATGTAATTCAGTATGGTCTTGAATTCCTGATCCTTCTGTTTCAAACTTCTAAGCACAGTAGGATTGCAGGCACCAACATACCAGGCTTTTATGGGAGCTTCTTCAGGGTGTCATATGCATGGGACTGCACAGCTGTGGTTTGTTTGTTTCACTAGATTTTGCTGTAGAGGATGATCATACCGCTTCTAAGAAAGGTGTGATTAGGTAGCTCATTTCAACAGCTGTTTGCTGTGGGGAAATGCTTCTTCCCTATAAGAAAATGCTTTATCTTTCTTCTAAGGTTCTTACCCAAAAACAAGAGGGGAGAGAGAGAGAGAGAGAGAGAGAGAGAGAGAGAGAGAGAGAGAGAGAGAGAGAGAGAGAGAGAGAGAGAGAGATGAAAATGTGCATCTCTTCACACTCTGTCCTTCCTGCCACTCAGAATGCTGCTTCTATCATGGATGTCCCTATGTCCCTGCTGAGTGTTGTCTTGAAAAGGTTCTGGAGCTTTCTTTGCACATTGCTTTACACTGTGTGAGCTATTAGGCTCTCTCAAAAGAAAAGCTGTCCTTAAGCTATTTAAGGTCTTAAAGAGTTACAGGAAAGCTTTAAAATTGCTTCTGATTTTAGTGTATTTGAAATGAATTTTTCTCTTAAGATACTTCCCTCTCTCTTTGTATTTTGTAGGCTTCTCATATAAAGGAATGGTTAGTGTTCTAGGAACAGTTGTGAAATTTGTCTAGACTTGATCATTGTTCAGTATGTTTACCAGAATGGATCCTTACAGAATCACTGAAGCCATGGGCTGCCCAGCCTCAGGAAGAACAGGCTTCCCAGTCACCCCTTGCTGCAGCATCACTGCTTCTAGAGAGCCTGTCTCTTCAGTGCCCGTACAGTTAGTAAAGTAGAGCTTCCCTTTCATTAAACTCTGACGTAGCTGGTGGTGAGTTAACTGTGCTGGCTGGCCTCCTTGTCCTGCACTGCTTCTGTGAGACCTTGCCCTCTGGCCAGACCTCCCGCTTTCTTGTGCTGTTTGGGACATCCGTCCACCATTACCTAGGGATCAACCGAACTGGCTGTAAAACCGTCTTAAATTAGGGATTGTTAGTGTACAGTCGAGGATGTTGTGAGGATTAAATTTGGCAGTGCTGATGGTAAGCATATACCCGCTATTTCTACACCCTAAATGTTAATGTATTCTTTGTTCTTTCTTCCTTTATTTTTAATTTATTTTAACATTAAAATATAATAAATTTCCCTCCTTTGCTTTCCTCCCTCCAACCCCTTCCATACTCTCCCTGAACCTTCTCAAATTGATGACCTCCTTTTTATTATTGTCATATATACAGAGATGAGAAACCTTGAGCCCATTTTTGTTGATTATGTGTATATGACTTTGGGCTGACCATTTGTTTTGGACAGCCACTTATGGAGCTCTGCTCTTGGAGAGGCTAACTCTCCCTCTCTCAGCAGTCCCTAACTGCCTGTAGTTCTTCGTCTGAGTGAGAGTTTCCTTGTTCTGCATTAGCTTGTCTGTTGATACTGCCATTGTTTGGGCAGCTCTTTCACAACAGACTCCCGGTCCTCTGGCTCTTACTGTCTTTCCACCTCTCTTCTGAAATATCCCCCGAGCCTTAGGTGCAGGAGTTGTATTGAAGACGTATCCATTTGGACTGTGCTCCCCGTTGTGTTCACTTGTGTGCTAGCCTTTGCTTTCTCCCCCTCTCTCTCCTTCTCTCCCTCCCTTTCTCCCTCCCTCCGCCCTCTCAAGATTTATTTTATTATTTTATGTGTATCAGTATTTTGTCTGTTTGTATGTATGCCCAGCACATGTATGGCTGGTGCCTGCAGAGGTCAGAAGACGGTGCTGGGTCCCTTAGGATTGGAGTTACAGATGGTTGTGAGCCACCATGTGGGTCCTAGATATTGAACCCAGGGCCTCTGCAGGAGCAACAAGTGTTCTTAATTACTGAGCTAGCTCTCTAGCCCTGGTTGTATTTTCTGTAGTGGTCTCCATTTGCTATAAAGAGAAGCTTCTTTGATGAGGAGGGAGAGCTACGCTTACCTACCTGTGCATACAAGGATAAGCTTTACACCACAGTTAGAAATTAAGCAGTAAGATGGTAGTAGTAGTTCTCTTCTGAGAAACATGAGACCTCATGAGTTCAGAGTAGTTGGCTCGGTTTTTGGTAGCAAGCATGCTTTCTTCCCTCGTGTTAAGGGTGCCTTAAATCCAGTCTGACAACCGTTGCTTACCACAAAAATTTGAGTTACTACTGTTGTACGTTTAGGTGTTTGCCGTGCTGGTCAGGGTTCTGATTCGTAGGTACCACACTGTATAGAGTCAATTGCATCCTTCCTTGATGGCTTCCTCTGTGGAAGCTAGAACACAGGAAGGAGGCTTTCGGGTTTGATCCAGCTTGATTTATCCAAGTCCTCTATATCCTGTGTGCTGGGTTTTCAGCAACAGCGTCTTCCCTTCAACCTCTGTGAGGCAACTGTGGGCAACAGCAGTATAATATCCTATATTGTTTAGGAAATCACTTGGATTACCACGAGCAACAACTTGAATGGAGGGTTCTCATGCCTGGTCCTAGGGCATTTTGTTAGGTAAGCTATGGCTCTTGTAGGAAGCTTTGTCAGCCCAAAGCCCAAGTAGTGTAACTTCATTTAAGGTAGATGTGGGTGTGTGTGGGTATGTGTATGTGTGCACACATATTTACACACATCGAGTGTAATTTAATTTTAGGTAAATATAAAATAGTATGATCCCTTGAGGTTTTATTGAACAGCCCTCCTGTATTGATCACCTTCTCCTTCCCCTCCCCCTCCCAGTTAGCCTTCTTCCCCATTTCCTCCTTCATATTGTACTTGGTGACCTCCTTTCCATTTGGATGAAGCATCAGGTTTGTGTGTGTGTGTGTGTGTGGTTTGTTTGTTTGTTTGTTTTGAGATAGGGTTTCTCTGTGTAGCCCTGGCTGTTCTTGAACTCCGCAGACTGGGCAGGCCTTGTCCACACAGAGATCTGCCTTCCTCTGACTGGATTAAAGGCATGTGCCACCACACCCAGCTGAAGCATCAGTTTTTTGACCACCTCTCCGCCTTCAGTCATGCAGTATCTATCTCACATACCGCTTGCTCCAGCATGGTGTTCTGCTGTTGCTGCTCCAGGGCACACGTGTCCTTAGTATTTATCTTTCCACTGACCTGGGCTTTGCTTCTCAGTCAGACTTTGATACTGTAGTTTCTTGCAGTAAGATTGTTCATAATGGATTGAAATCTTACTGTTTTAAATACTCCTTTTGCAAAAGCACAATTATGGATATTTCTAAACTTAACAATTTTCCTGTTTCATAGCCCAGAAAGTGCTTCTGCAGAAAGACAGTTACAGAGCACACAGCTCTTACTACATAGCACAAGTGCTCAGCAGTCCAACATCCATGCTATTAGGTCATATCCATGCTCTTTTGGAAGTACTTATTTTCTGCAGCCATCAGAGGGCTGCCTGCTATCAGAGGATCATGGGCCATGGCCCATCGTCACCCAGAGCCAATGCCTCCAGCGTTCCACTGCCTCCTGGAGCTCACAGATATCAGGGACCTATATGAGTTCAAGCTTCTGCTTTTTAGAGCCTTCTGGCTGTCTCTTAAACATTGCGGATTTTCACTATTTAAAAAGAAGTGGGCTAGTAAGATGGCTTGTTGGATAAAGGAGCTTCCCACCAAAGCTTCCAACCTGAAGTTGATCCCTAGAGCCCACATAGTAAAAGGAAAAACCAGTTGCACAAATGAAAAACTGAGTGGGAGGTGTAGTTTGGTGGCTGGATGCTTGCCTAGCAAGCACCACAAGGTCCTGGACTTGGTCCCCAGAAGTTGGGAAAAAATAAAGGACTACATGTCTTCCAAACACTGCTCGTGTTTTAGGTCCACATCCTTTTCTGTGGAGCTGTATGTATTTGATACTTTTTCTTTAAAGATGTTACTTAAATTTCTTTTTCATGCCAGGCATGGTGGTGCATACCTTTAATCTAGCATTTGGGAGGCAGAGGCAGGCAGGTCTCTGTGAGTTCAAGGCCACCCTGGTCTACAAAGTTAGTCTAAGATAGCCAGGGCTCTGCTACAGAGACATCCTATCTTGAAAAAAAAAAATTTCTTTTTCATACAATGCATTTTCGTCGTATTCTTTCCTTCCTCCCAACTTCTGTTCTTTTTCTCTCACTAAAATAAAACAAACAATACAAGTACACACAAAGGCATGGGGTTCATTTTGTGTTGGGCAGCTTTTCCTCCCAGGTACAAGTGCACAGGCACGTGGTGATAGACCCAGTGTCAGTCTAAAGTTGATTTGGGGACTTGAGAGGTGGCTTCACAGTTAAGAGCATTTGCTTCTCTTGCAGAGGACCCAGGTTGGATCCTAGCAACTGTGATGGCTCACAACTATCCTTAACTCCAGGTCTAGGCTATCAGACAAGTTCTAATCTTCACAGATACCATGCACATATGTGGTGCATGTACATATGTGCAGGTAAAACATTCATACACATAAAATAAAATCTAAACATTGAAAAGTCTGTCTCCCTTTCTCCCTCCAACTCCCCCCACCCCCCGTGTGTAAAGAAAGCTGTCCCAACAGCTATCGATTCCAGATCGTTTCTTTGTTAGGGTGTCCGTTTGCATCTCCCCTTTTCTGTGCCCGCGTTCCTTCCTTACGTTTCCCTAGCGTCTGATCACTCACCACCCTCACAGTACCCACAGCAGTGGCCTCACTGTTGTCTCTCTTCACAGCTGGGTTGTGGTAGTTGTCGAACAGTGTTTCCCACGTTACTCCCCTCCTATCAGTCTGTTTCACCTCCATTCCTTTACAAAGGGATCCTTCTTCATTTGGTCAGTTAAATATTATAGATAACCAAGGGGTACTTCTGGACCCTGTCTACCTACTTGCATTTTGTTGCTTCATGACTTTCTTCAACAACATGGCTTTATCTAGTACCACTATGTTGATTATATCTACTTTTACCTCTAAGCCAGACCTCTGCTGAGCATTAAAATCATTCTTTTAGGGGTCTCAGAGACATCTCAAACACAAACTGTCTAAAACCAGAATCACAGTCTCCCTTCTTAACACATGGTCTTCCAGTGTTCTTTATGTGGAAACCATCATTCAGTCAGCTAGAGAGGTTAGAAACCGAGGGCTCATCCTACAACAGGCCCCTACCCCAGTGTTCTTGTGTACCTAAGGGACATGAGGAGCCCAAGGGCAGACGGCTTGGAAAATTATGGAGTTACTAGAGTGAATTTTTGAGTCCCCCCCCTCATGGTTTAGAGAAGGTCTTTACACTGTCTTCCAAGATAGCACCCTGTACTACAATTAGATGTGTTTATAATAAATATATTATATTTGTTATATATTATATAATATATTTATTATAAAATGTTGCCAAAAGAACCTGTTTTAATTGAGTTCTGTTTTCCCCCTTTTAGAGACACAGTGTAGCCAGGTGAGTTATATGCTTAGTCTATTCTGACACTAGCCAGTTTTTCAAATAGTTTTACAAAACTAAAGCATGTCTTTTTAACAATATTTTGTAATAGTGTATAAATGCAGCTTTTGGGAAATTGCTCCTTTTTTGTTCCTTGGACATCTGCTCCATTGGAAGCATTCTAGAAGCATGTTTGAGGTTGTTCACGTGGGGACAAGTAGCAAAGAGGGCAGAAAGGAAGGCTGTTGGGCATCTGTTGTCTGTAACCGTTTCCACTGAAGGTGTAGCCAGAGTGTGAAATGGCCGTACTACATAAAAGACTATTCAAACACTGGTGCATCATTTTATGTTATTTACAGCAAGAAATTTTGTTCTAATTTTAAATATTTTCTTTTAAGATCTATTCTAGTCGAGAACTTGAAGAAACGTTAAATAAGATCAGGGAAATTTTGTCAGATGACAAACATGACTGGGACCAGCGTGCCAATGCAGTAAGTTCACTCCTTATCCTCTTATCCCTCTCTTCTTAGCAGCATTCTGTTCAAAACTTTAAGACAACATGCGTTCAGCTGTGGTACAGTTGATAGTGGTCGTAAGTTAAAGTCTGATGGTAACATTTCTCTGTGGGAAACATGGCTGTAATAGGCATTACTGGCTTTAGAGTGACATGTCTTCTGTTTTTGCTGATCATGTCAGTGCGTGTCTCACAGCCTGTCTTCTTGCCTTGTGAGGTTGAGAGAGCTCTGGCCTGGCCTCTCTGGAGTCACCCAGATGCTTATCAGCACCATCATCAGTGGGCCCTGAGTCATGAGGCCTTGCCAGAGAAGAGATTGGCTTCTCCTGTGGGCTTAGCATTTATTCAACATTGACATAATTTCGTAGCAGTATTGTCTATTCATCTGAGTCTTAAATATAGTAAATGTGGGTGAATTATTTACAAAAATTTTGGTCATTCTTGAGCTAGGAATAGTTTATTTGCAGTAGATTTCTTGAAGAAAGTATTAGATGAATCTTAAAATCATATTTGTGTTGACATGAGTTCTATATTGTATTCACATCCTGTGATGTCAATTTTGTCAGATGACAGTGGGTATCTCAGTATCCCCAAGGCCAGGAAAGGGCCGATTTGAAGATGCCTGTGCTCTCAAAGCTTCCAATCTGGCTAATCATGTATCTTCCTGATAAATAGTGCTTTTATGACAGTATGCATTACAGATGCCTTTCCATCTCTGTGTTTAGAAGTCTGTATTTTTGAATGTTTAACATATTGTTCTTAACACAGAAAATAGTGCTCTGAATTTGTTTAAATATGATTTTTATTTACCTCTCAAGTTCTATATAATACATAAATCAGAATTTAAAAAATAAAACAACTTTTTCATCGATGACCTATGGAGAGACATCACAGATTAAAATAAAAGACATAAACTTGAACCTGAAGGTTTTTTTGTTTTCTTTTGAAAATAGACATTCAGAAATAGTTAGTCTGAATGTTTTTGGAGTATGACATTTTCTCTGTGCATTCAAATGTGTGTGAAAACATAAACATAATAGCTGCCACTCCTTTTATTAAAACTAAGCAATACTTAATCCCTTGCTCCTTTTTATTTAACAGATTGTACCTATACAATATGCTTGGTTATAAACGTTAAGCATGCATTGGTTGCTCAGATGCTTACTGAATGCTGATCGATGTGCGTACATTCTTTAGTTTGATACGTGTATGTGTAACTCATTCAACTCATTCTCATTTGATGATTAGACAGAGTTTTAAGATTTTTTTCTTTTTTTCTAATTATGTGGGAGGGGGTGGTTTTGTTTGCTTATTTAGAAAGGATCTCTCTGGTATCCTTGGCTCGTCCTGCAGCTTGCAGGGGGATTGGCCTACCTCTGTCAATTGTATGACAGTATGGGATTAAATCAGTCACCAGCAGGCTCAGCTGTAATGATGTAGTAAATGTCCTTCTGCTCCTCTTTTCCCCTTGATATGGTGTTAGCAAGTATTCCATCACTGACTGAACTTGGCACATCCTTGTGACACTTCTGTTTCATTAGGCTAGAGTACTAACATGTGGGTCCTTGGTAAGAGTACATGCAGTTTTATTTCAATTGATGAGTAAAGGTTTTAGTCCTTCACAGTTTTGCTCAGAGACTTTTTGTGAGTGTTCATTTTCTCTCTGGTGTACTGTATGCTGTCAAGTTTGTCAGGTTTCCTTCCTCCTGTCTGATGTACAGATAATATTTTTCTTCCAGCTTTGGCTTCCTCGTCAGTAGTGCAGCTGAACACAGTTTTATATATGTATACAACCCAATTTATTATTAGCTTTTCTCTCTCTATTTTCATTTTTTATGTTTTGATTTTGTCGTACTTGCTTAGCATGTGTGAGACATTGGGTTTTGAGAGGAAACACACGCACACACACACAATACAAATACACATATAAACACACACACACAAACACACACACACACACAAGCACACACAGCAGGGAAGGGAGAAGGAAAGGAAGGGATATGAGACTATTAGTAAGGTAATGATAGTGGTTGTCTGATGTTTTGAATGTACTTAAATGCCACCAATTAAATATTTTAAAGTGGTAAATTTCAATGTTAAGTATATTTTACTGTACTCTGAAAAAGAATGATTAAAAAATTTTAAATTTAGTTTTTTATGTATACATGTATCTGTTCCACATGTAATTAAACTGGTAATGCTGCTTTTCCAGAAAGCTTGTTGTTGATTTGTATGTTTATTTGCATGGTGCATTCAATGCGAGTAAAATTTCTCAATTTAGTTATGTAAATTTAATGAAACCCATACAGTTCATTTTAAAGAAAAACCTTTAGATGTTTAGATGATCTAATTTGGATACCTTCTTTGTAGACTATCAACTTTTATCTCAATAGTGAAATTTCTCTTTTAGCTTAAGAAAATCAGATCACTGCTTGTTGCTGGAGCCGCACAGTATGATTGCTTTTTCCAGCATTTACGTTTGTTGGATGGAGCACTTAAGCTGTCCGCTAAGGACCTCAGATCCCAAGTGGTCAGAGAAGCTTGCATCACTGTGGCGTAAGTGTGTCTCCCGGGGCTGAGGGTTTCTGTTTGTTTTTTTATGCAGGGTCTTACTATATAGTCCTGGCTCTTTGGGAAGTAGGCAGAAATCTGCCTTCTTCAGCTTTCTCAAGTGCTACGTACGATGAAAGTGGTATACCTCCACATCTGGAATGCTATTTTTTTTTTTTTTATGAATGAATGAATGTAGAACTCATTAAGTCAGAGTTCATTAAGTAAAGCAGTAACAGGATCCCCCCAAAGAGGCTCATATATGAACCCCAAAATCATTTGTATTATACATACAGATTCAATTATTTGATTTTCTTTCTTCCTTTCTGTTATTTTTTATAATTTTTCTTTTGCTGAGGTTGTGTTACTGTGATAAAGTACCTGCTTACCATGTGTGAGGCCACAGATTAAGACCCTAGCACTAGATTAAAGACATCTTCCATAATCTTTATACCAACTGTAAAATGTATAGGGAAAAAAGAATGGGCCTGGAAATGGCTATACTTATTTTTCTCATTCCTAATTTGGCTATTAAGTACTCCATTTCTGATATCTTAGCAAATTAGAATCATAACACCATTAATTTATCAAAATTTATTTGTATAGTGTCTTCCCCTGAAATCTTATTTGCCACTGAGTACTGTTGTTTCATAGACGGCTATCAACACATCTTTTGAAGATAGGGAACCCAGAGGTACCTGCAGTACATCTTGTAATTACTATTGTGTTACTGTCCTAAGGAAAGAAAGAGGATATAAAAACGATGAGGATTTCAAGAAAAGGAAGGAAGCAGCAGGTGACATGATTAGCCTGTGCAGGGGACTCTATGGATGACTTGTAATCCAGGGATGCCAGCAAGGTTGCCAGGTGAAGCCAGTACAGCAAAGTGAGGCTGTATCTTCGATAAGACACACAAAAGGAATTAATAAATGTAACCTTAAAATATACTTAAGAGCCAATAAGATGGTTCAGTGGCCTAGCGCACTTGTTGCCAAGCCTAGCACCGTGGATTCGGTTCCCTGGACTCAACAGTAGGAGAGAACTAATCTGTCCATGTCTGCTGTCCTCTGACTTGGCTTATATGCCATTGCATTTATACACACACAAAATAAGAAAACAACTGTAAGTTTTAAAAAGAAGAAAACCAAAATATACTTGAACTAGAAAAACTGCAGAGTGAATAAATAACTTTTTTGCAGGTAATGTACGCTGAAGGCAAAGCTGGGATACTTTAAAAATACAAAATAGCAGGCTGGAGAGATGGCTCAGCAGTTAAGAGCACTGGATACTCTTCCAGAGGTCCTGAGTTCAATTCCTAGCTACCACATGGTGGCTCACAACCATCTGTAATATTTTTAAAAAACAAATACAACCTAACAGAGTAGTGTGGCCGTAGCTGTACTGACCTGTCACTGCCTTAGAGATGTAGGGGTAGGTGTCGATACCTACACACAGCAAGGCAGTCTCACTGAATTAGGAATGTAGAGAGCAAGTTTCAGAAGGTAGGATAGCCAGGTATGCAGAACAGTGAAGAAAAGAGACACACAGCCAAAGAGCTGTAGAAATCTATGTTATCCTGAGTCTAACTTAATACTGATCTGTTCACATGAAAGCTACAACTTCCTGAGAAGTCAAGAAAACCACTGCTCCCAACACTGAGGAACCCCAAATTCTAGGGCTTATTCAGGAAACCGTTCAAATCTGACTTTCCCAGAATCCATGTTAGTGCCCAGCACATTCTGCAGAGACCCTAGAGAAGCTCCTGTACAGGATCTGCACTAAACCTCCTGCTGTAGGTCTCCCCACTTTCAGCAAGCCTCTCAACGTTGATTCCCATGTGTGTCACCTGCCCCCTGGAACAGAGCTCACACTTCTCAGAGGAAGACACAAGACATGAGGGACCAAGAGTTTGGGAAACTGACTTTGTAACTGAACACTAGGACTTAGATCTAAGTCTGGAGTACCTCTCTGAATCAAGAACCTAAATTTTTGTCACAACTGTATCCCAGCCATGTCTTTCAAATAACATAGTAAACTGCTGAGCACAGGGATACATGTCTATAATTCCAGCACTTGGCAGGTGGAAATAGGAGGATCCAGAGTTAAAGATCGTCCTTGGCTAGGAGTGAGTTCAAGGCCTGCATGGGCTACATTAAGACCTTATCTCCAAAACATAGAACATTAATCAAGTAAAGTATATGTTGAAATTGACGAATATCACAAACATTGTCAAGGCTGTCAGTAACTATGACAACTGAAGCTAGTCAGGGTTCCGAGGGTCAGCTCAGTGGGTAAGCTGCTTTCCGTGCAAGCGTTGGGGTTTGTAGTGTGTCCTTCTAATCTCAGCACTGGGGAGACAGAGACAGGAAGAGTCTCAGGCTCGCTGGCCAGCTAGCCAGTGTGCAGCTTGGTTGGTGATCCCCGGCTAATGAGGGAGAATGGATGGTGTTCCTGAGGATGACCACTGAGTAGTCATCCATACTCTACACTTACATTGGCACATGCGCACACAGAGGGAGGGAGGGAGGGAAGGAGGAAGAGAGTGTTGTTTAATTATAGATGTGGAAAGGAAATACAAATGCCCTTAAAATTAATGAATTTTAGGAGATACCAGAGTTGTATTTTTATTTGTGGATACTTAAATTCAGTCCCAGCAATACCAGAATATTTGTGACTCCTGCCCCACCAAAAAAAGTAATTGGACAATTAATCTAAATAATGCTTTGCAAAACATTGATTTGAGTAAGATTTGGAACTTAAAAAGAGTTAAACATTTTGGACTTTAGGTTGTTGAGGCATCAAAATGGAACTATCTTATGCAGACCCGCAATCAGAGTAATAATTTTACTTAATGTTTACTTAGAATGCGTAGATCTATTCTGAGATCACGTAGCATGTGGTCGACACATGTCTCCTCACAGAGGCAGGTAAATGCCACATTTTGTCTTTGGACTGCCTGTTATTAGATAGGAAAAAGAAAAGACTGTATAGTACCTGGAGGGTGGGGAGGTACCTCAGGGCACAAGCATGGATAAAACCCTGCCCGCCATTGCATTCTGGTACTCATCAGCCAGGCATGTGGTGCACTTGGAAGGTGGAGGCAGGAGGGTCAGAAGTTCAAAGCCATCCTTGACTATATAATCAAATTTAAAGGTAGCGTTAGGATATAAAACTCTTTCTCAAAATAAATATATAAATCTTTTCTGTACTAAAGTAGTTTTTGTGTTTCTCTGCAGCCACCTTTCAACAGTTTTGGGAAACAAGTTTGATCACGGCGCTGAAGCTATCGTCCCTACGCTTTTTAATCTTGTCCCTAATAGTGCCAAAGTCATGGCGACTTCTGGATGTGCAGCAATCAGATTTATTATTCGGGTAGGTTTCTTACAGACTCCGTCCCTACACATGCTCTTAATTAAGTCAAATTATTACTGTTTTTACCTCTAAAGGAAAGAAAATTACTTTTAAATGATTTTTCTGATAATAAAAGCAATGCAGTTATTATAGAGCATATAAATAATACAAAAGACTACAAAGTATGCTCATTTGAATATGGAACACAATGCGTGTATGTTGGTGCATGTGTGACCTTGTGTTTGTGACTGTAGATGTTGCAGATAGTGATGAAAACAGCACATGCTTAGTGTGGGATACTAGATACATAGAGATTTTGATAACTATGTTATAATTTCCTAGGATATCAGGAATGGAGTGCTTAATGGCTAAGAATGAGAAAAATGAGTACAGCCACTACTGAAGTGATACATATTTATGCTTAAGTTCTATATTTATAATAAGCACTTTACTGCTGACTTCACTAAAGAAGAGCATAAGAATTAGAAATTGGAGACCATTGTTTATTGCTTACTCAAATCTAAGAACTGTGTGATTCACCCAGAATGGAAGTTCCATTAAAATCACCCTTTCACAGTACACTGTATCACAGTAGCTAGGAGTGTAGGTGTACTGTGGTTGCCATCTTAGTTATTAGTTCTGTGTGTGCTTGTGCGCACGCACACAGGCACACGCATGTGCGCACACACATGCACAGACTTTACCGGTCTTTCTGTGCCCATGAACACTTTGTCTTCTTTACATATTGGAACCTTGACAGCTGGCCTCTTAAAAACTATCCCATCACCATTATTACTCTAATTAAGGAATTTGGGTATCTTTAGATCTGATTTACAGCTTTTTCCTGGCTGTCCCATGGCTAAGCCCTTAAGTGTAAGACAACAAAAGCACGCCATGGCGTGCACAGCGTTTCATGCTTCTCTAAAATATCTGTTTCAGCATACGCACGTACCCAGACTTATACCTTTAATAACGAGCAACTGCACATCCAAGTCGGTTCCTGTGAGGAGGTAAGTTTTAGGGGGAAGGGTTTTTAGTGTAAATTTTACCATTAGGTAATTCGTTTAATTCTAAGTTTACTCTAACAATTAGTTATAACTTCTTAATATTGCCTTTTCCATTAAAACCATGATATAATTTTTCAAATTTGTTTACCTTTACTCCTGAGTGTGTGTTTAGGCTCCATAATACACTTGTGGAAATCAGAAGACAACTTTCAAGAATCAGTTCTTTTTTTCAATTGTGTGTATCCTAGTACTCAAAATCAGGATAGCAGGCTGGTTGTGAGCACTCTTACTTGCCCACCAGTCTCTCTAGCCCATGATACAAGCTTTTTAACCACATCCTATTTAAGGGAAAGCAGACGAGCAACTGCTGTGAGCACTCATGTTTCTCAGGCTTATCACTTAAGCTGTGGCTTATTTAGTTCACCGGTTGCCTTGTTCTCCAGAGTATAGAGTTAGAAATAGCTAGAATTCTACAAGTTTCATTGTTACATATCTCAGGGCATGTGTAAATTATGGGACTGCTGAGTTCAACCCATCAATTGCAGATTAAACATTAAGAGTTCCTAATTTTGTGTGTAGAAGACAGGAAATAGATAAATCAACTTTGTTAGTTCCTTTCTTTCTCTTCATGCTTTTTGGGAACAAACATTCATTTATTTTGAAAGAAGGTCTTGCAGTATAGCCAGGCTGGCCTTGATGTTAGAATTGTTCTGCCTTTGGTTCTCACGTGCAAAGATTTCAGGCTGTGCACCACCACACTTAGCTTGATTTCTTCAAAACACACTGCCATCAGTGATTAGGACCCAAAGACTAGTGGTGTACATCAGTGGTAGAGCACCTGCCTAACCCTCGGGTCAAGGCCACAGCGAGTGGAAGGGAAGGACTTGTGTCGTTAGGCTCAGTATTTGTGCATTGAATATTAGAGAGCAATCTAGTTTGCAAAGCATTTTGTCATTGGACAATGGCTGAATAAGGCATTATGTCCCTTATGTGATTTAAAAATTTTAGACCAGTTATGTACTCACCTCTGAAATCTTAGGAGTCAGAAAATGAAATAAGAGCCCATAGGTGAAATCTGGCTAACAACTCATTTTCCTAATGCCTACAAATGAAGAACAAAATGGCTGAAGTTGAGAATCAGAGATTTAGGAGAAAATATATGTGACTTTGCTTTAAAGTTCTGTGTGCCCATATTTAAGTAGAAGCAAAAGTTCTGCACTGTCATGTACTTATCACTGCATATTTCCTTATGTGTGCGATGTGTGTCGGGACCACATAGCACATATGAAGTCTGAGGGCTGCTTTGTACAGTCTCTTCTCGTCTTCCACTTCCCTGTGTGCCTCCCCCTCTCTGGACTACATCATAAATATTTATATTTAACGAATAGTTTGAAGTTAAATTATAGGATTCAAACTCCCTTTAAGCTATCTAGCATAATAATAGTTAAATCCTTTAAATTCTTTTTGTTTTTCTAATTAAGATAATCTGAAAATAAGTCTTGTGTGTTTAATTCAGAGGCAAAATGAAGTATTGTGAAAGAAAGTGAATGTATTTCTCATTATGTTTAATTGTAATTTAACATTTATTTTTCAGACGTTCATTTGAATTTTTAGATTTGCTGCTGCAAGAGTGGCAGACTCATTCACTGGAAAGGTAGGCATCCCACCCATACGAACACACACACAGAGTCTCATTCTCCCTCCCCTGGCAGCAGGCATGCAGAAGGTGTTCTTGTTTATTGTGTCTCATTTGTTTGGAGATATTTGTCCTTGTTTGTCTTCCTGAGAGGTGGGATACTGTTTCCCTCCTGTGCATTCAGGTTGGGGGTGTTAGGTGACAGCCCCTTAAGTAGACTAGGTTATGTAAGATCTTCCACATTGCATTGGGTAACATTTTTAAAAACACATATGAGCTGCAGTCTTGTAAAGGACTTCCTATTTAAAGTAAGAGATTTTTTTTTTTTTTGAAGAAAAATTTGTTGGACTATTCTTCACACTAGCTGAGACATGTCCCTGGACAGCATGTGTTGTAATTCTGAGATAAAGGAAGGTAGGAGCATCTCCTCGGCCCTTTACGGAGCTGTGTATGTACGGTTTCATGCCACTTTTCAGTTTTGAAGCATCAGCAATAACCTACATTTGTTTTGAATATATTGCTGATTTGTATTTTTAATGGAGTTCTCTGCATGTGTCAGATCCCCTGAGGCTGGAGTTATAGGGAGCTATGAGTTGCCTCATGTGGGAGCTGGGGACCAAACTCTCACCTGCAAGGACAGTATTTGTTCTTAACTGCTAAGCCATCTCTACAGATCCTATAGGTCTTTTTTTTTTTTTTTTTTTTTTTTTTTATTGAAATATTTTTAAACATAGACACAAAGTAATTCATTTTTTGTTTGTTGTTTGGCAGCTACTATTTTATTTATTGGTTAGATCAGTGGTTCTCAACTTCTGGTCCTGACCCATTTGGTGGTCAGACAACCCTTTCATAGGGGTTGCATATCAGATATTTATATTATGATTCATAATTACAGTTACAGAGTAGCAATGAAACAGTTTTATAGTTGAGGTCACCACAACTCGAGGAACTGTATTAAAGGGTCACGGCATTAGGAGGGTTGAGAGCCCCTGGCTTAGATCAGACTTGTAGCAAATCATTTTTACAGTCGTGGGGTAGTGAGGAACCCACCATACCGGTATTTCCCACCATCAAGTTTATAATTTTTAGATTTAAATATTGCTTACTTATTTATCTGTTATGAGAATTCTATAAAAATACTTACTTTCAGATTTATAGTCTCTGAAGTATCAGAAGGAACCATTATATGGGTAAACTGTGTAGGGAAGACTGCTAGAAAATCCTCTAATCTTTGACTATGGCAGACCTGCAATCCCAGCTAGTGGGGACAGAGCAAAAGTCAGGTTGGCCAGGCTGCGTAGCAGATTCATCTCAATAAGAAAGGAGAGAAAAGGATGTTAGGTGTGGCATAGCACACTTGGAACCTCAGCACTCTGGAGGCTCATGAAGGAAGATTGTGAGTTCAAGACCATCCTGGACTATGTGGCAACACTGCCTTTAGGGGGAAGTGGGGTAGGGATGTTACAGTCTTAATTAATTATGCCACTAATTAATCTTTCACTTTCCCCCCCTCCTTTGGGGTAGGTGTGTATTATATAGGAATAACTATTGTATGTGGTGAAATACAGTATGAAGTATTAATGTAAAGATGCCTTTATTATGTAGACATGCAGCTGTTTTGGTTGAAACTATTAAGAAGGGAATTCATGATGCTGATGCTGAGGCCAGAGTGGAGGCAAGAAAGTAAGTCTGTACTACATTTTTGTGACAATGTAATTAAACATATTTAAGGTATTGTGTTACTTTTAAGGAATTATGTTGAGAGGTGATTTTATCACCAATTTCCCAATTACTCTTTTTGACTAATTTTCCAGCAAAACTGAAATGCATTTCATCCACTAACCTTGTGCTACACATGTAGTAACCTACTTCTGGTTGGGACCTGTGCCGTCACTATTGCTCTCATTCTGTCAGAGACTAGTCAGCTTTCATTGTCAACAAGTAAACCGAGTTTATTGAGTAGATACTATGCATCTGATACTAAGTAAGGCTCTTGGTACCCCCACCCCACTTTGAGACAAGTTCTCATTTTGTAGCCTTGGCTAACCTGGAATTTAAATATGTAGACTATGCTGGTCTTGAACTCACAGAGATCCGACTCCCTCGGCCTCCTGAACACTGGTATTGAAGACATATGCCACCACAGCTAGACTAGTTTTAACTTTTTAATCCTGAAGATTGTCCTTCAAGGTGGTATTGTCTCCATAGCTACATCTGGAGTTTGAGATGGGGCGTCACTCAGGGACACATGAGCTATAAGTGGCCACAGCCAGGCTGTAAACTGGGGTCTGTTTTTCTCAAAACCTGCAGTTTTTCCACTGGAATTTATTCAGTTTACTCAATTTTTACCCAACATGGAGACTGCATTAAACATGTGTATTTGTGTCCTGGAGTCATGACCAGCTCTCACTGATGTCCTTTTCTTTCTTTACAGGACATACATGGGTCTTAGGAACCACTTTCCTGGGGAAGCTGAAACATTGTACAACTCCCTTGAGCCTTCATATCAGAAAAGTCTTCAGACTTACTTAAAGAGTTCTGGAAGTGTAGCTTCTCTTCCACAGTCAGACAGGTCCTCATCCAGCTCACAAGAAAGTCTCAAGTAAGGTCATACACTTGGGACCTCTTGGCCTCTCCCCAACTCCTTCACTTGGATAGCTTGCATCTACTAAGATCTTGAAAAAGTAGTGACTTGGTTATTGTTAATATCTTTGGTCTACAGTTAGGGTTAATGAGTCGCATTTTGTTTCTATATGTAAGTGTGGAAACACTTGACTTCTGTGCATTTCTTGATACCATAAAATAATTGATGCAGCGAGTAGTGCATTTCCACGACATAACATTGAAGGAATCACATGAGTGTGCCGAGCTGCCCGCATGCTAGTGAGAACATGCAGTCTCTTTCTTCAAAATGAAGTACTTCAGGGAGCAAGTGATTGATAGTGCTGACATTGAGTTGTCTATGTACTAAAGAGCAGAGTGAATAATGTAACCTGGTCTCCATTTGTTCATTGCCAACTATTTTGCTTTATAGCTAATTCCTGAAAACAACTGTTTTTAAGAGAAAATGCCTCAACTTTCTTGACAGCTGCTATTTCATTCTTATCAGAGTGATCAACCAAGTCTCGTTACTAAAAACATTTCTTTTTACCTTCCAGTCGTCCTTTTTCTTCTAAATGGTCAACAGCAAATCCCTCAACTGTAGCTGGAAGAGGTAATTACTTCTCTGAGTAAGAGTTACAGCCGATTTTGTCTCTAAGCAGTAGTGTTTAAAGGGCTTTGATATGATCCACAGTGAGAAAATACTTTCATGACCCAGTGTCACAAATCATGGGCACACACTGACTCTGGACATGTGTAGAAGCCAAGGCTTTGAGGAGTTTAGTGATCTCTTGTGTTTCATTGCTTTAAAATGCAGGTTAGGACCCACTCAGTTGACTTCACAACCATTACTGAGGTATAGCTCATAATATATTCAAAACTCTTTTAAAAACTGAAGCTAAATTTCAGCTTAATGACTTAGCTCAGACTTCCTAAGAGTAACAAAGCTCCACTTACTTTTCAATATCACAATACCTAGACTAACTTTTCTTGCATTTTCTAATAGCAAAGAATAATAATGCTCTCATATATTTTAGTGTTTTATTTCCACAAAACTGTCTTAAACATATCTCTTCTGTTGCCAAACAGACCTGTCAATTTTATAATCAGAAGTCACCATTTTTTCCATGAGAGAAAAATGAAGCAAAGAGCTATTCAAAATTGCTGGAGAAAACTGTTTTATCTAACTGAACCTGAGCATTCTGACTTTAAGGTGACGTTACAGTGCTGTCCAGTTGGCCACTGCTGCCTTGTGGACTGCGTGTTACCACAGATGATGACTTCACGATGGTTTTGAGTTCGTGTATCTTCATTTTCTTTGCAGCCATTTAAATAACATAAGCTAATTTGTTTTCTGTAGTATCAGTGGGAGGCAGCAAAGCCAGCCCCCTTCCAGGAAACCTGCAGCGGTCTCGAAGTGACATTGATGTGAACGCAGCAGCTGGTGCCAAGGCGCATCACGCTGCTGGACAGGCTGTGCGAAGTGGGCGCTTAGGTGCAGGTGCCCTGAATCCGGGTTCCTATGCATCTCTAGGTAAGAGCTCATTTCACTCTTCCAGTGCTCTCAGTGACAACAAAATAAAATGCCATACTCACTTCTGGTTCATTCTTGCTTGTTTGCAATGACCTGTGTACTCATCAGCCCCCTGGGCTCTGCTTGTCTCTATTGTCTTCCCTCTCATTTTGATCAGACATACTGTTTGTTCTTGATTCCATGGTTGCCTGTAGATTTTTCATAACTACACTAAAGACACACCTACCGGGGGTTACCAAGGGAAGGCACGGACTTTGTGACTAGCCACTCGGTTTCCTTGGTCTTATTTTTATTCCTTTACCTTTGGGGAGAAGGGAGAACTGTAAAGGGCTTGTGTGTCTAATCAAAGCTTAGGCATACATCCAAAGGCTGTTCGGAGTTGGGTTTTTTCTGTATGTTTTAAAAGTTTAAGGCTGGTTATCCATGTTGAGTCTCTGGTGCACTTGTTTTTTGCCTCATGGTTGTAGAACACTAAGCAGATCGGTTCCTGCATACAATAAAGGGCATAGAGATTTGGGCAGGGGTTTGGTGAGTGCTAGAATGGCAATGTTTGAGAATGATGAAGTAAACATAGGTCAGTCAGTGTGCTGTTGAGGAGGTATTTCACAGTCTTTATAAGTTATGACCTGTTACACAGTGGTACAATACATCCTAGATGACCGGAATCTTGAACAAAATTTATTAAAAACCTAATAGATAAGAATTTATCTAATCACACATCACTGAAAAAAATTCTAAATCTAAATAAACTGTGGTCTTAATTTAAGTCTAATATATGAAAACTTGGAGACAATTTTTGCCACACTCCACAAAAAAACACTAAGAAAAGGTATAAATGGATCATAAAAATAAAATACATATCAAATTTGCCTATAAACACTTGAACAAATGTTAGATTTTAACTGTGGTCAGACAAATGGGAGTGCAAGGTCTGTGAATAAATACACAGGAAAGTTTGAGAGTGTGAGGACTGTTGATGAGAGCCTGGGGAACAGGGCCTTGTCACACAGCGCTGAGAGAATTAATGAGGGCATGTGATTTCTGAATGGCAATTTAATACTGAAGCTTTGTTAACTGTTTAGAGTTTGGATCCAGGGCCAGCAAGATGGCTCAGGTAAAAGTTCAGTAAGTAACATCCTGATAAAAGGAGAGACCTTATTCTTGTAAATTGTCCTCTGACCTCCATATGTTTCATAGCACATATAGATAGGTGCCCCCCCTCTGACCCAATAATTGAGTAATTAAGTAATTATACCAAAAAATAAAAATCAGCCTTCTACTTCAGAATACTTCAGAATGTGGTCTCCTGTTTGATGCCCCTTCAGTCTGAGTGTCTTTGGAATTCAGACACTCCCACAACTCTGACTGTGCATTATTTACTGAATATGAGCTGTGTTCTTTTTAGCAATACCATGGCGTGGTGTTCTAATGATACATACATATTCTCTCCATGCCACTGAGTTTCCTGACTGCAGATATCTGAGTAGATAGACTGTGGCCCCCTTGAGATCTATGGAAAGTACCAGAAACTAGGCTCAGCTCCCTTTTGGTTCTGTTATCTAAAGTGAGGAGCAGATCCCCTCATTGTATAGAGACTAAAAGGCCTCAGCCTTCCTAAAGCAGGGATTGGTAAGGAGGGTTTTGTCAACCTAATGAAGTAAAAAAGAACTGATGACCTGAAGAAAACGTAGAAGGTGGTGGAGGAGAAAGAAAGAGAAGAAAACGAATGTGGAGGAGAGGAAATAAAAGCAAAATAAAGAGGCAAGTGTATTGTTGCATGCCTGTAATCTCAGTACTGGGGAAGCAGATGGACCTCTGAGTTCTGAGCCGGCTGGGGCTACATAAGGAGACACTGTTTGGATAAAATAAAAGGAAGTAGACACAGCATGGGGAAGAAGGCTCTCTGTGTGAAAGCACCTGGTATAGAAGCATGAGGATGGGAGTTAGGATTTAAGCTCTGGCCTAAAAGCTGGGCGTGGCAGCACACCCACCTCTGTCCCCACAAGAGCCCCGCAACCCCACACGCATATGATTGCTGGGCTCTGCTCTCTTCTGTACTGAACCTTGTTTATCATGTCTGAACTTACAGAATTCAGAATGAGTATTTTTCTTTCAAACCCTTCCTGTATTTAGTTTTTCACAGGTCTCCTGCTTAGTTCTGTACTTAGAGATTTTTCAGTTATTGGTGTGCTGCTGAAAAATAGGAGCTAAAGATTTGTTGGCTTCATGCATTTTGAGTTGAAGTTGCTATGAGACCTCAAACTCAAAATGCTTAGGAAACAGTTGAGATGAAACGGGTATAGAAAGACAAGGTAACATTAAATTCCACACCATCTCTAGTGCAGTTGCCACTTGTTAATTTGCTTTTGTTTTTTTGTTTTTGGTTTTTTTTTTAAAGCAATGAACATTGTGGCACAAAGGTGGCCTGTGTGTTTTGAAATTTACCTGTTAACTTTTGTAGAGGAAGCTTAGTGTCATACAAAATGGCCAGGGTGTGTGTGTGTGTGTGTGTGTGTGTGTGTGTGTGTGTGTGTGTGTGTGTGTGTGTGTGTGTGTGTGTGTGTTTATATTGAAGGTATATAGCTCATGATAAAATGCTTACCTAACATATATAAGTATTCTTAATAGGAGGTTTATGAAACTGCCTGAATGGAAAATAAAACAAATGATTTTAGTAAAGTTAGTTAGATAAAAGTCAAATTTTGGTTGGTTGTGGAAGAAATTGACACTAGAATCTATAAATTTGCCATGCCTGATAGCTAAGAAAAGATGAAAGAGCTCTGTAGCTCGTCTCAGCTCTGGCGCTTTCCTCCTCCTCTTCCTTAAGATCTTTGTCTGTACACCAAGGTGGTTAGTTAGCTTAGGAAGAAGGAAGTGCGAGGATGAAGAGAGAGCGTCCTGGTACAGCTCCTACAGAGGGTGTGAGGGGTGGGGTGAGCTGAGCTGGGAGGCAGCCTTGCTGTGAAAGCCAGGGCAGGAGGGAATGGAGGGTGCATGGATTCAGGCGTGGTATTAGCAGGACCAGGTGGGTATTCAGAAGAGTGTCATTGGAAGCTTGGAATTGTCTGCCTGAGAATTCTTAGTCCAAGGAGTGACTAAAGGTTTTGAATAGTCCTGAGTACAAGAGGAGGGACGTTGTTAGACCTGGTGTAACGACCACAACTTGTGGCTGTGAGTGAGGTTTATTAGAGTGGAAGGCTGCACAGCAGAACCAGAAGGGAGAAAGCCTTGGAGGTCTAATGTGTGCTTTGTAGTTCTCGCCCTAGGAGCTGGGTTCAGGAAGAAAGACTCCTTCCTCTGCCATGCAATGCTATAACATGTCAACCCGTGTTTCTATCAGGGAAGCCCATTTAAGACTTCTAGTCCGGGGGGGGGGGGGTGAGTAGGGAGAGGGGGCTGGTCAAATTGGCTCTTTGCTTTCTCAGCAAGCCACAATTATCAAAATTCCAGACACCCAGAAGAAAGTTGGTGCTCACCACAAATCATACTGTTCGCATATGGTTCAGGCAGATTGCTAGGGTAGTTGAGAGCCTCCGCTGTCACATAACCTTGTTATCATCGGGGCGTTCAGAGCTGAGTTAGCACAGGCCAGCGTCACATAGAGGACCTTTAGAAGAGCAACAGCAGCCACACATGGTGGCACATAGCTGTGACTACAGCACTCGGGAGACTGGGACAGGAGGATTGTGACACGTAGGCCTCAAAAACAATAGCATTGCCAGTTCTACTATGCTTTCTTGTGGCATATATTAGAGGCCTGGTCTTCAGTGGTACCACCTGATCACAAGCTGTGTGGGTTTTCTCTAGGAACTTGAAGGACAGAGACAGATTTTTTACCCAGATGTGTGATTATAGGAACTGAAAGTTCAAAGAAAAGATGGGATCTGTGAGAAGCCAGCTGGCAGTGTGAGCCTATACAAGTGAATTGTCTTTTAAGAAAAAAAATAGGGATTATGAAGTCTTTTTCCTAATATACTAAGTTTTCCTCTGTTCTTTGCTTGCTCTTTCATCAAAGAGGATACTTCTGACAAGATGGATGGTAAGACTTTTATATTCTTCTCCACATTTCTACTGGGGCCTTGTTGATTCTTTTACAGTTTTCTGAAAATGTGATATTTATTTATCAAGAACTTCATGTGAAATGGCTGCAGGACTCTGGCTTGGATTTTTGAGTTGCTTTTATCCATTCTGGATTTCCTTGTGGTTTTTTTGGGAACTTAAGTCAATTATCTAAAATATTTCAAATGAACCCTGAAAAATAGGCTTCATATTTTTATTTCTTATTTCTTTTTACAATACTGGATACAGAAGGAGGAAAGGAGTCTCTTTAAATCTCTGTTTTAACATGATAGTACCAATTGAAGAAAGACAAGGACTGCGTCTCACAGTTCACGTAGTCATGTAAAATTGATTGCAGGTTACATATGCTGAGTTTTTAAACTAACATTTAATTAAAACTGAAGTTGAGCTTTGCCTTTTAAATTCCAATATTCAAATTATGGCAGCTTGTCTGTGGCTGCTTTGGTCTAATCACAAATCTGTACTGTGTTTTGTCAGACACTAGAGAGAAAACCATCACAGCACTCACTTCGCTGTCAGAGCTGACGGTGTCAGCTAGAGGTCTGAGCTTTGTTAAAGAATTTGTTGAAATGGAAGCAAAACACCTTTTCTCTTAATTATTACATAAACTCTACAAATTAACCTCAATTTTTTTTCTATTTTAATGAAATGGAAGCTCAGGTTAGGAACTACTTTTAGTATCTCCATTTTAAAGTATTTCATAATTAAGAATGGAAACGATAGCCATCAGGAGGGGATTTCTTTCCGAAGTCTTAGATATCCTCGAACCTTTATATTGCTGGAGTACTTAGAAAAATTCTGACTTACCAATCAGTGTTTTTCTTGTTTGGGTCAGAATTAAAGCCATTTCTGTGGTATCCTCTGGTATCTGATGTGTTTGACCCTTCATCTGGCAGTGTCACCCGCAGTGTGGTGTGTGTCACTGCCCCTAGTGGGTGTTCTGGAGGCTTTCATACTTGCTCATTTTCCATAGACTTCACGTGCTCTGTGGTCACTCAGCAGACCGCTGAGTGAATAGAAAAGCTGAGCGCTGCTGTCAGGCCCCTGGATTTGTCTGTACTCTGACGAAAATGTTAGGCGAGTGTGGCCGAGGCTGTGCACTTATTTCTGTTTCTCTCTAGTTCCCTTATGGGCTGCCTTTGAAAACGAACAGAATATAGTTCTGCTTTAGAGAAGTCTGTAAAACCTTGCAAGGAAAAGTAATCAGAGTTAGATTGTTCTTAAGTAATTAATTTCTTGGATTTCTTCCACCCTTTCAAAATTTAAGAATTCTGCTATTTTTAGTTTTCTGGCTTTAACTTTTTTGATGTAAACTGTGAATCAAATTCTGTCAGATTACTTTTTCTAATTTTAATGTTTTCAAAGCTGAATTCAATCTGACTAAAGTTACATTCTGCTTTCACCTTTGCAGATGAATCTTGGGGGAGGGGATGGTAAGGCAGCATTTTCAGAATTTGTTGAAATACTGTTTTATCTCTCTTATTTAGGAACAGCATCTGATGATGGTAAGAAGTAAATACTTTGTCAGTAACACAGACCCTCCACCTCTTAGTCTCATTGGCAGTATGCATTGAAACTAAAACAGGCTAATTTATCTGCAGACCCTTCTCATTTGCCACCTGTGGAAGCTTTTGCAGTCTATATTTGGTTGTGTTCATTGTGTGTAAAATTCTTTTCTAATTTTCATCATGCAGTTTTGCTTTATATCCTGGATCATCTCATGCTAGAAAAACATTATTGTTTAACATATTTAATAATATCTAGTATATAATTCCATTTTTCTCAGTAATGACAACAGAAATGCTTTTTTTTTTTTTTTTGCCTTTTTAAAATTTTTATTAAATTAATGCCAGGTCATTTCTGCTTCTTGGAACACTCCTTTATCATTGGACATTAAAAACTTTTATTTTATCTATTTTAAAATACATCTTTTAATTTTTGAATCAATGACTACAGAATTGGTCTCTGATTCAAATTCAGTGTAAGAGTATAACTACTTGCTAATATACTTTCCTGAGTCAGTTCACAATCAAAGAAATATTCCTTCTGAGTTTGTAGAAATGAAAAGAATTTAATTTTTGTATTTATCCTTCCTGAAGACTATCTCATTAAAGCTTTTTGTTTTGTTTTTGTTGTTGTTGTTGTTTTTAACACAATTTTTTTCCTAAGTTTGACATGAACAACATTTTCTGGAGTATAAAACCAAATTCATGTAATTGTTTTTGTTTCTATATTAACTGTGGTGTGCTTAAAATAGTTTTAAGTTTAAATTGGATTACTCTAAAAATGTTAGTTCTGATACTGAAAATGAATGGCAGCTTACTTCAGTACTTTTAATTTAAAGCGTTAGTATGTGGCTAGAATGTAGGTGGATTCTTTATTCAAAAGTTATCATTCAGTTTCTCTGCACTGTTCTTCAGTTATGAGGAAATTATGACCTGCCGAGAGCAGACTCCTAAAGCGGGGGCCTGCGGTGTGGGCTCCTGGGACCCTGCAGGGATAGTGTTCAGGGAGTGCCTGGGATGCTCTCTTTCTGTCTACCTCTGCTTCACTCTCAGCTCCTACCGCCCCTCTGACCTCACCCAGTCCTCATGTTCAAATCCAGCCCTGCTCTTAAGCACCTGCTTTTCGAATCAGGATGGTCAGATTAGATTAGACACTATTTTGGGATTCCCTAAAATTGTACCTCTTAATTTACAAAGATTTTAAATGTTTTTTTTCATCTGTGTTCAACATCATGTGATCTGCTTGAGAGTGTCACGGGAGAGCCCCAGAACGCCTAACTAACAATGGGGATTTGACCGTCACTCATCTTTACTACTGGCAGCTTACTCAGACACTTTAGTGCAAGAGCTCTAGAAAGATCTCAGTGGGCTTGAGCCAGCCTCGTCTACAGTGTGAATTCCAGCAGGACTAGAGATCCTGCCCCATATCCCCAACCAAAAATGAACAAAACAAAACCTCTGGAAATACCGTGAAAATCTCGGTCGTGTGGTTTTATAGCGGAGGTGCCCCAGAGGGAGAGGTGAAAGGAAGGATTGAGGAAGAAAGAAGAGAAATGAAAAGGTGACTTGGCTGATGGTAACTCTTCTGCAGTTCTCTTTAGAAATATACTGTCTGTCAAGAAGGCTGTTCAGTTTTGTTTATCTGTAAAGCTATGGCAGATGTTTGAGAACAGTCCTAATTTTCTAGAAACAGAAACTCTTTTTTGTTGTTGTTTTGTATTTTTGTCTTTTGAGGGTCTCATGTAGACCAGGCTGGTCTGGAACTCAAAGAGATCCTCCTGCCTCTGCCTCCCAAGTTCTAGGATCGAAGAAGGGTGTGCACCACCATGCCTGGCAATTTTATTCTTATATAGAACATGTATAAAGAAGTATATACCTGGGCTTGGTGGTATATAGGCTGTAGTCCCAGATACTTGGAAGATAAGGCAGGAATTTCAGATAAGCCTAGATGAGATGCCATCTTAGAAAGCAAACCCCAAATTGTACTTTTAAATTCTTAAGAGAAATATATAATAAATAATGGCTGCCTTACTTCAGAATTTAAAGATATTTGAAAATAGCAGAAGTTCCCCTTCTTAATACTAAATACTGTTATAGGAAGTGTTTAATTGTGTAAATATTGTTCCTCAGGTCGAGTGAGAGCCAAGCTTTCTACACCGCTCGTTGCTGTGGGGAATGCCAAGACTGATTCTAGAGGGAGAAGCCGGACAAAAATGGTGTCTCAGTCCCAGCGTACGTACTGCTCACGAGTCCCCCTGTGGTGCTGGGCTGGGGTGAATGTGGCTCTTGTTTTACTGTTAGGATGAGCAGTGGATACATTCAAAGCTGATTGAAAAGCCACGAGCCACATACTGAGTTCTTGTTCTGTGCTTTAGGTTCATCATCACCTGACAAAAATGAAGGTATTTTTTTCAATGTTTTGGGTCAGTTGTTGTGCATGTTTGGGTTTGGTTGTTGTTTTTTGTTTTGTTTTGTTTTTTGGTTTGGTTTTTTTTTTTGGTTTTTGGTTTTTTGAGTGGGTGTTTTCTTGTGTTTGTGTTATCAGGGCCACATCATTGATCTCTGCCACTTAGAAGGAAATCTTCATCTTATATACAGATGCTTGCATGGAAATATTTTCAATACGAATCTTTAAAGTCAGGCTTCACATTCTACTCAGAAACTTGCAGGCGTGGACAATTGTACCTTTTAGATGCAAAGTCATTTTAGTGTTAATGCCAAAATCTGTTTATATCTAGCAGATGCTGTGCAAAAACAGAAAAATGGTATCTTCTTACTCTCCCCACAATTCGTTAGATCATCTTAAACTTTGGCTTGTATTTTGGGCAAGTGAATACTGACTTATCATGAGGGAAAAATAGGCTAAAATAGCTAGTTCTGATAAATTTCATGGGAAATTTGAGATTTATGTTCTTATATTTCATTGCTCACTGAGTTCCTTATGGGAACAATTAAAAAGCACAATCATAGGCTGAGGTGAACGCATGGCCTGCGTCTGTCTGTCTGAGCAAGTGCCTGTGCAGTGCATTTTAACTAACAGTGACTTCCTACTGCTCCCTCTGTGCTCTGTAAACCAGGTGGCTTTTCTAAGGAAGTGAAGAGTCGTCCTTGTTATAACCTAATTACCCCGAGAAAGAATGGGTCCAAGGTCAGGTTGCAGATGTCTTGTTTATTTTTATTAAAAATTCCTACATTCCTGCATTGTGGGATCAAGGGAGACAAGTAAGGCTCAGAGACACAAGGACATCTGAGTACAGGTGTCGAGGTGCCACCTTTTCCTGGCATGACAGTGTCTGGCACATCAACATTGGAAGCTTTCTGCAAGAGTCCTAAAATGAGCAGAAAGAATTGGCATAATTTGTTTCAGAATGAAGACTACTCACAAACAGCCAGAATAACACATAGTTCTACAAGGCAAGGGATTTTCTCTGACATCAAAGGTGATGATAATACTACAGTCTCCTCTGCGTCTGTGCTTTTGGAGTGATTCTTGGAGAACATTGGTTAGCAGCTCAGCCTCCCTTCTCCCTGTCTGGTGCCCAGACTAACATCAGCACAGCCTGGAGCTAGTTAGGGTACAGGGTCTTGTGTACAACCACAGTCAGATTGCCAAGTGCTCTGAGGTGCAGTAAAGTTTGCAGGCTTAATTACCTGACAAGATTATCCTTGTTATTATTCATTTAAAAAAATGAAAACTGAATTTTATGATGCTGTTACATGTTTTTATACCTTGATATTTTTACTGCCCTCATGAAACAGAAATAAATACTGAAGTTAGGATGTTTAAAACATAAAGGAAAATAGAGATAATCACAAATTGTCCATGCTAGGATTTAAGTTAAAACTTAATTGTGAGATAATTGTTACTTTCTGACTTCGTGGCCTTTGTTGGGACCCTCTTTTTCAATCATTGCAACTTCAGATCACTATAGTGAAAGATAGGATTATTTTACATTTGGCTTGTCTAAACCTCATAGGACCTTAAGGTCTAGAGACTTTCCCACTATAAAATCACACAGGTCTTAAATCATATTAGAAAGGATTTTATTTATTTGCTTGCTTGTTTATTTGAATGAGTATGTGTCCATTCCAGATTCTTTTATTAAAAAGATGTGTGATTTGTATGCAAGTTTCTTCACAGCTTATTTGCACAGGGGTCCTCCTGTGCCTTCCATCTTCATTGTAGTGGCTCATTACGGGTGCATGGTGCTTCCATGGCTTTGTTCTGTCGTCTAGAGAGACAGAGAAGCTCTTGGATCAAAGCAGGTGTGCTCAGGCTCACCAGAATAAAGAAAGCAGAGCTAATAGAGAGACTTGTATATTAAGGAAGAACTATGTCCTCACTCTTTTGGTAGTGAGTGGTTGTGTACAGATGACTGTACAGCCTGTCAGGAAGCTTTCTTTCCTCCCCTACCTGTTGCTTTTCTGTGAATCTTAAGAAAGATGAAATTCTTAGCTTTTTTGTCTCTGTTTTTCTTCAGCTATAAGATGTGGTATTTGTTCCTATCTCTGATTTTAAATTAAATGTTTAAAATAAAATTGTAAGCATTTAACAACTTGGATCCCATAATGGTTAAGCTGAAGAATGTGCATTGACTTTGGCAGTTTCATTTCATCTGCTTTGTACATGAGTGTCAGCTGTAAAAACTGTTATGTGTCCTGCTTTTGTGACAGACATTTGTGCTATGGAATTTTTTTAAAGTTTGCTCTCTTTTGCATTAGGTTTGTTTTTTTCCCCCTGAGAACTGACTAAAGCTTTGTTATTTTCACCTGCCATCCATTTTAAACCTGCTTCTCCCCTCTTCGTGGATTATAACCCTTACCCTAATTCTGCCTTTACACTTGTTCAGGATCACAATCTGCTAATACCATTGGTGGTAAGAATCTACAGACTTTATGTGTGCACCTCTTGTTTGGTCACCTGTTCTCATCAACAAGAATGAGTTCTATTCAGCAGAAACTCTTACTACATAATTCTCAACCATTCTATGCTTGTACTGGAGCAAAAACTGCTAGTCACAAGTTCTCTGTGGCCTGTCTTTCTAATATCATGAAAGCTCTAAGAATTTTGAAATTATCCAAGCTGACTCTAAAGATATAAATATTAATAGGAGAGATGAACCTGTAGTACCATTTTGAAATGTTACAATACAACAGGAAATAGTTATTCAAGTTGGAATTTTGCCTTTGGGACATTTCTGTTCCATGTTGTTCTCTGGGGTGAACATGCCCTTTCTTCAACTCTGGTGGCTCTACTAGAGAAAGTGCCTCAGCATTTTAAGTATAAATGATTCCAACTGAGCCATAGGCACTGGACATGTCTCGTTCTCTGGGGATCAGAGGGTAATGGAGAAGAGAGGACAGTGTGCACGTGAGATGAACACTGCCGGCTTCCTTCCCTAAGGGGAGGGAGTGCTTAAACATCTAGAGAGTGAGCTTGCACAAGCTTCATCCGTTCAGTACATGCAAAGCAGAAAGAACAGTCGATTTGCTTCTAAATTGCACCTTTCCTGTCTGCTGAATAGACCCACATTTCAAAGAGTTCATTAGCTTTCCTAACAGTACCCCCCCCCATGAGTTTATGACTGATTTTAACAGAATGCATACCGTATGTACTCAGCTCCTTATAGTTTTTATACCATCTCGAGTTTCTCATAACTTCCATTGGCCTATCGTGCATTGTGAGTTTGTGGCATGTTGGGTGTTTGGGTGTTTTTGTGTGTATGTCTGGTTTACATAGTGCATGGAGAAAATAGATGCCTTAGCAATACTTCAAAGAAGAGGAGAAACCAGATTTGAAGACTCACCTGCAACATCACAAAACTTTCAAGTGATCATTTTAAAGTTGACTTGAGTAATTTCCCTATAATTTAGAAGTCTTTTACTCAATCAGTAATTTGTTAATTTCCCAGGAAGCAATGATTCTTCCTTTTATAATATTGCTAGCCCTGGTGGAATATATTTTATTTTGTGTGCTGAAAATATTTAAAAACTAATCAAGAGTATGAATTGAACTAAGCAAATGATGCCCAGGAAACATAACAATAAGGATAACAGCAGGTCGCATCTAGCTAGTCCGTGTCCCTTGATCTGCACTGGGTGGCAAGATCAGGAGCTTTGAAAGCTACTGTTTCTGGAAGTTCCCACGAACTTGTTAAAGTTACTTTAAGACAGCTGGCTGGGATTAGAAATAGCATCTTCCGTAAGAGAGATAAGATAAGTCCTCTGAAATACCTGCCTGGGATATGGTGCTAGTTTTGGTTTTTTGATGGGTGGTTTTGGTTTTGGTTTTTGTGGGGTTTATTTTTGGTTTTGGTTTTGGGTTTTTGGTTTTGGTTTGTTTGTTTTTTTAATTTGGTTTCTCTGTGTAACCCTGGCTGTCCTGGACTTGCTCTGTAGACCAGAGTGGCCTCAAACTCACAGAGTTCCACCTGCCTCTGCCTCCTCAGTGCTGAGATTAAAGGGGCACCAGCACTGCCCAACACACAGTGCCACTTTTGACAGCTGGTATTCATTCCCATTGACATTTGAGTACTGAATCTACTGGGTAGAAATGAGACACAGTTGAGTGTGTCACATAGGAGTGTGCAGTGTGAGCAGTGACTCTTTAACAGTGTAGTGAAAGTGGGTGACAAAGAGACAACTTTTTCCCTGAAGATTTATTTAAATGCAAGTTTTCTAAAATATTGCCATTCAGTTGAGCATCTGGTTCTTTTTTTTTTTTTTATTCAGCATACACATAAAACTGGGTGTGGCATTACATACCTACCTCCCCAGCACGTGGGATGTACAGGCAGGAGGGCTGCTTCACATTCCAGAGCAACCTGAGATATGCAGGAAGGCCCATTCTGAAAATTTATTTCTTGCCTTTACTCAATCCATACCAGAGCCCTGAAAGTTACCCTAACTCTCCCTCTCGACTCCCTCACCATATATCTGACTTCTGGGATGCTCCCCTCTTCTGGTCTACCCTTGGAACTTGGGATCCTAGAATGTGGCCAACCAAGAGCCTTCTGCCTTCAACTAGCAAAAACAAATTTCTCTTCCTCAGCTGGCCAATTTAGTCAGCACTTAATTTAAATTTAGTGCTTTTCTTTATTTTTGACAATTACATCTGTTGTTTATAATGTGTCTTAGCTACATAGTTTCCCTACCTTTTGCCCCTGTCCCTCTTTATCACCCCTTTTACTTTCATGTCCTTTAAAAAAGAAAAAAACAAAAACAAAAAACCTTGCTGAGTCCAAATAGTGCTGTCAGTATGTGCAAGGGTGCAGGGAGGCAGTGTGCCCTCTAGGGCCGCACCGCGGGCAGTGGGGAGGGCTTTGCCTTCCCTACTAGCCAGCAGCTGACAAGAGCTCTTGAGCCGGGGGTAGAGCCTCATGAGCCCTTCCTCCCTCCACGCATGCTAGAACATTAACTGAGCCAGTCAAGTGTAGCCAAAGCTGTGAGGTAATGAATAGAGTAGTTATGTCATGACCCCAAACCCCACTTCACAACACTGTTCCCCCAACCCCTTACATTCTTTCCATAACTCCTGCGGTGTTTCCTGAGCCTTGGTGTAGGGTGACCTTAATAAAGAAGTCCCATTTAGAGCTGAGTACTGAACAGTTACCTGTTCTGAGCTCTTTGTCTAGTTAAGAGTCTCAGAATTAGTCACTGCACACTGCAGAAAGAACCATCTCTGACCAGATTTGAAAGCAGTACTGTTTTTAATTTTGTAAAATTTAAAAATATGAGTAGCACCAAATGACCATGCCCATTCAGATATTTCATGAGGCAAACTATTTTAAGAAAAAGCAAGTTTTCACTGTATGTTAGAGACACAAATAGTAGCAGTAATAGAAGTAAGTTTCCATCCTTGTAAGTAATGCTTTTCCACAGGCCTAAGCCTCAGGAAACACAGTTTGATATAGGATTGCTCTGGGGATCTTTTAACTGTTTGTCTTAGAAATCCCAGCAGTGCTACCATTACCAAGCATATGCTTGAGGTGGCGTAGTCCTCAGTGCTGGTATATGCAGTGCACTTTCCCTCAGCAGGTTATGTCTATATAAATCTCAGTCCATTTTTTGGTTTTAGAACCTGCCATGATAACACAATTTTCTCATATCTTTGCAAGTTACTTTGGCATCAATGTTTGCATATTTTTATGTGTTTTCTGTTTAGCTGGCAGCCGATCTGGGTCTCCAGGAAGAGTTCTAACCACAACAGCCCTCTCTACTGTGAGCTCTGGTGCTCAACGAGTCCTGGTCAATTCAGCTTCAGCACAGAAGAGAAGCAAGATACCAAGGAGCCAGGGCTGCAGCAGAGAGGCCAGCCCATCTAGGCTTTCAGTGGGTAAGACTCTGCAGTGCCACCTTTGGCCTCCTTGAAAGTTCAAGGAGGATTAAAGTCTTGGCCGCTGAAGTATGGGGTATGAGTTGAACCTTGGAAGTATAAGAACTTTGAAAGGGGGCCTGACATTGTGAAGCACAGGATCACTGTGTTTGCTCATCAGCTTCAACCCGTATCTTAATTCCCACACCTTTCTATTGTCTTAAAATGAAGCTACCAGCTTCATTTTTACTTTGAAGTTGAAGCATGACTCAGTGGGTAAGAGCACTTGCTGCTTTTGCATAGGGTCTAAGTTTGGTTCCCACCGTCCATATTACATATTAGGCAGCTAACCACCTGCAGCTCCAGTTCCCGGGGTTTAGGCACCGTCATCTGTCCTCGGTAGGCACTGTCACACATGTGGCATACACTTATACAGACACACATGCACACATAAATAAGCTTTTTTTAAGTTGTAAATGTTTGGGCATAGTGACTGATGCCTGAGCATACTATCTAATCAGGGCAAAGGCAGATGATGATGAATTTTAAGTCAGCCTGGGCTACATAGCAAGACTGTCACATACAAATTATTTTTTAAAGCCAAAAATGAAGAGTTATACAAAATATTAAGAGTAAAGTTTGCTGCCTGCCATGACCCCACCTCTTTGACAGTATGCTGAGTCCTGCGGTGTGGAAGGAACCACGCCTGCTGTACAGAAACAAGCTCTGCCCTGAGCCCTGCCAGTCACTCAGTCCCCATCACAGCTGTCTACGTCTGCAGTCAGGCATCTTCACAGTTTCCGACTTGTCTGCTTTGAAACTTTATCTCATATTTTTAGTGACATTGTCCTCTCAGGAAGACTCATGATCTGTGGAGCATCTTCTTTTGTGGGCTCTGGCCTGGTGCTCTAGCTCGACCATCACTCAGAGACTCCTTTTAACTGCTCTCCCCGGTTGGACTCATCCTTAGATCATCTCTTTTTTCTTGATTGACTCGTTTGCTTTGCCTCATACACATTCTCAAACTCCTCAGAAATGGTTTAAGAGTCCAGGTTTTTATATCTGCCTAAGAATGTCATCCTTCAATTACGCACTGGAAACTTCCTTTAGGTCTACAGACATGGAATTGAGGTCCCTAGCAACACCAAGGGTTTCTGGGACTTTCATCCTCACTATTACTTTGCTTCTTTCTGCTTTCCAGACATTATTAGAATCTTTATTATACCTTCAGTCAGTACTCTCAGAGATTCTTTTGGCTTTTTAAAGTCTATATTTGTATTTTGTGTTTTTATTTATAAGGAGTGAAAAAGACATATGGATTGAAAGCTTCATAGTTTGAGACTAGCCTAGGCTCCTTGGTTCCATAGACTCAGTCTGAAAGGAGAAAATAATAAAAGAATAATTCATTTTCAATCCCAAAACAAACAAGCTTTTTTTTTTTTTGGTTTTTCGAGACAGGGTTTCTGGAACTCACTCTGTATACCAGGCTGGCCTCGAACTCAGAAATCTGCCTGCCTCTGCCTCCCAAGTGCTGGGATTAAAGGCGTGCGCCACCACTGCCCGGCTCAAACAAGCTTGTTATTAATCTTTTTTTTTTTTAAAAAAAAAAAAAGGAAACAACAATTTTGAAAAGCTTAAATTTTAAATCTGCCTTTTGTTTTCTCTTGCTGTGCTGCTGCTATCCTCTGTCAGCTCGGAGCAGCCGTATTCCTCGGCCAAGTGTGAGTCAAGGCTGTAGCCGGGAAGCTAGCCGAGAGAGCAGCAGGGACACGAGTCCGGTCCGTTCTTTCCAGCCGCTTGGTGAGTGTCTGAGCAGGTAGGAAGCTGCTTCCCTAGTGAGTGAGCTCTCACTAGCAGGAAACCGCCATACTTCTGGGGTTTGGTGTTCCTCATCAGTTGTATCTTTGCTGTCATTCTCAGGAGAGAGTCCAAAGGAGGGAATACATTTCAGTAATACCACTGCCCTTTATAACTGACCTCAAATGACCAAGTCAGTCATTATATAAATGGATTCCTGTCATAATCAAGTCAATGTCACACAGATTTAAATCCAGAATATTGATTTAACTTTCTTCACTAAGGAAGCTGAGTCAAGATCACAAACAAGACTAGCATAGTCTACATACATATCTCTAAGAAGACAAAAAAAGGAAGATTGAATTCAAAACCTGTAGAATTAGAACACATGAGAGAGATACAGGCAGACAGACAGCTAGATGTGATATCCAGAGGGGCTTTTTTTTTTTTTTTTTTTTTTTTTTTAAAGTCTGTGCATGTTCCATAGGGAAAAAACACAATTCATAGCAATAGTGAAACATACCGCACCTGGTGGTGGTGATGGCTGGTGCTGAGTTGCTGAAAGGCAGGCTGAAGGAGCACCTCCTTTTCAGTATTTCTCCTTTTTGTTTATTATAAAAGGTGAGAAAATAGGAAAGGTTAGTGGTAAGACAGGAATGAGGTTTCTGTGCCCGTTAGAGTGCTTCCTGCTGTTTGGGAGGTGACGAAGACATCTTTGACTACCCAAGAAAACTGGGGCGCTGGCCAAATCCCAGGAGAGTTGGCCGTTTCAGTCAGTGTCCAGGATCTGTGGCACCATCTGGGGCTAGGAAGGTGCAGGCCTGGTCGAAACAGTCTGTGAGACCGGACCACCTGGTGCTAACCACTTTGAAGCTGTCTGGGATGCAGACTTTGAGGGATCTACCTGGACCTGGCAGGATCCTGGAACACATAGATATGTTAGGGCAAAAGATAAAGAGTGGAGGAGAAATTCTTTTTCTTGGGTGTACAATTGCAACTTTTAGGTCCATGGTCCTGGTAGTTGAAGGAGGAAAGTCCCAGGATCAGGAAAAGGAAGAAATACTCCACCCTCAGGAATAAGTGGTATAGGCAGGTGGGAAAACAGGCTGTTGATTGACAGGAGTACTTACTTGGGGTGCATTTGACCCATGAGAGGTGGATTCAAGTAGATTCCCAGAAGGTTACAGGAATGTTTTAAGTTCATAGTAAGAGGTGAGTTTTAGACATGTTAGCATTAGCACTGTTTGTAATCTGTACTGAGATCCACACTGTAGAAAAAGCAATAGACTCACCCCTTTGTGTCATAGTAGAAGCTTGCAAAACAGTTTTGGGTTAAAAGTGTGAACACTGTTGAAGGCATGCTCTGGAGGGACAGAGACCTCCCATGGAGCGGGGGAGGGGCGGGAGTCCAGTCAGACCATGAGAGCAGGGCTTCTTTCCTTTATCCAGAAGGTGGGATGTATATAGAGTAGGCAGATGTTTTTAGCTCACTGCGAAACACTTTTAAGTTTATACCTGAAGACAGCCAAAACCAGTGGCATAGTGAGAAGGGAATCTGAAGTGGTTTTCATTCTTTTCTGTTCCCTGAGTCACTTTATCACCACTTACGCTCTCACACCTCGGACTTTATAGCTCATATTCACCCGCCTTCATTTATACCTTGCCTTTACACACCGTCTTAGACCCTAAAACAGTTTTTAGGCCCTCACAACTTAAGCCTTCATATCCTCAGACCTTACATAAACTTTACACCTTTTTTTTTTTTTTAATTATTTACCACAAGACACAGGTGGTTGCTCACTGAGAGGAATCATTGTAAAGCCAGTTCCTTTAAATAAAGGAATAGTAAAATGTTACACTGACATCTGATTTGTGAGTTTATCTCTTTTCTGAGTGTGGTAACAAGCTGTGTCTAGACTAGTTGAAGCTCTAGGGAAGTGAGGCCCGAGGCCTGCTTGTTACACAAGAAGAGAATGGGGGAGGCAGCTGAAGCCTTGGCTGCAGCTGTTACACTGATAAAGGTGTCACTAGCCTAGCTGCCAGCAGCCTAGCCACCAGCATTACCAGAGACCTAAAAAGGATGAATTTTCCCTGAGTAAGCAGGAACTACAGACCAAGCAGTTTCCAAGTCAATTAGAAATGTCAGAGACTCCCTAGCTGCCGGGACAGTCACCCTAGGTTCCTCCATGGCTGTTGGGGGCGGAGGACCCAGGGCAGCGTCTGTGTTTGACTGCCAGGCCCAGAAGATCTGACAGACATCCCCTTGGAGTAGAAACTTGGGGAAACTTGCCTGTCTTGTCCAAGCAAAGCAGGGTAGTCAACTTTCCAGTGTTCTACTTGTCCACAGCTGGGACCGGGACCTGATAGCAGTTGAGGTGAATGGTGTTTTTTTGCCCATTGGCCCACTTTGCCACATTTAAAGCAAGCTTGAGGTGTAGGTTCTTCTGTGCCCATTATCATCTTTAGAGGAGATCTTGGGGGTGCTGCCAGGAGCTGGCATGACTCTCTATCATGAAAAGGTTTTTTATTAAACATTTTAAATGCCATATTATGTAGTTCTCTGAAGCATTTGAGGATCATTATCTATTAACTATATCTAAACTAGACAAACTTTGCTTGTTTCTAGTTACTTGTTTTTGGCTTAACTTTATAAACATAATCAAGAGACTAAAGCTTATTCCTGTAATTAATTACATTAGGACTTAGCATAACTACAAATCAGTTCTGAACACATTAAAGAATTTGATCATTTATAAGGCGACTGACCACTAACTTAGGATAATAATTCTTAATTGTCCTTAACAGTTTATAATAATTGAGTAGCTTTTATATGACTACGACTTTACTTTCCATCCCTGTTAGGTTTGGCCTTAAAAATAACAATTTTGAATTGAAGTTCTATTATCAAAATAAAATTTTTAATCATAGACACAGTTCATAGAGAGACTGACAACTTTACTGATTCTTTTATAGTGAACCATTATAGAACAGTTTATTCTATGGCTTGGTTTATCCACAGCTAAAGCTTAAAAGACAAAGAAGCTAGACAGATACTACTATCAGCCTGAGTAGACCTTAGAGATGTATAATTCTTGACTATCAAATATACGTTACCTATCAAACACATGTTCTTTCTTATCTAAACTTTCTACCACTTTGGTGTGGACCTGTTAGCAAAGACTAAGGAGTTAAACATAAATCTTGAATTAGCTTTTGCTAATCTGAATAGACTTTTTTAACCTTAAATTTTTATCACCATATATAGTATATTCTAGACCAGAGTTGAATCATATGTACAGTATGTGTAGCAAATATAACCTTAAATTTTTATCATTGATACAAGAATCTATAGTAACCCAAAATATTTAAGACTTGTTACTGCCTCCTTACTCTAAAAGGAGTACAATGATAAATAGACAGCTCAGTATAACTAAGAAGTTTTATGCAAGTGTTGCTTAATACCACATGGTTGCTATTTAAAAACATTTGTTTTCCTATTTTATATATATATATGTGTGTATTTTATTAAACATTAAATGCATTTATGTGGCAGTTTATTTCTAGATATAAGACAAGGGTCTGTTTTATGTGCTGTCAATCTGAACAGAGATCTGAACTGTAAAGTAGGCAGAGTTTAGGTCACAGAGTAATATTTAGGAGCATCACAGAGCATACATTTCTAATGGGTTTTGTTAGGGTATTAATAGTCTTTTTTCAGTGCTCATAGCTTCTATTTTTCAACAGTTTATTCCCAGATGTAGAACTAATGTTCTTTGGACCATTATGAATAAAATGTGTCTTAACATAAATGAAGTAAATGATTTTTGACTACTCTAAAATTTGTGTACTGGTAGAAACAGAGATCTTGAAAGACTTCAGTTACAGTTATAGCAGTTAATAGTTCCTTTCATCACACCTGTCAACCTGTGCTCTTAGTCTGTCCAGGCTGCTAGAACATGCTGTAGCTCAGTACTTCTAAGTGACCAGGACTTACTCCCATAGTTTTGGAGGCTGAGATGTTGAAGGTGAAGGTACTCAGTGTCTGCTGAGAGCCCTTCTGCCTCCTGCATGGTGGTGTCCTCTGTAGAAGTGCTTAGTTCTCTGGAGTGCCTTTAATGCTCTCATGACCAGATTGCCTCTCAGAGGCACCACCAACCTTTAATACTTAGGATCAGTATTTCAGCATATGACTAGAAGAGCATGAAAGTTCAGATGTATAAAATTGAAATAACTTTCACTGGGTGCTGAGAGTAAAGGAGATAGATTATTATTAGTTACCATAGTGGTTTTTTTTTTTACTACAAGTGTTTGTTTTTCTTTTCTTTTCATGCTTGCACTTTTGACATTTCCCTCCATTTGAACCCTTGCCTTCTCTGTCTCCTGTAGCCTATGTCCGTCCACTTAGGTGTAATTCATATTTGTGTCAGGGTTGATCTCGCAATGCTACTTGATGTTCCGTTGCCATGTGTGGCCATACTCTGATCATTAACTGTGAGAGCGACCCCACTGTTGACTAACTCTCCTCGCCTGACAGTAGTGCCGCCACCCCTGTCTCTGTGCTGATAGATGAGGTTTGTATGGCCCTGTTATTCCAGCCTCCAGACACCATTCCAGATCCACTGGCGCCCTCTACGCCCCCGACGTGTGTGGGGCCACAGGTGAAGGATGAGTACATTTTCACTGTCATCTCTGCATTCATCTCAGAGTCTGTCCTTTCCGTTTTCATCACATAATATTCATTTTAAAGTTCCTTTGTGTTACGTAAATTTAATTTATTAGAGAATAAATCACTTACATTTTTCCCCCAAGTAACTACCCTTCCTCCCCTTAGCAACCCCTTAGCATTTTTCTAACTGGCGGATGGGTGTTGGTTTTTTGTTTGTTTATTTGTTTGGGTTTTTTTGGTACAACTTGTATCATTTTTGAATATAGAATTGTTTTATGTTCTCAGTTATGTACTTCATCTTTATATATGTATGTTTAAAAAAAAAAAAAAACCAAAATGGTGGATGAAGTGTTTTAATAGTATACAAAACAGTTGGTGGGCAGGTGGGAATTCATGTCTAGTCTGTTTATATGTGTCAGAACATTGGGCACAAAGTAGTCACTTAATGGTTATTGAATAGTCTGTTTTAGCTAAAGAATAAAATCAGTTTTCCTGAAGGAGACATTATTATGAGAGCTTTTCTTGTGGTGAGTTGCTGGTGTGACTTCATAAATCTCCCGTTGACTGTCACTGACGAGGGAGTTCTAGGTTACTTTATGGTTCACTTCATTTGGAGAGCCTTGCCTGAACTGGCAGAGCCATCTTCTCCCTCTTCTACTAAGTAAACAGTGGTTCTTCTTTAAATTTGTTTCTCATTTGTCAGTAATTTTGACTGCCTTTTCCCTTTTACTTGACCAAAACCTCATTGTGCCCAGAAAAATACAATATTGCTTTTAAAATGCTTTGTCCCATTGGTTTTTTTTCCTTCCCCTTAGTAAGAGTTGGCCACCCCTCCCCTGGCCCCCAACCCTTGCATCATTACATTGGTGACTGTCTAAAAACTGTTTTCTTTCTTTTTCTGGTGAATTAGGTCCGGGATATGGGATCAGCCAGTCAAGCCGGTTGTCGTCCTCTGTCAGTGCCATGAGGGTCCTAAACACAGGCTCCGACGTGGAGGAGGCGGTAGCTGATGCCTTGGTACTTTTCTCCATTTCCCTATCTGTATAGCTATTCCTAGTCAAAGCCACTGTGGGAGGGGGGATAGGAAATGCTAGATCAAACCTAAGAAGCCAAAATGTGAGCAGCATAAGTAGGAGAGTAGTGCATTAATGATTAATCCTTGCTAATATTCATAATTTTAAGCCGGTTCCAGTAATCCTAGCTAGGTATCAGGAACAAAAATCTTCTGTTGTCTTTAATAATAGTATTGTATTTGATGCACTGCGGCGTACTGACTATATGGCAAACAGATCGGTACATTCGTGTATGTGTACTTATAAGCACGTAATTTCAAGTTTATCTTCACATTGAGTTTATAGGGCATTGATTTGTTTTTGAGGCAGGGTTTCACTGTGTGGCCTTGGCTGTCCTGAAGCTCTCGCCTGCTGCCCTTGAACTCATGGAGAACCACGTACCTGCCTTGGACTCCTGAGTGCTGGGATTAAAGGCATGTGCCACCATGCCTGGACTGATTGTTTAAAACCTAAGATATTTTCCTGGTTCTTTATGCTCCACATACTAAACAGTAAAGTTTTTAAAACACTGCAGGATTGGGGTCGTTGTAGGAAGAATGCAGTCTACCATATGTGTATACACTTATGTGTATACACTGTTGTCACATGAAATTATGAAGACTTGAAATGATGTGTATGCTATTTGTTTGGTTAACTTCCCTAGTCAGTCTAATATGACTCTTTCTCTTTCTGATTATGGCTTACAATTAGGGGTGAAGCTGAATGGTAGAGCATTTGGCTTAGTATGTGCACAAGGCCCTGGGTTCAAGGTGACACAAATGATGATGACAGTAATCCTTTCAGAGTATTTATTCATTTTCTCTTGGGGTTGTTAGGATTGGTACTGGCATTGGACTCAGAGCCCCATTGATGCTGAGTTTCTACCTGGAGTCTATGAGAGGCCCCACCTTTGTGTTTGGTGGTTCCCTCTCCAGGAACCTGTGCATCTCAGGCAAGCAGCACACCTCTGAGTTAGCTCTCTGGGCACCTCAGCTTTATTCTGAAATTTAGAAGCATAAAACTCACCTTAAAAAAAAAAAAAACAGACTGATTTTGTGAAAAATAATTTTAGCTGTAGAGGTGAAAGGCACATTTTAAACATATTCGTTGTTAATAGGTATGATTTACTGCATATCCTCACATGTGATAATAACAGTGTTGACTTTCTGTTTTTGCCTCAACTGCTAAAGTATTTGAACTGATATAGTTAAAGACTGTTCTTCTGAACCCAGGATGTGTGGATCAATTTCTGATGTGATCAATCAGATGTTTTCGTTCTTATTCCCAAATCATGTTTTTCAGGTTGCTTTCTTTTTTTGTTTTTGTTTGTTTGTTTAACAATTTACTATTTAACTTTTGCTTGCATAGTTTTAGGGATTGACTTTGTCATTCTTGGGTTGCTGTTTATGCAAGTAAGATGATAGCTTTCAGGTTATGTGGAAATATTTGACCAAAAAATTGTTGTCAAATTTATTTTTACATATATGGATGTTTTGCTTGAATGCATTTCTTTGCACCATGTGTAAGCCTGGTGCCTATGGAGGCCTGAAGAGGGGTCAGATCCCCTGAAACTGGAGTTATAAATGGTTGTGAGCTACCATGTGGTTGCTGGGATTTGAACTCAGGACCTCTGGAAGAGCAGTCAGTGCTCTGAATCCCTGAGTCAGCTTTCCAGGTCCTTTTGTTTTGTTTTGTTTTGTTTTGATTTGATTGTTGAGACAAGGTCTCACTGTGTGGTCCTGGCTGGCCTGAAACTCACTATGTAGACCTGAGCTCACAGAGTTTAGATTAAAAGTGTGCACCACCATTGCAGGTATTAACCACACTGTCATGAATCAGAATTGTAGTCTAGGGTTCTACTTTCATCATTTGCATAGCACAGATGTAACTATCAAGTTTATGGAAAATTTCCAATACTAAACCAAAGCTGTACCTGGGAAAATAAAGTTTAATTTATAAATGGCAAAAGGTCTATAACTAATAAGAATAGTTTGAGTTTCTTTGGGAAACTAATGTTTTGTTTTGTTTAAGCTATTTTGGCTTTTTGGTTTTGTAGCTTAGGTGTTTCTCTCTGAACTGAAAGACACTGACAGGGCTATAAAGATAACCCTGACAGTAAGCAGTTCTTTGGTATCTGTGTTATACAATTGGGTATTTCTATTTGTAGGCATTGCTAATGCCAACTTCACTGTGCTGTTTAGCAAAATGTTCATTACTTTCAATTTCTCTCTTTAAAAATTGACTGCTCTCAGCTCTTAGGAGACATACGGACTAAGGTATAGACACCGCTATTTTCTGACATCTTATGATATCATAACTTGTTTTCTTTGTTTCATCAACTTAACAGATAATAGTCGTCTATAAAAAATTAAAGTGGAAGTAATAAAATCTTTAGCTGTCCATCTATTACTCTGACACTGTGATTGTCTGTGGGGGTTACTAACTGAACATAGTATCTTAGGGAGGTGCCACTTTTCACACCTGAGATGAGTCATTTATACTGGAGTCTTGAATTGACCTGGTCCTGGACCCCACCCAAGTAAACGTTGTACTCTAAATTGAGTTAGTGTCTGTGGGTCAGTACGAGAGTTAGTGATGGCAGCAGCTTTGTAAAAGCACGTATGTCTTTAAAATCTTTGGACTAGAAATCTACTATCTAGATGCTTGGAACGTTTGAATTGCTGTACTTGGTATGTCCCGTGGCAGTAGCTCCAGCACTCTTTAGCCTAATCCAGGTGTCAGGGTGTACATTTGTTTCCAGTTTGTCCATGGGATTCTCAAAGGAGCTGACACTTTTAATATCAAAGTCATAATTGGCATTTAAATAAAAAATAAACCTTTCGGTTAAGAAATCAAAGGAACCTCAACTGCTTTCTCATACAGAATAAGCTACAGAATATAGATTACATTGGGAAAACTCTTAAGAACATATAACCATTTTGCTTTCTAAAAATCCATACTTATCTTGAAGACAAAGGTTGGGACAAAGGGGGAAATGGCAAGAGAAATAGAAAAGAGGAGAGAGGTAGAGACAGGAAAGAACATAGTACCTTACACAAGACAATTGTGGTTTTACCCCCCTCAAAGGAGGCATTTTCGTATTACAGCTCCTATTTCTAGCTGAGTTTCTATTAATTTACTCTATTTGTTCTTGCTTTTCATGCAAAGGAGAAAGCGCATGCTCTTGAGCACCTCCCACTTGACATGTCTGGGCTTGCTCAAAGTCACTGCTCCTCTACTACCGTCATAGTTAAACAGTTCATGTTCTACTAACTTATAAGACACTTCTTGAAGAGAAACTAAATATTGACATTTTATCTTTACAATGGTTAGCAGCATATCCTCCACAGTCCTTTTGTGTTAAGTAAACACCATGAAATACCCATGTGTTTGTAATTACTGCTAATGTAGTTCTTAATATGTGACAGAAAAAACCTGCTCGAAGAAGGTATGAATCATACGGAATGCACTCAGATGATGATGCCAACAGCGATGCTTCTAGTGTGTGTTCAGAACGCTCCTATAGCTCTCGAAATGGTAGTATTCCCACCTACATGAGACAGACAGAAGACGTGGCAGAAGTCCTCAACAGATGTGCTAGTTCCAATTGGTCAGAGAGGAAAGAAGGCCTCTTGGGTCTGCAGAACTTGTTAAAAAACCAGAGAACACTAAGGTGAGAAGTGTCATGAAGTCCTTGTTCTAGCAGGCTAGCACCTTCTGACTTGGCTTTGTGAAATGTGTCAAAATTATGTCAAAAGTTTTCCCAAGCCACACTCCTGTAGGGCCACACACAGTGTGGCAACTCACTAAAACTGCTGTAAGTTTCTTGCCCTAGTTACTGAACTATTTTACAGCAAATCTCTCAGGTTTGGGAGATGACTTGCTAAGGGAAGCACTTGCTTTGCGAGTGTGAGGGCCTGAGTCTAGGCTCTCTAGAAAGCATGCAAAGCTGGACACAGTAGCGCACTGTAATTGCAGGGTTCCTATGGAGAGATGGAAGGTGGAGACAGAGGAATAGCTGGGAACCCTCAAGTCGGCTAGTCTTGGGTACACAGCAGCAGAACAAGCGGCCCTGTCTCAGACATGAAGAAGGCAAGGAGTGACACCTAGGACCTCTACCACATGAGCTTGCACCACACAGACAGGGTTAGAAAACAAACAAAACGCCTTTTCATTCGAAACAAGTAATCGATATGTTACTAACTTTGGAATTCTAAGTAAGTAAGGTGGGATTATAGGGCAGTAGAATACTTTTCTTAATGGTTTAGTTCACTTGTTTTAAACCCATGTGATTGATCCCCAAGAACCCAACTTCTGCCTAAGCGTTTGAGCACTTGCCATTAATTCCAGTGCTGTAGGAGGCAGAGGCACGTATCTCATCTCTTGAGTTCAAGACCAGGATGGGCTACAGAATGATTTCAAGGCCAGCCAGGGAGACACTTGTTCTAAAAAAAAAAAAAAATTCAGATTTCAGATAATTCATAGATGTTAGTATGGTACAAATGTAGAAGGCTGTCTTCTCACTTGATAACAGTAACATTGGTATTTGATATAATTTTTTTATATATTTTAAGACATATTACAAATATATAATTCAAAACAAATGTTTATTTGTTACATTACTATGTAATGTATTAATTTTCAGGTACACATATATTCATGACTTAGTGCAAATAAATCATAATATCAAGAGTATTAGGTGCAACATTTCATTTTAAATGGAAAAGAGACTGGGTGGCTTGGAAAGAGGCAGAATGTAAGAAAACATTGTAGCATTTAATAAACTTCAGATGTAAGTCACCACAGTTTATTTCATTGCCATCCTCACAGTGTGGATTGCAGCAGAATTGTTACTACATTTCACAACTGTACATTTATCCTAGCCTGATAAATCTGCAGATTTCTCAATTTTGAGGAATAATTTGTATGGCCTTTTCGTTGTCATTGTCAGTAAATTTAATTACTTGTAGGCTTACTTTTAAATGACTTCATCTTAAAGCAAAATATTAACCATATTTTTGTTTTGTTTTGGTTTGGTTTTTTTGGCAGTCGAGTTGAACTGAAAAGATTATGTGAAATTTTCACAAGAATGTTTGCAGATCCTCATGGCAAGGTATGTTTTAGTATTCAAGATTATTTATTCCTATGTGGTATCAAAAGAAAGTATAATAGTAAAAAAACCTATAAGCTGTTGATAGTGATATTTTTAAACATAATTTCAATTTCATATCACACATAGTTTAGAAATTGTTCTTTTTATTCATTCATTCTAGCTTCTTTAAAGGAATATTGAGGGGTACAGTTAAAATCTCAACTCTTATGAGTTAGACTAAGAATGCTGTGCAGGCTAGATGGTTGCTCAATAGAATCTACATTTTTACCATTAGAAACAGAAGTTTAAAATGTTAGCTGTGGGGCCTTTCAGTAGTGGCACATGCCTTTGACCCCAGCACTCCGGAGGCAGTGGCAGGCGGATCTCTGAGTTTGAAGACAGCCACGATTACACAGAGAAACCCTATCTCAGAAAACCAAAACTCATTAGATAAAAGAATGGATAGAATGGAACAGCATAGAATGAAATGTCAGCTGTGAGGCTGAAGCGACAGCAGAGCAGTTAAGAGCACTTGCTGCACTTACAAGGAACTGGAAGAGCAGCCAGTGCTTTGGTGGTGGTGGTGGTGGTGGTGGTGGTGGTGGTGGTGGTGGTGGTGGTGGTGGTGGTGGTGGTGGTGGTGTTTTGCTGTTTGTTTATTTCTTTGTTTCTTGAGATGGGATCTCGCTGTGTAGCCTTGGCTGGCCTCAAACTCAGATTCACCTTTCTCCACTTGTAGGGCTGGGATTAAAGTTGTACACCACCAGACCCAGTTTATACATAGTGCTCTTAAACTATTGAGCCATCTCTCCAGCCCCAAGAGCCTTTATTGTTTAGAACGTGAATGTTAGCTGACTGAAGATTAGGAATACTGAAGGGGGAAATGTACCAGCACCCTCTAGAGAGTCCTGGCCTGCTCCCCATATCTGGCCCATGGTCTTTTCTTAGTACTCAGTTGGGCCTCACAATCCTCTTCTTGGTTCTCATTCAGTTCTTCACTATAACTGGATCTACCACTCTGTCTTCTAAGACTCCTGCCACATTTCCCTCCTGACCTGTCTCTTCTGCATAGATGCCAGCTCAAGCAGGAGCCATATTTCCCGCCTCTGACCATCTTCCTTCCTGCTGAGGTGGAAGGGGCTCTCACCTTAAAGCTCTTGTTCGCTGCAGATGCGGACATCCCATCTCGTGTGCTGTTGTACTCATAGACAGCTCAGCCCCACTGCTGCAGCCCTTTAATCCAGTTCCTCACGGTGTGCTGACCCCAACTGGGAAGTTACTTCATTGCCACACCATAACTGTCACTTTGCTAATTATGAATCATAATGTACTTACATGTGTTCTCTGATGATCTTAGGTGAACCCTGTGAAAGGATTATTTCTCCTCAAAGGGGTCTTGGCCCACAGGTTGAGAAACGCTGCGCTATGCTCTGTGGTCTCATCTACTTGGCTTTTCAGGAAGTTCTTATGAATTCCGTTGGCTGTTTGACACTCTTTGTTTTAGTCTACTTCATTTTGAAACTGTTCTGTATTTGGAGGTACTTTTTCTATCATTTAAGAAACGTGGGTGCGGGCTAGAGAGATGGCTCAGTGGTTAAGAGCACTGACTGCTCTTCCAGAGGTCCTGAGTTCGATTCCCAGCAACCACATGGTGGCTCACAACTGTCTGTAATGGGATCTGATGCCCTCTTCTGGTGTGTCTGAAGACATTCACAGTGTACATAAAATAAGTAAATATGTAAACATAAAATAATTAAATCTTTTTTAAAAAATAAACAAACTTGGGTAGGATAGGAAAAATCGTATTTTCTTCTGTTCGGAATCCCTCCTATCCTTGTGCCCATTTCTTTTGCTCTGGTTCTCACACCCTGTCTCTGCCTGTTTTACTGATATTGTTGTGTAGAGTGTTGTATCTAAATTCTCCTTCCACTTTATACTTTGTTTATTATTTGAAGTGTATGTGTGTGTCTGTGTGTGTGTGTCTGTGTGTGTGTCTGTGTGTCTGTGTGTCTGTGTGTGTTGCTATGTAGACTACCTGAGCTGGAATCTTCTATATAAGCCAAGCTGGTCTTGAACTCAGGACTCACAGAGATACACCTGCCTCTGCCTCTTGGGTATTGAGATTAAAGGCATGGGCCACTACATAATACCTTATGTAATTGCATTGTAACTGATTGTGAAAATTGTATTATTAAAAAATTATAGGAGCTGGAGAGATGGCTCAGTGGTTAAAAGCACTGATTACTCTTCCAGAGGTCCCGAGTTCAATTGCCAGCAACCACATGGCGGCTCACAGCCATCTATAATGGGGTCTGATGCCCTCTTCTGGTGTGTCTGAAGACAGCGACAGTGTGCTTATCATATATATTAAATAAATAAATAAATAAATAAATAATCTTTTGACAAAATTATAGAGGAAATGTTCATAGTTGTGGAGGCAAAGGTTTGCAAACATTTTCAGCATGCACTTATTTAAAACGCGGATGCAGAATTCTAAGATGCAGGGGCCTGGCCTTTCTCATTCTTCCGCCTGGGTGATGCTACCACCATTTGACTACTCAACTTAGGCATTTGCGTTCCTGTAACAATACCACTCTTTTTGATTCTGCCTCTGAATGTCTCTCCATTCTCACTAATTCAAGGTACTATCTGCTAATACAAGGTACTATCTTTTGCCAATTGTGGGCGCATGCACACGTGCACACACACATACACACATACCCCTTCTATACCTAAATTATCTGACATAATGTGCCCAACCATCTTTAAACCCTTAAGAAATGTCCAAGCAAATGTCCAATCCCTGTATTAGTCAGGTTCTCTAGAGGAACAGAACTGATAGAATGATTCTGTGTTAAAACAGGATTTGATAGAGTGGTTTCCTGGCTGTAATCAGCTAGTCCATCAGTAGCTGTCTCTGACAGAAAAGCCAAGAATCTGCTACTTGTTCAGTCCTGGAGGCTGGGTGTCTCAGCTGGCATTGGTCTGTGCTGGATCCTGAAGAAGTATGTTCAGCTGCCAGTGAGGGAAAGCAGTAGGCTAGATTGGCTTGCCAGGGAGAGTCAGCTACAGGCAAAAAGCAAGTTTCCTTCTACCATGTCTGTTTATATAGGCTGCCACTAGATTGTGTGGCCCAGACTTAGGACAGGTCCTCTGACCTCAAATAATCCAGTCAAGAAAAGTCCCTCACAGGTATTCCTAGGAATACCTAGAACCTACCTATACTTAGGTTTCATGTGTGGCCAAGGAGACAATCTTGATTAACCACACATCTCTTCACTATTGGCCAGAATCTCGCTTTCTTCCCTAACTCTCCTGTGCAATTTTCTTTATAGCTTGAAATGTACCATGTGGAAGAGTTCTGCTTCTTTACTCAGCCACACCCTTAGGGCTCTACATAAATTATACCTCTCCCTCACGTCTGAGTTAGATGGATATTCTGGATTGAAATGTTTTATCTGTTACTCAGGTTTTTGTAAGGTCACAGGATGGAAATTATATAAAATCCCATAAAGGTGCATAGGAGATACCATTTGTCATGGCATGGATGGCGAGTTGCCCCATGTGGATTTTAGATCAGTGTTTCAGTCTGTCTGTGAGCATAGACAGTAGCCAGCTGCCTTGAGGGGTGCAGGGTGTAGAAGCTTCTGTCTGACTTGAATGAGACCCCTCGTTGACTCTAGCAGAAACAGGGCACTTCAAGAACAGGGCCAGATAAGACCGTTCATTTCACTGCCCAGAACACTTCCCTTAATATGTTTAGGCAGTAAAGAAATAGAAGCAGTCATTAAAAGTCTCCCAACCAAAAAAAGTCCAGGACCAGATGGGTTCAGTGCAGAATTCTATCAGACCTTCAAAGAAGACCTAATACCAATACTCTTCAATCTATTCCACAAAATAGAAACAGAAGGAACA
>CM052706.1:9518671-9597076 GCA_028551405.1 Uromys caudimaculatus | reverse complement strand
CGACAAAGGAGCTAAAACCACCCAGTGGAAAAAAGACAGCATTTTCAACAAATGGTGCTGGTTCAACTGGTGGTCTACATGTAGAAGAATGCAAATTGATCCATTCCTATCTCCTTGTACAAAGCTCAAGTCCAAGTGGATCAAGGACCTCCACATAAAACCAGATACACTGAATCTAATAGAAGAGAAAGTGGGGAAAAGTCTCAAACACCTGGGTACAGGGGAAAAGTTCCTGAACAGAACACCAGTGACTTATGCTCTAAGATCAAGAATCGGCATATGGGACCTCATGAAATTGGAAAGCTTCTGTAAGGCAAAGGACACTGTCAATAGGACACAACGGCAACCAACAGACTGGGAAAAGATCTTTACCAATCCTAAGTCCGATAGAGGGCTAATATCCAATATATACAAAGAACTCAAGAAGTTAGACTCCAGAGAACCAAGTAACCCAACAAAAAATGGGGAACATAGCTAAACAGAATTCTCAACTGAGGAAATTCGCAGGGCTGAGAAGCACCTAAAGAAATGTTCAACATCTTTAGTCATCAAGGAAACGCAAATGAAAACAACTCTGAGATTCCACCTCACACTAGTCAGAATGGCTAAGATCAAAACCTCAGGTGACAGCAGATGCTGGCAAGGATGTGGAGAAAGAGGAACACTCCTCCATTGCTGGTGGGATTGCAAGCTGGTACAACCACTCTGGAAATCAGTTTGGGGGACCCTCAGAAAAATGGACATAATAATACTACCTGAGGACCCAGCTATACCACTCCTGGGCATATACCCAGAAGATGCTCCAACATGTAATAAAGACACATGCTCCACTATGTTCATAGCAGCCATATTTATAATGGCCAGAAGCTGGAAACAACCCAGATGTCCCTCATCAGAGGAATGGATACAGAAAATGTGGTACATTTACACAATGAAATACTACTCAGCTATTTAAAACAATGACTTCATGAAATTCTCGGGCAAATGGACGGAACTTGAAAATATCATCCTGAGCGAGGTAACTCAGTCACAAAAGAACGAAAATGGTATGTACTCACTGATAAGTGGATATTAGCCCAAAAGTTCGGAATACCCAAGTGTCACTTTACAGTAACCGTTGACCTGAGTGTGAAGTCCCAGATGGAGGAGTTGGAGAAGGGACTGAAGGAGCTGAGGGAGTTTGCAGCCCCATGGAGGGAGCAACAATGTCAACTGGTCAGGCCCCCCGGTGTTCCCAGAGACTGGATCACCAACCAAAGAATGCATATGGAGGGACCCATGGTTCTGACCACATATGTGGCAGAGGAGGGCCCTGTTGGCCATCGGGGAGGAGAGGCCCTTGGGCCTGAGGGTGTTAGAGGCCCCAGTATAGGGGAATGTCAAGGTGGGAAGACGGGAGTGGGTGGACAGGTGGGTGGGTGGGGGAATACCCTCAGAGGCAGGGGAGGGGGGAGGGGATAGGGGGTTTCCAAAGTGGAGACCTGGAAAGGGGGAAACATTCTAAATGTAAATAAAGTATCAAAAAATTAAAATTCAAATGAAAAAAAAAATGTTTAGGCAGGATTTGTGACCCAAGATGTCAGGTGTTCTCTAGTATGCTTGGAGACATTCCAGAAAGGAAGGGCTAGAAAGACCCCTTCCTTAGTGCAGCTGAAGTGGACACAGGACTTTTCCTGGATCTCAGATAGGTTAGTACAGTTTGCAAGTGGAGATCACTTGGTGTCTGTCTATAATTTAATAAATTCACCTTGTTATTTTATGTATCACCTCCCCCCCACCCCCAACACACACAGACACACACACCCTCAGCATCTATCACGGTTTGGTTCCAGGATGATCTGTAGATACTAAAATCTTCTTGTTTAAGGGTCGTTAAAGAAAAAATAAGTATGCATGTGTTGAATAAAAAGGCAGTTTCTTCCCAGAAATGTTTTCAGTCCATGTTAGGTTGACTCCTCCAATACTGGAATCTGCTAATATAGAGAGCTACAGCATGAGAATAAATGATCTTACCATGACACACGTGTGACAAGAACATCACTTCAACACAGTAATAGCAAATATGGATAGTGGTGTGCATTCTAATTCTATACGCAGTAATTATATTAGCAATGTCTGCCTTAGCTTACTAATCTGTACAACAGCTTATGATAGGATCCAGCTTATATAAGATTTTGATGATGTGAAAATATGTAAAGTTTTTAGATTAGATCTCTTCTATGGTTCTTACCATAGAAGCTTTAGAACATCAAATGTAAGAATTTCTTTAAAACAAATTTTTTTTGAGACTGCCTTTCTAATTCTATTTTTGTGAGTGGAATGTTTGTATGTGCGGTTTGTGCATGTATTTTCCTAGTGTGTGTGTGTGTGTGTGTGTGTGTGTGTGTACACACTTGTGTACAAGTGTGCATGTGTGTTTGTGTGTGTGTGTGTGTGTGTGTGCGCGCGCGTGTGTGTTTTCTTGTGTACAGGTGCATATGACTGTGTTCAGGCATAGATACTGGAAGAGGGTAGCTGGTGTCTCCATTTGTGTATGCCTTATTTCTTTAAAGCAGAACCTCTTCCTAAATCTGTAGTTCCTAATTTCAGCTAGACTGGTAGCCAGTAAGTCCTGAAGATTCTCCTGTCTCCTTCCCTGACAGCAGTGGGAGGTGCAAGCAAGACCACAGCTTGTTATGTGACTGCTGGGATCAGAACTCAGGTCCTCGTAGTGAACCACTCTCTGACCCCTGGTTTTCATTTTTACTGCTGTGAATCCATTTTATGCCCCCAACTCCCTAATATAAGTGATACCATGTACTGAAACTTAATTAACCATGTGGTTTCAGCATTTGACTATAATAAAGGAATTCTTTAATTTAAAAAATAAGTATTGAGGCAGAAGCAGGTGGATTTCTGAGTTTGAGGCCAGCCTGGTCTACAGAGTGAGTTCCAGGACAGCCAGGACTACACAAAGAAACCCTGTCTCGAAAAACCAAACCAAACCAAACAACAACAAAAAAAGTATCATCTCCATTCAGCTGCATGAACTGGTAACTTACATTTTTTTTAAAGGTTTATTTATTTATCTATGTGCCTACACTGTTACTCTCTTCAGACACACCAGAAGAGGGCATTGAATCTCACTACAGATGGTTGTGAGCACCATATGGTTGCTAGGAATTGAACTCAGGACCTCTGGAAGAGCAGTCAGTGCTCTTAACCCCTAAGCCATCTCTCCAGCCCTGGCAACTTCAATTTTTTTGAATTGGGCCTTTGAGCCTTGGATTCCTATAGAAACCACCATGTTACTGCTGCACTAGGACCCAGTGAGTGTTGTTACGTCATCATCTCTGGTCTTCTGACAAGCATTGTAGCCAGATCAGGGATCGAGGTGCTCAGTAGACTTAGACCAGGAGATGGTAACACTCTTACCCACAGAAGGTAAAGTGTGATGGGAATACTTGCTTTGCATACATACAGTGCAAGACTTCACAGAAGCCATGTCACTTGTGAAGGTACAGGGAGAAGATGAGAAAATAGTTTTAGATACTATGGTTTGGAACCAAATTTTGACACTGTTGATAAATGGAAATGAGGTTCTGTTAACTTTTTTTTTTTTTTTTTAAGTTAATCCACAAGGATAGTGGATTGTACAACAAAAAAAGTATTTGTAATGGGCTGGGCATGGCAGTCCAGGCCTTTAATCCTGGCACCTCTCAGGCCGAGTCATGCTGATCTCTCAGAGTTCAAGGACAGCCTGGTCTACATAGTGAGTTCCAGGACCGCCAGGGCTACATAATGAGACTTTGTCAAACAAACAAATAAGAAAGATTTGGGGCAACAAGAAAAAAAGAACTGCCCCCTTTTAAAGTTTCCTTGACATGGAAATGAATCAAGCATGCAGAGAAATCGTGTGCCTTTCTCCTATGTTGTTCATGTAACTCTTGTTTTAAAAACTATTTTGAGTTTTTTCAGAAAACTTTGAAAAACATTTGTTATTTTTATTTTCTTCAGTGTTTTTCTCTCCCATACAGGAACTTTGCATTGATGGCGACTAATTTGTGTGTTTTTCTTTTTTTTCTTTTTTCCTTTTTGCATGCTGTCCCCTGTGTTGGAACTCTCAATAGAGAGTAAGTTGGTTCAATATTTGTTGAAAAGCTAACTTTACTGCATGACTGTAGAATTAACCCATTTTCTCTGTTTTCTCTCCTGAAGAGTCCGTGCAGTGTTGGACCCTTTGCAATCCACGAAATGCTATTTGCAGTTACGCAGGCTGTCATTCTGTTTGGAGATGTGCTTTTAATCTACTAATTGATCTAATTTGATTATGTTCTTCTGTTTCACATGTGATGGCTGGCACACCTAAATTAAAGCAGACTTTCATAAAAAGAGGCTGCCTCAATTGTAACACCCAAATAAGTGTTTCTTTCCTGAATAATTCCAGTTGTGAAATATCAAATTGATCCGTTGGAGGCCTAAAATAATTCCCAAGTTTCTAGATTATTAAACAAACAAACGAATGAATGAACAACCCTACTACCCCAAATGTGCTTTCTGATGTTCTATTAATATCATTCCATAAAATTAAGCAGGGGTTATGGATCACTCATTCTAAACTTCATCTTGTGAAATAAAATTTTTATTCCTTCCAGTATATTAACATATACATTTCTCCTTTACTCATTGGTGAAGAAAGGAGATAATATTGATTGACTTCTGAAATGAATTCTCTGTGGTAGTTCAATACACTGTGGCTGTGGTTATGCATGTATGTATGGATATGTGCACACATGTGTTAATATATACACATGTGATCAGTAAGTGCCATTTTGGGGATTTCAGACTTTTTTTCAAGTAATAGTACAATTTTATATGTAGTAGGCTATAAATCATATCTCTGTATTTTAATTATACTACTTAACATTTTATCTGACCAAAGGAAATTTCTATCTGGGACATTCATAGAAGTCTTTTGGAAGGAAAGAACAGTTAAGATCTTGGGAGAAGTGTAAATGTAGACTGTTCAGTTGTTTTGAGTCAGGAGGATTGCCATGAATTTGAGGCCATTTTGTGCTACATAATAAGACCCTGTCTTGGTGGTAGAGCATTGGCTCAGTTGGTAAATGCTTGTTGTACATGTGTGAGGGCCTGAGAGTTTAGTCGCAGAACCCACATTTTTAAAAAGCTGAGTATGGCGATCTTAAGTGCTGGAGAAGCAAAGGCTATCTTCACTCCAGAGACCCTGTGCACAAGTAAGTGGACAGCACATAAAAAAATGACACCAAAGGCTGACCTCTGGCCTTTAAATACAGGTATATACATAAATGTGTGCTCGTGTGAACATTCATAGGGATGACAGAACTGTAGGGTGGGCCTAGCAGTACCTGCCTGTGACCCCCAACATTAAATAGGTTGAATCAAAATTATCATGAGTTCCAAGTCATCCTCGAACACATGGTAAGACCCTATTTCAAAAATAAATCAAATATACATAATGATAAATTTCTGCATGGAACAGTAATATAATTTGAGAAAAACTTAAGTGGTACCATGTACGAGCTGGTCACATCACAAGTTTGAAATAGATGGTGGCACATGACTTTAATTCCAACACTTGAGAGGCAGAGGCAGAGGCAGATGGATCTCTTTGAGTTCAAGGCTACATAGTAGAACTCTGTCACAAATAAACAAGAAAAAAGTTTCAGGTGGGAAAGTTGAGTGGTTATGATCTAAAGTAGCCCAAACAGCTCTTGACAGGGTTTGCAGGAAGACACATGCTGCACATAAGGGGCAGAAGGCGAGGGGGTAGTATGGAAGGGAGGCAGAGCTCACACTGCCAGATGCTCCAAGGCCAGTCTGGAGACGTACAGAGCTAACTGGGAATGTGTAATGATTTTATTTCTCTCAAAGTGGCATTCCAGCAATAGTAAGAAGGAAGTATGAGTTGACAAACGTCCTGGAGGCTGCATCTGCCCATGGTCTGCTTTGGCAAATACAGTTGTTTTGAAACAGTTGTACTAATTTTGTCTATGACCATAGTACAATGACAGGGCTATACAGTTGCTCGACCCATGGTTTATAAAGCTTCAGACATTTATTATCTAGACAGTTACAGAAATGGTTAGGTGATCATAGTATACAGGAAATAGAATAAAGTCAGATCTGGAGGTCAAAAAGCTTTGTACCTACAGGAGTGGTTCAGGAAGCAGACTTTGCAAAGGCCAAAGAGAGCTGTTCTGAGAGTGAGGGAGACCACAGTGCTGTTGAAGAGACAGTCAGGGTGAAGGCATTTGGGATACAATAGAGAAATTCCTTTCAAGAAGGAAGGAAAGAAGGGAAATTGAAGAAAGCAGTGTCAACTTAGAGAAAGCCCAGTCATACTGTGTTTAAGAAAAAGACCTCACAGCTCAGGATAAGTAGAGGATCAGGTAGGGAGGCAGAGGCGGCAGAGACACCTCAGGAACAAGGTACAGGGCATGGAGAGATGGCTCAGCAGTTAAGAACATAGACTGCTCTTCCAGAGAGTTCCATTCCCAGCAACCACATGGTGGCTCAGAACCATCTACAAAAGGATTTGATGTCCTCTTTTGGTGGTTCTGTGTACCTGCAGAGAGAGAGAGAGAGAGAGAGAGAGAGAGAGAGAGAGAGAGAGAGAGAGTTAAAGAACAGGTACAGACTGGGAAGATTGGCCTTGGGAAGGAGTAAAGTTGGCTCTTCCTTAGGGAGGATCGTTAGATCATGAAGTGTAGAGGTAAATCAGATTCTAGTGAACGGCACTGACAAGTGAAACTGTAGTAATCACACGGTTACAGCACAGCCAAAGCCAAATGACCATTGACACAGTTGGAACGGGAAATTTGAAGACTGATTTAGGCCTCTGGGTGTCTTCAGTTGGTTTTTGTTGTTGTTGTTTTGGTTTTGGTTTTTGGTTTGGTTTGGTTTTTTTGTTGTAGTGGTGCATGCCTATAACCTCAGCAAAGGCTAATGGATCTCTCTGTGTTCGATGCCGGCCTGGTCTGCAGCGTGAACTCCAGGACTGCCAAGGCTACATGAGGAAAAAACCACAAAGATGTTCATGGCAGGTTTTCACATGGAAAAAATGTAGAGTTGGGACCCTCAGACACTAGGAAACAGTTGAAACACGAGTAAAAGCAATTCATCAAATATTAGTTGGTAGCTCTTAAACCTGCTCCTGGAAAAAGAAACCCCTACCCGTCCTGTGTCGGGTTCTGTAATGCTACTATGGCTGGTTTCAAGTGACCAGCAACTCACAGCTCCCTCTGGCACCTAATTCTGTAACATGTGACTTGTTGAGGACTAAAAACCCAGCTGCAGAAGCTGCCAGACATTTGCCAGATAGCCAGGAGGAGGGAGTGCCAGGTGAGAGTCACAAAGTTGCCACAAACTAGGTTTAAGAAAAAGTTTTTACAGTCTTCTGGGCCTAGAGGAGAGAGCCCAAGCAAGTTGAAAGGAAGCACTCAGCGGGGCATTTAGTTGGAAGAAGAATGGGAGTTAGAGCGCCCTGCATTGTAGGCACTGCTGCGTAGATAGCACCGGAGAGCTCCGCACCCCAAAGGCATTACAGTTGCTGGTCTCACAGCACAGAGCATCTTAAGAAAAGAACTAAGGTGGTTTTAGCCAAGTTTTAAGTGTTAAAGCTTAGTTCTAATTCTAAATAGAGGAAACTTCATAACATAAGTGGCAAAGACCAGAGTTCATTACAACTACATCAAGGAAATGCCAGGAATATTATTGAGAATGAAACAATTTCAAATGAGCAGTTACTTGGGAGATTATTGAATATTTTATAACAATAAAATGAATAAAAATATATAAAAATAAAAATAGCATGGCTTTAGTCACCTGTTCTGGTTTGGATTTCTCTCAGTTGGCATGACTATGACTCTCAAGAATATTTTTCTTTTACTTAAAAATAAAACTTCCTGTACAATACTGACTTCTCACAAGAAACAAAAAAAAGGGTCACTTTTCCAGAATATTTTAAGGAGACATCACATATGAGTATTACTTTTCTTTCCCTTAAGTTTTATTTTCACCTTATACACCTTATATAGTATGTTTAATCTTGGATCAAGTATAAAATTCATCAACATAAATCAGGCATGGTGGCTCACATCTTTAATTCCATCATTCAGAAGGCAGAACTCAGGATCTCTTGAGTTCTTTGAGGCCGGCATGGTCTACAGAGCCAGTTGCAGGACAGCCAGGGCTACACAGAAAAACCCTGTCCCAAGAAACTAAATATAAAATAAAACCCACTGGCACAGAAACAATTAAAAATTCAGATTTAACTGAATTTTAAATACATTCTTTTGTTCTCAGTTTTATATATAAATACTTTTTGTTACTTCGGGCTATTTAAAATTATTTTTGGGGCAGCTTTAATAAATAATAAATCTCATACCAAAAAATTGATGCAGTTTGTCATTTTGAGAAACCTGAGGATTTCTAATCATATTATTGTAGATACATTTTCTACTTTATGATGACTGTAAGTACAATAATTTTCTAATTTGCTCAGTACCATTTTTAAAAAGCTGAATGTCCTCAAAAATATATATAGCAGCTCATCCATTTCTTAGGAAATGAGTCTCAGTTTAACTAGCTTAAGCTGTGGCAATGTTGCTAACATTAGGTGTGCCAGCCATTACGGGCAGTTTCTTACCAAATGGTGCTGCATGGACTAGCTAACTGTCAGACTTCTGCAGAAGTTGGTAACAGCACAGGCGCACTCTTGTATCACAGAGTCCAGTGAAAAGCACGAGAGGGTTTTTCCGCTTGGCTGCCAATCGCTGTGCCTCAGATTCCTTTTTTCCCCATCCATCTCTGTTTTGAATTGAGTGTAGAGGCCAATATTTTCTTTCTTCTTCCCACTTCTCCCCGTTATTAACTACAGGTGTTCAGCATGTTTTTGGAGACTCTAGTAGATTTCATACAAGTCCACAAAGATGATCTTCAAGATTGGTTGTTTGTACTGCTGACACAGCTGCTGAAAAAAATGGGTGCCGACTTGCTTGGTTCTGTTCAGGCAAAGGTTCAGAAAGCCCTTGATGTTACAAGGTAATATTTCCTGTGTGTATTTCAAGTTTAGCTGTAATAATCATAAATGTTTAATCCCTGTGAAGTTTTATTAATACTGGTTTGAATACTTGAAGCTGTTAGCTTGTCTTAAGTAAAATGTAAACTGACTTTGTGGTCCCAGCACTTGAGAGATAGAGGCTGGAGGATCCAGAGTTCAAGGTCATCCTTGACTGTGGGGTGAGGTGAAGGCCAGCCTTCAGAAGACTGTCTCAAAACAACAATAAAGATATAGCTGGAATCTGAGCCTGGTGATGCAGGTCTTTAATCCCAGCACTTGGGAGGCAAAGGGAAGCAGATCTCTGTGAGCTTGAGATTTCCTGGCTATAGAGTGGGTTCCAGGACAGCCAGAGCTGCATAGCTATGTAGTATGACCCAGTCTCAAAAATAATAGTAAGGGACTAAAGTAATTGCTCAGTGGTTAAGAAAACTGGCTGCGCTTCCAGATGTCCAGGGTTCAATTCCTGACACCTACATGGCAGCTCACAACTGTCTAGAACTATATGGGATCCAACTCTCCTGGTGTGCAACTATACATGTAAACAAAACACCCATATACATAAAGTAAATAAATCTCTTTTAAAAATAAATTAAAATAAATGTGTGTTTAAACATGTATATGGGGCAGGCGTGGTGCCACCTACAATCCATCATGTGGGCGTCAGAAGGATCAGGGCAGCTTGGTTTACAAAGAGAGGCCTTCTTTCAAAAAGGAAACAAGACAAAGCAAAAAAATGTAATTAGAGCCAGGGACAGTAACAAGCCCCTAGAGTCCCTTTTGCTGGGACACTGAGGCAGAAGGATTGTTTGAGGCCATGACATTGAGGCAAGCTTGGGAAATATAATAAAAGCTGATCTCAAAAGACAACAGAAGCCAGTGGTGCATCTGATAAAAGGTATTGGCCTTTAAGCCCTGTAACCTGGGTTTGATTCTTCACTTCTAAAGGCAGAGAACCAGTTCCCACAAGTGTACCATAGCACACACATGCCCAGACACACACAGATCAATAAATACACATGAAAAAGGGTGTTTGTTTGTTATGGGACAGGGTTTCTCCATGTAGTTTGGCTGTGAACTCTGTAGACCAGGCTGGCCATGAACTCACAAAGGTCCACCTGCCTCTCTATCTCCCAAGTGCTGGGACTAAAGGTGTTCATCACCACTGCCCAGCTGAAGAGAAGTTAATGTACGATCATGTCTTGACCTTTTGGGTAAAAACACCTAACTATAAATGTATGTGTGGGTTGGACTGAAGTTTAATTTTATGTGAAATTAAACACTTCCTAAATTCTAGAGAATGTTTTCTCATGCCATTTGCTCTCTGGAACTCCTTTCAGACAGCTTTACACCAGTGGCGGGTTCTACCTTCATGAGCTCACTGTGAAGGACTCATTTCACACACCCAGATAGGAAGTTGAAATGAGTCTGCAATTCAGATTTTTCTTGGTGGTGGTTTTTTGCGACAGAGTCTCAAAATGATATAGCTCTGGCTGTCCTAGAACTCACTATGTAGACCAGTCTGGCTTTAAATTCACAGAGATCTGCCTGCCTCTGCCTCCTGACTGTTGATATTAAATGTGTGCACCACCGCACTGAGCAGAAATTCAGATCTGAAGGAGAAGAAATGTCTGAAAATACTGAACTTTTATTTTTTCTAAGGTTTTTTTTTTTTTTCTATTTTGTGTATATATGTGTCAGCTGTTCCTGACGAGACCAGAAGAGGACATTGGTCCTGTGAGCTGGAGTTAGAGGTGGTTGTAAGCTGCCCACGTAGGTGCTAGGAACCAGGCTCAGTTTTACTGTAAGGAGCAGTCTGTGTGCTTTTAACCGCTAAGCCCCCTCTCTAGCCCCAGAAATGTGAACTGTTACTGAGTACATTTTTCTGATTAAATACATATTGGAGACAAGCAAGATACACTTAGCTAGTGTTGTTTCTTAATTCTTTACTGACTGTAAGTTCAAATGCCTTTATTCCTGAGCTGTGTGTGCTTTATAGACTGCCACTTCAGCTCTCAGTTCATACGTGCTCTGTGGCGGCCTGATATTTGGTGTTAAGTATAGTCTTTTGCTGTGGATTTGTTAAAATGCAGACTTGTCAGCTTAATTTGGTGTGGGGTTGGTTGTTTTCTAACTTTTTTTTTTTGCTGCTGTTCTTTTCTCAGAGAATCTTTTCCAAATGATCTTCAGTTTAATATCCTAATGAGATTTACAGTTGACCAGACCCAAACACCAAGCTTAAAGGTAAAACTTTGATTTTTTTTCTGAAAATATTATAACAAATTAAAGTATTTTATTAATAAAGTTAGAATAATAATTGTATTTTTATTACATAAGAAACTGCTCGATCAGCGGGCTTTGTTTATAAACTTGCAGATAGTCGCACCAGCACTGCGGGACCAGCTTCACTCTTTTTGGAGCTCAAAGGTTTTTCTTTGGTTTTTATTCTAGCCTGCATTATTTCTTTTCATAACTCTTAAGCCTTTCTGATAATGTTCTATGCATTGATGTCAGTACTAACCTTCCTAAGTCTTTTACACATGCACAGACTTGATTTCAGATGTTCTCCAGAGGCTTCACCCATCCTTGGGAAAAGCTCTCTGAGTAAACACATTTTAAAAGCATCAAAAGTATGGCCATCTAACCCTATGATGGTAAAACAGTTACTTTGTAAAATCTTGTTTAATCTTATGTTTGTGATTTCTCAAGTCTTTTTTTCTCTTAATTGTAGTTTTTGGAATCTGATAATTTTTTGGGCAAAACATAGTATTGCCTAGGTGCTTATTTTAGTGACTATGTATATGTACACACACATATACATACATACATACATACATACATACATACATACATACATACATACATACATACATAAAGTTTAATCAGTTTGTTTTCCCTATCTGAAGTAATAACATTTTCTGTAATGTGAAACAAGTATAAAGTTTGTATCAGGACTGTATTTCTCAATTCTATTTGGACAATTTCTAGTTTGTGTGAAATGTAAATAGATTCTATTTTATGATTTAAAGTGATTAACATTAGACAAGAAATAGTTTCTATCTGGAATATGGCTTATTTGATGGAGTGCTTGCCTAGCATGCACAGAGCTGGCCGCATTGAGATTAAAGTCAGGAAATAAGAGCACACTGCTGATGCAGGCCTCGTAGTCTCTGCTGTGCTGTGCACAGATGCGCTCTGCGAGCCTTACACCCCAAGATCAATTCTCCCTTTACATTGTGGGATGCAGTTATGCCTCAGAACCACAGTTGTTTCTAACAGGGCTAACGTGCACCCAACGCAGTGTCATTTTTCTCAGAGCCACTGTATAAAAGGGGCTCTTTGGGGGTTTTGTTTTGTTGTTGTTGCTGTTTTTTGAAAAGTGATGTTCAGAATAAGGCTTTATTTAGTATTAATACAAATTGTAGCTCATACAAGACATTTCTGGGAACAGAAAACAGACTTTTGTTTATCATTATTGCCTATAACACTTGATTAACTAAATGGTTTAAATAAAGGATTTGATGTAGTTATGTGGCAGATATTCAGTAGCTGCTGAAAATATAAGTGAAGGTGTTTTGCGCGCCTGTGCAAGGGAAGCCTGAATCAGCCTTTAGAAAGGAGGCCTGTGGTGAGATCTAGGCCTGTGATCCCCCCACATGAGGCAGGTAGATCCTCAGTTATCTGTCAGTATGGGCTACACAGGGAGTTCCAGCTTACCTGAGCTGTGAACCCATGACTTAAGAGACAGGCAGTAGGAGGGGCAGAGTGACCTAAAGAGAAAGACAAGTAAAGAGAAAAATAGGGATGTGGGAAGCAGGTGAGAGAAAAACAAGCTTCCTGTGGGTCGGGAATCAGACACTGGTTTTATAGTGTGCGTATAAGTCCAGTCAGTAGCAAAGCTATGGCGCCATCTTTGTTACACTTTTAGACAACAGGAATAAGTTACACTGCTGCCATACTTCATGCCCAGGTGAAAACAAAAGAGGTGGCTCAGCACTTTTATTCAGGGGACTGGAGTCAGCCTCCCAGCAACCAAGTCAGGAAGTTCCCAAATGCCTGAACCCCAGCTTAGAGGATTCGTTGGCCTCTTCTGCACCTGCACATACATGGCATACGTTCCCACAGACCCACACACATGCATGTAGATAAAAACTGTTTTAAACTGTAAGAAGTTAAAGAGATGAAAAGATGACTCAGTGGTTCAGAGTAATCCTCTCACAAACATAGCAACCAGAGCTTAGCTCTTAGCAGCCAGTAACAAGCTGAGCATCCTGAAAACACCTGTTAATTTTAGCTCCAAGGAATCCAGTGCCCTCCTCTTTTGACATACATACACGCACACACACAAATATGTATTCCCGTGGAAGCACATGCACAAAGTGCCTGAAGAGTTTTACCAGGTTGCTGAGGGTTGCACATGTGCACCTTTAATCCCAGCACTCAGGAGGCAGAGGCCAGGGGCCAACTTGCTCTATGTAGCAAGTTCCAAAAGAGCCAGAACTACATACAGAGACCTTGTCTCCAATTAATAATAATAATAATAATGGTGAATATAAAATTAAAAATAAGTTAAAAGAAGTAAATCTTTTTAAAAGAAAGAAAATAGTGGGGGCTAGAGAGATGGCTCAGTGGTTAAGAGCACTGACTGCTTTTCCTGAGGACCTGAGTTCAGTTCCCAGCACTCACATGGTGGCTCACAACCATCTGTAATCGGATCTGATGCCCTCTTCCAGTGTGTCTGAAGACAGCTACAGTGTACTCACATGAAATAAATAAATAATCTTAAAAAAAAAGATAGCAGTAGACTAAATAATAATACAAAGTGATTTTGATTTTAATTAATTTAACATGTATTTGTTAAATACATGTGATTTTTTTCTGAATATTTTTTCCAGCTCGACAAATATGCTGAAGGATTACATAAACCTTTGCAACTATACTGTTTTATTCTTTGAAATGGAATGTATAGTTGCACCATTAGCTATAGATTGCATGACTTTGTGAGATGTCCTACTAAAATGGGAATGTTTCAATTGCTCTATGTTTCTATGGTTGCTTGCTCATTATACTTAACACCACTTTTTTTGTGGAAACCTTTTAAGACTGCAGTACTTGTATTGCATGATTATAAATGCCTTTAATCCCAGCATGTCAGAAACAGAAGTAAATAGATCTCTAAGTTCAATGCCAGCCTGGCCTACATAGAGTTCCAAGCACCAGGGCTACGTAGTGAGACTCTGACCTCCATAATCTCACACACAAACCTGCCAGCATATGTAAATACACATATACAACACACAGAGTGCAAAAGAAAACATTTTAAAGGTCATTTGAAGTCCTGTGGCTGTAACTTTGCCAGAGTGCTTGCCTGACATTAGCAAGGCCAGAGTAGATTTAAAGGACCTCAGAGGCTGAAGAGGACCTAGTATATATAGAAACTCTGGCAAAGCAGATGGACCCAGAAGATTTCATAAATTCCAGTGAAACTCACCTGGCAGTGTCTCGGGTCATCACTTGGACAACAGAGCCCAAAACATGGCAGCACCCATCCTCTACAGCTACAGTTCCAAGGGATCTGACCATTTTCTGATCTCCATGGGCACCAGGTATTCATGTGGTGCACATACATAGAGGCAAGTGCTCATACACATAAGAATAATCCATAAAGATAGTCACAGCACTCGGGAGGCAGAGGCAGGCAGGTGTCTGAGTTCTAGGCCAGCCTGGTCGGCAAAATAAGTTCCAGGACAGCCGAGGCTACACAAAGAAATCCTGTCTTGGAAAAACAAAAAACAAAACAAAAAAAGTTAAATAAACAACCCCATCCTTGAGAGAACCATCATTTAGAAACTGCAGAATGTTGGAATATGTGACCAGGAACAGTGATTCTCAGCCTGGGTATTTCCACTAGCATACTGGCGAGAAGAGAAATAATTCAATAATTGCTCAATAGAAGAATTAAAAATGGCTGAGCCTAAAAGGAAGCATGCGTGCCTGAGAACCAGGTCCGTTCCCAGCCCTTCAGCTGCCTTTTATCCACTTTGCATAAGAGAGTGAATAGAGAGGGCTGGGAATGTAGCTCAACTGGTAGAGCACTTGGCTAGATTGCACCAGGTCCTGGGTTCTATGCCCAACACCTTCTAAACTATACTCAGGGGGTAGAGTTAGCAGAATTAGAGAAATTCAAATCCATTCTCAGCTACACAGTGCATTTGAGGTCAATCTGGGCTAGAGGCCTTGCCTTAAATCTGAAGAATAGTTATGTTACCAACTGCAATTACAGTCTTGTCTTTCCATACCTTTTCATCTAACACACTAGCTATTTTACCAAAAAGAAATGACCATATAGGACTAGCCATCCATACACTCTGAAATTAGGCTCAAGAAGATATTTCTACTTTGTTGAGGAAATCTTTAGCAGTTGTTCATACTCTGGAAATGGAGTGCTGGAAGTTCTAATGCTCATGAAAACAGGAATCCTCACTTTACCATGTCAGGTGGGTAGGCAGCTGTTATCATTCCTTAGAAGTTTTTTGTTGCTGCTGCTGCTGCACTTGTCAAAAACTAATGGTAATTATTTGTGATGCATTACCTAGTGTCTCGAGTGTCCATCTCATTCTCCTGTTTTATTGTGCTTTCCTCAACAGGTGAAGGTGGCTATCCTTAAGTATATAGAAACTCTGGCAAAGCAGATGGACCCAGGAGATTTTATAAATTCCAGTGAAACTCGTCTGGCAGTGTCTCGGGTCATCACTTGGACAACAGAGCCCAAAAGCTCTGATGTTCGAAAGGTTTGTTTGAGTGGGATAGAGAGAATTTTAGGTATTTTTTTTAACTGATCTTTTGTTAGATACAAGTGTTGTGTTTAATCTTTGCCATCGGTAGGACGTGGCTTTCCCTGTGCCTTGTTCACATCCTCCCAGCTGTCCCTACAATACCTAACAGTCAACTCTTGCCTATGTGGAGATTCACCTTTTGTTTTGTTTTGCTTTCCAAGTTCTCCCTCCTGTATCAAGTGATTTGCCACTGCCTCCTTTCCTAAAGAAGTTCTGTTCTTAGAGTTAATGTCTGCATTGCTTTTCATGTCCTTGAGTTTTGTCTTAGAGTTAATTGTCTGTCTTGATCTTCATTTTCTTGAGTTATGGTGTTTTGAGACAGTCTTACATAACCTGAGCCAGCCTGGAACTCACTCTAGCAGATGGCCTTGAAGTCCTGGTCTTCCTGGCTCAACCTCCCAGGTATCAAGAATTCTGCCACATACCATCATGCTTAGCTTGACTGAGCTTTTAAACATACCTTGTTTGTATATGTTAATATTGTTAGTATATGTTAGTATTTTTAACATTTCTGCCAAGGGCCTATGACTAGTACTTTCTATTGACTCAAAAATATATAACTTGTTTGTGCTAGGGAAATGACTCCATTGATAAAGTACATAAGAACTTGAGTTTATATATTCCTAGCACCTACATTGTAAAAAATCAGGCATGGTAGCACATACCTGTAATCTGGGTGCTGGAAAGGTGGCAGATAAAAGACAATTTTTTAGGGTTCATTGGCCAGCTAATCTTTCCTAGTCGTTGAGCTCCTAGTTCAGTGACAGATGACCTCAAAAACTAAAGGGGATCGTTTAGTTTCAGCTGAGGCAGGCAGATCTCTGAGTTGAAGACTAGCCTGACCTTTGGCCTCACAGGTGGATACACTTTAACACATGTACATATGCATGCAGCTGCACACATGGACACAAGCACATATATGTGCCGCAAAACAAAAAAGAATATACATTAAAGTGAATAAAAATGAAGACATGGCATAATAAAACTTAGAGATACAGCAGAAGCTGCATTTTGAACAGAACTCAGGGTGAGTAAGTGTATGTGCAGACAAAACACTCATACATGTGATGGTCATGGCGGATAAGATAGAAGCCAGGCTGGCCCACACCTTTAATCTCAACAGCTCAGAAGATAGAGGTGGGTCTACCTAGTATGTTTCCGGCCAGCCAGTACTACAGAGTGAGACCCTTTCTCAAAGGAAAAAAAACAACAAAGAAAACTGCACCCTGATGATGATGTGTGACCAGCTGCCTCGGGCTCCCACTTGACTGAGAAGTACCCTCTGAGTTGTGAGCCAAAATAAACCCTTCTGTCCTTAAGTTGCTTTTATCAGATACTTTGTGAACACAACTAATTCAGAGCTTGTAATAAAAGGAAACATTTTAAATCAGTTATCTAATCAACCATCAAAAGACAGTGAGTCAAAGAGCAAAGCAAACCTGGAGCAAACAGAAATTTGTAGTTGAAAATATCAGAGAAAGCAGAGACCATACATGGAGGCACATACCTTTAATCCAGCTCTCAGGAGGCAGAGGTGGGCAGATTTCTATGGATTCGAGGCCAGCCTGGTCTACACAAGTGAGTTCCAGGACAGCCAGGGCTATGTACAAAGACCTTGTCTTCAACAATAAGACCGAAGCAGCAGGGCTGATGAGGTGTTCCGGCACTCAGGAGTGCTTGCTGCTCTCGTTGAAGACACACATGGCAGCTCACAAATGGCCATAATCCTAGTTTCAGGGATCAGACAATGTCTGGCATCTGCAGGCTCTGCCTGCACTTGGTGCCCAGACATACATACCAGGAGACTGCTGAGTAGTAGTATGTTCTCTGAATACAGCATGCTTTAGCTTCTCTACTGTCGTAAAGTCAGACTCTGTAAACATAGAACACAGAGGTTTTCATAGATGAGATCAGAAAAGACCGAGAACAAGGTGTGTGCATTGAACATGATACTGTGTCTGTGTGTCATTTCATGCTAACCTCTAAATTATTTGATTTTACTTTAGATTCTACAAAACACCTAACCTTATCTTGAGATTTTTAGACTTTTTAGATTAGCTGCTTAAGAAAAGACTAGATACTGCTAGTTAAAGAATCCTGCAGAGCCAGGCCTGCTGGTGTGCACCTGTAATCCTAACACTTACGGAGCAAAGGCGGGAGGGTCATAGACTCAAAGCCCTTCAGGACTGCATAGTACAATCATGCTTTGTTTTGTTTTGTTGGTTGGTCGGTTGGCTTTTTTGTCTGTTGTTTTTCTTTTCTGCTAGTTTTATTTTTTAATTATCATACAAAGTAACATGCTTCCATATGGCATTATCAGGTATACTTGGGTTTTGTTAATTCCCCTCTACTCCCATTCCTGCCCTTACCCCTGTGTTGTATGCTGCCCGTGTATTTTTCACATATTGAGAAAGTTTAATATTAGTATTAATTTTCTGTCCTTTATGTCATTTATAGGGAAACCTAAAACAGTAATATATGTTGATGGAATAACCCTGCAATGTTTGTCATATTACACTTTCATAGTCCCTTCTTAACTTTAGAAAATCAGTGGGGTAGTGGAGAGGGTTTTTAGCCTCCCAAAAAAGAAAGAACTTGTGAAAGTTAAGGCTTGACCATCACATTTCCTTCTCTATGGGAGAGATGGTTGAACCTTGTGCTGTTGAGCAGAAACAAGGGAAAATGGATACCCTTGCGCAACCAGGATTCATCTCACCTACTTTTTGTATGCCTTTGTTCCTTTTAGGCAGCACAGTCAGTGCTGATTTCTTTATTTGAACTCAATACCCCAGAGTTTACAATGTTACTAGGAGCTTTACCAAAAACTTTCCAGGATGGTGCTACTAAACTTCTTCACAATCACCTTCGAAACACTGGCAATGGCACCCAGGTATTTCTTGTTTTGTTGGCTTTGTCTGCTGTTATGGTTGATTTAACAATGGTTGCTTTGCTTTGCATGAAGTTGACTTGATTTTCCTATGTGATTTTTACATTTGCATTTGGCAACAATTTCTTAGCAGGATGAAATATTGCCTTGGGAAAAATAGAGTCCTTTGAACCTATGGTGCTTGTGTTATAATTTGTGTACGTTGGGATAATAGTTAGCAACAGACAGTTGAAAGGAGAGACACACGTGAGCAGTGTATGTCTGAGGGCACCAGTAGCCTTGGAGTGTGTAAGAACTTTAGGACACGCTGCTCTGTCCTTCAGATGAACCAGTTCTTGTTTGAGCACCAGCAAGGGTGACTCACCTCGGGCCAACAAATAAGTTTGCACAGAATCATACTAAAGGATTACAGGCTTGTTGGTCTCTGGGTGTCAATATGCAGGACTTGGTTCTGAGGAAGTTAAGTGTGACTAAATGTACATCCCAGGAACTAGATAGATGTATGTGTGATTTACATAAAATGTCTAACATTGAATGAGAGTTTTAAAGGAGGGGCCTTTGATAACAAGGAGAATTCGGGTGTACTTGATGGCAAGTTTAAAGTGATGAATTCAGGGTTGAAAGTGATGCAGGATTCTTGAGTAAGGTGAGACATTCACAGCCCAGTTGTACATGACTCAAAGATGTCAGACGCTGGATGATGGTTCCTGAACACTGAGTGGAGACAGTGACTCCAGTGACTCCAGTCTGGTCGTCTCATACCAATGGGGATTCCAGACGCATAGTCTGGGGGGAGCATGCGAAGTTAGAAGGCAGCTTTAGTAAAGAGTGACAGACAAGGCCAGAAGCCCCTCGGGGATAGAAAGGTTTCCAAGAGAGGGAAAGAGGCACAGACTTTCTTGTCTAGGGTTTTTATAGGGCTGGCATACAATGGACAATCTGGGCTGGAGTAATTGCTTTGAGATTGGTTAATTCTCTGAAATATTGTAGACCAAGATAATGGAGCATCCACATAGTATTTGATGTCCTCCCAGCCCAACGAGAAAGATGCTCATGCACTGTTTATGTACTGCCCACCCAATGAAACATGGTTGGAGCCCCTCTGTCTGTCCATTTTTGATCTCAGGTTTGTTAATGACCTTGGTTGTCTTCCAGCTGTTACTCACTTCTCAGATGTTGTCTGACCTTACAGAGGTCTCAGTTGCTAACTCTGTTGAATTTTGTTCCCCCTGGCTCCTGAATGCAGTTAACTCCTTTTCTTCCAAATAGCCTGGGTTCCCCTTCATGGGGGAGGTGGAGACTTCCTCAGAAGCTCTCTTTACTTCGTCTGTTAGAATTAGCTGCATTAGAAGCGTGGATATATGCAAGTGCAGCAGTGTCTTACCGATGTCCTTCAAGGACTAGACATGGGGAAGCAGCCTGCTCTCACTGTCCCAGAGCCCTGCCCCACTCTGATCTGTTTACTTAGTTTACTTTAGCAGTTACTGCTGGAAGCCCTCTACTCCTGCCTCACTGTGGTAGGCTTGCCATCTTCCTGTTAGCCTCACCTCTGTCCTCAATGCAGTAGCTCTAAGCAGGTCCAGTGTGTGTGCTCTTTTCCTTTGCTGCCAACAGACCACTAGCCCTGTATCAGAATGTCTCTGAGAGTAATGTTTTGTGAGTCAGAGGCACTTCCTAAGTGGAGAGGCAGTTAATTGAAGGAAAAAGACATTAATAACATGAACAGATTTTGCTTCCTCAGTGTCTTTGAGAAAATCATTTCTGAAAGAGACCCAAAAGGAATAGAATTATCAGTCTGTTTTGTTTTGTTTTGTTTCTTTTTTTAAATTTATAGGTGGTAGAGGCAAAAAGGTCTTTGAGAGTTTGAGGCCAGCCCGATCTATATATTGAGTTCCAGGTCAGGGGCTACATGATGAGGCCCTGTCTCCAAAAAGGAAACTAACAAACAAAAAAAAGCTAGTTTAAATCTTGAGAGAAAAGTTGTTAATAATATTTGAGAGACAAAATTGGGTTAAAAACAAATGGGCCTGGTGATGCACATCTGTAACCTCGCACTTGCAAGGTGGAGGCAGGAGGATCAGAAGTTCAAGGTCAGTCAGGGGTACGTGAGGCTGGGGGGTGGTAATAACAGAGAGGAGGGCAGGTAAGGAGATGAGGAAGAAGACTAAGGAGGTAGGTTTCTGAATGAAGACACATTTTCTCCCAGAAACCAGCCGTCAGAGCACAGATGCTTCCAGTGCTGGCGTACTAGGGTAGTGCTTTCATGGTGTGCTCCCGCGACTGTGCCTCTTCTCTATGAGCCTTACCCTTGCACTCCCCTGTGCTGATGTTCTTTTTACTCCCACCCTCAGAGTTCCATGGGGAGTCCTTTGACAAGACCAACGCCTCGGTCACCAGCCAACTGGTCCAGTCCTCTTACTTCTCCTACCAACACGTCACAGAATACGTTATCTCCAAGGTGAGATGATTGTCCGATCTCCGTTCTTAGAAAGGCAGAGTAACTATAATCTTAGACTTTCATTTGACTTGAAATGAGCTGATTCAAACAACTCTAAGTATATGTGGAATCTAACCCTTGAAATGGTGATAGGTAGAATAAAAGGTATTGTTTTCTTAAAGAATATAGTTATATTTCTCAGATTGCAAATGTGCCTGTCTTTTTCATTACCCCACTTACTGTGAATGGCAAGTATCATGGTATTAGATAGCATACTGATGACCTCTGAAAGGTCAGGAGGGTTTTGAGCTTTTAGTTAGACAAAGCATAAAGAGAAGAACAGGGAAGAGTTAAATATATCATGAATACATCATGGTATTATGTGTGCTTCTAGGAAAAAATATGACTGAGATATTGCTGCTTAATACAAAAATAAAAAAGAGTTAACATTTTCACACACATAGTTCAAACATGGATATATTTGAGATTAAAATTTCCCATTCCTCTCTCTTTTTTTATAAATTGGATGTGTGAGTGCAGGTACACATGGGCCAAAAGATGCATGTAGCCGTCAGGAGACAGCCTTCAGGAGGGGTTTTCCTTCTTCCACTGTGACTTCCAGGGATCCAGCACAGGTGTCCAGGCTTGCTCACAGGCAAGCACCTTCACCCAACAGCCATCTTGCTGGCCTTAGATTAAATTCTTGATTCATTAGTCAGTAGTCACCATGGCCCTTTTGGTGGCCTTTTGTAAAATGAGTCTTACAACATCTATTACAATTACTAGCCTGAGTTTTGTTATTGGTCATACATAATGGCTTGCTTCATCAGATTATCCATTAAAATTACAGAGTGTTAAATCAGAGTTTAAGAAAGAAGAATGTATCAGATCTTACCACCTAACCTATGGTTTAATACTTTGTGACAATTTTGCTGGGTAAATTCTAGCCTTGATTGAATTTGGAGTTTGATTATAGAATTCATCACTTTAGCATTGTGATCAGTGTTCATTTATGTCCTCTGCCTTGTCCATTCAGATGATGGAGGAGATGAATGCTCTTTCTGGAAAAGCACAGCTACCTAAGTTTAATCCTTAGGTCACCATGTACTGTGAAGGGAGAGAACTAGTCCACAGAGCTTCCTCTGACCTCCAAAGGCATACTGTGATACCCCACCCCCGCCACAAGCATGTACGAGAATGCTTTTATTTCAAAATCTTCCCTGCCCTTTTCATTTTACCTTTATCTTTTGTTTTCGAGAATAATAGGCAACAACTGTAGTATGTGAAGTACAGTTCGTTCCTTTTTTTCTATGGAGGATTGCTCCCAATGACACTAGAATATGTGGCTACTCCTGCTGGCCTCCAACTGGCCATGTGGCAGAAAATGGCTGTAGACCCTCTGCCCCAAATCCCTGAGTGCTAGGAATACTGACACTCATCAGCAACTACACTTGCTGCTTCTTCAGCCAGTGCTGTTACTACTTGTTAATTTTGAGGACTGGAACGCTTTCTATAAAGGGCCAGTTGGCAAACATTGTAGGTTTTTCATCCAAGTGCTCTGTGACCTTTATTCAGTTCTGCTCTTGTACTACCAAAGCAGTCACAGATAGTCCCAGCATACATAAGCATGGCTGTGCTCCAGTAAAACTGTATTTATGCATACTGAAACTTGAATTTTGTATAATGTCCACTTTATAAAAATATTTATTTAAAAGTGTAAGTAGACCGTGTTGGCAAGATGACTCAGTAGGTAAAAGTTCACTCCGCAAAGTGTCTGATGGCCTGAGTCATCGTAATCCACATGGTGGAGGGAAAGGATCAGTTTCCAGAAGTTATCACACACACACACACACACACACACAATGTAATTTTAAGACCAGACATGGTGCTTCATGCTTTTAAGCCCAGCACTCAGCAGACAGAAGTAGGAGAATTCCTGGGAATTCAAGGCTAGCATGGTGTACATAGTGAGTTCCAGATCAGCCAGGGCTACACAAAGAAACCCTGTATATCTGCCCCCCCCCCCAATAATTTAAGAATAAATAAATAAAGTGTTAGCTGGCTATAGTGATATTTGGCTATAGTGATATTTGCCTATAACTTCAGAACTTTGGAGGCAAGGCGAGACTCTTGAGTTTGAAGCCTGTCTTTGGGTTACAGAGTGAATTCTTATGTCAAAAATAGATAATTCTTATCTTTATAAATATCCTACAATATCCTCAGATGTGGTTATTTCAGCAGGGTCAGGTTTAGCCAGGCTGGCCTTCAACCTGCTGTATAGTAGAGGACTCCTGAACCCTGGCCTTTCTCCTCCTACTTCCCAAGAGCTGGCATTACAGGTGCGGACCACCACATCCAGCCTGCTTGTATTATAAGAGTATAACTGAAAATTAGTAGCCAACTGTAGTAACTTACATCTCTAAGTACATTACTTTGAAGGAGGATTGCAGTGTGTTCAAGACTAGCCTGGGCTACAGAGTGAGACTCTTAAAACAGAAAATTAAACAAATAAGATGCTCTGTGGTTGAGAGCACTTGCTGACAGAGGACCTGGGGTTGGGTCCCAGCACCCACATGACACCCCACATCCATCTCCTAATTCTAGTTCCAGGGGATCTGATGCCATCTTCCAACCTCCAAGGGCTCTCTACACACACACGGTGCACATACATACATGCTGGCAGAACACTCATACACATAGATACAGAAATCAAATCAAGCAATAAAATAAGTAAAAATTAATGCTATCTTTTTTACAGTGCATTTGATTATGACACAGAGAACATGAATTCTGAAGACATTTACAGCTCCCTTAGAGGTGTAACTGAGGCAATCCAGAATTTCAGCTTCAGAAGTCAAGAAGATATGAGTGAGCCACTGAAGAGAGACCCTAAAAAAGAGGATGGTGACACAGTAAGTGTTTGCATGCTCTTACCATCTGCTACCATCATGCCTAACATGCCAAAGTTGTGTGTGTGTGTGTGTGTGTGTGTGTGTGTGTGTGTGTGTGTATGCGCGTGCGTGTAGTTGTTGGTTTATTTTAAACTTTGCTTTCTGGTGTGTTCACACATAACTCTTTAGAAGCTAGTCACTCTCCAAGTAGTTACTGAATATCAGCCACCCACATACTGCTGAGTTTTAGATGTTAGATCTGTAAGAGAGAGCTGTGCCCTAGAGTTCTTTTTAGATTTCTAATTAAAGATGTTTTCTGTGGAGTTTTGGTTCAGAATGTGCCAGAGAGGACGGTCAATGTGTATTTTACACTCTGGAGGCAGGGAATGGAGGCCTCTGCCAAATGACATTTGGACTGAGCCAGAAACCCTAAGAAGAGAATTCTGAGTGGCCAGTGCAGAGGCAGCTAGGAACCAGCTAATGTGCTCAGGATTTGGAAGAAGGCTAGTGTAGTTGGAGCATTAAGAAATCAAGGCGTGCAGAGCGCAGATATCAGTACGGCCCTCGGCTGCAGGGCCCACAGACACAGGGCTCAATTTTCTTTAAGGGGCTGGCTGCTGGGAGTTTGACCCTGATCCAGTGAGTATATGGGCAATGCAAAATGGAATTTTCATTCTTCTTTCTGGGAAGAGATCACAAGGTGGGGGAGTAGACCTGGGAGAACTGGAAAGTAAGTGTGATCAGGGTGCCTGATGTGAAATTCTCAAATAATCAATAGAAATATTATGTTGGAAAAAAAACAATAGAAAAAGAAAAGCGAGACAGGAGTGGAATGCGGTCAGAGCATATGGGTTAGTCATTAGCCCGAGCCTTGAGCGTGATAGATTATGCCTCTTAACCACATGAGTCCACAATGGAAGGTTATATTCTCCCCATATTAATTGTAGCAATAGCATTCTGCATCATGAGTTTGTGTGGTCCGAACAGAGAATGCTATAACCTACTTGTCTGACTATGACATCATTTATTACTTAACTGGTGTCCTCTGCTATGGTACATCACTGCCTCTGGCAGCTTAAACTTCTTTTAAAGTAAGCCATCCCTTCATTCTGTTGAGCATATTGTTGCTCAGTATCCACAAAGCTGCAGCATTTCGGCACATGAAGGGCTGTGCTGCTCTGAAGGACTCCCCACCTGCCTTTTCTTTCACTTGGTTTTCTCTGGACCATAAAAATGGTGGTCAGGAAGTCTTACCACCCAGGTCTGAAGTTTTCTATCCTAGACCTGCAAGTAGTCGCTACAGCAGTAGTAAATGATAAATCAGTGCCTCCAGTAGTGCCAAGAGCAATACTTGGCTTGTACTGGGTGCACACGGACTGCATGAAGGATGAGGGTGTGAATAGAGTTCCCAGAAGCTAGTGTGGCACGCAGTCACTCTGTAGATGCTGATGATTGTGTTTCTGGTGATAATACTTTTTTTAAAAAATACTATTTATTTAGTTTTATTTATATGAGTACACCATAGCTGTCTTCAGACACACACCAGAAGGGTGCATTGGATCCCATTACAGATGGTTGTGAACCACCATGTGGTTGCTGGGAATTGAACTCAGGACCTCTGGAAGAGCGGTCAGTGCTCTTAACCACTGAGCCATCTCTCCAGCCCGGTGATAATACTTTTGATGCTAGTATTTATATTAATATTGGTGTTTGGGCAAGGGTGTTAATGTATCTCAATTCTGTTAACATCCTCCTAAAAGATATATTGGCCTTTAAACCTTGTCCTTTGAGAAGAAAAGGGCATAGGAATAAAACCTGAAAGATGCTACTAAAGTAGTTCATTATTCAAAGGCAGTATCGTGTGGCAGTTATGAAAAAACTTTTTATTGATTCTTTGTTAGTTTCACTCCATGCACGCCAGTCCTGCTCATCTCCCTGTTCCTTCATATCTGCCCTTTGCCCTCCTCTCCAAAATAAAACACACATAAACAAGCATAGACAACATCTTATCAAGGAAGCTGTAGTGTGTCACAGCATGTCCCACAGTGTATCCCTCTGTGTGCACACCTTCACTTACAAATGGTCACTGCAATGAGTCATTGGTCTGGTTAAGATCTCTGGCTTCATGATACCATCAGTATTGGATCCTCACTGAAACTCCTCTCGCCCTTATAGCATGGAGATATATCCTCAATTATGTTTCAGTATAAAGGTCTTTGTATCTTTAGCTGGCATGGAGAAGCTATTGCTAATCTCAGTGTATATGTTACTTGGTTGAACCATTGACAAGGATAACATCATTGCAAGCAACATTCGTGATAGCTTACTTGCCTCTCAGCTGTGGTTTCTTTAAACTTTCTCATTTTGAATATACATTGTGTTATATATTTTTACAATATATTTGAATATACATATTGTAACCCATGTTGGTTGTTATTAATTTCTTTTTAAATTATTGTTACCTTTGCTTGTTTTTTTAACTTTTTATTTTTATTTTTTATATATGGGTGTTTTGTCTATATATAAGCCTGTGTACTTGCAGAGGCTGGAAGTGGGTATCATATCTCCCCAGACCAGGAGTTACAGATAGTTGTGAGCCACCATGTGGGTGCTGAGAACTGAACCCGGGTCTTCTAGCCTGAGTTCTTAACCATTGAGCCATTTCTCTATGTCCTTAATTTTCTTTTTTTTTAAATAAAGGTTTGGTTTTTTAAATGTATGAGTGTTTTGCCTGCATGCGTGTGCACCATACGCATGCATTCTTGGTGCCATGGAGGCCCAAAGAAGCATCTGATCCCCTGAAACTAATATTAGATGGTTGTGAGCTGCCCTGTGGCTACAGCAAACTGAACCTGGGTCCTGCAAGAGTAGTGAGCACTCTTGTCTACTGAGCCATTTTTCCAGTCCTGTTGTTACCTTTGTTCTTTTTTTTTTTTTTAATTTATTATTTCTGGTTTTTTGTTTTTCTTAATGTATGAGTTCTCTATCTGTATATATATATACCTGCACACCAGAAGAGGGCATAAGAGCCACCATGTGGTTCCTGAGAATTGAATTCAGGATCTCTGGAGGAGCAGTCAGTGCTCCTAACTTTTGAGCCATCTCTCCAGCCCCTGTTATTATCTTTCTTAAACAGCCTCTTGAACATAAGGGAAACATCATTTGTTTTGTTTTGTTTTTAAGATTAGTTTTATTTTATTCATATTTACTCATGTATATGTGTGTAAATGTATTCCCTATGGGGGTGCCTATAGAGGGCATTGAATCTCCTAAAACTAGGGTTGTGGGTGGTTATAAGTCACCTAGTTTAGGCGCTGGGAATTGAACTCAGGTCCTCCGAAAGAGCAGGAAACTGCTAAGTCATCTCTTCAGCTACCAAGAAACATATTTTTAGAATATTACAAAGGTATTTAGTAATGAGCTAACTTTCTCTGCCTTCCTCTTCCTGTCAATAGATATGTGGTGGTCCCGGGATTTCAGATCCAAGAGCAGGAGGTGATGCCACTGACGCCAGCCAGCCAGCTCTTGATAATAAAGCATCTTTGCTCCACTCAGTGCCACTCCACTCCTCTCCGCGCGCCCGTGACTATAACCCGTATAACTACTCAGATGGCATCAGTCCATTCAACAAGTCTGCCCTCAAGGAGGCCATGTTTGATGATGACGCCGACCAATTTCCTGACGGTATATTATGGGTTACAATGCATTTTGGAGGACTGGTGTGAAACAAGGGGATGTCTTTGCTCTTCTATTGTAACTCTTTAAAACACCCAGATCTGGGGAGTGGGAATGTGTATTCATTGTTACTGAGACAAAATGTCTAACAAGCACTCCTTCAGGAGGCCTACAGTTTCAGAACACGAGTATCAGGACTACAAAGTCATGGTAGAGAGAACAGGAGGCAGCTGCTCATATGGCATCCATAGTCAGGGCCCCATGAGTGCTTAGCTCACTTTTCCTTTTTGTTCAGTCTGGAGCTCTAGCCCATGGATTGTGCTCCCATATTCAGAGTGGATCTTATGTTTCATCTAAGGTTCTCAGGACCCAAATGTATGTTTCCATTGTGATTCCAAATCTCCTCAAATTGACAATATATTCACCTCACTTGTAGGTGTTTATACTACATGAAGTTAGGTGAAATTTGCTTCGGTCTGAAGGTCTAATGTTTACTAATCTGCACAGCCTGATTGGATAGTTACTATTCTCTTAAGTAAACGTTCCTTGTCTCCTCTGGAAAAAGATAGTTGTAATTGTACACTCTTGTCCTCTCATCACAGTAAACAGTAAGGCACGGCCAGGATACATGAAACATGACAAAGCACGGACTATTAAAGTGTTTCCTTGCTGATAAGGAATTAGATTTTTGAGGGTGGCCAGATCCCCTGCAGCTGGAATTCCAGACAGTTGTAAGGTGCCAGTGTTCTTAACCTCTAAGCCATCTCTTCAGCCCAGGCTGACTCTGATGAGTCCATATTACTTTCTTTAACGATTTCTAATACTGGGCTGGAGGATGCTAAGAATACTTGCAACTCTTGCAGAGAACATGAATTCAGTTCCTAGCGCTCACTTGATGGTTCATAACCACTCATGGTTACAATTCCCCAGCATCTGATAGGTCTTCTGTCCTTTGTGAGTACCAAGCATGCACGTGGCACAGTTGCACACATTCAGTCAAAGCCCTTAGACACAAATGAAACAAAATTTTAAGAAAAGGAAAAAAAAAAAAAGAGTACCAGTGCTATATGACCTTCTATGATAAACTAGAAATTCTCCCTCTCAGGGCCAGACATAAGGCTTCGCAGGTAAAGGCATTTGCCTCCAAGTCTGACCATCTTAAGTTCAGTCCTTGGAACCCACATGACATAAGGAGAAAACTGACTCCTGCAAGTTCTCCTCTGACTTCCATACATATATGCTATGGTGCACACACATGCGCGCGCACACACAAAGTAATACCTTTTTGAAAAGACATGAACTGATAAGCATAGTGATGCATGCCTATGACGATTCTGACACTAAGTAAGAATTAAAAAGCAAAAACAAATCAAAGTGCTTTGCTGAGACTGGAGACACAGTTCACCCATGAAGAACACTCACTGACTTCTCTTGCTAAGGACTGAAGTTTGGTTCCTGATACCTAGATCAGACAACTCACAATTCCCTGTAGCTCCAGCTCCAGGGAATCTGATGCCTTCTTCTGTCCGCTGAAGGCATTTGCACACATGTGGCATACACAGAGAGAGAGGGAGAGGGAGAGGAATATACATATATATACCCATAAATAAAAATTGTAACTAAAACCCAGCTCCTCTTTGAGTCTCAGTTGGTCTCAATGTGACTCTGAAACATAAAGAAAATTATATTGGCCAGGTAGGGTTGTGCATGCCTTTAATTCCACCAGTCATGAGGCTGAGGCAGATGGATTTCTTGAGTTCAAAGCCACTCTGGTGTCTGTAATGAGATTCAGGACAGCCAGAACTACTCAGGAAGAGCATGTCTCGGATGGATGGATGAACAGATAGATGGATGGATCAAAGGAAAGAATAAAAATAAGTTAAAAATAAAACCTTTATTTTGGCTATTTTCTAAAAAAAAACACAACTATTTTAGGACAAAGAAAATAGCTCTAATTGATGAGGTTACTCTTTTCTGAGCATTCTGATCCATGGAAGGAATAATATGATTAGATTATGAACATTTTTGACTCCTCAACTAATTACTTCAGAAGCAGTCAATGAATGGGGTCAGCCCACGGTTGAAAGATTGCTGGCGAAGGTTACAGTTATCAAGTCGGAACCACTTAAATGACTGAAAGTGGAATGTCCACTCACACAGCCTCCTGTCGGGAAGTGCTCACTCAGCAACATCACAAGGAGGTAGGGCAGAGGGGTGAAGAGGGGCCTAGCAGGGACACACCCTCAGTGAGGTCTGGGGGATAGGTGCTGGTAGATCCTTACTCTGTTCTCTCAAGTGTTTTTGTAGTCGAAAATGTACAAAGCAGATTACTGATGCAAGGATGGCAACTGAAAATCAATGTTTGTTCTCATCTCTTTTGCAACCAATGTTGATTGTGCCTATTTCCTTGTGTTCTAAAGTAATCGTCTCAGTACCTCAGAGTCAGCCATACGATTACAAAATTCATATTATATCCTTTTGACAGATCTTTCCTTAGACCATTCTGACCTAGTTGCAGAGTTGTTGAAGGAGCTGTCTAACCATAATGAACGTATAGAAGAAAGAAAAATTGCCCTGTATGAACTCATGAAACTAACCCAGGAAGAATCTTTCAGTGTTTGGGATGAACACTTCAAAACAATATTATTGTTATTGCTGGAGACCCTTGGGGATAAAGAGGTAAACTGCAGGCTATATAAACTATATTCTGCCCTGCTGCGTATTTATGCATTTATTTTTATTTGGCTTTCGTGGATGGAGGACTAGGAATTAATTGCACACGGGGCCTTTCCAGCCCTTGCTTGTTGCCTGGCTTACCTGTTGATCAGCTTATACACGCTGATGGAATGACTGAGGACTGGTGGAGTGATGGAATGACTGATGGACTGAGGGTGACAGACTGATGGAGCGATGCAGTGACCCGGCGATGGAGCGATGGGATGGCTGGTGGAGTGGTGCAGTGACAGTCCGCCGCTGGGCTCTGCACGCCGTTCTCACTCTCAAGTTCTGTTTCTTTCAAACATTTTTAGAATTCCCAGTAATTAAAAGGAGATATGGTAGCTATTTCCCACAGAAAAGTAAAGATTACTTGTTATACATATTTAAATATGTTTTCAGTCATAAACATTCCTTTCATAGTCAAATGTTATTTCTTTACTTATTTTAAACGTAATAAAGCTGAGCACTTACACGGCTGAGGCAGAAGAATCACTGCAGGTTCAAGAGCACCTGGGGTGTCAGGGTGAGACCCTGTCTAAAAACCAAGTGCCCTGCAGGATTTGTAGGCTTCACTGCAGAGCCTGTGCTTTCCTGAAGTTTAGCTTACAAAGCATAAAACTTTTCCTTTTCCTTCTTTCTCTTTTTTGGTGCCTCACTGAAAAGTCATGGGTTTCTCTCCTCTTCTCCACCTTCCTTCTTCCAGTAGCTTCCAGCATTTTAACTTGCCTGTTCTGTTTTGTTTTGTTTTTCCCCTCAAACTCTGAAAATATGGTTTTAAGCCTCAAAAGATTAAAATCTTTTTTTTTTTTTTAAATCTGCATATGGGGCTGGAGTGTTGGCTAAGCAGTTAAGAGTACCTACTGCTCTTGAAGAAGACCTATGTTGAAGGCCAAATTCCAGCACTGGGCCACTCACAACCAGCTATGACTCTAGCTCCAGAAGCTCCTATGCCTCTAGCCTCTGAAGGCACCTGCACTCACATGTACAGAAACAAACTTATAATTAAAAATAAAATATGGGTGGAGGAGCAAATGCCTGTAATCTCACACTCTGGAGGTGGAGGCAGCAGGATTACAACTTTGGGGCCAGGCTAAGCTACATTGCAACCTTAAGCCCACCCTGTTTCCCAAATACAATAACAAAAGCAAGAGTGATTAAAGAGTTTTCAACACAGATGACACACTGTGTACTGCATATGTTATAGAGTGTCCCTCCTCCCAATCTTAAGGTGCTTATAGAAATTGAAAATGTGGAAAGATTTTGTACCATCCAAAATATTAAAGCCATTTAAATGTTTCTTCTTAGCCTACAATCCGGGCCTTGGCATTAAAAGTTTTAAAAGAAATCTTAAGGCATCAACCAGCAAGATTCAAAAACTATGCAGAGCTAACTGTCATGAAAACATTGGAAGCACATAAAGATCCTCACAAAGAGGTGAGTGACCAGCAAGTTCAGTTACTGTCGATTATTGTGATGGTGTCACATGAACCATGTAAGCCCTTCCCAGAAAGCCCTCTGTTGGGGGGAGAGGTTAATTTTATTTATCGTGTATGTGCGCATGTTGGTGTGTGTGAACATGTCAGTCAGTTCTTTCCTTTCACCTTTATGTGTCTTCTGGGAATTGAACCCATCTTCTTGTGTACCTTGGTTTTGCCTGAAGCTCACTATGTAATCTAACTGACCTCGAAGCAAACCTGTCTTCCACCCGTTCCCACCCTGTCCCACTCCACCCCACCTCAGTCTTGTAAGCACTGGAGTTGTAGGTGTGAGCGGACATTTCCAGGTAACAGTGCCCTGCTCAATCATTTCCTGTGTAAAGTCTTGATATTTGATACAGTACTTGATTAAGATGTGAGCATAGGGCTAGGAGGTGGAGCCAGTCAGTAGAGCGTTTATTGCACAAGGATGAGAGCCTCCATTTAATTCCCAGAACCCATAGGGAAAAAAAAAGCGCTGAGTATGATGGTGTAAGCCTACTCCAGGGTGGGCTGGTGGAGACAAGTCCATCCCCAAGGCTGCTGACAAGCTGACCTAGCAGAACTGGCACATCTCATGCTAATGAGAGACTGTTTCTGAAGAAATAGCCTGGGGACTGGCAAGATCAAGACACTTGCTGCCAAGGCCTATGACATGCATTTGACACACACAATAAAAGGAAAGAACCAACTCTTGCAAAATGTCCTCAGACTTCCATATATACCCAGGCATATGCACGCACTTGCGCGCGCGCACACACACACACACACACACACTCACAGAACAATATAATAATAAGTTTTTATTTTGGAATAGGATGGGTGACTTCTATGGAATGACACCAGCTCTGGCCTCCACATGCGCAATTGTGAGCATATGCTCTGTCACATGTAATGCATGGAGACCAAGACCATTCCCATCAAATATGTCCATGGTGGTCCATCCAATTTCACTTTCTCTGGTTTGCTTTTTGTTCTCTAGTTAGAGTTCACCAGCCTGCACTTCCACATAGCAATAAGAATTTGCTGTTTAAATAACAGAAGAAAATAACAAATTGTCATTTTTGAGTGTGAATCACCTACAAGACCTTCCAGGTCTCTCTCACATGGTTACTCAGTAGGGTAAGAGGAGCAACCTTCGTACGAGCAGTGTACAGCTCTGGCCTCACTTCATGTCCAGGACATCGTCTTTCCCTACACACCACAGTGGGCCCTGCTCATCATTACTGCCCTGCATGTAAGGTGTGCTTGTACTACTTACATTGCCATGACATGACACAAAGCAAAATAAGTAAATGCATGAAATCATGAAACTATTTTTACCAACAGTGAAAGAACTAGAAAGGAGGAAGACCAACAGCAGAGCCCAGTATTGACACTCCTGGCAGTTACTAGTCTGGTCATACCTCCTTTCCTGTATTCATCTGTTTACTGCAATATTTTCAGTGCAAACCCAAAGGATCAAGTCACATTAAATGCTTAATGAAATTCATGCTTAGGATTTATATTGTTTTCCTAGCTGGCTTTCCCTTTTGTTCTAGGTGGTGAGGTCTGCTGAGGAAGCTGCCTCTGTGTTAGCTACTTCCATTAGTCCAGAGCAGTGCATCAAAGTGCTTTGTCCCATCATACAAACTGCTGACTACCCAATTAATCTGGCTGCAATCAAAATGCAAACAAAAGTGATAGAGAGAGTATCCAAGGAGACCCTGAACGTGCTCTTACCAGACATCATGCCAGGTCTGATACAGGTAAGCGGCAAGGCTCGGGGAAGGAAGCCAGGATGCGTGTGGCCTTCAGTTATTTTACATGGGTTTCAAGCAACACTAGTTGCACAGTCAAGTCTCCAACAGTCAAGACAAAGATGTTGCATTGTGGGTATATGTAGGTCTGTAGGTCGGTTCATGTATGGTACAAAATATGTACCATAAAAGGTACCACCTAGCGATCTCTGCAGTACACAATTTGGTGTTGTTAAATACATACTGTAGTGTCACATAACCATCACTGCTGTCGATGGTCAGAGCTTTCCCTCCATTCCACACTAGCATTCTATACCCACTAAGGGATAAATACAGTCCTCCTAACCTCCCTCCCAGGTCCTAATGATCTCTATTCTGTTGTCTCTGAACTTAATTATTATAGATTTTCCCTATATGTAAAAACCATAAATATTTGTTCTCTCATTTAATATTTTGTGGGTTCATTAACTTTATGTCATATTTTCACTCCATTGTTTAGGAATGTACATTTGTTTATCTGAACTAAATGTTTGGGTTCTGCTTTTTTCCCTGCTTTTTATTACTGTTACTATTAGAGTCCTTGTATACATCTGCCAACAGAAATCTATTACCACATCTATCTTGAAGGTGGTTGTACCGATTAGCGTTATAGATGTGCTGTGACAGTGACTTTATCTCTTATTCCAAGCATATAAACGTTGTAGCAAAAATGGGATTATATTTTGCAACATAGCCACATACTGTAAAACTTTGTTAATATTCTAAAATATAATTTTTAGCTGCTGAACAATATTACATAGTATGTATATTGAGTCTTTTTAAAGACAATGGGTAATTTATTCCCTTGAATTTATAGTATTTTATTTTTTACTTTGCCCTGAGCTTTATTACTCACTGTGTTTGTGCATGGCTGTGTATGCTTTGGTTGTAAGCACAGCATGTACATAGTATGTATACTTCATACATAATGAATGCTGAAGTAACATTTCTTCAGTGAACCCTTGAGATATACAGGTATTAACTGAGAGCTTCTGTAGCTCCAGGTTCCCTTGTTTGTTTGCTCGCTTGCTTGCTTGTGGTTTTGTGAGACAGGGTTTAAAATTAGAGTATATAGGTAGTAGGGCTAGAACAAAGAGCAATAGCAGTCTATGTATTTGACTATCTGTGAATGTTTTACACAAAAATTATCCCCCAGAGCAGGTAGGATTGCATATTCGGGGGGGGGGGGGAAGAAGAGTGAAAATGGACAGATACGGAAGTGCATACCTTTAAACCCCAAAACTTGGGAGGTAGAATTATGTTCATCTCCATGAGTTCCAAGCCAGCCAGGAAAACTGAGAAGGCCAGGAATGGGAGAATTCGCTAGACGGTGGTAGCACATGTGTTTAATCCCAGCACTAAGAGGCAGAGTCAGGCAGATCTCTGATTTTGAGGCTAGCCTGGTGCACAGGCTTCCAGGACAGCCAGGACCACACAGAGAAACCCTAACTCAAAAACAAAACAAAACAAAGCAAAAGCAACAATAGAATGGGAGAAAAATTATAAATTAGTATCTGATAACAGGACATATGTAAAGGCATATTTAACTTAACAACAACAATAAGAGAATGTTTTTATTGGGCAAAGGCTTGTAGGACATTTGGCCAAACAAGATTCACAAGTAAAACAGCCATTGAACAAGTGAGAAGGTTGGCTCTCATTAGTCTTTATGGAGCTACTCATCAAAACACAATGGGCTGGGGAAGCTGGAGAGAGGGCTCAGTGGTTATGACGGTGCACTGCTTCCCTTATCCCCCCATACACACACACACACACACACACACACACACACACACTTTCTTTAATTATTATCCTGTGTATATAGGTGTTCTGTGGTTGCGTACATTTGTGTACCACATGCACGCTGATGTCTGTGGAAGCCAGAGGCCTCAGCTCCTCAGTAACTGGTGTTTTAGATGGTTGTTAGGTACCATGTGTGCATGCTGAAAACAGGGCCCAGGTCCTCTGGAAGAGCAACCAGTACTCTTAACCACTAAGCCATCTCATCTCTCCAGCCCCTCTTGAAGAGGACCCAAATTCAGTTCTCAGCACCCACATAAGGTGGTCACAACCACCTGTAACTCCAGCTCCCTGAGGATCCAGTACTCTCTCTGGCCTCGGCAGGAACTGCACTCATGTATACAAACTCCTACTTAGACACACAGATATCCACAGAATTAGAAATAAAAGTAAACTGAGGAAGGAAGCAAGGAACAAACCAACCACCAACCCATAGTGAAGCTCTGGTGAAATGACTCAGTGTGTAAGGACAAGCCAGAGGACCCGAGAGCCCTCGTCAGTGTGGGAGGAGAGAGCCAGCTCCTGAACCTTGTCCTCTGGCCTCCACATGCATACACACCCACACACAGTAATAAACAAGCATTTAAAAACCACAGTAGACACTCCCTCCTACACAGAGCTACAATCAAATTAATAGGAAGCAGCTAGTGTAGTGAGGTACAGAAATTGCAACCATGGCATATTGCCAACACAGATGCCAGGTGGTGTGCTTATAGGAAACTGTTCTGTGAGTCCTCAAAAAGTTCACGTAACCTGGAGATTTAGTTCAGTGGTAATGCAGTTTACTAGTTCCTAGTTTACTAGTTCCTCAGCACCACCACTCCAGATGTTTTAATTTTCCTTTTGGTTTTTTGAGACAAGTTTTCTCTGTGTAGCCCTGGCTGTCCTGGAACTCACTCTGTAGACCAGGCAGGCCTCGAACTCAGAAATCCGCCTGCCTCTGCCTCCCAAGTGCTGGGATTAAAGGCGTGCGCCACCACTGCCCAGCTCAAATGTTTTAATTTTTATTACATGCCAAGTACACACTACAGAGGTCAGAAACCAGCCTGAAAGAATCAGTTCTCGGCTTCCAACACTGGGTCTCAGGGATAGAACTCAGGTTGTCAGGCTTGGCAGCAGATGTCTCTACCCACTGAACTGTCTCCTTCACAACTGGGTTTGTTTTGAGTTAGTGTGAACTTAGAGCCCTGCTGTTCACCTGTGTCTTTCCCCAAGAGGACCAAAATGGTGAAGTGACAGCATGTACTTCACACCACCCAGGAGAATTATACCTAGGGGACAGGAAGAGAGACTGCACATGCTGCTGCATGATGACAGCTGGGCGAGGCCAAGGTGCAGAACCCTCCTGCTCTCCTCTTCATCTACACCAACGCAGTGGATAGACAACTCAGACACAGCAGCCGTGGGCTGGGGCCTTTTTTTTTTATACTGTTTATGGTGCTTTGGTTGCATGTATGTATGTGTACCCCATGGCTACAGTGCTCAAAGAGGCCAGGAGAGAGTTGACTCTCCTAGAGTCAGAATTGCAGACAGTGCTGGGAGTCAGACAGACTCCTCTGAGGAATAGCTAATGTACAACCATCTCTCCAGTGGGCCAGGAGTTCAAGACCCTCCTAAGTTACATAGTAATGTTCAGAATGGCCTCAACTACATAGACTGTCTCAAAAATAAAACAAAAGACACTGGGATGGTGGTATGTGCCTTTAATCCTAGTACTCAGGAGACAGATTAATCTCTGTGAGACCAGCTGTTCTACATCATGCCAGGACAACCAGAGCTGTAAGTGAAACTCTGTCTCAACAGCAGGATTTATGTGGCCATGGTGGTGCACACCTTCAATCCCAGCATTTAGGAGGCAGAGGCTGGTAGATTCCAGGCCAGCCTGGTCTACAGAGTGAATTCCAGGACGGCCAGGGCTACACAGAGAAACCTTAGCTCAAAAAAATGTTACTTATTAATTAATTAATTTAAGATATATATGTAGAAAACAAAAGAAGCCCAGGGAAAATGGCTAGAGGAGCCAGCTGTAGTGGCTCTCATCTGTAATCCCAGACTTAGGGGGCTAAAAAGAATGGGGTCTTGAGTTCAAGGCCAGTATAGGAGGTGTGATAAAACTGTCTCAGCAGAACAGAAATGGAAATGTGGGGCTGGAGCCATGGTTCTGCACTGGCAAAAAGACCTGGGTCTTACTCCCAGCACTCAACAACCATCTCTTAACAGCAGCACCAGGGGATTCAGAGCCCTCTTCTAGTTTCTACTGGTTAAGCATGCAAGTGTTACACATGCAGATAAAATACCATACACATAAAATAAAAGTAAAAATTAGTTTTTTAAGTGAAAAGGAGAAATAGACAAGTGGTGTCATAGTTTGAATAGTGGCCCTAAAGATGCCAGGTTCTACTGTTTGTAACGTATAGATGCTGCCTGTTATGAATACTGTCTGCAGATAGGACAAGTGAGGTGTGCTGGAGGTGAAGCAGCCCTGGATTTTTCCACTGCTCTCCAACTGCAGTCATAGGTGTTCATCAGTGGGAGAGGCACAGGCAGGAAATGGAGATGACCAAGTGAGTTGGAGACGGATTAGCATGCGAAGGCCTTAAGACAAGGAGTTTGTGGTATATGGTGGCTGTTACACAGCAGCAGGACAGGAATAAAAAGCAGATTAAGCTGGTCACAGAGCCAGGCCTCCTCTGAAGTTCCTTCACAGGTTTCCCCAACCAGAATGAACCCTACCTCATGCAGCTCCCCAGCTGGCCCTGCCTACCTCCTCTTCCTACTACTGCATGTGTTTTCGTTTTGGCTTTTGATATATCTTTTGGCAGAGATATATCTTACTATATATCTCTGACTGACCTAGAACTCACTGTGTGTGTCAGGCCAGCCAGGAACTCAGAGATCTGCCTGCTTTAGGCTCCCAAGTCCTGGGGTTAAAGTCATGTACCACCATTTCATACATAGAAAACACTAGGCTGTTTCACTGTGAAGTCATATACTTCTCTCTGGTATGTTCAGCTTTCATTCCTTTTTGTCCCTTTGAAAATTTTTTTGAAAATTTATTTTTATTTTATGTGTGTGAGTGGGGTTTTTTTGTTGTTGTTGTTTTTGTTTTTGTTTTTTGCCTATATGTATTTCTGTCCATCATGCATGTAGTGCCTGCAGATGCCAAAAGAGGGCATCAGATCCCCTGGAACTGGAGTTACAGATGGCTGTGAGACAGCAATGTGGGTGCTGACAACTGAACTCAGGTCCTTTGCTGGTTTTCTTAAGCACTCAGCCATCTCTCTAACACCTTGTCCTTACTTTTTGAGATTGAATTTCATATAGCCCACACTGGCCTTGAACTTGCTATAGAGTTTAGGGTGACCTTGAACTTGTGATCCTCCTGCCCTTTGCCCCCTGGGTCCTGAGATGAAAGTCAGGTGCCACCACTGTTTTTTGCAGTACGGGGCATCAAAGCCAAGGTCTTGTGTGACCTCGACAAGCACAGCCCCCGCTGAACTTCATCCCCACTCCAACTACTCCAGGGTACCAACTGGCTTTCCTCCTCCTGTAGCTTCCCATTTATTTCTTGGCAAAGTATTTTCTGAGTATCCTTTTCCACCAAGCTCTCTCCTGACCATGGAGCTCAGTAGCCCTTCTGGAAGGGTCCTTTATATCTCACTGGACACGGAGCATTGCTAGTCTGCTCACCACATAACAAGCCCTTCCGTGTTCGAATGTCAAATACAGTACTATCTGAGGGATACTTATAGTTGGAAAGTCAACTGGTAAAAAGTGGTTGGAAAAATTAAACTTAGCATTTAGGCTTGGGTGTGCCGCTCAGTGGCCCTGAGGTCATTCACAGAAAACAAACCTAAATTTACAATACTATAGAGTAGTGAAATTAGAGTTGTGCTAAATAGATAAAATTAATTCATAATTATATAAAGATTATAAAAATTGAATAATTATGCCTTTTATTATGAAGAATTTCTTTTAAGGATATTGTCTATTATGTTTTGCAGTCATTTTAGATAATATCATGACTTTAGTAGAGATGGACTCGCCACTTGGTAAAGTGTTCATATATATGTAGGTTAATGCCTCCTGTTTTGCCCACCCATGAGATTTAATATTTCATGAACAAATGCCTGGCCCGGAAGCTTTGCTTGTTCCCCATCTAGCTCATAACTTAATTACCCATTTACTCTCTTCTAAGCCATGCCATGTGGCTGGTTGCCTGGTCCTCAGTTTCATGAGATTGTCTTCTTCTGTGTCTGGGGTGAATCTCCCATGGCTGACTCAAACTCAGAACACATACACACATCTCACCCCTACCTCTCCGATGTCCCATCTTCTTTTTTTTTAAATATTTATTCATTTTTTTATGTATGTGAGTACACTGTAGCTGTCTTCAGACACACCAGAAGAGGAAGGCATTGGATCCCATTACAGATGGTTGTGAGCCACCATGTGGTTGCTGGGAACTGAACTCAGGACCTCTGGAAGAGCAGTCAGTGCTCTTAACCGCTGAGCCATCTCTCCAGCTCCTTTCCTATCTTCTAATACTGCCTCAGCTCATTGGCCAATAGCTTTTTTATTGACAGGTGATGCTTCCATGAACTAGGTAAAGATTCTCTGTACATAAATATCTAGATAATTGATTTCACATTTATGAATAGGATTTCTGTAGACTCTGGGAGAGAATAAGGGTGTTTCCGAGCATAATGGAAGTACATTATCTAGACTGGATTGATTTGTGGGGCAAACTGGGCGGTGGTGGCTCATCCCTTTAATCCCAGCACTCGGGAGGCAGAGGCAGGTGGATCTCTGAGTTCAAGGCCAGCCTGGTCTACAGAGTGAGTTCCAGGACAGCCAGGGCTACACAGAGAAACCCTGGAGAGATAGGGGGGAGGGGGAGAGGGAGAGGGAGAGATTGATTGATTTAGCATGCATGCTGGGCCCAGGTTACAGGAAGGTCTTGACTGCCAAACCATAGCATCTGATAGCTTCTTCCTAGAAGAGTCTTCACTGCTCCAGAGCTAATGCTAAGAAGGTTCTCTGGAGATACTTGCAAAGTGGGTTGGGGAAGGGGCAGATGCAGACCTGCAGCTTCTAAAGAAAGAACGTGATAAGAACACTGGCAGTCAGTGAGGTGTGGGCTGGGATAGAGAGGAAAGCTGGACCATTCCTTGCCTGAAGGGTGGAAAGTTGATGCAGGTGAGAATTCGTGTTAGAACTCTCTTCCTTCAAGGTGGCCGTCCTAAACTGTCAAAGACACTAACATGACTTCTCTTCCCCAGGGTTATGATAATTCAGAAAGCAGTGTCCGGAAAGCTTGTGTCTTCTGCCTGGTGGCTGTCCATGCGGTGATTGGTGATGAACTAAAGCCGCATCTCAGTCAACTCACTGGTAGTAAAGTAAGTAGCCCTGAGCTCTCGAGGTAGCCGCCATGACACTCTGGAAACTTAGTTCTCTTGGCATGTTCCACGGTAAACCTCTTCCCCAGCTCTCAAACATCTCTGTGCTTCCATTTGCCTTTATTTTTCTAGCTGCCTTTTGCTCTTTCTGCTCTTAAAGTTACTACAGTTACTGACCCCAACAGACCTGAGGATGGTCGGGAGACTACCGTGAGGGCATTTAACAGCTACAGCCTTGCCACTCCCATACTTAAATCCTGAGGAACCTCCCCCCTTACCCCTAGACTGTTCAGCTAAGAACAGATTGTTGTAGTTATTCACAAATTACTTTATATCTCCCAAAATGTACAATACTTGAAGCTTTTAGTTTCTTAATTTTGGTTTGTTTGTTTTTTGTTTTGGGGGGTTTTCTTGGTTTATTTGTTTTCTGAGATGGAGTCTCACCATGTAACTCAGACTGGTCTGGAACTCAGAAATCCACCTGCCTCTGCCTCCGAGTGCTGGGGTTAAAGGTGTGTGCCACCACATCAAATACATTTCTCATTTATTTCTGATACCACTGCCACTCACAGGCAGTGTGCCTGACACGGGGAGAAGGAAGGAAAGAAGAGCCTTCTATGAAAGACCTCAGGATTCTGAACCTGAGTGGTCGGTAGCTGTACTGTGCACTTGAAGCTGCTGCATCGGCTTCCTGCTGCAACCATAGTGCTGTTGATATGGGCCATGGCTGCGTTAGTGACAGATCTTCATAACTTACCTCCTGTGTGGGAGCACTATATCAAAGCCACCTGCCTTACCCTGAAGAGCCAGCCTCTCTCTGGCCAAGAACTTTGCTGTTTTTTAAACCTTCTACCATATCGACCACCGAAGAGACTACCAGAGTGTCCGCCACCAACACTGCCCCCAGCATGGCCCATAGTTTAACAGGTGTTGGCCATTATACTTTCGAGACTGATTAGAGTTCCCACCACCAACATAACAACCAGAACTCCATATTGCTGTCCTTCACTACTGTAGCCACTCCTACTCCTGTAACCAGGACCACTGCAGTAGTGGCCACCATCACCTCTCCTATGGCACCTGTGCTGCCACCTTTATAACTGTAGCTTCCTGTCCCACTGAAAATTCCACCATGGCCAAAATTACCTCTTACCTCCAAAATGTCCGACACAACCCATAGAGTACCCAAGTCCACCTCCATAGTCTCTTTGTGATACAGCAGACCACATCTCTTATACAGGAAGGCCCTTTGCACATACAGTTTGTATCTATTAGTATTTCTGAGCAGATTTTTTACCAGCTGTATCATAATTAGAATTCAGAAAAGCAAATTCTCTCCTTTTTCTACTCGGTCCTAAGTTTGTGTTTCAATTTTGCCATACTTTTTAAGGTAGGCCCCCACCCCCCCAGTTATCTTCTGTATCTGTCAACACCACCCACATTTTCTTCACTGATAAGTGGGTGCTAGGCTTTACACATTTCTCTAGAAGCCACTTTGTGGTTGTACCTATGCATATCAGCCTGGTGTGGCTGAGTACACATTGCTGCCTACCCCTCTGCACCCAACCAGAGCCCCTGGGATGTTTTGTGTGGATCTCGGACTACCATCCCTCAGTATGTTTTATTAAACTATTGTCTGCAGTTTTGCAGCTGCTCTACTTCCTATGGATCATGGCTTTCACTTTCAAGTTCTGAGACTTGATACTTATAGGCCAGTCTAGGCTACATAGCAAATTACAGGCCAGGCTAAACTACAACTCAAGACCCTGTTTCCAAAAGCAGACAGACAAATGATCAAACACTCTACTTCTTCTCTCCAGCCTTGTTTTGTTCTGTTTGGGGGATCAGTGAGAAGAGCAAGTCTTCAGTGGTCAGACTCCCAATGCAAGCTGCCCTTGGGTTTGCAGTGGTCACGTTGTCCTCTTTGAGTGCTGGGTTACAGGTGTGAGCCACCACTCCCCTAGCTCCTGCTGTGGTTTTACTGTGATCCAGGTTAACATGTAGCTTTGACTTTGTATCTTAAACTAAAATTTTCCAGTTCATCCTGAAGACTTTAAAAAAAAAAAAAAAAAAAAAAAAAAAAAAAAAGGTTATTTGTCTTACTGTATTAATACTCCCAGAGCTTTGGAATTTGTTCTGGTCTACAGGATGAGATGGAAGTACAGTGGCTGGATCATAGCCGAGGACAGCTAACTGCAGACATTTACCTTCATTTAGAGTTTTCCCAGACTCTTAACAATTGTCATTACTCTGATCAGATTTATATTCTAAGTTGCAAAAAGATAAAATAAAAATAGACATAGGGTTCAGGGCGGCAACTCAGTTGCAGACTGCTTGCGTAAGTGCTTGAAGCCCTACATTCAGACCCCAGGATCGCACAAACTGAGCATCGTGGTGCACACCTGTAAACTAGATGGAACCCAGAGGGTCAGGGGATGGCGGCATCATCAGGCACACAGGCAGTTCGAGGACAGCATGGCAGCTACACAAGCCTGTCTCTGAGCTTGCCTCCTTCATACAGACAGGATTCCTTAGCAAGCATCATGTTACAATGAGAGAGGTTTGTTCAAACGGTGCGTGTCGCTTTGATCCGCAGATGAAGCTGCTGAACCTTTACATCAAGCGTGCACAGACGGGCTCTGCAGGGGCTGATCCCACTACTGATGTTTCTGGACAGAGTTAGTGCTGCAGGTGGAACCTCCCTGGTCTCTGAAAGGACAGCTGCCTGCCCTCCCTCCTCAAGGAAAGGAAGCTCTCAAGTACAGCTTTGGGACTCAGCTATGGTTTCCCAGTTCTAGCCTTTTGTTTTGTTCTGTTCTGTATTTTCTGTAACAGAGGGGTCTCCTCAGTCTGCATGTAACTTATGATAGTTATTCCAAGTTCAGGAGAAGCAGTATTAACATCAGTTGATCAGTACAAAGTAATTTTTTAATCTAATTCACCATTTCACATGTTTGTACTTCTTTGTCTTCCCATTAACCTTTGCCAGTGTTATGACTGTATAAATTTTTTAAGATGCTGGTTAAACAGGAATGCTTAAAGCTTTAAAAGTTTAACAGTCTAAACTTTTTTTTGCCTTTATTCAACTGCAGAAGAATATTTTTATTGCTACTTTTGTTCCGTATCATGTCCTATGCTAGAAATACTGACAATAATGTGAGACAAAGCAGGGCTACTTGGAACTCCAGCCAGACTCTGTTGATGTGCGGTGGTACATGTCTTTAGCTGCGACTTCTTTGGGATGACCTCACAGAGAAATATCATAGAATCAGCCAGTTCCGTAAGACTGACAGTGTCTGTTGGATCTTGACCTTGCCACCTTTACTTCAAGCCGTGCCCCTTCTTTTACCCCGTAAGAAGGCTGCATCAAATCACCTGCCTAGGTTTCCATGGGAATTATTACAATGCAAGGTTTTGTTGCAGAGCCTTTTGGTTTATCTTTGTTGTGAATGATGCTTTTTGTTGTATTTATTAATATCAAATTCACTTATGAATAGACTTGATAATGGAAACAGATGAAAAAAATCAAGTGCATGTGTGTCTTTGACTGTTCTGTTTCTCATTTGATAAACTAATTATTGACATGGGAGTCAACCAGCACCTTTCTGTTGAATGGTGGAACCTGGTTTCCTTTGACCATGAAATTGTCTTATGAAAACACGAACCCTGATGAGAGAGAAGATGGTGCCGAGGCTCTTGTCCAATGGGCTCACACTCTCTACGTCTTCAGGGCTGATACTTTAACTGACCCGCTGCCTGGAGTGTCTTGGAAAACTACTTCAAAGGTCATGTTTTGTTACCTTTTAACATTTTTTTAAATCACCTCTGCTAAAGTTATTTTCATATGCAGCCAACTTTCAAACATTACCAGTTTGGGTGAAAGGCCAAATTAGATCATTTGGAACCAGGGCACTATTGATTTCTCATCCGAACTTTTTTTTTTTTAATCCTAACATAAGGTGAATTTGACTCGAAGGCAAATGGCTATTAGGGAAGCAGTTTGCTCTTGTTACAGAGTTACCTAGACTTTGTTCAGCTGGAAGAATGTAGAAGTGTATGTAAAGAACAGAAGCTGAGAGAACTGGATGGATGATTGGCCGTAGGCTTTTCCTTTCCTTTGTTTTTGTTTTGTTTTAGCAGCAAGAAGAGATATTACTCCACGCCCTCTCCCTACTGTAACAGTTTGTTCTCTACTGTTAATGACATTGTGTATTTATAGTTCTATGCTTACTGTTGTGCATATACTGGCAATAAAACTGTATATAACATTACTTGAAAACCTTAACTATGTAGCTCAGCTCTTTCTCTCACTGTGTAACAAAAGACATGCGTTCTTCTGGAAACAAGAAAGGTCTTGGACCAGTTATATTCTCCGAGTTTTGTACATGCATTTGAGTTGCAAAGATCAGGACTAGCGAGTACAATCCAATATATGTAAGAGTATGTGTCCTACAGCTTGGACACTGAACTCTGCTCAGTGGTGTTTTGTATTCAGTGACTATTAGTATATTTCATAATCATTTTGAATCAGTGTTTTGATTTGGCTTCTGCTTTAAAATATTTTAATTACTGTTAACAACGAAGTAGAGTGATGTTAAGCATTGTGCAGTTGGATCTAACAGTAGGTACTGAAGAAATGGACTGTGTAGAAGAAAAACAGTTTATTGTTTCCAAATGGAAGCTGACACATACCGTGGGAGTGGGGGTGCACGCCTGTAATCTCGGCACTTGGGAAGTGGAGGCACATGGATCTGAGTTGAGGCCAGCCTGGTCTACAGAGTAAGTTTCAGGATAGCCAGGGCTACACAGAGAAATCCTGCCTCAGAAAAAAAAAAGAAAAGAAAAGAAAGACGGATGGATGGATGATGGAAAAAACATGAAAATGTATAATTTGGAGGTTCGATATGGGTCTGTAGCAGAGCCCTTGCCTAGTGTACACAGGGCCCTGGATTCAGTCCCCAGAGCCACAGATAAATAAAAGTAAAAAAACTTTCATAATTTCAAATTGATAAGACTGAGAAAGTTATTGATATTCAGATCACTTTATGCAGTATACTTCTTCATTCATTTCAGAAATATACTTAGATATCAGCTGTTAAATGGTCATATAAAACTACTGTTTAAATGTCTTTAGCTGAAGAACTGGCTCAGCAGTTAAGAGTACTTGCTCCTTGTATTAAATAGGGTTATCTAGAATAACAGAACTTACAGAATCTATCCGTGTGTGTGTGTGTGTGTGTGTGTGTGTGTGTGTGTGTGTGTGTGTGTGTGTGTTAGGATGATTTACAGGCTGTGGTCCAACTAATCCAAAGTGGCTGCCTCTGAATGGGAGGTCCCGAGAGTTCAGTAGTCACTCATTCCCATAAGGCTAGGCGTCTCAGCTGGTCTTCAGTGTATGATGGAATCTGGAAGAAGTATGAACTTGCTCGGGAAGGCAAAAGCATGCAGGGAAAGAGCAAAAACTTCCTTCTTCCATATCTCTCTTTACGCTTCCAGCAAAAGGCATGGTCTTACCACCTCAAAAATTCTAAAGATATTCCTTCTTATCTCTGTACTTAAACAAAATTCCCTCATGAGTGAGTACCTTTTGGGGTTTTAGTTAGTTCCTGATATAGTCAAGTTGACAACCGAGATAGCCATCACACTCTTCAAAGGACCCGAGAGTTCACTTCCCAGCATCCACTTCAGATGTCTCATAACCATCTGTAACTTCAGCTCCGGAGGACCCAATACTCTCTTCCATAACCACCCACAAATGTGTGTGTGTATATATACACAAACAATACAAATAAATAAAAATAAATCTTTAATTTTTCTGAGTCTTGCTTTCCTCACCCAAACTAATACACCATACATTTCTTACACTCCTGAGAATTTATTAGAAGAATTGTAATGGTTAGATACAGTGTCATATACCATGCCCACAGTCATCCCAGCTACTTGGAAGCTGAGGCGGGAGGATAGCTTGAATCAAGAAGTTGGAAGCACAGCCTAAGCAAATAGCTAGATCCTTTCTGCACAATATGTACACATACATTTGTTAAAATATCTATGTATATGTAAGTACACTGTAGCTGTCTTCAGACACACCAGAAGAGGGCCATCAAATCCCATTACAGATGGTTGCTGGGAATTGAACTCAGGACCTCTGGAAGAACGGTCAGTGCTCTTAACTGCTGAGCCATCTCTCTAGCTCCACCTACATGTATTTTTAAGTATATTTTAGTTTCAGATTTTAAAGCATGTTTAGTTCTTCTGGGTTTCAAACTCTTGCAGACTTGTGTGCTTTTTGTCTTGTTTTCCCTAAGCTATAGTGTAACTATGGAAAAGTCCTCTGTTGTAATCAGCAGAATGAAAGCACTCAAGTGGAGTTTCTCATGAGGTGGCTTTTCTGGTTGTTCTTTTCACTAATATTGAACAGAGTGACAAGTTCACTTCTCAGTGGTTTTAGGGGGAAAAAAATCTCAATTTTTAATACAACTTACATACTAAACATCCTGCCAAATAACTGGTTTCCAGCTGTCTTCGTTTCCTTTTCTATTGCTGTGATAAATATATTCTGAAGGGGTGTGGGGCTGGAGAGGTGGCTCAGCAGCTAAGAGTACCAGGTGTTCTTCAGAGGACCCGGGTTCAGTTCCCAGAACCCTATAAAATTATTATATTAATATTGATTCATGAAATTAGTACAGCGATTAGTACTAGTTGATTAAGTTATCCCTTAATCAACTAGTTCCCCAATAACCATACAGACTAAGATTTATTTAAATTGCCTTGAGCCAAATATTCCATTCTAAACCTCCAAGCTGATCAGACGTCCTCCCAGACACAATTCCCATCTTAGGTGAATTTTCTCCGCGCTCTCTTGATTCAGCTCTCTCCTGGTGTTTTCTCCACCTCCCTCATGGCTCTCTCCTTTGCTTCTTTTTTCTTCACCCCTCCTAGAATTGGAAGTCCCACCTAGTCTCTCTAAAGTTCTGGGTTGATTCCTTAGCTTTTATTGGGAAGGCAGAGAATGAATGAGGAACAATATTTATATAAGCTTGAGACAGGAGCTTCAAAGAATAAACATTACAAAGCCATGCCCAGATTGAATCAAGATATGAGGGCAGAGAATCAGCATTTGAATAACACAAGGGTAAACTTTACACCCTGAAAGCATGCCTACAGTACCCACGTGGCATTTCACAACCATCTGCAATTAGTTCAGGGGATCTGACACCACCTTCCGTGGCCTCCTGCGGCACCAAAAATGTACATGGTATACTTGCATCCATACAGGTAAAACACTCGGATTTTAAGAAATAAAAATAACTGAATTAAGCCGGGCAGTGGTGGTGCATGCCTTTAATCCCTGCACTTGGGAGGCAGAGACAGGTGGATTTCTGAGTTCGAGGCCAGCAGCCTGGTCTACAGAGTGAGTTCCAGGACAGCCAGGGCTACACAGAGAAACCCTGTCTCGAAAAAAAACAAAACAAACAAACAAAAAAAAGTCAATTAAAATGCCTTGATAAAAGCAGGTTAGGGGAATCAAGTTTGAGCGTATAGTCCTTCATAGCAGAGAAATCCCAGCAGAGGCTTAAGAGAGCTTGTCACAGTACGTTCACAATAAAGAGGGAGAGCCAGGGATGAATGTGCAGGCTTACTCTCCACTTCCTCTACCACAGGTTCAGGATCTGCTTTCACCCAAGGTTTCACCCAAGGTGAGCAGGCTTCCTTCATTGACCCTCGATTCCCAGGTGATTCTAGGCTAACATCATACCAATTCAATCTGTGGGGTTTCTCCTCCAGCACATTCCATTCACAAGTCTCAGGTTAACATTAGGTGAGTTTTTAAATGTCACTCTCATGAAAAAGATGGTGGTTTGGATTTTCTTGCTGTTGGGTTTTGCTACTATTATTGGGGTAGGGGTTATTTGGAGGCTCTTGTTTTCTGTTTCTAAAGACACGGTCACTTACAGCATGGGTGACGTCAAACTTACTCTATAGCTGACCTTGAGCTGCTGGGGATCAAATCCATAGCTTCATGTGTGCTAGGCAAACAGTCTACTAACATTCCCTGCTCCAAAATGATGAATTTTATTTCAAAATACTGTTATCAACTCCACAGAAACAAATAAAAACTTAAAACTTGGGAGGCTCAGAATTTCCTTACATTGAGTTTTCCCCTAGGCAGCAGCACTTCATTAACCAAGGAAACCAGACTAATGCCTTCTGCAATGGCTGGCTAGCATTTAAAAATCTGAGAGTTGCCAGAATACTGCAATTTACGCTTGTGTACAGTACCTAGAATAATCAGAATAAGACAAAGTGAGAATGGTGGTTGCCCATGTTGGGAATCGGAGGATGGAGACTTCAAATGTAAACACTATGACCCTTAACTATGAATACCGATGAGTGACGGGGACACTCGGGTGACAAAGCACCTGGACTTCAAGCATCCTAACTGCTGCAGCCTCCCTTCATACTCTGCTCTCATCTCACTGCTCCGGACCTGAACTATTCCACCTAGTGACACCACACACCAAGTGACATAGCAAAACCTTGTTTCAAAACACACAATAAATAAATAAACAAATAGGCAGATGAACAATAAAGCAATAAAAAGCAGGCCACTCTCTGAGTTTGAAACCAGCCTGGTTTATATAGCAACTTCCAGGCTAGCCAGAACAACACAGTGAGACTTGATACACACACAAAAGGCCGAGGGATGGGGAGATTTCTCAAGTGCTTGGAATACAAGCATTTGGGCCCGAGTTCAATCCCCCAAATCCACATAAAAGCTAGATGTGGTGGTGCACACTTGTAAACACCGCACCAGAAAGGCAGAGAAGGATCCCTGGGGCTCACTCATCAACCAGCCTAACCTAATTGTCAGAGTTCCAGATTCATTGAGAAAACCCCACCTCTAAGAATAAGATGGAAATGACTGAGGAAGCCAACTTGCCCCACAGGCACCTGTGTGCAAGTGCACACAGGAGGAACACAGCATGTTGCTGATTTAAGTCACTTCACAAATAAGCAACAGATTCCACTACCTGGAATTGGGGTGTCACCATAAAAAACACTGAGGAGCTAAGGTTCTGGTATCAGGTAGCTAAACTGAAAGGCCTCAAAAAGGTTGCTCCCTTAAGCCTAAAAGGCACTGAGGAGATTACTAGCTGAAACTAGAGCTAGTGGGAGCTCTCACTTTAGAAGTTAGGGGAGATGTTCCTGGAAGCTCGGGAAAGGTAATCTTGTTCTGTAATGGGGAATGCTCTGGCACCACAGTGGCCGTGGTTAACGTGGAAAAGAGCAAATGAGTCAGGCCTGGTGGTGCACCTGTAATCCCAGCACTTAAAAAGTAGAGGCAGTAGGAACAGAAGTTCAGGTTAGCCCTCAGTTACCTGTTGAAACCAGTTGAAACCAGCCTGAGTCCCTCGAGACTGTCTCAAACAAAAAACAAAACCACCGAGGGCTGGGAAGATGGCTCAGCCAGTAAATTGACTGTTGAGCACGAGGACCTGAGTTTACATCCATCCAGAGAACCCAAATAAAAAGTGAGTACATGGGCTGGACAGGTGGCTCAGTGGGTAAGAGCACTGACTGCTCTTCCAGAGGACCTGGGTTCAATTGTCAGCACCCACATGGTGGCTCATGTCTGTAACTCCAGTACAAGAGGATCTGACGCCTTGTGGCTTCTGCAAGCACCGCACACACACGATGCACAGACATACACAAGCAAAACACCTGTATGCATTAAAAAAAAAAAATGTAAAGGTACTCCCTGTCCAGAAGACAACAAATTTCAGATTAAGAGATGTATACATGCCAGGCAGTGGTGGCACATGCCTTTAATCCCAGCACTTGGGAGGCAGGGGCAGGTGGATTTCTGAGTTCGAGGCCAGCCTGGTCTACAGAGTGAGTTCCAGGACAGCCAGGGCTACACAGAGAAACCCTGTCTCCAAAAAACAAGAGAGGGGGGGGGGTATACGCACCACAGCATCCTTGTGGAGGTGTCAGAACTACAGGAGGGAGTTGGTTCTCTCCTTCCACTCAGTGGGTCCTGGGAATCAAACTCAGGTTGTCAGACTCGGTGACAAGTGCTTTTACTCACTCATCTGTATCCCCAGCCCCAACTTATTCACTGATTCCATTTATTAAACTTACATTTCAATTATTTTCTAATATTATTAGCTTGCCATATTTAATATGAACTGCTTCCCATACTAGGAATGAACCCAAGGCCTTGAACATGCTAGACAGGCATTCTCCCAATGAGAGAGAATGCCTAGCTCAACTCACTTTAACTTTGTCCTACTCTGTATACCTTGGCAGCCTTAGTAAGTTGGGTTCTGCCAATTGTTCTTCAGAGACAACTGAAAGGCTGGAGAGGTGGCTCATTGGTTAAGAGCACTGGCTGCTCTTCCAGAAGACCTGGGTTCAATTCCCAGCACCCACATGTTGACTCACAACGGATTGTATCTCCAGTCCCAAGGGACCTGACACTCTCTTCTAGCCTCCATGGGCACTGTACACTGTACACAGACACACATACAGACAAAACACCCATACACATAAAATGAAAAAAATTAAGAGACAAGTGGTAAATATCTTTAAAAACATTATAGTACATGTAAGTCTGTGTATAAATGTACATGTAGTTTAAATGATGTTTCTCATCTGGGTTCACAATGCTCCCTGTAAGAGCCAAAGACCACCTAACCACAACTCCAACACCAGGCATAAGGAGCCTTCTTTTGAGTTGCTAGTCACAGTCATCCAGAGACTTCCTCAAACATTACAGGCCATTGCACTGCCTTTGTCCCCTAGAGGTGGAAACTTAGTCCCTGTTGCTAAAGACACCAAGCGCTTCAAATGCAGGCCCTAAAGGCTGCTGAGCCAGATCCCATCTGAATGTCTCTTCTCTTAAGACTAGCTTTCATGGTATTGGAAGGTGCCATGCAGCTTCCAAAGAAGAGAAGAAAGCAACAGTCCTAACCAGCCAAAATGACCAGCATGACATGATAACCCGAAGGGTACGGTGCTGGCAAGTTTGTATCATTTTATTGGGTTCGTATACCTCGACCACCCTTCCAACCCTATTCCACCCAAGTACCCTCCAACCCTTCCCCCAACACTAGGTAGGAGAGAAAGGTTAGAATAGAAAGGGGACGTAGTCTCTATAGACTACTTCCTGCTGAATAGGGTCACCAGGTTCCTTGGGGCAAGTCCAATCTTCATTGTCAGAATATTCAGCAGTCCAGCAATAGCAAATGCAGCAGGGGGATAGCATCCACCACAGAGCCTCTCAGGCCTGTAGCATTTATACCCTCTCCAGAGTCCCCAGAATTAAACTATCTGCAGCTGGCAGAAATCATGCCTCCCTAGAGCAGGAGACAACCATAGTTAGTGGCTGTGCAAAATCTGAAGTAGCCCCCTATCCCACACCTGGGATTAAAACAAAAACATTCATATAACATAACTGGGTTTTTTAAGAAACCAAAGACTTTCACTACAGTATAGTGGTGGCACATAGACCTTGCTGGTAACCAGTAGCTCTCTACTCAGACTTAAGACACACTACACAAGAAATCATGGCTTCCACTAGAAACGTAGCCCACTGCTGGGGAAGTCATGGGTCTTGAGGAGAACCCAGACCCACCAATTTACTAAAGCAGCGAAGTGCCGAACCCCATTCCAAATAACTGTCCTTATACTCTCGGATAAATGTAGTCCTCACCCCTTGTCAAGGAAACCTTTCTTTGCAGACAGAAACCATGACGGAAAACCACAACCCACCAAAATGCAGGACTGTGGATCCCAGTCACAATGGATACGTTTACAAGATGACTCCTGCACCTAAGGCTCAGGGAGCATTTCAGGAAAGGGGACTGGGATGGGAAGCGCCAAAGGATGAGGGGGCTACAATGAGATTGTGTCTTCTCGTAAGGCCAGAAGCTATACCCATAGTGTCTCACCAACATGGCTGCCAAAACATGAGCTGAACAAGGACAGCACTGAAGGACATGATAACATGGACAGGGGAAAGACCAAGTGACCTCCATCCTATACAAAGAACCACAGGTAACTAAGGAATCCTGAGAGCAGGAGAGATAATCTTCCCCAGAGGAGAACACACCAACTGGTTATCCAAAACCAAATGGTCAGACCTGAACACATGCATACAAGTAACATTACACAGACTGAGCAGGTTGGTTGGTTGGTTTTATCTATTTTGGGATACACGTGTACTTGCATACATACATACGTGCATGCAGCATCAATGGAAAAGGCCATGAATTTGAAAGAGAGCAGGAGGGGGCATAGGGAAGAGTTTGGGGGGAGGGAGGGAAAGGGAGGGAGGAGACTGCAATTATAATCTCAAAAACTAAAAGGATAAAAAAAAAAGCAGACAAGCAATAGACGTGGAGATACAGGTGATGTGATCACCCTGGGAAGAGGACAAAACGAAATGTTCTAGTGAACCCAGCCCGCTCTGTCGTCAAGGGGGATGAGAGAGGTCTAGGTGTACTAGGGGGCGAGAGGTGTGTATAGGTAATTAGTCCCGGCCAGAGCGCTGGCCCAACCGTCACTGACCCGTCATCCTGTCATGGTCTCAACTCCCTTCCTTTCTATAGAAATCATGTAAAAAAAAGTCTCTGCTAGAAGACAAAGGGAAAGGTGCAAACAGATTCTCTCTCTCTCTCTCCCCCTCTCCCCCTCCCCCCTCCCTTTTCTTCTCCCTCTTCCCCTCCCTCTCCCACCCCATTCTCTTGCTCACACTCTCTCATCAGTGCCCTTCAGCAAAAGCATTTTCTAAGTGTTCTACCCTCAGGTACTATCTCTAAAACAAGAATCAAGGTGAAACAGCCTCTGTTATTTTCCCAACTTTCGGGGTAGACATTACTTGGTCCTGCAACTTCCCCCTTCCCTAACCCTTTCCCTAATCTCTTTTTTTTTTTTTTTTTCTTTCTTTCTTTATTTATTTATTTATTTATTTTATTTACATTTCCGATGATTCCCCTTTTCTTTGGAAACCCCGTGTCCCCTCCCCCTCCCCGCCTCTGTGAGGGAATTCCTCCTCCCACCCACCCACCCATTCCCATGTTCCCACCTTGACATTCCCTTTTACTGGGGCCACTAGCACCCTCAGGCCCAGAGTCCTCTCCTTTCTCCCTCCCTAATCTCTTAATGACCCATCCTTTTCACAGGGTGTTCTAAATTCTCCAAGAGAAACTTCTATAAGCACCCTCCTCTGCTCACAAGAATTGACTCGCAGAAAAGTAATGTGCTCTCTGGAGAGAAAATGCAGGTATGGTTTTAGAAGGCCGTGTCTCAGGTCCAAACTTAAAGAAAAGGAAAGAGACAGTGTTATAGAGAATACTTGGGCAGTGGTGGCACACGCCTTTAATCCCAGCACTTGGGAGGCAGAGGCAGGCAGATTTCTAAGTTCGAGGCCAGCCTGGTCTACAGAGTGAGTTCCAGGACAGCCAGGGCTACACAGAGAAACCTTGTCTCAAAAAAACCAAAAAAAAAAAAAAAAAAAAAAGAGAATACTCTACCAAGCCTAGAATTTCCCACCAGTTGCCTTTAGTAACCAACAGTGTCCCATCAAAGCCCTCACACTCCTGATCCCACCCCCAGGTGGAATTTTATTTTTGAGAGAGGGACAATATAACCTTAAACATGTTTCCTTTAAAAAATTAAATTTTTTGATTACGTGTATGTCTGCATGAATACATGCAGGTGCCTACAAAGGCCAGACAAGGGTGCTGGATCCTCTGCAGCTGAGTTACAGTTATAAACTACCTGGTGTAGGTTCTAGGAACTAAACTCAATTTCTATGGAAGAGCAGCAAGTGCTCTTAACCACTGAGCCATCTCTACAATTCCACCACCCGCCCCTACGCATACACATTTTTTGAGCCACGATACTGTGACCTTATAACACCCTCTGTAGCTCAGGTTGGACTCAAACTGTGTTTCTTCTGTGTTACCTCCCTCCCTAGTGCTGGAATTACTTGTCTGGTGGTTTGATTAAGAATAGCCTCCATAGACGTGTGTGTGTGTGTGTGTGTGTGTGTGTGTGTGTGTGTGTGTGTGTTTGAATGCTTGGTCTATAGACAGTGGCACTATTAGGAGGTGTGACCTTGTTGGTGCAGGTGTGGCCTTTTTTGGAGGAAGTCTTGCTGTGGGGGCGGGCTTTGAGGTTTTACTTGTTCAAGCTACACCCAGTGTGGCGCAAGGTCTCTCTCTGCTGCCTGAGGATCAAGATGTAGAACTCTCAGTTCCTTCTCCAGCACTATGTCTGTCTTCATATTGTCATGCTTCTCGACAGACATGATGTAACGGACTAAACCTCTGAAACTGTAAGCTAGCCTCAATGAAATGTTTTCCTTTAACTGGGATATGCCTTTAATCTTAGCACTCAGGAGGCAGAGAGAGACAGGTGGATCTCTAAGTTCAGAACCAGTCTGGTCTACAGAGTGAGTTCCAGGACAGCCAAGACTACACAGAGAAACCCTTTATAAGAGTTGCCATGGTCATGTTGTCTCTCCATGGCAACAGAAACCCACTGAGACAACATGCATGCACCATCTCACCCTGTTTCCAAAGACAAATGTTTGACAGAGAAAAGTCTCTCATTTTCTTTGTGTATGGTCTTGAATAAATTTAATTCCACTAATTTCTGTCTCCAGGTCTTTCAGTAGAGCTGTGAGCTGAATAACCTGAAAGTCCTTGCTGTTTTAAGACAGGGCCTTAGCTGGCCTAGAGCTCAACCATGAAGACTAGGCTGCCATAAACTCATAGAGATCCTACCTGCCTGGGCCTCCAGTGTACTGGGATGAAAAGCATGCCCATTACCCTCCGCCCTAACCTTGGATATTGGCAAACGTTAGTTTGCAGAGGCTGTGCTTTCTACCTATGTCTGAGCACTCTAGTGCACAGATTGATTAAAGAGACAGCTGATAATACATTTACACTCGTCCCTAGAATCAGAGACTTACTCCCCTCGAATTTTCCAACAGTTAATAATAGACGTTTAATCCACGTTGCTGGACCCACATCTGAATCCTTTGGAAACAATATTTTGTGGAAAAGAAATAACCAAGGGCCAGATTGGAGGGAAAAAAATCTCAAAGCTTCTAGTTAGGGCTACTCAGACACGGAAGACTTCCAGTAGGAAGTGAAAGGAAGCACTTGGACACGGGTAGGAAGTCTCTATGCTTACTGTAGACTTTGTCTTTTGCTGGGGGTATCTGTGTTTCTTTTTTGTCTTCACGTTACCTGAACCATAATCTCCCGGTTTTTTTTTGTTTTTTAGAAAATCATTAGTTTTCTTCAAGTTAACTCTCAGAGCAATTTGCGCACAAGATTAAGGAATAACGAGGGTGTCACACACTCCTGTGCTATGTGAGTCACCAGATGTTCTGGACACTGCAAATTTGTTTTGTTTTGTTTTGTTTTGTTTTGTTTTGTTTTGTTTTGTTTTGTTTTAGACAAGCACTCGTATATAACCTTGGCTCAGCTGGAGCTCGCGAAGTAGACCAAGCTGACCTCGAACTCAGATGAGCCTGCTTTTGCCTCCCGATTAATGTTGAGTGGAGAGGGGGAGGAGGATTTTTAGGGAAGGCTGACTGGCTCACTCTCCTGCCAATCAAGATTTTCTGCACAACAGATCTAGCTTACATCAGACGAGATGTAGCCGCTTTTCTCTGGAGTGGGGGCAAAAGCGACGAAAGGGTATTTCCCAGAGCCGACGGAAGTAGGACCTGGAACCATTTCCTCCGGTGCGGGCCAATGAGCTCTTACTTATGGCAGCCAATTTACTCCCCGAGGGGAAGAGCGTTTTGATTGGTGGCTCAGCTGGGGGCGCAGAGGCTCACGGGAATCCAATCCGACCGCTTCGCCGTGACTGCCCAGAAGACCTGTCAGTCAGCCGAGCGTAACTGGTTACGCCTCTTCCGCCGCCAGGCCGCGACACCGCGGGGGCCGGGCAGCGCCGCTCGGCCCAGGCACTAGTGCCGCCGCGAGGCGCGGGGCCGCGAGGGGCGGGCCTGGGAGGGGAGCGGCCGCGGGGGCGGGGCCGGGGCGGGGCCGGAGGAGGAGGCGGAAGCGGCGAGCGAGCCCGAGCCGGAGCCGCATCGAAGCTGCGTCCGGGCCGGCGGAGCGGCGGCGGCGGGGTTGGCCGGGGCGAAAGGGCGCTGGAACCTGGGCGGGCGGGCAGAGGGCTGGGGGGGCGCGGCTCGGGAGCGGGTGACGGGCGTGCCGGGGGGATGCGCGCCGGGGCCGTGGGGCGGGGCGGGCGGCGGCCGCGGGAGCGGCGCCGGGGGCGGGCGGCGGCATGAGGCGCGGGGCCGGCGGCCGCGGGAGGGCGGCGCGGCTCGCGGTCCGGTCGCTCCCGCTGCAGCTGCTGGCCGGCACGCTGTGCCCTGACAGCTGGGCCTCGGCCGCTCTTGTCTCAGCCGCGTCCCGCGCCGCCGCAGGTGACCACTCGCCGCGCCGCCGGAGGCTTCACCCGCGTCCTCCCTCAGGACGCGCCCGCGGAGCTCGGGCGCCTTCGCCCCGGACCCGGAGGCCGCGCTGCGCGGGGCGGCGGCGAGGCCGGAAGATGGCCTGGGTGCTCAGTATGGACGAGGTGATCGAGTCCGGGCTGGTGCACGACTTCGACTCCAGCCTGTCCGGCATCGGGCAGGAGCTGGGCGCCGGCGCCTACAGCATGAGGTAAGGGGCGCGCTGCTGCCTCTGCCAGGCGGGGCCTGAGCCGCGGGGTCGGGGTCCTTGCCGCGTGGCGCCGTGGCCTCGGAGGCCGACGGGGGCTGCTAGCGGTGGAGGACCCGGTCGCTTCTGCCAGGGGAAGCCGCGCTAGCTGTTGAGATTGGGTCCGAGGGGCAGGGCTTCCTTTCCAAATGATTTACGAGTCCTTTTAGCTGGAATAGGCTGTCCAAAAGGCACGGCTTCTAATGGGAAAACTGCAGCTTTTCCTAGGTGCCTGTTAGCGTGGCCTGCGAATTTCAGCCACTTGACAAGATAGTAAGTTATATTGTGAGAGAAAGTAGCCCCGAGGGTTGGCGAGCGCAAATGATTTGCTTGTATAGTCTCCTGATTGAGAGTGAAGTTGGGCCCTTCCCTAGGTTTCTTCATTCTCAAAGTGACTCCCCTCAGGCTGTTTCCTGTTGCAGAGGGCTTTAAGATTGTGCCACAAACAATAGTTTAGTCACTGCTGTCTGCACCAGCAGCTGTTCTGTTTTGTGTAATTGGGAGAGGTTGAAACAGATAGGAGCCAAGTGTGTCTGCCCCTTACTTATCCCGAAAGAGTTGAAGAGTTAGTTCTTCGTGGCTCAGCAGCTCTTTGTTTCGATGTTGGAATATGGCTTGTGTAGGGTATGGTTTAAATGTTTGGTGTATAAAGGGTGCGAAGTGCACTGCGGGTTCCCAGTAGCTCTCCTGCCTTCCCTGCCGCCCAGGGGAGGTCAGAAGCATTAATAATACCCCATGAGAAATGACCTGGGTCAGAGCTGGTCTGCAGAAGTCCAGCCTCATCCCTGAAGCAGTTTGCCTTGACTTGACTCTGTCCAGTCGGGAGGGTTCTTGGCTGGTGGAAAGAAGCAGCATACTAAACTAAGAATTAAGCCTCGCGCATCTGACCCTGATTTGGTCTCTGCTCGCCTCCCTAAACTTGGCACCTCCTTTCTCTCCAGTTGTGTAACTTGAGGGCTTTGGATGAAGTGGATTGTTTTGTAGAACAACTCTTGGTTGTTGAGGAAATTGAGCTACTGAAAGTCTAGGGATCATCCAGAGAGGAGTATGAAGAGTAGTCTCTTCTGTGGAAGGCCTCCGTTAGTGAGTGTCCTTGTCCACTTGAAAGCACATGAACGGAGCCCAGCCTTGTCTCCTTGCTTCACATTTCAGTCAGATGGGGCTGCTGAAAAGCTTGCTTATTTGTAGTTTTTAGAACTTAGCTTTTTTCTGGGGTCCTCTGTGAACTAACTGTGCTTGGTTTTTGATGATTCTACCAACTTGGCTAACTTGTGTTTGGCGTTATTTCTCTGAAAAGGAAGTCAATTCTTGGTGGCAGCCTTCTCTTAATAATAATAATCTCTAAGGCATCATTGTGGTTCTCATCTATGCCACTCCACTCGGGAAAACCTTTTCAGTGTTTTTGGCTATGTCATTTAATCTAAAATTTCCAGAGTCTCAGAAAGTATCAGTTTTTGAGGGGACTTGTTTATATTTAATTGGGTCATGAGAAATCAAGAACTCTTGTGCCTTCAAGACCTTTGATTTGAAAATTTCAAATATAAAATATTGTGAAATTGAGCTGACAAGCAGAACCTCCAAGGGGCTTTAGGCTTCTGCAGGCCTCCCTTAACCCTGAGTCGCCCAAAGCAGTCTTCCTCGTCTTGGACAGTATTGGGAAGCAAGCATATCTTTTTGTTATTTGCTCTCACCTGTGAAGCTCAAGAAGTGAGCCTGATGTGCTCACGTCTGTAATTTCAGCACTTGGGAGACTGAGGCAGGAAGATCATTTGAGTTTGAGTCAAACCTGGATACATATTTTGACTGTCATACAGACACACAGATCAGAAAGTATACTTGAACTTCTTGTAAAAATCTTGATAAGATTTTGGTTTGGTGGGCTGCAGAGATGGCTCAGCAGGTAGTCATCTGCCATCTAGCTTGCCAAAGTAAGTGCTAGCCCCAGGAACACACAGTGGAAAGAGGACCGACTTCTGCAAGTTGTCCTCTTACCCCATGCATGGTGAAGGCATGTTTGTGCTAATTGCATTTTATTTTTTAATTAATCGGAAGCTGCTTTCTAGTGTTCTTTATACTATCTTTGTGCTATCTTTATACTTCTTTATGCTTCTTAAAATAGAATTTATTCTGTCTCTAACCTCAGGGCTTTGGGAATTAGACCCAAGGCCTTGAGTGTACTAGTTAAAGTATTTTCTTCCTTTCTTTCCTTTCCTTTTCCTTTTTTAATTTTTTGAGATGAGGTCTCACTATGCAGTCCAGGCTATCCTGGAACTCACTATGTAGCCTGGGCTTCCTTGAATAAATCCTGAGTGCTGGGATTATAGGAATAAACCACCATTTCTTTTCTTTTCTTTTCTTTTCTTTTCTTTTCTTTTCTCTTCTTTTCTTCTTTGAGAACGGGTCTCATTTAGCCCAAATATCAGAGGATAACTTCTGATCATCCTGCCTCCACCTCCAGAGTGCTTGGATTATAGGTGTGAACCACCTCCTGGTCTGTGTGGTGCTGGGATTGAACCCAGGTCTTTGTGCATAGTAGCTAGTCAAGCACATTACCAATTGAGCCATATCTTCTGCCTTTGTGACTTTTTTAATGCTCTCTTGGAGCTTAACTTGAGATCTACTTCTGCCTTCCAAATACTGCAATTTTATTCTGAAAACTTATGTTCCAGGGGTACTTCCTTTAGCTTCTCTGGACAGTAACTTGAAAGACTTGGAGCATTGCTTTTCTTCTTATATATGGCATTATACAGGTTTTATTAAATACTTTAGGCTAGTGGTGATGCAACTGTATTTAGGCCACTTTCTGATATTCCCTTTGCTTTTCTTTTTCTGAGGAAGGAGTCTGGTTCTCGTTTTGCTGATTCAGCCTAACTTGTAAGCTAACTGTTCAGATTCCCTTTGAAATGAACCAAGTCATATATAAATCTTAATTTTTTTTTTATTATAATATCTAGGTTGGGGGTGTAGTTGGATTGATAGAGTCCTTGACTAGATACATGAAGCCCTGGGTTCAATCCCCAGCACTGCCTAAAACTGGGCACAGTGTTACACATATCTCTTGTAGGTAGAAACATCAGAATTTTAAGGCTATTCTGGGCTACATAGCATGTTCTAGGCCAGCTTGAGATACATGAGACTGCCAAGAAAGAAAGAGAGAAGGAAAGAAAGCCAGCCCTTACTAATTGATAAAATAACTACAAACCATTTTTATTATGCTTTTCTAAAACTAAAAAAATGATTTCACAAGAGAAAAAACCTTAGCCATAAGAGTGAAGTTTCTTTTTAGTTCTTATTTTGTGAAACTTAGTTTTCTTTGGATTTGCTTATTTTGATACCAATAAAGAAAATCAGCCTCACAAAGGTAAGTGCTTAGGAAAAGCAAGCTTCTATAGATAGCCTTTTCAGATAGTTGTGGATATTCTTCTTTGAAATTATCAACATTTGACAAGTGGTAGTTTACTTTTTAAAAAACTTACTAAGTTGGAGAGATGGCTCAGTGGTTAAGAGCACTCACTGGCTGTCCTTCCAGAGGACTTGGGTTCAATTTTAAGCACTTCTGTGCAGTCTTTAACTCCAGTCTCAGAGGATCCACAGTCCTCTTCTGGCCTCCTCAGGCACCAGGCATGCATGTGGTACACAGACAGACAGACATGAAGGTAAACCATCCATACATATAAATAAGTTTTTTGTTTGTTTGTTTTGTTTTTTGTTTTGTTTTTTAATGTAGCCCTTGCTCTGTACACCAGACCAGACTTAAACCTGCAGTGATCTGCCTACCTCTGCTTCCCAATTGCTGGAGTTAAAGGCATGCACCACCACAGCCATGCTAAAATAAGTAACATTTTAAAACTTTATTTATTCATTGTGAGTATAGGCATGAGCCACAGCTCTAGGATGGCTGTCAGAGGATGATAGCTTGCTATCTTCATTTGTCTCCTTTACCACCCATTAAACTCAAGTTGCCAGGATTGGCAGCAAATGCATTTACCTTTTGAGCGGCCTAGTGATAGTCTCCTAAAGTTCCGCTTGCATGTAGACTCTAAAACCATCACGTTTCCTTATTCTGGTTTTGCTTTTTCTTTGTTCTGCTGTTTTGAGGCAGAGTCTGTTTATGTAGCCCTTTTGGCTGGAACTTTCTATCCTGCTTCAGAGTGCTGGGTCACAGGCATGTGCTGCTATGGCCTTACATTTTGACACTTTTAAGTTACATAGTATCAAGAAATTGTATTCTTTAACATAGCCATCAGCCCTGGTGGTGGGGTCCAAAACTTTATTACTGCAACATATTGTCAGCTTTTGCCTTGAATGATGGGCTTACTTTGTTAAATTTTTAATTTTTAATGTTAAACTTATTTATTGTGTGTGTGCATTCACCAGGGCATGCTTGGTATAAAGGTCAGAAAACAGCCTTTGGGAGCGGGTTCTCTCCACCATAAGTGTCAGGGATGGAACTCAGGTCGTTAGGCCTGGCAGCAAGCCCCTTTGCCAGCTGAGTTAGCTTGCCATTCTTTACTGTGTTAATTTTGAGAACATTTCTGTTTTACATCCAGGTCTGAGTAGTCATACCTTTTCAGGGTAAAATGATGTCTGTTCCTGTCTCACACACTTGTAAGATCTTTTCCTCAATATCATCATTTATTAGAGCCCAGAGAAGTTGAGTAGCTTGCAGCGTGTCACTCAAAAGAGGGACAGCTGGGGTTTGCAGACCCAGACTAGGGTTGACCTCTGTCCTTCCCATTACCAGCCGTCTCAACATAGAAGAGTAGGATCTCAACAGGGGGAAAGTGGCTGAGAATCATGATGGGTTGGGTTGGTTTGTTTTGTTTTGTGTTCTGTTGTGTTTGAGTGAGGTTTCCTTACATAGTTCATGCCATAGCCCATGGTGGCCTCAAATTCACTATGTAGCTTAAGTTGGCCTTGAACCTGTGTAGTGCTTGACTAGAGGCACATGACTTGGTTAGAACTTCTGTCTTCCCCTCTGTGAGATATCTAGAGATTCAGTGAAATGGTGGCTAAAGACTCCAAAAGCTGGAATCTTTAATTATCTTTTTTTTTCTTTAATTATCTTACTGATTTTATAGAGAATGCTTCTGAATTTTCATAAATTGTTTGATTTTGTTCTTAAAAAGATTAGCTTTTAGCTTTCTTTTTTTTTTTTAATTCTTTTTATGTTTTAAAAAGTTCATTTTATTTTATATGTGTATGAATGTTTGCCTGCATGTATATCTGTGCACCATGTTTGTGCCTGGTACCCACGGAGGCCAGAAGGTGTCAGATTTCCTGCAACGGATTATGGATGGTTGTGTACCACCATGTGGATGCTGGGAACCAAACCCAGGGCTTCTTGTAGAGCAACAAATTCTTAACAGTGAACCATCCTCTTTAGCCCTCTTTTAGCCACATTTTATTAGAAAGTGTGTGTGGTGTGTGTGTGTACTTGGCATAGCACACATGTGGACATGAGGACACCTTTCAGGATTCCATCCTTTCCTTCTGCCTTATGGGTCCCAGCTTGTCCACAAGATGAATAATTTCACGGGCCCTTATTTGTTTTTCTTAGAATTTCATTCTATAGCCTGTGTGGGGCTGGGAGTTAACTATTTATTCAAAAGCTGAAGCTAGTCATCACGGCACACACCTGAAATCCTAGCAGTACTTAGGAGTGGAGGCAGTTTAGGACCATTCTTGGCTACTTGGTGAATTCAAGGCTATCCTGAGTTATATGAAGTTGTCTCTCAAGACAGAAAAAAGGTTTGTGAAGTTCACCTAGAAAGAATTCTGGATTTGAGCTTTCAATGGGAATGTTGTACCTGTAATTTATTTCAGGCACATGGGAAAATTCAGATTATTTTAGTTGTGATTGAGTCATGGGGTCCTGGCTGAGTCTTAGCTTCAAGCTGCTCAGTAGTGACCTCTTACCCCTACTTCTGCCCCCTCCCAACCCCCACTGCTTTCCTAGATGGCTTTCTAGCCTCAGTATGCTTCCTCTGTGTCCTGCTGAATCCCTTACTTGCTGTTGAGTGATCATAGCAATTCTGCACATACTGAGAACTGATGGGCTGCCTGAGGGCTGCTTAGTCGTGGGTCACTTTGTATTTACCCTGGCGTGGTCACTTGGGCTTCTCGAGTCAGTGCATTGGGACGGTTGTCAAGTGTGGATTTGTTTAGACTCGGCCTCGTCAGATGTTGCCCCTGCTGCAGCACTCTTGCTGCTTCTAGAACACTGAGTGGTAATGTGCTATCTTGGCCTTTAATCCAGCACTCAGCAGGCAGAGGCTGGCTGATCTCTGTGAGGCCAGCCTGATCTACACAGTGAGTTGACAGCCAGAGTTACATGGTGAATGTTTAAACCCCACTCCAAAAAGAAAAAAGAAAAAGAAAAAAAAAAATTCTGCAATTTTTTTATTCTTTACATTCCCCCCTCTCTCTTTCATTTTCTGGAAAACTTCCTTCTCTCCATTCCATTTTCCTAAGTTATTTGGAGCTGCCATTTGGGTCATCTTAATTTCCTGTTCTGGGAATTCTGTGTGTTCCCCTTTTGGGTTTGGTATCTTTGAAAATCTCCTCTTCCCTGCAGATTTTTCTAGACCTGTGTTTTATTTCTTCAAGCTAGGTAAGTGTGATTTCATAATTTGGGTTTGAAATTGGAATCATTTGTGTATCCAGTTAGGATAGTGAGAAGCACTGAGGTGTCTCCGGCAGAGGTGGTGAGAGGTCTGGGGAAGGGGCTGTGCTGCCCTTCAGCTCCTGCTCAGAAGCCTTGGTGTTGCCTGCCTTACACCTGCCTTTCCCTGTCTCAGGCTGAAATCTCCCACAGTACTTCTCTTGGACTCAAACCAACAAGATTCCAGCTAGCAAGGCATCTCTTAGGAGCTGCTGTGAGGCCTCTGTCCTCTGAAGCAGAGACAAGAGGTGGGCACTGCAGATGGAGTCTGACTGGGTGTTAGTCATCTGTTGTTTTTGCTTTGGGTTCTTATTCCTAGAGTCTTGTTTGTCTTTATGTTCAGCTATTTTTGTGTCTTGGCATTGTGGAATTACCTGGAATAATTTGATGCCCATGGGTTTTCATTAGCTTGTCAAACTCCTAGAAGGCCTTCCTACCTGGTTAGGGCCACCTTAAGTCCACATTTAGCAGTTTCCTGGACCATCTGGAGAAACCAATGTGACCAGCATCCTTGCAGGAACTTGCTCCCCTTTATCCTGGCTCTGGGACTCTTTCCTCTCGAGTTCATTTGGCAGTGGGAGTAGTCTAGATCTGTGAGGTAGCCAAAAGCATAACACAGCGTCATGGTTCTGCCTTCAGAATGGAAAGGCACTCCTTGGTAAAGCTGTTTAGCATTCCAGGCTTGCTCAGAGTTTCTGAACTCTGTTTCTAGATCAGCCTTCTGTACAAGATAATTAGCTTTAAGAAGGATATATGTTGGGGCTGGAGAGTAAGCTTAGCAGTTAAGAGCACACATACTGCTCTTGCAGACCAGGGTTCGGCTCCCAACACCTGCACTGTGGCTCACAACCACCTATAACTCCAGGTGCAAAGGATCCTCTCTTCTGCCTTCCTTGGGCTCCTGTATCCATGTGGGACACATAAAATTCATGCATGTGCACATCTACACTAAATAAATACATTCTTCTTTTTGTAAAGAACATATGTGATATTCTAGATCCCTCCCTGCTTTGCTGACCTGGAACTCTCCATAGTCTTGGCTTTGAATCAATGATCTGCCTCAGGTGCCTGCTTTCTTGTTTTGTGTGGGTCAGAGTTGGGTATAGACTACTCTGTTAGTTTAGGCCTTCGTGTTATTCTATCTTGGTTTTATTCTTATCTTTTGAATTAAAAAGTATTGTACTTTATTCTGAGTGGGAATGCATGATATGTATGCCATAGCACACATGTGAACGTCAGAAGACAACTTATTGGAGTTGGCCCTCTCCTTTCACCATGTGAGTCCTGGGGGACTGAGCTGGTCACCAGGCTTTATGTGGCAGGGCCTTTCCTGAATGAGTTATTAGCCAGCCCTTGGTCTTCTGAATTCTTTAGAATTTCACCTTCCAAATATGTCTCCATTACTAACTTGTTACGTTCTCACAAAGAAGATAGCACATTTTAACTTGTTTTTGAAACTAACCCATTGCTATCTATAGTCATGTTCAAAGCTATGAAAAGGGCCACAGCACCCAGGTGCATGCAGGGCCCAGCCATCCTCCTGGACAACAGCATGCGTTGCTGTACACAGTCATTTTATCAGGTTTGTTGTAGGTATTTGTTTTTTCTTTCTTTTTTCTTGAGGCGAGGTTATAGCTCAGGCAGAACTCAGACTCACTGTGTAGCCAAGACTGACCTTGAATTCCTGAGACCTCTAGTGCTGGCTTACAGGTGTACTTCACCACACACACTCAGCATCTTTGCTTTGTGAGACACAATCTCCTGGAGCCCCAGCTGGTTTCCATCTCTCTAAGTAGGTAAGGATAACTTTGAACTCCTAACCCTGACTCTGCTAGGATAGCAGGCATGCACCACTGTGTCCAGCTTTGTTATAGTGTTAAAGTCAGAGCTCCAGTGCTAGCTGTGTATGGTTCAGCCTTTCTCAGCAAGAGTTTTGTCTGGTTTTATGCATTTGAGGCTATGCAGTAGATGCATTGTAGGGCCAAGTTTGCTGTAGCATCCATTTGTGCCTCACTTAAATGTTCTACTTACTTAAACATCATGTGATACCCCATACATATGTATTATCTTACTTGTCAGGGTTTTTTGGGGTTTTTTTTTGGTTTTTTTTCAAGACAGGGTTTCTCTGTGTAGTTCTGGCTGTCCTGGAACTCACTCTGTAGACCAGGCTGGCCTTGAACTCAGAAATCCGCCTGCCTCTGCCTCCCAAGTGCTGGGATTAAAGGCGTGCGCCACCACAGCCCGGCTAATTTCTGATGTTTGTTTAGGACTTTTTCATCTTTTTCTTTTTTTAAATTTAGAAAAAAAAAAATTTCTTCTTCTTCTTCTTCTTCTTCTTCTTCTTCTTCTTCTTCTTCTTCTTCTTCTTCTTCCTCCTCCTCCTCCTCCTCCTCCTCCTCCTCCTCCTCTTCCTCCTCCTCCTCCTCCTCCTCCTCCTCCTCCTCCTCCTCCTCCTCCTCCTCCTCCTTCTTCTCTCTCTCTCTCTCTCTCTCTCTCTCTCTCTCTCTCTCTCTCTCTCTCTCTGTGTATGTATGTAAAAGAATCAAAGAGTTATAAACAGCTGTCAGCTGCTATGTGGATGCTGGGAACCAAACCCAGGGCCTACATAAGAGCAAGAAGTACTAAACCACTGAGCGTCTCCCAACCCCTTCTGTTTCTTTTGGGATAAGTTGTCTCACTGCCAGACCGTCCTCAGACTTGTGGTGATTGTGCTTCAGTGCTGGATCACTAGCATTCCCTGCTTTGCTCTCTATCTTTTTTTTTTTTTTTTCAGGGATTGAACCTAGGGCCTTGTACATGTTGGGCGAGTGTTCTACCATTGAGCCACAGGTCCTCCCTGCCCCCCCTCTTTGAGACAAGGTCTTATTATATATAGCCTGACTGGCCTGGAACTATATAGACCAAGCTGGCCTAGAGCTCACAGGGATGGGTCTGCCTGCCTTATCTGTGGAGTGCTTGGATTAAAAGTGTGTGCCACCATGCCCCACATTTTATTTTTAATTAAGTCCAGTTTAAGAAGCATTTAGTATCACAGGTCATGGTGGTACATGCCTGTAATCTCTGAACTCGGGAGGTTAGAGGTAGGAAGAGAATCAGGAGTTCATGGTAATTCCGTGGCTACATAGTGACTTTGAAGCTGGCCTGAGCTAAATCAGTGTCAGACAAAGACAAAACACCACAAGGGAGCTGGAGAGCCCACTCGCTGCTCCTATAGAGGACACAGGGATTCTATTCCCAGCACCCTCATGACACACACGGTGACTCACAACTCTGGTTCCAGGGGATCTAATGCCCTCTTCTGGCTTTCCTGGGCACCAAACATGCATGCAGTGCACAAACACACATATATACAGGTAAAACTACTCATGCATATAACATATAAATAAGTTTGTTGAAGCCCTCCCTGTATTAATGTGGCTGTGTGTTATAGCTGCTCTGGAAAGCTGTTTGGCCGTGGGGTCCAGGACCTGCTAAGTAAGGTTCATATTAGGAAGCTGATATCTACATAGCTACACAGAAACCTAAGTATGTTCCCAGCACTATTCAACAGAGAAGAAGCCCAGCGTCCTCAGAACAGATGCAGAGTGTGTTGTCCATATAACGTAGTAAGGTTGTGCTAAGGGGAGAAGTTGTGATTCGTGCTGAGTCACTGGTGGGCCTGACGAGATGCCAGGGCAGCAGGCCATCACAGGAGACAAAGCAGAACTTAAGTTCATCTGCATTCACTGTTTAGAATCAGCAAATTAGTAGAGATGGACTGGAGGCCAGTGATGGGGTAGGGGAGCAGGCAGGACAGTGAGTCACTGCAGTTGGATATGGGGTATCTGTTTTTCCCTTTTTGAGGCAGAGTCTCTTGTAGCTCAAATTGGCTTTGTAGTAAGGCTAACCTTGAACTTTTGGGATTACAAGCAGAGTCACCCCGTCTGCTTTGAGTGGTGCTGGGGAACAAACCCAAGGCTTCAATCGAGGTAGTTATGCATTCTGTCAACTAAGCCAAATTCTTAGCCCTCTTTTTTGTTTGTTTATTGGTTAAAAGTTGGTAGGTAGGTTGGTGAGGTGGGTTGGGTTGGTTTGGTTTGGTTCCATTTGGTTTGGTGTGGATTTTTGAGATTTTTGGTGTAACAGCTCTGGCTGTCCTGAAACTTGCTTTGTAGACCACGTTGGCTTCGAACTCAAAGAGATCCACCTGCTTCTGTCTCCCAAGTGCTGGGGTTAAAGGACTGTGCCATCAGGCCTAGCTGTTTTTTGTTTTTTTGTTTTGTTTTGTTTTGTTTTGTTTTAGAAAATCTCAACTGTATAATCTAGGGCTGGCATCAAACTGTTGATTCTCCTAAGAGCTAATATTACAATAATAAGAGATTTCTTCTTGAGGAGGAAAATGTTCTGGAATTAGAAACTAGTAATGATTGCATGACTGTTATCAGTATGCCAAAAATAATGGAATACAGTCAGTGTTAAACGATGAGTATATTCAGTGAAGCTGTTAAACAGCAGAACTAGCTAGCCATGCCCAGGTGTGTTCAACCAGAGGCTGACAGTTGTGGACAGTCCCAGGAGACCCCTGGATGCAGGTCACTCCTGGGAGAGAAGTAGCCGCTGTTTGTACTGCCAGTTTGCTTTGAGTCATTGTTTTGGACTAGACAAGAAACTCTTCGTTCTCAGCTGTAGTTGGCCTCGGTGGGGAGCATTTGTTGAGCTCCATTTTATTTGGTACTACTTTGTGGCTCCATCATGCTGGTGTGACTGTCTTTTGGCAACAGTCTTAGTTGCCACCTTTTAAAACAGGTAGCTACGCATTCTGAATTTACTTTTTTCTTTTTAAGAGAGAGGTAATCTGCAAGGTTTGTTTTGTTATGATTTGTTTTGTTTTGACTAGAACAGGATCTCCTGCAGCTCAAGCTCTACCCTATATCCCCAGCCAGAGTTTATTATTTTATTTTTATTAATTTATTTTGAGAGAGTCTTAGTGTGTAATTCTTGCAAGTCTGGAACTTGCTACAGATACCAGACTGGCCTTGAACTCACAGAGATCCACTTGCCTCTGCCTCCTGGGGCTGGGATTAAAGACCTGTACCACTATGCTTGGCCAGTTTACAGATTTTAAAAGAAAAAAAAAATTCCAGGTGGTTTTTTGTTGTTGTTGTTGAGGTTGTTGTTGTTTGTGGTGGTGTTGGGGCTTAAACCTAAAGCCTAGCATGTTAGGCAAGTGTTCTCTACTAAGTCACATGCTGCAGCTATTACTTTACCATGTTTCTCATGTGCTCGCATTAGTGAGATGGATGACTTATAGAATCTTTTAGATGAACAAAATTAGCATTAGTAGCTGTTTTGTTCTATAAAATAATTCTTATATTAAGTTTTAAATGTAATAATTGGCTTCCTAGCACATGCAAAGTTTTAGGTTCAATCTTGAGCACTGGATGGCTGGTATGTCTGTATGCTTTCAAATATCTAAAACGCAAGGAAAGGTCAGTTTTTATGTTGTGTTTTTCAGTGATGTGTTGGCGTTGCCCATTTTCAAGCAGGAAGATTCCAGCCTTTCCTTGGAAGATGAGGGCAAGCACCCCCCCTTTCAGTATGTAATGTGTGCTGCAACTTCGCCAGCCGTGAAACTGCATGATGAGACACTTACTTACTTGAACCAAGGTTAGTATGGTTTGTCATACACTGACATGTAAAACTACAAAAATCTTGAAGAAATGTTTTGATATTGTAACCTACAGTGCTATTGATAATTAAGAATGAGGTTCTTAAATTGTCCAGGCTTAGCAAACATTGTAGGATGTTTTCTTTGAGCCAACAGTGTTATCCGTGAACAGCCCTTTTATGTAGCTTGTAGTTCTTTTCCTGTCATTAATTGGACGCTTTATTCATTGAACAATAAGTTTTAGGCTTTATATTTATGGTTAATATTATCTAATGTGGAAGGGACCTGGGCCTTTGGCTCATGATTTTAAGCCTAGTACTTGGAAGGCAGAGGCAAGAGTCTGAGCTCATACTCTGGTCTACACAGTAAGTTCCAGACCTACAGAATGAGACCCTGTCTCTAAAAAAAAAAAAAAGAAAAAAAAAACAGAGGAAGAATGACTTGTAATTTCTGTTAATAAGGACCTTAGAATCCTGAGGCTCTCTTTATCTTAAGACAGTATTCCTGTCTGAGGCATGTGTGGTCGCCTCACTTTGCTTTTAATATATAGAAGTTATTTGGGGTTCATTTATCAGAGATTTAACTTTCAAATGATTTTATTTAATAATTTGTTTAGGACTTAAATTTTTCTTTTTTTTCTTTTTTTTTCTTTTTTCGAGACAGGGTTTCTCTGTGTAGCCCTGGCTGTCCTGGAACTCACTCTGTAGACCAGGCTGGCCTTGAACTCAGAAATCCACCTGCCTCTGCCTCCCAAGTGCTGCTGGGATTAAAGGCGTGCGCCACCGCTGCCCGGCTGGACTTAAACTTTTCAGAAGTAACCGCATGGGGCAAGGGTGTTCATTTGAACCTTTTTTTTCTGTTGTCTGACTGTAGTGTTGGGGATAGAACCCTGAGAGTGGCTTACGCACTGACGGAAGGCATGGTTAATTCTTAACTACTTTAGTAAGAGGGATTTTGTTTGTTGTAGAGGTGCTTGGGATCCAACCCAGGGCTTTAGGTGGGTAAGGCAAGTGCTGACCTCGTACCAGACCCACTAAGAGCTTTTCTGGAACAGGACCTTGATCCAAAGGGGAAGTTCTGAATGTATTTGTAGTCCCTACCAGCCAGGTACTTGTGCTTACACACAGGGCAATGCTTTCAGAGTTGCAGGAGGCTGAGAGTGAGTGAGGTCCCAGTTCCTAGTAGGTTTGGGGCAGGACCCAAGAACTTTTCCTTTTTCTCTGTCCTTTCCCTTCCCCTCCTTACTTCTGTTCTCTTGAGACAAGGTCTCTAGCTGACCTGGAGCTCACAGAGGACCACCTGCCAAGTACTAAGGTTAAAGGTTAAATTTAGGTGAGGCTGCTGCTGTCTTGGGACCACATTGCCTTCCCCATATCCCTAATCCCAGCTCCCATCTGCTTTTTGAAGTAATGTCTCACTGTATGTCTTAGTTAGGTTTTCTGTTACCGTGAAAAGACACCATAATCATGATAACTTTTTTTTTATTTATTTATTATGTATACAGCTTTCTGCCTGCAGACCCAGAAGAGAGCATCGAATCTCATTATAGATGGTTGTGAGCCACCATGTGGTTGCTGGGAATTGAACTCAGAACCTCTAGAAGAGCAGACACTGCTCTTAACTATCTCTCCAGCCCTCTTATGGCAACTCTTATAAAGGAAAACATTTAATTGGAGCTGCCTTACAGTTTCAGAGGTTCAGTCCATTATTGTGATGGTGGGAAACATGGCAGAGTGCAGACAGACATGATGCTATCGAAGGAGCTGAGAGTTCTGCATTTTGATCTGCAGGCAGCAAAAGGAGACTCTATGCCACACTAGGCCTAGCTTGAGTATCTGAGACCTCAAAGCCAGCCTCTGCCGTGAGCCACACCTCCTTCAACAAGGCTACACCGCCTAATAGTGCCATTCCCTATGGGCCAAACATTCAAACACATGAGTCTATGGGACCATTTGCATTCAAACCACCACACTATATATCCCTGACTATCCTTGGAACTCACTGTGTAGACCCAGCTGGCCTTGAACTCACAGAGATGTGCCTGCCTCTGCCTCAGTTGCTGGGATTAAAACTGTGCCAGCATGCTACTCAGAGTTCATCATCATTATTACATTGAATATTTGGGAAAATAAGTGCACTTTTCTTGACTTCTGTTTGTGTGTTTGTCTTTCTGAGGATCAAACACTGGCCGCTTGTATGCGGAGCAGGTGCTCCATGGCTCAGCTTTATGCTCTAGCCCTCCAGCACCACCTATTGAAGGGGAGGGTTCAGAGCAGAGTTGGCAAATATTCCGGAGCTAATGCTGTTATTTGTTATTTGCTAGTAGCTTTCCCTTAGGCTCACTGTTCCCCTGCCTCTTAGAGCTATTCATTAGGACTGCACCATTGGGTAACTTGAAGAAAATAAAAGAAAGAGGAAACTGTAGGTAATTTAGGTAGCAGAAATTGGAGGAAGAATTCTTAGCTGGGTGGGAAGAGTGTGGTTTTCAAACTATAGGAGTGTAGAGTTTAAAATCTGCAACTGTGTATTTGCTTGGTTATGTCTGAGTAGCCATTTGTATGCAGAGTTAGGTCCCTGACTTTTACCCTAGAGTAAAAACTAATCCAATCTGGAGTAACTGGTTCTCCTTTCAGCTGGGTCTGACTCGTAGATTACTCTTTGCCAGGGGCTAAGTCTTTGGATCTGTTCTGTATTACTGCACTGTGGATTAGCTCCTTGTAGCCACTGGGGCATCACCTCACTCTGCAAGCAAAAACCTTTCTCCTAGTTTCTCTCAAAATATTGTTCATTTGGAGTTGAATTCTATTCGGAAAACATTCTGCTATGAACGTTAATTAACCAATATTAGCTACTTTGCAAATAGGTCTTATGCTCTAGGATCTAACAGCACATTTATTTACTTAAATTTCTATTAAAATACTGTACACTTTAGAAAAAAATGAAGTTTTAAATTACTTTTGTTTTATTCTATAGTAGATTTCCTTTTGTCTAGTTTTGCTTCTTGTTATTAAAAGTCAGTACTATAGAAATGACAGGCTGGAACTTAGGTAGCATAGCAGTTAAGAACACTTGCTGTTCCTCCCCAGCCCCACCCCCATGAGGTAAGGCCTCAGTTGTATGGTCCTGACTGTCCTGGGACTCACTGTGTAGACCAGGCTGGCCTCAAATTCAGAGATCTGCCTCTGCCTCCCACATGCTTAGATTTCCAGCCTTAAAAACACATGATGCTCAGCCATGCTGGGCAGCACATGCCTTTAATCCCAGCATTCAGGAGGATAGGCAGGATGAGCTACATCCCCTCCCTTGGAATGTAAAACAGGCTAGGCTAGAACTACTGTCTCAGTCTGGAATTATAGGCACCTAGGACCATGTCCAGTTCACCAACCCTTTAAAAGCCCACTGCCGGTTTGGGAGAATAAACAGTTTGTGTCCAAGAGCAGCAACTCTTGATCTGTCTGTGGGAAGGCATTCAGCTGTCAGCTTCACAGTTCCTTAGGGACCACGAAACATCAAGCAAAGAAAGCTGGAGTGCCAGGGCTCCCCCTGCTCTTATTCTCTCAGTCATGTGGATTTCTAGTTTCTGAGGATCATGAAGTAATCCCAATGGGACAAGTTTCCCTTTGTCCATGATCCAAATGAGTGCTGCTTCTCAGCCTCTCACTCACTGCTTTCCTTGGGTGACTTCAAGAGGTTACGCTGTCTGTTTTTATGTTACTCCTTCAGTGACCATGTTCAAATGGCCTCACCTAACGACTGTAGCCGAAGAGCCCTCTTTAGCCTATCCAGCCCAATCTCTTCATGTAGTTCCAGGTTTTAAATTAACTTATCAATATGGATGCCCCGTGGTTTCTGACTTAATCCTTTAAGTCTTGATCTGCTCTGGGTCTGCTCCTTGCTGTCTTCACCAGGTCTGGAGCTGGCAGCTGTTCTTGATTGGTACTCTGGAGCAGTTCTCAGCTCTCCTCTTGAGGTTTACATCTAAAAGCAGAAAACTGTCTCCAGGGAGAGACCTCTGCTTTCAAACTCTGCTGTTAGCAAATGGAAATGGGCCTTGTCACCTTGCTAATACAACTGAGGTGAAGTGGTCTGTATTTATTTCATGGAGGTTGACTTTCTCCTCCTGGTCTTAAATTAGCACCCCTGCCACCTTCCCAAGACAGGGTTTCTCTGTGTAGCCCTGGCTGTCCTGGAACTCATTCTGTAGACCAGGCTGGCCTCGAACTCAGAGATCCACCTGACTCCGTAGTGCTGGGATTAAAGGCAAGCACCACCACACTCAGCTTTGTGAGCACTTCTTGAGTATTGGACAGATAGCCCTTTGACAAAAATACAAGTGAAAATAGTCCCTTCTCTTGTATTTTTTTTTAGAATACTAAACCCAAAGGTCTGGAACTTAGGGTATTGAGAGGTGCACACAGGTTACTTTGCAGAAGGATATTGACAGTTTACTGTTGTATGAAGTCATTCCCTGTCCACTTTTTCAGGACAGTGTTTCCGTATGTATCTTAGGCTGGCCTGAAGTTCTCAGTCTTTCTTCATCCTAGGGTGTTGACTTTTAGTTAAACATTTTGATTAATTGGATAACTAACACAAAGTTCTTGTGAGATTTGGTGTAATTTTAAGTATGTACTGGTATATTTTTCAAAACTGTATCCATGCTTTTTAAAAAATGTTTAGTTTTCAAAATTAAGATTCATTGTTAGATACATTGCAGTCTTTGCCTTAGTTTAAAGTTCTAAAGCTTCTCCTCTCATAAATGCTTTTATTCTCTCAATATGATGAACAAATTTAAGACTATTTCTCAGTAATGTATGGTGCTCGCTGGTTTTTGTTTCTACCAGTTTTCAAGTGATTTGACTATGTTTTGCTAACCTTTTGCTGATAACTTTAATCTCGGGTTCTCAACCTTCCTAGTGCTGCAGCCTTTCAGTACAGTTCCTCATGTGACCCCCAGCCACAGCATTACTTCCTTGTGCTTCGTAACTGTCCACTTGCCACTGTTAGGAATTGTAATGTAAATATTGGTAGGAGACCCCATGGGGTCTCCACCCACAGGTTAGGAACTGCTGATCTAGAGTCTCCTTTGCATTTTTTATAGGCCCACAGGATTTTAATAGGGTGTTAGTAGTTAAGTCTCCAGTTCAGCAGGTACTAGAAAACAGTCATTAGTTTATACCAAATTACATTGTCATTTTTGTTAATAATAACCCAGAAGTAGTATTGCTTTTTAATTTTGGGTACGTTTAAAGTGTGCATGTGTTTCTTTGTTGGGGTAGGCAGTGTGGATGTAAGTGCTGTTGCCTCTTGAGCTAGTGCTATGGGAGGTTGTAAGCACCTGATTCAGGGACAGGGAATCAAACTTGTGTCCTTTGGAAAAGCAGTAAGTGCTCTGTAACACTGAGCTATGTCTCCAGCTCCTTGTGGTTAAGTTTTTTGCAGCAGCTTATTCCTAATTTTCTAAATTAGACCAGTGTGTAGAAAGTGTGTGTATGTGTGTGTGTGTATGTGTGTGTGTTGTCTGTACAAATGAAGCAATGGGCAAATGTGGCTTGTATTCAATAACACAGAGAGAGGCTTCCAGATTAAAACTGGTCTTGGTTTATACAAAAAATGGTTTGTCCATGTTCATAGTACCATCTATTGTCACCCCTAGAATGGAAACAACACAAAATATACATCACTTGATGAGTGGATGAACAAAATTTGGTCTGTGTATGCAGTAGAATATTTTTTGGCAATTAAATAGAAAAATGTTATATTAAATGAAAGAACCCAGTCTCCAAAACCTCACATACTATGTTTTTGTTTACATAAATGTCTCTAGTAGTTAGGTCCCTAAGAGATAGAAGGTGGATTAGTGGTTGTCTAGGGGATTAGGGGACAGAGGGGAGCACAGAAGTGATACTACTGGGTAGGGGTTTGTGTTTAAGGTAATGAAGATGCTCTAAAATTGGTAGGAGTGATAGTTGTGCAGCTCTGAACATATTTAAAATCCCATAAATTATAAGTTAAAAAGTAACTTTTATGGTATAAATTAATACTTCAGAAAAGCAGAAACTTGATCTCAGGTAGAAGTTCAGTAGAATGGCAGGTGAAATGGACTGAGAGATGACCCATGAGTAATTAGGACAGACTGCTGTGATTTAAGAGAAAGGTCAACTTGAATTTGCTTCTAGGGCACACTGACAAATTAATGTCATGTAGTAGTATATTGTGAGCGACAGTTGAATTATGTAGATTGGAGTAGTGTTCTTTACATGAATTGTTTTTGATACATAATTTTTTTAAATTAGGCCAGTCTTATGAAATTCGGATGCTGGATAATCGCAAAATGGGAGATATGCCTGAGATCAGTGGGAAGTTGGTAAAGGTAAGGACAGTCTGCTTTAATTTGTAATAGATACTGTGGAGTTTGAATGAAGTGGCTATTTTCATGCAAGAGATTTCTTTGGTTCTTTTAAAATGCATGTTTATCTTGTGCACGTGCCGCTGCCACAGCACCATTGGAGGCCGGAGGGAGCTGGCTCTCTGCTTCCACCATGTATGTTTTGGAAATTGTACCTTATTCTCTGAGCCACTGCTATAAGGTTTATAAAAAATCTCAAGTATCTCTTTGGAAAAATGACTATTTTAAAGGTGTGGGCTTTTTAAGCTGTATTTGTATGTGTGGAATGGAAATCAGAGTTACTGGGAACCAGAAAGCAGTAGAGAAGTTAGTGTGCAGAGCAAAGCCCATCACCACAGCTAATCCCAGGCTCTTTAAATTGTACTTATTTATTATTGGGGCGGGGGGAGATGGAGCCCGTGGGAGGGAGGGAGCGCACACGCACAGGGACGTACATGCCCTAGGTGGAGGCCAGAGGATAACTTGCAAGTTTGTCTTCCCTTCCATCTTTGCATTCTGGGGCCTGGATTGTCAGGCTTGCACTGCAAGCACTTTTACCAGCTGAGCCATCTGACCAGCCTGAATCTCTAATTTGAAAATACATGAATTTAAAACTTTCTAAAGATCCTTTTATTTTGCTTTTTAAGTTTTTCTGTAGTATAACTTGGAATTTCAGGTTATCTATTGACATCTAAACGAGGATGTCCATCATCCTCCCTAGAATAGATATAGCCCTTGTCTGCTCAGCCAGGGTACTCTGACATGGGGCATGTAGGGTGAGTCCTAGCTTCTGGCTGCCTGGGCACAGAACATGTTATACGTTCCACAGCACCAGAGGCATAAGTTTTGTAATAAGCTTATTGGAAAGGTATACTTGCACCGTCAGCAGGACGTTGCAGAGCTCAGCTCTCCTGACATGTGTTGCAATACCAGGGATCAGACCGGGATCTCACACAGGCCAGATAATGTATGCCCCTACCCCCAGTAATCATTTTTTAGAGGAGATATGACTGAATTTATTTTCCTGTTACTATGAAAGTTAAATTTGACAACTGGAGCGTGCTGCTTTTACCAAAATGTAAAAGTATAAAAGGTTGAAATGCTATGATGATCTGTAATAAAATTGATTACTATTTGATGTGTCCTGTGCTGAGACCTTTAAAACTGGATCCAGCCGGGCAGTGGTGGCTCACGCCTTTAATCCCAGCACTTGGGAGGCAGAGACAGGCAGATTTCTGAGTTCGAGGACAGCCTGGTCTACAGAGTGAGTTCCAGGACAGCCAGGGCTACACAGAGAAACCCTGTCTCCAAAAAACAAAAACAAACAAACAAAAAAAACTGGATCCAAAAGTGGTGCATGTGTGTTTTGGGACAGGGTCTCATGTAGTCTAGACTGGTCTCAGATTCATCATATAGGCTGAAGATTGCCTTGAATTTCTGGTCTTTCTGCCTCTGCCTGTGAGTACTGGGATGATAGGTGAATATCACTGTGCTGAGTGTGTGTGGGTGCTGGGGATTAAACCCATAGCTTCATGCATACTTTATCTCCAACTCCCAAAATTGTTAGACTATCTTAAAAACATGTTTGTTTAGTTTTTGGTTTTCCTCTTGGTATTGAGGATTGAATCTTGGGCCCCATGCATGCTAGGCAAGCACTCTCTATCAGTGAGCTAAATTGCAACTCCATTGGACTCTTATCTTGTAAGTGAATGAACCTTCTGGAGCTCCCTGTGTAGACCATGCAAGCCTTGAACTTACAGTCTTCCTGCCTCAGGGTTTCTAAGAGCAGAGTTGCTGGCTTGTGCTGTCAGGCCTGGCCTTTTAACTTTTGTATTGTAAACTTTAATCACACCTAGAAGTAGAGAGGAGGTACTGTGAATTCATATATATACCTTTTACTTGGTAGCATGTGAAACATGCATGTGTCTATCTTAAGTTCTCATAATAGATTCTCTTGTTATTGTAAACAATTACCACCAACTTCCTAGTCTTAGT
>CM052706.1:9404667-9518571 GCA_028551405.1 Uromys caudimaculatus | reverse complement strand
TGTGTGTGTGTGTGTGTGTGTGTGTGTGAGAGAGAGAGAGAGAGAGAGAGAGAGAGAGAGAGAGAGAGAGAGAGAGAGAGAGAGAAGGGCACAAGAGTTCTCAGTGGTCAGAAGATCCCTGGTAGCTGGAATTACAGGTGGTTTTGAGCCTCCATGTGAGTACCAGAAACACAGCTTGGGTCTGCCACAAAAGCAGGTCCTTCCTCAGCAGTCAGCACTAGCTGCTGAGCTGGGTCTCTTGCCCTCGTACCCTGTGTTCCTTGTGCGCATGTCGGGTTGTACAGGTCACTAGTTCATGGTTTTAGCTAGGTTCCCATCTAAGACTGTTGATGCTGATATGCTGCATACCAAATGTCAGAATTGGATTTATCGTGAAAAGTGGCACGTTTGTTTGTTTGTTTGTTTGTTTGTTTGTTTGTTTTTGAGATGAGATTTCTCTGTGTAAATAGCTCTAGCCACCCTAGAACTCACCCTATAGATCAGGCTGGCCTCAAACTCAGATCCTCCTGCTCCCCCTACCCCCACCCCCATGCCAGGATTAAAGATGTGCACCACCACACCTGGTTTAATTGACTTTTTAAGGCAGTTACTTGATTGAGAAATAGCTAGTACATGAGACATGTTGAAAATAATTTCATCAAGCTAGTTAGAATACCTGTCAGGTTAACTTTGAGTGAAAGAGTCATTTTAAGAGGTTTTTCTTCGGGGCTGGAGAGATGGCTCAGTGGTTAAGAAGAGCACTGCTGCTCTTTCTAAAAGGTCCTGAGTTCAATTCCCAGCACCCACATGGTGGCTCACAACCATCTGTAATGGGATCTGGTGCCCTTTCCTGGTGTACATGAAGATAACCCATTTACATAAAATAAAGAAATAATTTTTTTAAAAAAAAAGAGGTTTTACTTCCAGCTCATCGTTCAGTTGATAACATGTCTGATTTTTTTTTTCTGTTGAATGTGTTAGAGTATACCCAATTATACCCTGAGAGGTAGAACTAAGAACATAGATGATTATAGGCTGAATTTATTGAAAATCACATCTTTTTCCATTTTATGTATTGGCCCTGTCATCTTTGGCTACAGCTTAAATTTGGAGACATGTGGTACTGATGGGCTGTGTTGCCAGAGGTGTGTTATGGAGGTTGTTTGTGTTGAACATACTTGATTGCTGTGTCTCCTTACTTTTTGTTCATGAACGTTGAGGTCTCACTCTGTCTGGAATAAGAACTCCTTACATAGCCCAGATGGCTTTGAAGTCAGTACTGTAGCCTAGGCTGACCTATGACCTAGGTTTCCTGGTTCTACTGCCTTGGCCTCCCAAGTGTTGGGATGGCAGGGCCTGTGCCTGTGGATCAGGTTCTGTTCCCTTGGCCTTGGCTTAGTGACTGTGCATTGGTCTCTGCCCTATGGCCTTGGCTTGGTAGTTGGCCCCTTTATCTAGTGCTAGTTCTATAGGTGAGGTCTCTTTTTACCCAGAACATTTAGTCCCTTCCAGTGTTCTTTTGTATCTTCCAGTTCAACAGTACTACCCTTTGACTTTTTAGTTTGGCCTGTTGTGGCCTGGCACTCCTTATGTAGCTTAAGCCTCAAACGTGCTGTGATCCTTCTTCTTGTCTTGCATGTACTGGTCTTATAGGTGTGAACTCTCGTGCTTGGTTCTACTTTTTTATATGTATAAAATCTGAGACAGGGACTTGTTAAGTTGTGAAGGATGGCCTTGCACTCCTACGATAGCCTAGGCCAACCTCACACTTCTGATCAATCCTCCAGCCTCCCACGTACTTAGGATTATAGGCCCGCATCACTAGGCCCTGCTAGAATGGTCCTCTTTGTAGTTTGGTTGAATTGTATAATTTAGTTGTATGTATGTGACACAATATGTATGTGGAAGTTAGAGGAAACTTTTATTGAGTCAATTCTCTCTCCCCACCTTTACATGCGTTCCCAAGATCGATCTTAGGTTATCTGGCAAGCACTTTACCCTCTGAGCCATCTTACTAGCCTGTCCTTAAAGAAACCTAACCATTACTGAGATAGCCTCTAGATTGCTGGAACTGCAGGCATGAGTCACTGCAGTCAGTATTAAGATTAATAGTTTACTGCTGTGTCTGTGGTTATCTATATTTGTAATATTTTTTCATCTTTCATAATTCTTTTAGGCAGCTGGTATTTTCTCATAGAAATCTAATTCCTACTCACTAATTTCATTGTCTTGTACATTGATTTTTGAATTATAATATTGAATTACTTTAAAATTACACATTTTAAATTTGTGCATAATTTTTAGTTATAATTCCTAGTTACTAAGTACGTGTGCCATAAATCAGGTATTGAAGAATAGAAAAGTTCACAGGTGGAATTTTTCTTCTCTTATTTTGGAAATAAGATGTCACTATAGCCTATATTGGCTTTGAAATGTGACCTAGGCTGGCCTCTAACTTGAAGCAGTCCTCTTGCCTCAACCTCTCAAGTGCTGGCATTGTAGGTGTGAGAGCCCAACTAAACAGAAGGAATGCTTAAAGCAGAATCGGGGTTTGGATGTTTACCTATTACTGATTAATATGTAACAGTAATAGTCATGCTGGTGTTGATGATGCTTCTGAGCGGTTAGGACGCTTCCTTTCCCCCCTTGTTTTACAGAGCATCATAAGGGTGGTGTTCCATGACAGACGGCTACAGTACACAGAACATCAGCAGCTTGAAGGTTGGAAGTGGAATCGCCCAGGAGACAGGCTTCTCGATTTAGGTACAGGTGGCCATCAAAACACCATAGAAATGAAGGTGCTGTATGGCTGTCCAGTAACATAATTGGTGTAAATGTACTGCTCGGATGTGGTTGGTGTTAGATCTGTGTCTTGAGGATTGTTTAAGGAGTGAAGTTAACCCAGCCAGGGATTGTATGAATCTGAAGCTATCTGAAACCTCAGTGGGCACCATCCATCATATTTTTAATGAAATGAAATACAAGCCATGGTGGGAGAAACTGTGATTCTTGTTAGGTGGATTTGATATGAAGACAAGGTTGACTATGGAGAACGTTGAAAGGAAGTTCAACATGGATTAATTATTTCCATAGAGCAGAATATAGTAAGTTGTAAGTTTGGTTTGTTTGTTTGATTTTTGTTTTGTTTTGTTTTGTTTTGAAATGGGGTTCCGCTCTGCTGCCCAGGCTGCACTTGAACCCCTAGTCTCAAGCCATCCCCTTTACCCCAGCCTTCCAAATAGCTGGGACTCTACTTCTCTACTTGAGTGTGCCACCATACCAGGCTCAAATTGTAAGTCTTTTAATTACTTAAAATGGATCCATTTTTTTTTTTTTTTGTAACTTGTGTTTGAACATACAGATATTCCAATGTCTGTGGGAATAATTGACACAAGAACAAATCCAAGCCAGTTAAATGCAGTTGAATTTCTGTGGGACCCTGCAAAGCGCACATCTGCCTTCATTCAGGTTTGCCTTTCATGTCTGCCCCAGTCATTTAGAAGATTAAGTTCCTGTCTCATGAAATAGTTCCTACTTGTAAAGTATAATGTAATGCCTTTTTCTTTTTTAAATACACAGTTAAAATGGGTTTAAGTTAGTAGATTAATCATGTATACATAAAAAACATAAGGTGAAAAGAATATTTTGTGTGTTTTTTTGTCTCCACTTAGATGGCCTGGAATTTGCCAGGTAGAATAATGTGCTATCACACCTGGTTTTTGAATTCTGTTTTTTATTACTGGTGTTCATAATAATAGAAATTTCTATATTTTTCATGATGCACATTTCTATTGAATAGAAACTGCTATTTAAAAGGAAATTGTTAAAAAGTTTCAGGTTTAAATTTTTTTTCTAACATTATTTAAAGCATGTTTGTAATCAAACTTTAAAGCCTCCACAAATGAAGAGATAAGAGTGGATTCTTCATGTGTCCCTCATGTGGTATGAACAGTTACCATTTTTTTCTTTATTTTTAGTTATTGTTGGATTATTTTTTGAACAGGGTTTCACTGTGTAGCTCTGGCTGGCCTGGAACTTGCTATGCAGACCATTCTCAACTGAGTGCACAGAGACCTACCTGCCCCTTCCTCCTGAGTGCTGGGGTACAGCTGTGCACGAGGCACCAGGCACTGCTATGTGTTAAACACACCCACGGTATTTTATCCACAAACACTTCATGTGTCCAAAAGATAACCTTGAAACTAAGATGACCACATAGTTAAAACTTAAAAGTAATTGTGATATGTACTGTGTGCAAATCTGTAAGTAATGGAATTTTAACTATTGTGTAGATAGTTGTTGTATAGAAGGGGATAGCCATTGAGTTGTTGGCCAGCCTAAGTGTTGACATCAACTCTAAGGATCTTTAGCATTCAGTGTTTGGATTGTCTCCCAAATGTTACCCGTCAGTTAATGATGATGACATGATTCATATTAGCATTTGTCCATTAGAATAACAAGCTTTGTAGTACATGGGAGGGATAGGACCTGCCCTCATCTCAGGTTATGTAGCCATATTTCAGAGGTGAGCTTTTTCATTGCTTATCTTTGGACAAGGGCATGTCTATGTAAAGTCTAAAGTGACTATGGTCTTGCTGCTTGCTAACTTTCTGTTGTGCCCTGAGATTGTTTTCTGAAGGGGGGAGGGTAGAATGAATATTGCCCCTGGGATCCTGACAGAGGGGTTAGCCTGGAGATTTTAGATGGATAAATAGTGAGGCTCTAGGGCCTGGAAATTGCCCAGGAAAAGCATCACAATATGGTGTATACAGAGAAACAGTATCAAGAAACTTGGCTGTCCACAGCAGGGTAGAGGCTGTGGTGAAGCAGGCCTTGGGGCCCTGAGTGCATGTCGTTGGGGTGGAGACAGGTGACACCACAGAGAAGCTTCTGTGCTCTTCTTTCCTCACTAGAGAGAAGCGCTAGAACGAAAGGATCCAGGGACAGTGGGGTTCTGAAAGGAACGCCTGTATCCAGAATAATTCAGGGAATTCATGAGATAATAGGACTGTTTTGTCTGTTTTAAGGGGGCTTGAATGTACATCCATGAGGGAATAAAATAGAGCCCCAGTGGAAGGTTTTTTTAATGTATTTCAGCTTGAATTGTTTTATAGGTACACTGTATCAGCACAGAATTCACTCCGCGTAAGCATGGAGGTGAAAAAGGAGTGCCTTTTAGGATCCAAGTGGACACCTTTAAGCAGAATGAAAACGGGGAATACACAGATCATCTTCACTCAGCTAGCTGCCAAATCAAAGTCTTCAAGGTAAACAAGGAACCCAGGAGGGATGCTCAGTTGTGCTTGTAAAGCTGTGTGCAGCTATGTGATTGAAGTCATCTGCTTTGTGCTCAAGCCTAAAGGTGCGGACAGAAAACAAAAAAATGACCGAGAAAAGATGGAGAAGAGAACAGCTCATGAAAAAGAAAAGTATCAGCCGTCCTATGACACCACCATTCTCACAGAGGTAATACAGCGCAGCCTTTGGCTTTGGAGAGAAGCAGAGGTTTGCGCGTTAGCAGGACCTCACATGTGTGGCACCAAGGGGGTTGGGGTGGCTGGGTGGCTGATTGACTGATATTCTGAGGGCTTTTGTGGGCACATGTCTTTCCTAAGTTTGGGGATTTTTATGAATTTATTTTCGTGGGTGGGATCTTGAATGAAGATGCTGAAATCCCAATGTGAGGTCTCGGAATAGACCTAAAAACCTTGAAATTGATAAGAGACTTAAGTGGGGGCCTAGAATGTCCAATTTTTGTCACTGCTGGGGTTTTGCATTTTCTTTAACTTTGAATCCTATTAGTCATACATTTGTTTAATTGAACGCAAAGACATAAAACAGGGTATTAGGTCTTTCTTTGTATAATGAAAAGACATTGATCCCAATCTTTGGTGTTTGTCCAGATGAGGCTTGAGCCTATAATTGAAGATGCAGTTGAACATGAGCAGAAAAAGTCCAGCAAGCGGACTTTGCCAGCAGACTACGGTGATTCTCTGGCAAAGCGAGGCAGTGTAAGGGGCTTCTGCTTCTCTTTTCATTGTGCAAGAACCCTTGTGCAGTGTTAGATATAGGATCAACTTCCATGGAAAAGTAAAGCCAAAATTGTTTTTGATGTCCATGTCTTGATTTAATTTGCTTTTGTTTAGCTTTCTGCTTTCTGTTTGTTCCTCATTGAGGAAAATTTCCTAAATCTAACACTTTAAAACAAAACATAAACAATGTTGACCATATTGGGTGGTTTTGGACACTCAGAGATATGTTTTCCAACTTGTTCCCTCCTCCCATTCACACACGACTCCTTCAAGATAATTGAAATTATTTGACTAATTTTATTTTTATTAATTAATTTATTTTTGTTGTTTTGTTTTTCGAGACAGAGTTTCTCTGTGTAGCCTTAGCTGTCCTACAACTTGTTCTGTATGCTAGGCTGGCACTGAACTTAGAGAAATCCACCTGCCTCTGCCTCCCAAGGGCTGGGATTAAAGGCGTGTACCACCACTGCCCAGCTTACTTAGCTAATTTTAAATAGCTATTTTTATGTAGTTAATGAAAGTTTTGCTTTTTTTACATGTATACCTAATAAGAATATTTCCTAGATAGTTTAATGACGACAGCAAGCTGGACATGAAGATGTGCAGTACTCGTGCCACATTCCCCTGCATGCACTACAAGACTGTGTGTGTGTCTGTGCTTCTAAAAGCCTCTTTGGCAGCACTGGTAGAAAAACACCTTTGACTGTGTAGTGTTTACTCTTGGCACCTGCATTGTGATGTAATTCTTCAGACTACAGTAGTGACCTTACTGCACTTAATCCTAGGACCCTCAGGAATAAGCAGCCAGTGAGGGTTTTGGTTGAGTTTTGTCAGGTTAAAAATAACATGTCTTTTTAACACAACTCTGTCCGGCAGTCCATGGAGGATTGTTCTGGTTGCGGATTTAAATCCGCTTACATACCCTTATTAAATACGAGTAGTTATAGTAAAGGTTTTCTTTAAATAACTATTTTGAGTGTTCTGTTCATTATTGCACTGTTTGTATTATTGGTGTCCACAAAGTGGATTTTCACTCTCTTTATCTGTGATTAATTGTGGAATTTGAAGGTCAGTATCACAAGCACTATCACAGAGATGTCATTTCCAATTTAAAGCAGTGTTTAAAAGCTTCTTTATGCATGCTTGCATCCAGGATACTGGAAGCATATGCTACATTTTTTATCTATCTCTCTACCTGCCTGCCTGCCTAGCTATCATCCTGTTTTAGATGGTAGTCCAGATGGCCTGGAACCCACTCTGTTGCTCTCCTGGCAGTTCTCCTGCCTCAGCCTCCCAGGTACTAGGCTTGCAGGTGTAAGCCACCATGCCTGGTTCTTTATATTTTCTTTGACTGGGCTGTTTTGGTTTAAATCAGAGGTGATCAGAACCACTGAATGCTCCTTTCCCCAATTGTCTGTCTTCCCAGTTTATGTTTTATTATCTTCAGTTGTTCTGAAAACTTACAAATGTTCTTAATAGTTGTTTTAGGGGCTTATGGGAACTTAAGTCACTTGCCTTTTAACTTGCCTGTTACAAACTATCTAATTTAAAGAAGTGGGTTCTAGTGTGTTGTAGCCCAGAGCCAATCTGAAAATGAAGAAGTCTGGTAAATTATCAATGCATCTTAAGTCATAATATGCAAAACATCAGCAGTTCATGCCTGGGATTTCACATCTTCTTAAGTGTGTCACCTGCCACCCTGGCTGCAATTGGTTTGGGTATGATGCTTCTACTGTTGGTTAGACCTTAAGCTGTAAACCTATTTTCAAAATGCAAGGTGCAGATCATGAACCCCTTAACCAAGATCATAGCTGCAGCACTTCGTCTGTCTCCTCAAATGTCTGTGTGGGGTACTGGGCGGGGGTTGGGGGGCACCTTTCTTGCCATTTTGGGCAGTTAACAGTTGGCTTTTCAGTTAAAGGGATATATATCCAGAAGTCTTGACAAAATCTAAAAGGTGCTGGATGACAGGGTCCCACACTGAACTGTCACTCCTCCTGGTTCCCAGGAGGTGATGCATAACAAACCCTTTGTGTGTCTGTTGATCTCTGGCACAGCCCTGGGCTGCCATGGCTTGCTGCCGACAGTGGGTCCTCATTCTTTAATGTCTGTGGGAAACTTGTACATTTGGAGTACCCCGAAACCAGAACCGCAGGTCCAGACCGTTGGCAGATGCTTCAGGAGCAGCAGCACCACACTTCCTTCCGCTTGCTTTGGACATTAGTGCCACAGGGTTTGCCTGGCACGCGGAAGAGTCTGGTTTTGTTCTCCAGCCCCACAAAGCAAACAAAGCCTCAAATTAAAACTCCTCTTGTGATAGTAAAATCATCTAAATTTGTAATAGATGAGTGTATGGTGAGTAAACGGGCCGTCTCTCCTGTACCACACCAACTTCAAGTTTGGGGATAGCTCTGTTTTCTCAAAGAGCTAGCAATAACCAAGGTAAATTTGTTTTGGAGAGGCATTGCTTTAGATATTAATAGTTATCTAGATGTGTATGTTTGGATGCATTATAATATGTTTTATTCGGAGAAGATGGTGTAAGAGGAAAGCCTTGTATGTAGTGGGGTGAAAGTCCGTGCTCCCTTGGTTAGATGTGCTGTAACAGGCACGGGCACTCCACACCGTAAGCCGGGAGAGAGTGATGCTTAGTAAGATAAGACGCAAAGGCTCTACTCTTAAAACAACAGGTATTTTCATGTGGAGTGCCATCTACAGTAAGGTCACTACTAGAGTTGACCAGCCAGTAGTTTCTGCTTTGAAAGGTGGTTGTCTTGGGAACAGACTCTGCAGTGATTTTCCTCTTTTTTCGAAGGCTCTATAATTGGGCAGATGTGAAGACAGCTGGTGATTTCTTTCCTTTCCCTGTCGATGCTTATGTTTGGTGGCTGCTAAGATATGTGGTTTCTGTCTGGAGAGACTCTCGGCACAAGCTCTGGGCTTCACATTAGTGGGCTTAACATTTTGCAAAGAATTTGAAAAGGATGATTTTTTTTTCTCTTGATTATTTTCAAACTGGCATTCAAATGTTTCATTGTAAATTTGAACAGCTGCAAAGGAAGTATTTCCTGGCATGAAGAGTATTTATATTTATTAAATTAAAACTTATCTCTCTGAGTTTAAGACCAGCCTAGTCTACAGAGTGAGTTCCAGGACACCAGAGCTACAAAGAAAAACCCTGTCTCCCAAGAAAACAAAACAAAAAAACTATTTAAAATTAAAAATATTTTTAAATAGGAAGAAGTAGCCTGCAGAATCCAAGGATCACAAACATTTCAAATTTCTTTTGTTTAATCCTCAGGTTTACTTCGTTCGTCTCTCTTGGTCTCACCTTTGTACTCTGTTGGTTTTAAATGTTGCCTTAATGTGGTTGCTCTTATGCCTGGGGGCCTTTTCATACCTCGATTGCTTTAAAGATTTACATGCTTTATTTTATATGCATGAGCATTTTGCCCTGCATGCATGTCTGCACCACGTGTGTGCAGTGCCTGGGAGGCCAGAAGATGGTGTTGGGTCCTCTGAACTGGAGTGACAGATGGTTGTAAGTCCCCGAGTGGGTGCTGGGCACTGAACCCAGGTCCTCTGCAGGGACAAGTGCTCTTTACTCCTGAGCATCTCTTGAGCCCAGTAACTCCAGTTCTTTACAATAGAGTCTCTGGGTTTTTGATTCAAGGCTGACCTTGAACTCATGCCAGTCTTTCTTACTTGGTCTCCTGAAATTTTTGATTGCAAGTATGAGTCTCCACCACTCCTGGATACAGTAGATTTTTGTGAATTGAGAAGACAGTTTTCTTGTTTTAAATTTAGAGTCTCATGTAGCTGAGACTGACCTTAAAGTTCTGATCATCTTGCCTCCATCTCCCAAGCTTCATTACAGACATGTGCCACCAAGCCTGGCTCGAAATTTAATCTTTACATTTTCTTATGACTATAAATTAAACTTGGGTAAGAAATTAAATATTTGTGTGCATGCCAGCAACCTGAGTTTTGCCTACAAGGTTCAGGTGGTGGAAGGAGAGAACAGACTCCCCACAGAGCCCCTTGACTGCCATATGCATGCCATGGCACGTGTGCGTACATATAGACGCACACACATATGTAAATAAGTAAGTGTAATTTTAAAAGGAAAAACTCATTAGGACAAGTTTATTAAAACAATTATACAAATTTTAATGAATAGTTAATAAATATAAAAATGGACAAAACAGATAAAACTGGCATTTGCTTGTCTGTGAAGCGTCTTGAAACCCCAGCGCTAAGGTTAGATGTGATGTCTTTCTTCTCTCAAATGGGAGCAGGCTGATTATAAAGGGGAGCCCTTGAAACTAATATCTTCAGCAAGAATACCTGTGGAAAGAATACTGGTTGTTAGGTGGGTCTTTTTGAAGCTCAGACGGGAAAGTTTCTACTTGATTACTGTAGCCTGCTCAGCATACTCTGGACCTTAGCTTATTGGGTTTTATAATTGTAATGTGTTTCTGTATCTTTGTTCTGTCTCTTGTCAGAACTTTGCTTAAGGTTGAGAGATACTCAGTTTACCATATCTTTTTAGGAACCCCCCCACACAACTGACAGCATACTCACAACTGATAGGCTTGCATGCTGGCCTGTTCAGGAAATCTTATCTTATATCATGGTGGGTACTAATGGGTACTGATGAGGCCACTCCATGGCAGGCATAAGGAGCAATTGACAGGACCTAGCCATACCCAGACCACTGTGGAATGTCAGACGTTGCTTGTGAATCTCTTTGTCTGCTGTTTTTAAACCTTGAAACCTTGAGATGTGTTTGCTGGAGCATCTGACAGAAGATACTAGAAATGTATGAATGTGTCTGTCAGCGTGCGTGTGTGCATGCATGTAAGCTTTCAGAAAACAAATGTCTATAAATGTTGCTGCTATCATCACTCAGGACATCTTCAAGCTAAATGAGTGTCTTGCTGCACAGGGTGAATGTGACATGTTTGATAAGTACTGAGCATCTTGTGTTTTATAAGTTTGTATGGAGTCAGTTAGAGACCAGATTACAAAGGTGCTTCTTGCACACATTTAAAAAGCTTTCGTGTTGTTAACTCGTTTCTGTTTCTATCCTTAGTGTTCTCCTTGGCCCGACACCCCGACAGCCTATGTGAATAACAGCCCTTCCCCAGCGCCTACTTTCACCTCCTCACAGCAGAGCACATGCAGTGTCCCAGACAGGTACCTGGTTTGTGTGGCCCTGTGCTTGCACCTAACCATTGCTCCTGCAAGTCCCTATCCATGCGGCCTGTGTATGTGTCTGTGTCAGGTGTTAGAAAATAGCCCATGCTTGGGTCATAGAGGTGGCACCTGAAAGCCTTTGTGTACCTAGTCTGTCTCACATGTTGACAATTACAGTAACTGCAGAAAGCAGGCAGAGAAGCAGTTTCTTCAGATACTGAAACAGGAAGATTTCCAATTTGAGGCCAGCCTCGGGGCTATATAACAAGAGCCTATCTGACAAAGGGGGAAGAGGAGTTTTTAAGATAGAGCAAGCAGTTGTCTTTGAGAGATTTAAGAAAGCACAGGGTTCAGTTAAGGACCCAGGGTGAGTGTTGATGGGAGGCTCTGATATGAATATATTAAGATTACACTGATTACAAAGCACAGTGGGCTTTGAGTTACCACATGACACAGGTTATTTTTTGTACTGTTTCTTACCCTCTCAGCAAATGTAGTTTTAGTTGAGTATTTAAGATTTAAAAGAAAGACTTTAAAAAAAAAAAAAAAAAAACAGCAAGCAAAAACCAAAAAAACTGTAGTGGCTTTAAAATCAGAACCTCTGGATTTCATTAAATGTGTTATCTGGCTTTCACAGCTGAGAGTCCAGGGGGCTCAGAATGGGAGCTGCATAGGCCCAAGGCCTCTGTAAGCCTTTGGCTCCTAAACCTTGCTGGAGGACAGTAGTTCAGAAGTTCCTGCTTTTAGGAAGTTTCTTATGGAACAGAAAAATGAAAGCTTGAGATGACAGGAAAAGTTCTCTATGTAGGTGTTTTGTTGACAGGATCTGGTAAAAAAAAAAAAAAAAAACCTACAAAATCTCACTTTCCTTCTGTGGAGATGGAAAAACTAGCCAGGAGCCTGTTTGCACGTAGTGGTTGTATCTACAAGTAGAAAAATTCTCATGGACCAGGGGGACCAGAAAGCCAGTGTGTAGCATACAAGAAGTCTCTTGTGGCTCCTGTCTGGGCATGTGAGCGAATGGCTGTGGTCTTAGAGATGAGCTTTGAATTGTATGCCTGAGTTGTCTAGATGTTTCCTGAGAGCCTCCTGTGTTTCCAGCATGGTTTCACTTGCTGAGATATATAGAAGACCAGACAAATTCCTTTTGGAAGGGGCTTAAGATCTGGTGAATGGAGAATAATGTAAAGCCTAAGACATGGGGAGCAGTGCTGAGAAAGGAACCCTGCTCAGCAAATAGGGAAGGTACATGTCCTCTGGGCAGTCATACGCAGTTGTCTTTATACCGTTGACTCACAGGGATGGTAGCGTGTTTGGTTCATTTCCTTTACTCACGGGCAGATATATTAACTAATGAGGAAGATTTGTCTGTTTAGTTAGGATCACTGTTTCTTTTAGCCTAATTTTTACTTAGAATGTTTTATGGTTATTTTTAGCTGTTTGTCTTATGATTTCACATATTTTCCTAACTAAAGAGAACTCATGCCGTCCCCATTTTCCTGGCACCCTATAAAGGCTCAAGGGGACATTTCCCAGTGCCGACCTCACATGTGGCGGTGCTGTTGGTGCCTGCGTTCCGTCCTGTGACTCCCCCTACTGTGCAGCATCCTTGCTGCAAGCTTACACGGCTCTTTCTACATTGTTGTCCTATCTCAAACTGCCTGTGCAATAGATAGCCTTCCATTTCTTAACTTAAAAAAAAATTAAAAACCATTCCTTCCTTTTCCTTTCTCCAGCAATTCTTCATCCCCAAATCACCAGGGAGATGGAGTTGCACAGGCGTCTGGGGAAGTAAGTGCCTTTCCTTAAAACCACTAAATATAAAGATTCTAGCCACATTATGTGGGTTGCTCAGTCATCAGCTTGGGTTCTGAATTCAGATTTTCAAGCCTTTTGAGTTTTGCTTAAATATCCATGACATGCCAATGACTTTTTAAAAGCTTGAATAATTTTATCTATGTTCCTTTTTCTTTAATTAATAGCAAATTCAGCCTTCAGCTACAACCCAGGAAACACAGCAGTGGCTGCTCAAAAACAGGTTCTCTTCCTACACAAGACTGTTCTCTAATTTTTCAGGTATGTGTATTTGTGTGCATGCATGAGAATATTTTATTTGTATGTTTTCCTGCTTTTGTTAACTAAGAATTTTGAAACTTTTGAAATATTTTTTAGATAAATCTATTACAAACATATTATCTCTCAGTTTTCCTCAGTTGTAACACCCTATTAAATTCTTTCAAACCAGGAAATTCCACTCATTGCAGGTGTATTTAGTTCTATGTGGTATTTTTATTCTACTTATTTTTATGTGTATGTGTGTGCCTGTCTCTGGGTGTATGCATGTGAGTGTAGGTGCCTACAGAAGCCAGAAATGTCAGATCCCCTGAAGCTGGATTTAGTGGTTATGAGTTCCCAACACGGGTGCTACATCCTGAACTTAGGTCTTCTGCAAGAGCAGCATGTGCTCTTAACTGTTGAGCCACCTCTCCAGCCCCAATGCTTACTTTGAGATAATATTTTGCTTAATGATAAACTGGAAAGACAGTTGGGAGATGATTCAGCAGACATTCTCTCAGTTTCTCACAAAACTATAGTATACTATTGTAAGCAGAAGTTAACTAATACAGTGGGTGTATAGATCTGTCATCTGCCACTGTGCAGGGAGTGTAGTTCTTTGCAGATACCACTCAGTTCTACACGTAGGCTGTCTGTCTACACAGGTACTGTGTATCTTGATGCCTTTTAGTAAGGTCATTCTTCCCCCACACACACCCATTTGCCACACCCATTGAACTGCCCTGCCTATGCTTGGTCATTCTGAGAATGTTAAACAAATGAAGCCCTATAATATGTGACCCTTTGAATCTGGCCTTTTCTACCTTGGCCTTATGAGCTCAGGTCCTATAAGGCTACCCTGTGTCCTGTGGCTTGAACCTTTTCACATAGAACAATTATCTCATTTGTGTGGCTTTGCTCAGGTATGTGTGTCGTAGACACCCTGCTCTTTTTCTGCACAGGAAACTATGGGGATGTTCTGGTGGTGGGACTTTAGGTGTCAAGCAGCATTGCCCAGGTAGTGGGGCATGCAGGAGAGAGCATGCGGGAAGCAGGGGCAGGCAGCAACTTGTATATTGCCCATAGTGCATTTGCTAATGAGTCCTGACCAAACATTCTGAGAAATACTGGGCCACAGAGATGTGGCAGCTAGCATTCCTTCTACTTGTGTATGGAGCCGTTGAGACAGTTTAAGAGGACAGACATATCTGTGCACATGCCCAGAGGAAAGCCTGGATTTACAAACAGTGATTTTTTATTCTGTCATTTATTATATTGTTTGTGCACTGGGTACGTATTCCTCATGTAGCTCTTGAACTCTAAAATTAAAATTGCATGTAGAAATAATTTGCTTACTGGAATCCACATTTTTATATGATTAAATAAAGCCTGTAATGTGTGAAAAGCTAGGAATTATAGAATTCAGTATGAGAGATGGATTTCATGAGCCCTCACATAGGGCAAGGGGTGAAGAGCAGACATAGAGCAGCCTCTGGGGTCTGGGACCTGCACATTCTGTGGAGCTGTAGAACTTCTTCCTTGTAGGCAGTCACAGGGCTTGGCATTCTGCAGTTTCCTTCCCTGACCTGGGGCTTCCTTTGGAGGGTTCATGCAGAGCTGCTCTTTGGCACATCACCTGAGCTGCAGCACTTAAGACAGTGGCAAAGACCGTGAGGTCTCGTAGGTGGTCAGTCATGTGTCAGAGCTGTGTGACTCTCATAGACAGAGAACTTCTTCCTCTGCTACTTCATTCCAAGAGTGACTCCATACAGGCTCACAGCTCTCAGGAGTTAGGCTTCTCTGGTTTTTATTTCTGTATAAGCTAGGACTCTGTTAGGCTCTTTCATTTGAGCCTATGAAACACAGCAGGTGAGTGAGCGAGTGAGTGAGCGAGCGAGTGAGTGAAGCAGCCCCATCACCTTGCTACATGTGGGGGTAGGTGTTTATTATATGAAGTCAGGCCTTAATTCTGGAAGCGTGGGGCTTGACTGATACTAAAAGAGCAAACTGATTTTGTACACATCTCCAAATACAGTAAGTATTGAGTGCATGAAAGACCCCTTCTGACTACCCCAACTTCACTGCTGCCCAGTGCTTGTTCAGGCTTGTGTCCACTTTTCGATTACACACTTTTTGTTGCTTTTAAGACAAATCCTAGACACCAAGAACTTATGGCAGCAATCTGAAGGAAGAGTGATTTTCTCCTAAGCTTTCCTGTTAGAGCTGGCTGTGGGGATGGTACTTCACAGTGTCTAACTTGATACTGCACACTGTATGGAATGAGACCCACTCTCCACTTTGCTTCTCACTCACTAGTGACTGTGGGCAAGTTCCCCAGATGTCAGTATTCCATGTGTGTTCCATTTATGTTTTTAAAAAGGAGAAAAACATCAGCAGGGTTTTAGGGGGTGTCAGAAACATGGTTATCTCCAGCCCAGCAACAAGGAAAGAAGGCAGTATAGGAGTCTTGTATTGGGAGCAGACAGGCCTTCTGACTATGATCGCTGATTTATCAGCTTCTGGCACCTTGTTACCATAGCATGTTGTTTCTCTCTCTCTCTCTCTCTCTCTTTTTTTTTTTTTTTTTTTTTGGTTTTTCAAGACAGGGTTTCTCTGTGTAGCCCTGGCTGTCCTGGAACTCACTCTGTAGACCAGGCTGGCCTCGAACTCAGAAATCTGCCTGCCTCTGCCTCCCAAGTGGTGGGATTAAAGGCGTGCGCCACCACTGCCCGGCAGCATGTTGTTTCTCTAAGGGACAGATGTGTGTTTCTGCGTTTGTTAATCATGGGTGTGTGTAATCCAGGACACTTGTTGCTGCTTAGAAGGACAGAACCTTGGGATGAAGCCTGCTATGAAGCAGCAGCTCTATCCAGCCTTTTCTTGCTTATTTGAGGATCTCTGCTGTTTTTTAGGTGCCGACTTATTAAAGCTGACAAAGGAGGATTTAGTTCAGATTTGTGGTGCAGCCGATGGAATTCGGCTCTATAATTCCCTGAAGTCAAGGTAAAATACTATAGACTGTTTTGCGTGAACTGAAAATGGACTTTTGTCTGCGTGGGGGATTTGGTGGGCAGAATGTGTTACCACGCTAGGTTGGCGTGTGCCTGTGTGCGCCACCGAGCATTGGCAGCATTGTGCTCACGAGAAGACTGTTTTGTGTACACCTTCAGGGCAGGCACTGATGAGGGCAGAGGTAGACTAAGACTGGTAGCAATGCACATGGGCAGGACTGATTTCTTGAAGACGACTGGGTTTGTTGCCAAGAAAACAAAACTTCTAATTTAGGTGAGCTCTACAGAATCTCTGGTTTTCAAGGTCATGATTATTGTTAAGCAGTTATTAAATGTGAACTTGTAACTGTCAATTAGAATGCTAGAACTGTGACTGTGCTGGCTTGAGACCCACGCTGCCATTACTGTCTCTAGACTTGTGTGCTGAGACTTTAGTAAACTCAAGCCTTACTGATTGCAAATTGCTTAATCAATCTTAAAACTTAAATTTACCAGCATCTGACAGACCATCTCAATGGTTTAGAGTCTGGACCTGTGATAGTTGGTGTGAGGTGTGTGGTTTTTATATTTTTATTAGAAAATTCTTTTGCATAATGAAATAACACTGTAAAGTTCTCACAAGGAAAACTAGACCGTAGATTCCTGTAGTTGTTGATTGTACGTGCTGAGGCAGCTTGCCCTCACAGTCTCATTGATGGCGTCTTCTGATTACAGGTCGGTTAGGCCCCGCTTAACCATCTATGTCTGCCAGGAGCAGCCGAGTGGCACTGTGCTGCAAGGGCAGCCACAAGCTGCAGGCAGTGGAGGTGAAAGTGGCGGTGGGACGCCCTGCGGTGGGTATTGAGGGCACTTCCTTCCCGTCCTCCCTCAGACTGTCTGATGTGAGCTGCAGGACTGCCAAGCTGACAGCAGCTGTAGGGCCAAGTCCTGGGGAAAGGAGGGAACTAGAACCTTCTTTGTCCTCAGCTATGCATGCTGTAGATCTTTTTTATATGACTTTTATGTAAGAAATTACCAGCAATCAGTACAATAACCTGAACACATTGAGGCCTTTCTGGATGAATGTCACATTTGCAGCTTGCTGAGAAAAGAGGTTGTTGTTTTGTTTTTGGTTTTTTTAGGTTTTTTCCCCTCCATTTCACTAACTAGATGAGGATGGGGGGACACAACTCCTGACTACAACACATGAACAGACAGGTCAATGTAGCAGTCTTCCCCCAGTGTAGACCCGCCTGCAGTCAGCATCCATTGTGTTGCATGCAGGCAGGATGGTAGGAGCTGTGCCTTTGGTCAGCATTAGCACAAGCTGTATAGTTACCTTCTGACTAAGGAGGGCTCTCTGCCTTGCAGGTTTATCTTGGTTGGGCAGTAGGAAGCGCTCCAGCCTCTCCTGTCTCCCTTTTCCTCCCTCCTTTGATTAGAAACACTTTGGGGGAGTGAGAGGTTGGGACCAGACTTACTAGGTAGTCTAAGCTGGCCTCAGCGCTGCTATTTTCCTGCTTCATCCTCCAAAGTACTGAGGTGACTGATGTGCAGTAGCACACCTTGCTCTCACTTGTATGGTGGTAGTGATGTCCCCTCTTCTCACATTCTGAAACAGAATGACGGTGACATTCAGCTTCAGGGAAACATGTATCCTGGAATTCCAAGAGGTCGCTGATAGTAGTGGGGCTTTGAGAAATGCCTCCCGGCTTGGGTTCCATTAAATGAATGGAAGAGCAGTGATGGAAACTGTGGCTTTTAAGACCAAGGACACAAGATTCTTAAAGGAGCTCTCTGTGTCAGCATCATACACATTACTCACGTTCTGCCAGGAGTGTAGTATTAGGAATACGTGTCCTCAGAGACGAGTGTTGTGGGGGGGTAGGTGGGGACATGGAAGACTTTATTTTATCCTTGACCGTTCAGATTTAGTGCGCTTAAGACCAGGTAGCAACACTTGAAACACAAGGGCTTCTCTGCACTGAACTCTACCACAGCCCAGAAGATGCCACAGAGGGCATGTGAACAATGGCTTTGACCCTGTTCCTATAGACAGAAAGTTGTGTCCACTTTATTATTAAAAGAGCCAGAGGGCAGGAGCTTGTCCCCAAACATCAATAGGGTAATCCTTCCGAGCTGCCTTTAGTGTAGAGCTCGAATTCTAAGCCTTTCTAAATGTGGAATTAGTACTGTCCTGTGTGGAGCTGCTCACTTCCCTGGCGAGGTCCATGTCCAGTTTGTCAGTGGCTGAGCAGGACCCACTTGACTGACACACAGATTCAGAGTGCCGCTGTGTTCAAGGCACAGATGAAGTCTCAGACAGTGAATGTTGAACTGAGGCTGGGACTTCCTAAGGAAGAACCAGACTTCATTTTCTGTATCCTTACTTTTCATAAGATGCTGTCTCTATTTCTTTTAATTGTGTGTGTATATAGGAGGTGGCACAGATGATTTTTAGCCTCATAGCCTTATTTGGAGGATTACCAGCTTAGACTCCTTGTAGAGTTTTTTATGCACAATTAGAAACACACTTGTTTTTTTCAAAAGCGTCCTTGTGACATAATTTATAAAGCGTGCTCCTCCCATTGTGTCTGCAGCGTGACATTTTAACCCATGCACATAGTTTTTCACCCTTTGCCCCAATCCATTACCCTGATTACTCTAATCCCTGATGCTTTTTTTTAACTCCTCAATATATGAGGCTATTATAGAGAAATGAAAGTTATATAGTTTTATACAGGGTTAGTATTTACTGTACATGAGCATAAATAATGTGTTCTTATACTTCAGATAGGTGGGTAGAGAATTTTAAGGGGCAAAGAAATGTTACCTTGTCCCTGTTTCTAAGTTTGAATTTTATTTTTTGGCACTTTGAGCAGATAGACTGTGTAGATCCAGTATAACATCAAGTAGCGTTGTTAAAGTGCTATTTTTCTTTTTTTCAGTTTATCATGCAATCTACTTGGAAGAAATGGTTGCCTCAGAAGTTGCTCGAAAACTTGCCTCGGTGTTTAATATCCCTTTCCACCAAATTAACCAGGTTTACAGACAGGGCCCCACTGGTATCCACATTCTTGTTAGTGACCAGGTAAATCAAACAGGTAGTAGTCCCTCCTGCCACACAGGCACTCACATCCAGTGTCGGAATGTAAGAAATGTTGCCGGCCTCTTTTGGCCATAGCAGTTTTTAAAGATAGCTATTTTTAAACAGGTAGGATCAAAGTAGTGTCCTAGTAGCAGAAGGAACACAGTCAGGGAACAAATGGGGGCTGAGCTTTACCTAACCCTCAGATACTGACTTCCTGGAGCTCTAAGGTTTGTGGCAGACTTGGGTTCTTTCTTTGAGGTGAGGCATTAAATATGTTCTTTTTGCACATTGTTGGAAGAGGAGCATTTTTAAAACATTTAATATTAGAAGTACAACCCACCCATGCTCCAGCTATGTTCACTGACAAGCAGTAATAGTAGGAAACAGCCAGTACAGTCTTTGAGTCAGTAGTCACAGGACCTGGGACAACATGCTCCTCAGTGGCTCACAAATGACAGTGTGAACTTTTACTATCTCATACTGCCGTCAGGAATGACTAGGACTGTGTATTGGTGTAAGAAAGATGCATAGACTATGTTGTAGTCTTTTAACTATAAATTGAAATCATTTCTGGTAGGTTAAGGACTAATAGATCTTAATTGTACTTACATGTCTGCTTTATCCTTCTAGATGGTTCAGAACTTTCAAGATGAGAGTTGTTTTTTATTCTCCACAGTAAAAGGTACTTTTCATATATGTGTGTGCTTTGGTGTGTTGTGATCATGAAGGACACTTGCCCTGATAAGAAGCTCTTGTGTATGTGCATATTCTTGAAAAAGATATCTTTGCAAATTTTAAAAGAGCTTGGAACATGGATGAACAGTATTTTTAGTGTTTGTAATCGAAATTAGCAAGCAATATAGAAAGGGTTGGTTTTTATAGATGACCTGAAACCAAACAGAGTCTATTCAGCCAGTGTTTGCTGAGCATTTTGTCCAAAGCACTTTGTTGATGCTTGAGTGAAACAAGGACTCAGGGAATCCACTGTAGTGGGAAAAGAAAGTCAGAATTGGCCACAGAAATTAACATGAAGGAATAAGACAGTATGGGGCTTACGGAAGTGGAGTGAGCATGGGGCTGTCACAGACAGCTTTTCGAGGAGGTGGTCTGGGAAAGGAAGAGCTGGCCACAGGGCCTAACCCAGGGCAGAGTGGGGCCATGCAGAAGAATGAATGCACTTGGCTTCTGTGAGGCCTGGAAGGCAGCCATGCAGTATGAGGTTGAGCAGAGCACAGTGGGGTCAGACAGAAGCAAGCCCTGGCATGCAGTGATGGTGGGTGAAGATCTTCATTGTCAGATGGGTTGAGAAGTCAGTGAAGTGGTTTAAACAAAGGAACAATGGGATTGGGGTTTCCTTCTACTCTCACTGTGGAGACAGATGACAAGACAGCAAAACTGGAACAGGGAGTCCATAGGGGCCAGAGGCAAAAGGAGTATATGGACACGGACCAGCCCAGTTGGCTCCTGGTTGGATGGAGGAGTAGTTACGACTGCCAGGGCAGGTGGCTGCCTCATTAGAGGCAAGTCACCTTGGTGTCAAGCAGGCAGCTAATTGTACCATTCTGTGGTGCCTTGGGTCTGAGGTACTAATTTAGAAATTTTTAGATGTCAGTAGTTGACTAAAAAGCTAGGCAGGCTGTACAGAGCTAATTAGGGAACAGTGTGGGAAGAGATTCAGACCAGGTCAAGTGAGCTCCAAACTACAAGGTTAGCCAGGAAAGGCAGAACATGGGTTAAGACTAGTCTTAGCACAGACCCCACCCATAGAAGAGGAAGCTGTCTTCAGTCACCTGGTAGTGACTCTGGAAAGGTGCTGCCCAAAAGGGGTTGAAAATACAATTTTGCTTTATACCTGATTTGACCGTCACCTGCACATGTGAGGCAATAGTGAACTGGTTCAAGGCTTATGTGAAGAAACATCTTTAATTTTAAAACGTAGTAGCTTTTATTTTGCAAAATTAAAAAAAACCTCATGTTTACTCAGGAACTTGTGTCTGTGAAGCCAGTGAGTGCTGTAGCATTAGTTCCCACAGGGTCTCTCTCCAGCCTTCCTTCTCTTCTTCCACATGGAAACCTTCATTTCCATCTTTGTGGAGCCTTCACTGAGTCTCACGGCGTTCTGAGACCATTAGGTCTTGCTGTATCTGCCTCTGAAGGTTCAGTTTTCTAGCAGAGAGCCGTCCATCTTTAGCAGGCCCTGCAAGGCTTTCTCAGCGCTGCCCTCACACAGGGCTTTGACTGTTTTGCCCTAGCATACAAGCGCATCTGCTGCTGCTCCCTTAAGCCCTTGCCCTGTAGAGCTGGCAAATGGTACAGGCTGTGCTCCCTGAGCACTGTTACAGGAGTGTCTGAGGGGAGAGGAGCTAGGACAGTGCTGTCAGTTTTAATACTCTCTCTTCTAAGCTTAGTTAAAAGTTTTAACACACACCCCCTTTTTTTTGCAGCTGAAAATAATGATGGTATTCACATAATTTTGAAGTGATACCTTATACAGACTGAACTCTATTCAGTACCAAATAAAGTCATGCTTAAAAGTGTGTGAAGACTGAATCCAAGAAGTCTTGGGATTGGATTTTACTGTGAAATGTTTCATATTGAAAACACAAGATGACCTTCCTAATGAGCTGTAGGAGAGACAAGTCTCCTCATTGTCACTGCCACAGCCCAGCATCCTCGTGAGAGCGAGCATGTCAGGTGACATGCAACCAGCTCCTAGCCATGGTGGGCACGAGTACTCGCTTCCCTGGCAGAGAGGCCAGCGGACAGAACTCCCCCAGAAGCAGTTGCTGCTGCTTTTCACACTGTATGCGGTTTGAAATGAATGTAAAACTCAACCGTGGGCATTTACCTTTCTGTGCCAGTTTGGCTTTTGTTGCCTGACCCTTAGTGCTGAGCTGGGGAGGAGATAGGGTTGCCTCTGGGGAGCTGCTCTACACAGCGCTGACATGGCAGCATTGGTCAGGTAAGAGGCTGAGCACCTTCTCAGAAGCGACCATGCCAGACCAGAGAAGAGCTGAGATGACGAGCAAACTGCACTGTCAGCCATACCTTGTGTGAGGTCGGTGTAAACCCTAATAGGTACAGAGACTTGGGCGTTTGGCTTCCAGTTTTAGCATTTTAGTTTCTGGATTTCACCTTTGAAACCTCCTTGCCTTTTAAACTCATGTGGTTTTCCTTGTCTTGTCTCCCCGTTCCCCCACTTCAGCCTCCCAAGTAGCTGGGACTCCAGGTGTTCACTCACTTGTCTTGTGCCTGGCTCTGTTCTTATACATGCCTAAAGCCCTTCCCCAGACATTAGAACTAGGTGATGTAATGGGGGAAACAGAGTATTATTGTTGATAGTTTCTGATGATGTTAAAGGGATTTTTTTTTTTTTTGAATGAGACAAAATTACCAATGGAAACACTATAGATGTCACAACAAGACACTAAAATGTACCGTAAGCTTCCCTTTTCTCCCCTCATATACTGAGTTTCAATACAATCATGGATAGATAGATGGTGATTGATGGGGGCTCTGTACTCCGCATCGTCCTTGCTTTGTCCGTAACAGGGGTGCCTGTGAGTCACGCGTGCTCGCACACTGCTCAGAAAGGGAGCCGTTGGCTTTTCCTTTTCTACGGCGCCATCACCTCTCCCCTCACTCACAACCTCTCGTGAGGCCTGTGGCATATCCGAGTTCTTAAAAACTTCTTTCCATTTTAATTATGTAGCATCTCTGCCCATGCGCTCAGCTGCTGGCTGTGAATGCGCTTGTCTGACCCTTGTTCGTGTGGGTAGGAATAATTAAGTTTTAAGTGAAATCTCTTTCAGAAGACAGACTACTTCAGTGGTTAAAGGCTTTAGCAGCTTGTTTTATTCATACTGGGGGTTAATTACTTGCCACAAAACAGTCTGGACATTTTGCTCTTAGGTTTGTTTGGCAGTGCTGTAGCCCTGCAGGCCTTTAGGAGGGAGTGCTCCCGTCCATCTGTCCGTCCGTCCTTCCCTCCCTTCGCTTTGTGTGACCACATGCTTTCTGTACCATTCACTTACTTGGGAAAGAAGTGAGTTTATCTCCTAATTGTTTTAGAATTTTGCTTGTCTATTTAGCTTTCTTTTTTGGATCTCATGATTTATGGAACAATAAATGTCATTTAATGCTGTGTGCTATTTTGAATTCGTTATCAGGTTTTAGAAGTGGGGTGAAAGTACTTACAAGTTCCTCAGACTTGAAATTGTGCTGAGCAGCACGAAGTGCTAGTCCGTCTCAGTGAAACTGTCCATGACCCACGGCACCAGCAGTTTGCTACTTTGGTCATAGGATGTACAGTTCAGTGTAATAAATGTTTTCTGATTGTTTTGTAAGCGTGTCACTCATTTAAGTTGTACTACTGTCATCTGAGATCACATGGAATCAAGGCCTGCCCTGAATGCATGGTGTAAGACGTTCATCCCAATTTCCACAAAGGCAATGCAACTCAAGACAAGTAGTTATAGGAAGTGCCTACTGCATACTTTGAAGAGACAAGTCATGGTCACTGAACATCCAGTCCACCATCTGCCATAGGCTGCATTCTAGCTCAGAAAAAATGTCTATAGTTGTCTCAGGTATTTAATAGGAATGAGTTTCATGAGTCACTGGCCCAAGCCTAGGACATGCATATTAGCAGCCCCCTCCCTCAGTCCCACCCCACCTTCCACGCACAGCGGTAGAGCAGTCAAGCACTTCATTTCACAGTAAGCGGATGAGTTTCCAGAATGTGTGGATCTGCGTTCCCTCCTAGAATGCAGCTGAGACACTGTGTCTGTACAGATGTTTCTGCACTGTCCACCGAGACGCAGACAGAGCTGCAGTTCTGGCTGGGGAGTGTTTGCTGGGAAGGTTCAGCTACCATTACTAATATTAGAGGAGGAAGTGGCAGTGGCAGAGGAGAAGCACCACGGTAAAGATAGGCGTCCCGTTCAGTCCCAGGGACAGGACAGGAGCGCCTGCGTTTGCAAAGTGGATTTGCTCTAACTTGTCTCCTTAATGTCACGACAGTGAAGCCCCTGACTGACTCCAGTTAGCACTGTGAGGCTTTGTGAGTTTAAAAGCTGCCAATACTTCATTCATTGGACTTTTTCATGTGTAAGCTTTATGATTTCTAAAAATTCAGAGTAAATTAAAAAAAAAAAACAAAAAAAAAACCACATCCATTCTACATGCATCCGTTCATTATTTTACTTGATTATATTATAGATAAGTTAAGCCTTCATTCTGGTTTCTTCAAGGTTCCTACAAATGTTTTGAGAAGTGTGGACATAATTGGCTTTTTTCCTGTAAGAAAAATGTACTGTGTGCTGTAGGATACGGCAGAACTTATAATTTCCAAGGAGTAATGCAAAGGGGGTTGGTTTTGGTCCCTAGAGTTGGGTATAACGAGCTGACACAAACAGAAAGGTAAAAATCCTGCCCCACCCAGCTTAGAGGCCTTGTTTCTTTGGTGTCTTATGGAAGTATGTTAACATGCCTTTCACACACGTTTCTACATATGAAACTACCAGCCATTTTGAGTTTGCAGTACAGTCAGGTTGATAAAGGTGCTATTTATATTTCAAAGTGGACAAGTCCTGCAGATCAATAGGAATTGCTATGAATTATGTTAGGCCACTGGCTTAAGGATCATGTAGAAAACTAACAGGCTCTTTTGCTCTGTTCAGGTTGTGCTAACACTGAAGGTGTGTGTGTAGAATGCTGACAAAGCCAGGTGGAGCTCGTGTACCTAGGTACCCACCTCTGATGGGCTCCGGGTTGTACCACACCACTCTTGCCTTGTGGTAAATGGCACAGGCCTGGATTTGCTTGCATCCAGCAACGTTAAGGTGAATGGCATCACCAGCTACTGCAGTCTGTGCAGAAGTAATGCTTTTTGCCATGGAGAGTCGAGATTGGGTGATGATGGAGCAGACTGGTCTAACCTTGAGCATAGGGCCCATGGCCTAAGCAGCTGCTGTCAGAGTATGACACAGCATCTGCACAGTCGATGTCCACTTCCTGCCACTGCTGGAGGAGGGGTGACTGGAGCAAAGTAGGCATGGACTTTGACATGAGGAAGCTGAGCCTGGAAGGAAATGGGAAAGGGGGGGTCGTCTGCCCTGAGACTCGGATTCTTGTACATCCGTTGAACGCCTCTAGTCCATTTACAGTTGACTACCTCAGTGCTAGGCAGGTGGAATGCTGTAGGCTAGAACTGTTCTGTTCAGTCCCCTCGAGCCCCCAAATCTAGCACCGTCTAAGGACAATTGGAAACACTTATCTCAAGTGGCACTGATTGAGAGTACATGTTTGAAAAAGCCTAAGGTAGCACCTGTGTAATCAGACAGTTTGTATAAACACACCAGACTAGAGAAGTGGGTATTAGTTTTAGTCCACTGTGTGCGCTAGGAAAAGTGCATGCCACAGCATGTATGTGGAGGTCAGAAAACAACATTGAGTTGGTTCTGTTCTACTTTGTACCACGTTCTTGGCCTTGAACTCGGAAAGACAGGCCTGGTAGCAAGCACCATTACCTGCTGAGCCCTCTCACCAGCCTGGATGTTGATTTCTGGGTATACCGAAACTGCTGAGGAGAGCCTAGGAGGGACTCACACCTACCCGCATGCGCTTGATGCCCGCACGGGTGACCTGCTGACAGTCATAGAGCTCCAGTCGCTCCAAGCTCCGGCAGTTCTCCAGGTGCTCCAGCGAGGCGTCTGTGACAAGAAGGCAGTTGTCCAGCTCCAGTACCCGGAGTCTCTCGTGCCCACAGGTGCTGCTGCTCAGGTGTAGGATCCCTTCATCTGTGACGAGCTCACAGTGGGACAGGCTCTGGGGAGGAGAGGCATTCTTTAACAGGAACCTCATTCCAAGTCCCAGCTAGTAAAAGCTGGGGAGTGGGCTCCTCAAGTGCCCAGAGCAAGTGCTCACTGTGGTGTGGCATGTCCTCTGGAAAACACATGCTGGAGATTTAGTGTAGTGTGTGGGAAGGGTCACCATGAGTAAATGGAGGGCTGTAAGGGCTGCAGACTACAAAAACTTCATCTGACTGACAGCCTGGGGTTTTCTCTAAGAGCACAAATGGAGGATCCAACAAAGTCCTGGGTTTGCCACTCCAGACCATGGCAGCTGACTTTCCAACCAGAAACAAGGAAAGATGTCTCAGGGATATAGTTCAGAGGTTACTCCCTTGAGCAGTTTTATGGCCCAATTTGAGTAGAGGTGTCACCAATAGAACAGTAGACCTACTGTCCTTGTTTAAAATGCACAGGGTTGGAGAGGTGGCTCAGTAGTTAAAAGCACACACTGCTCACAACTGATAACTCCGGCTACAGGAGGATCCAATGCCTTTGGCTTCCATGAGCACCCACAGTCACATGCATGTACCTCAGCACAGACACAGTACACACATTAAAAAGTGCAAACATCCATGACTCAGTTGTAGCTATACAATGAGACCCTGACCTTAGTCAAATATCACCAGCCTCTTGGACGTGGTAGTTAAGGTTACAGAAGTACTAAGGTGAGTTTACATAGCCAAGTTTACTTAATAACTTCAGACTGGACAGTTGCCCCACTGTGAAAACAAAATGCACACCAACATAAAAGTTCTAAAGGGGGGGCTGGAGAGATGGCTCAGAGGTTAAGAGCACTGACTGCTCTTCCGAAGGTCCTGAGTTCAAATCCCAGCAACCACATGATGGCTCACAACCATCTGTAATGGGATCTGATGCCCTCTTCTGGGTGTGTCTGAAGACAGCTACAGTGTACTTACATATAATAAATAAATCTTTTTTTAAAAAAAAGTTCTAAAGAGGAAAAAAGGAACAATGCCTAAAAGTGACTGACAAGTTGAGCTTGACAGAGTCCATGAGCTAATGTCTGAGGGTGTTGGGGTTCAAGTAGGAAAGGGCAGAATGTGCTTTGAGGCCCAGGCTGGGGGATGAGAGTGTCAGGCTCAGAGTGTAGCAGGAGACAGGAGAGGGAGAAGAGCTAGATCACAGCAGGAGTGCAGGCCACAGAAGCCATTTCATTGTCACCGAGGGAGGCATGCCACAGCAGACATGTGGAGGTCAGAGGACAGCCTGTTCTTTCCTACCACCATTTGGGTCACAGGAATCGAACAAGGGCTGTCAAACTTGGCAGCAAACCCCTCCCCCCCCAGCCTGCTCTTGGGGTTTTCCTTCCACCCCAGGGTCCCTGGAGGTGATGTTACACCTCCCAGAAACTCACCAGTGTAGAATCCTGTTAATTCTTTTACGTGTTAACAAAAATTCTATAGCGTTTCTACACGTACATTTGGGGGGATTTAGGAATTCTAAGTGAATTTCCTTAAGAGGTTTTGGGTTCTTTTACATCAAATGAGTTATTTGTTCATTTCACTTACGCTGTTAAATTTATGTAGTTGTGCCTCCTACAAGTTTAGCACCCATAATGTGAAAATTTGAAATTATCCAAATCTAAAAAATGTTGATTATCACTACAAATAGGAATGGGCCCCAGTCAGAATGCAGTGCAGTAGCAATTGTGAAAGATACACGGCAGGCATAAGATGGATTTGTGTTTATAGATTTTGGACCTAGCGTCAAGTAATTCATCATCTAAGTGTATGTGAGACAATCAGGAAGCCCAACACCTTGGCCCCATTTTGGATACGGGACACCCAGCCTGGATAGACCTGGTGACAGCTAATTGCTGCTGATACTAGCAGCCTGGCCTGGGGCCTGTTTCCAAAGCAGCCGCCAGCGTTGCTATGATACTGCATTGATGTTTGTGGTCTCAGTTCACTGAGCTCTACCATGTTATGTCCTTTTTTTTTAACATTTTTTTTTTTTTTTTAAGATTTATTTATTTATTATATGTAAGTACACTGTAGCTGTCTTCAGACACCCCAGCAGAGGGCATCAGATCTCATTATGGATGGTTGTGAGCCACCATGTGGTTGCTGGGATTTGAACTCAGGACCTTCGGAAGAGCAGTCAGTGCTCTTACCCGCTGAGCCATCTCTCCAGCCCCATGTTATGTCCTTTTAATTTGGCTTTATTTTGCTTTCTTCTAATGACATTATCTTTGGGAAACTGGCTTACTTCACTTAGAATCATGTCCTCAAGCTCATCCATGTTGAAGCCAGGATTTCTTCTGTCTCAACATTCTCTGCATATGCAGCATATTGAGTTTACCTATTGGCAGACATTGTGGATGTGCATGTCCGTCTGTCACCTTTCAGGTCGCCTGTGTTCCGTGTTTTGTTTTATACTCCGCAGCAGCACCGTAACACTGAGGGCCCACTGGTTTGCTTTCTGTGGTAGTAGATTCATTTTATGTTCACACCGGTGTTCTCCCAGTACTTCCTCGAGATTTCCACATACAGGATTCTGAGGTGAGAATTCTTGGCCAGTGTCTGCCCAGGTATCCTCGGGAGGAACTAGCTTTGGTGGTTGGAAGATGGATGAGGATCTGCCTGAGGTCTGATCAGCTTCAACCTACAGAACATTTTATCACCTTGGGGCTTTTTAGCCCTGTGTCCGTTCTAGCTGTGATACTATGACTGTCACATCTTTGTTCCTGCTCCCTAAGTCACCCCCTTTGTTTTCTAAAGGCTGTGCTCACTTGACAAGACTAGGCTGTCTCTGTTGTTGGCTCCTCCACTCCGCTTTAAGGCTGTTCACTGATTTTTGGGTTTAATTGTCTGAGCAGATCTATACACTGTATCTGTTTGTGGGCATTGACTTTCTGTTGGTTTTACGGTGTCTATAATTTCTACCAGGAACAGTTCTCTGAAGTCCGCTTTAAATGTCATGTTAATCTGGACTTGTCATCTGCCTGCTGCCACCAAACATCTCTCTTCATGAGTCCAGACTGTTCTGCTGTATCCAGAATGTTCCGATGTCTTCATTACATCTCCTTGCACCAGGCCTGTGGTACTATGCTGCTGTGGGGTAAGACCCTGTAGTCCCCATACTGAGTGGTCTGGTGCCCATGGGGCGGGTGCCTTATCACTGGGAGGAAGAGGTACGTAGGTGTTCAGACTCCTCAGACAGCCCTGACTCAGGTCTGGTGAGACTGTAGGTGTAGGCTCCCTGTGTGGTCAGTCTCAGGTGATAGTGCAGATTGTCACTCCTGGGCAAAGATGAAAGACTCCTAGCTGTCCATTCACCCTTTCCTGGCAGGGTGGAAGCACAGTTCTGTTTGGAGTTACTGTCAGAAAGGCTTCTTGATAGGCTACCCCCTCCCTTGGTCCTTTGATCAGAAACAACAGGTTCTTTGGGATTTGTTCCTGTCTCAGCATCCCTTGTTATCAGCTCCTTTAGAGCCTAGCCTGGGATGTACAAAGCAAAATACACCCAGTGACTCATTCAATCCCATGGCCTTAAGGTCCCTGCCTAGCTGCCCCATCTTCTCTTGGCCTTCTTAATATTTAAATAGAGGTTTGTGCCTAGGCACTGAGTTGAAAGTCAGTGGTAAGGTAAGAAAGTATAAGGAAGATATTTTTTTTTAAAGACAGGGTCTCTATGTAGTTCTGGAACTCTATGTAGGCCAGGCTTGACTACCACCTGCCCCCTGAGTGCTGGGATCAAAAGTGTGTGCCACCTGATCAGCCAAAGAAGCTGGTTAGCTAAGGAAGGCACTTCCAGCAGAGAGGGAAGACTGTCTTTTTTTCACTCGTGCTGCCTTTTCTCTGCCCTATTGGGCTGCTGGGGGGTCTGCCAGGAGTCACTGGCCATGGCCGTCCTGTTGTGCAGTCTGTATATCAATCACTGAGCTGGCTGTCCATGTAAACTTGGGACCCACTGTACTGCAAATGCACTCCACATAAAGCCTGCGCCTGGATTTGCCCTCAGTTTACAGGGCTGGTGGAGGACTGGTGGGGTGTTTAGCATGTGGCCAGGGGCCATGTGCGGCTTACCCATCTCTTACACAAAAAATCAAGTTCCAGAGCCAGGATGAGGTTGCTGATGACCACCATCACAGCCAGGGGAGCCCTTGGGACACTGCAGCGAATGGAGTCTGCAACCCATGGTGTTTCTCTTCTCCTCAGCCCTGTGTTGTAGTCTCACTGCAGGCCTGATGTTCTGTTCATCATCTTTGGTGGTTTTCACTTTGGGCTCTTTGGTTTCTGAAGTAAGCTTTTTTTTTTAATCTTGTTCTTTGAAATATGGTCTCTACATGCCAGCCAGGCTGAGCTCACACCTGACGTCTTCTGTGTCAGCTTCCCAGGAGCTAAGATCACAGCTGTGCACCTCATAGTATCTGACTCACTGTGGTGTCATAGTTTACTCTAAGTCCCACTTCTAAAAGCCGCATGTATAAAAACAGGACCGCATGGAGATTGGTCTCCTGGTGCTCAGAAGCTCCTGTCCTTACAGGACCCCTACACCATGCAGAGGGCCCAGACCCCATTCCCCTAGACTGAGTGAATCTGAGCAGCAAACCCATCAGGGCGGAGCAATCTCTGCTCCTAGGTAATGGTGTTTTACACCGAGGTTTCATCTCCCTGACAAGGCCAATGTGAGGTTAAGTGAATCGATGGGGCTGTGAGTTCCTATCAGCTTCTCTTCTCCCTACAACAAAAGTAATGTTCAGATGTCTCACAGCCCAGGCTAGCCCAGCAGGGAGGTCTGAGAGCAACAGTGATAGTGGCTTTACACAAAGTGGACCCCGTGGCATCTGTTGGGGAGGGGGTCCTCTCATTCCTAAGACATTCTTAAGTCTCACCAGTAACTCAGACTCACCAGGGCTTGCAGCTTGGGACAGTGGATTGAGAGCTGGATGAGAGTGCTGTCGGTAATCTGGAGAGAAACACAGTCCGTTGGCTTCTGCACAGGACCGCACACCCAGTCCTGGATTCTCCTGAGCATGGAGCTCAGAGGCAACAAAAGGAAAACTAAGCCCTCATTCAGGGGCTTAGTCAACTTAGTCAACACTGTCAACTCCTAGGGAGGCACACTGCTGCTTAGCCTTGCTTCTGGTACCTGAGGGAGCCCAGGGACAGGACAGGACATAAAAGCAGTAGACAGGAGGGTTCCCCAAACACCCTCCTGTAGTCACCCTACCCCCAACATGCAGGTTCATTCCTCTCACAAGCTTTGTGTAAAATAAAAGGAAATCCTGCTTGAGCTTGGAAATGGACAGCACTCTCTTGCGGGTGGGAGCCACAGACACAGACCCAGGACAAATGGCCTAGCGGGGCCTGATCCCCACCACCATGCCGGGTAGCAGTGGTAACCTGTGCTTGCTACAATGCCAGGCCGCTAGCAGTGACAGAGCAGCCCTAAGGGGCTACCAGGAGTCCACTCACCAGGACACATTCTTCAAGGTCCATCTTCTCCAGGTCATGGCAATTCTGAAAGAGTCCAAAAGACACTATGTCTTAGTCAGGGCTTCTATTCCTATACAAACATCATGACCAAGATGCAAGTTGGGGAGGAAAGGGTTTATTGAGCTGACACTTCCACACTGCTGTTCATCACCCAAAGAAGTCAGGACTAGAACTCAAGCAGGTCAGGAAGCAGGAGCTGATGCAGAGGCCATGGAGGGATGTAACTTACTGGCTTGCTTGCTTCTCCTGGCTTGCTCAGCTGGCTTTCTTACAGAGCCCAAAACTACCAGCCCACAGATGGTACCACCCATAAGGGGCCCTCCCCCTTGATCACTAATTGAGAAGATGCCTTAAAGCTAGATCTCATGGAGGCATTTTCTCAACTGAAACCCCTTTCTCTGTGATAACTCCGCTTGTGTCAAGCTGACACACGACCAGCCAGTACACTCCACTATGTGGGCCCACGAAGCGTAGCCCTGGAGCTCTCCCATTCCACTGAGGAGTGGTTCCTACACCTACAGCCACCCCAAACCAGCAATTCAGAGTGGCTGCTGGCTAGCCAAGCTCACGTTGAACCACCCCCTCCTAGCACCATCCTCTCACCAAGAGAGAGAGTTGTCACACCTTCCTATGCCATAGATCAGACTCCTGTAGGAGGCGGTGACAGGAGGACGCAGACAGTACCACAAGCAGTATGGAAGACTGGAGAGCACGGCCCTAGCCGGGAAAGCTGAGCAGAGGCCAGCCTGGGGTCATACAGAAAGGTCACTGGAGAGAGGTTTTGTTCAGGGTGGGTCTCGCTGACAAGTAGGGACAGTGAGGCCTGAATTCTATGACGGCATCCAGCTTGTGGGCATCGTGTGCTCAAGGATATGAATGTGGCCCAACAGTTCTTAGTAACTCAACTGCACAGTTCTTAAGCATGAACTTTGTAAATGACAGTGTTATGTCGAGAAGTTGAACACACCTGCCAGGATCTCCCTAGAGTCCTGGCCAGCTGAAAAAAGTGCAAAGGTCATCATGGTCATCTCCTCTGAGGCTAAGGTCATCATGGTCATCTCTTCTGAGGCTAAGGTCATCATGGTCATCTCTTCTGAAGCTAAGTGTTGGTTCTTTGCATTCCCCAAAATTACCCTGCATCACTTTGAAGTACAGCATGGTTTTGTCTCAAACTTGATGCCTTACCCGAGCTAGTAGTGTAAAACCTGCATCGGTCAGATGGGAGCATCGGGCAGCCTCCAAAACTCTGTGAAGTGGGCATGAGGGGGGAGAACACAGAATGCCTCATTAGCAAGAGAAACACTGCATGGTGCACATTCTTGAACCGCTTTGCTCTGTGGCACACTGAGCCACTTCTTGGTCATGTCCTTCTGGGTCTTGCAAACAGGGCCTCTTGGGACAGGTGAGTGGCACCAGGCTCAAAGGAATAGAGTCCTAATGTCTCATCACAGTGAACCAGAAGCCCACCCACCACTATTGTTTTAGAATACAATTCAAATGAACTTTTGCTGAATAAAATCATTTCAAGATCCACGGTGCTTATCTTGTGGTGCTGGGGACTGAACCTGCCCCAGGCACACTAGGCAACTACTCTTCCCTCTAGGAAATGTTAAAAGTGTCGGCAATGAAAAACCTTGAGGTAATCCTCATCAGAACTCAAACCGTTTCAATGTAAGAAAAAAGATAGAATGTTCTCTACTGCCTCTTTGTATAGTTTGTGTTAAGACTGTTGGTTCTGAAAAAGAATCGACAGGTTCAGGTTCTTGCTTCCCTGCTTATCCATCATGAGATGCAGGACAAACTGACTTTCCTTTGGGCCCCAGTTTCTGCTGAAAGTGAGTGTCCACTCATGCAGACGTGTTTAGTTAAATCAGGATGGTGCAGGCCTACGGGGAGCTGGCTACTCTCTACACCAGACTCCTCTGTGTGCAGAGCTAGTGTTTGGGGCAACGGACAGCAGTGCTCTACCCTGAGAGCCAACCAACCTTCCCATATTCATGAGGATGACAGGCAAGCAGCTGAGACCTCCCATGAGTTTACCCATCTAGTTAGTGATAAGGTTAGCAGAGACAGTCAACTAGTCCATGCACCACCAGACCACGCCGATGGCCAAGGCCAAAGTGTAACAGCATGAAGTAAATGTGAACGAACACATGAAACAGACCAAGAAACTACAAGTCAGCTGTGCTGCACACCCGTCTGCCCCTGGTGGGCGCAGGTGCTGTCATACCACAGCCCACCCAACAGATCCTGGCTCTACCACCCTGAGAGCTGGCAAACCTCTCCCCTCTGACAGCCTAGTCCTCTCAGAGCCAGAGAGCAAAAGGGGTCATACTCACTGCAGTCTGGGGCAGTTCAGGCCCAAGGCCGTGAGAGATGCATCTGTAAGGTTGCTACAACCCGAGAGGCATAGAGCCTGTAGCCGGTGGCAGCCCCTGCAGATCTGCACCACGCCATCATCAGTGATGCGCTGGGGAGAAGAGCACAGGGGTCAGGGGTCAGGGGTCAGGGGCCAGCACTGTCGCAGAGCTGGGGGAATGAGCCTAGTACGGTCTACCTGGTTCTCTGCCGCCTACAAGCACTTCACCCTGACACCTAACCAAAACATCAGCAGGCTACAGGTGAGCACTGCCACATGCACTCACCTGTAGCCCTGGCACTTTGAAGACTGAGGCAGGAGGATTTCGAGTCCTAGCCCATCCTGGACTTCATAAGTGAAATCCTACCTCAAAACAAAACTAGCCAAGTGTACACCTTTGATCCCAGCAAATGAGAAGTAGAGTCAGGTGGAGTCTGGAGTGTGCCTGGTATAGGTAGCAAGTTCTAGACCAGCCAAGGCTATGTGGTGAGACCCTGTCTCAAACAAACAGACCTGTCCAAATTCAAAGTAACAAATAATAAGTCAACAAGTCTGGGTGATCACTAAGTTGGTAGGTGCCTGCCTAGCATGCATGAGGCACTCTCTGAATTCAATCCCAGCACTACTAAACAAACGAGCAGGGGGCAGGTTCTGCACAGCTGTAAAATATTCTAGAATTAGCAATGGACACTGGAAGGCCAAGATTCCACCTGGAGAGTCATCAGAAGAGACTATTTTAGGAGCAGTTCATAAACTCATGAAAACACTAAGTTACTCCTGAGACTCCCTAGTTAAATGGCACAGCATGCCGCTGGATGTGTAGACAGTCATGCTCTGTGTATTCATCATAGAAATCATACTGTGTTTACATGCATATTTATAACATGTCACCAAATCATTTAGAGAAAAGGAAAACTAGGTACTGACAGATTCCTTGGAGTTCTGTTTAATCAGGCTGTGAAGATCCTGAATGATCTTTGCTTCAAACATACTAAGTCATGGAGACGTAAGTGTGTTCCTGTTAAGTTTACCACTGGCCAGTGCTATCCCACGTAGCTCAAAGTCCGTCCTTTGGACAGTCCTGGCAGGTCTGTGAAGCCAGCTCTGAAGACACTGCTGTCCCTCCCACCATCACACACTGTAAAGGCCCAGACTCATTTGTTAAAGTTGAATGTGATGTCTTTCTCTTAGGTTTCCCAAACACCTAGCTTCCCCTCGGGCCATGCAGCCTACTAACCTGCACAGCCACACAGCAGCAGTGGGGAAAGCTAGTGCCTGGAGAAGAGTGCTGGCTTCCTCTTGCATATGCCGTGTTTACAGGACTGCTGCTTGTGTGCATGTGTGTGTATGTGTGTGCATGCACACATGTGTGTCTGATGTGTGTATGTGCACGAGAGAGAGAGAGAGAGAGAGAGAGAGAGAGAGAGAGAGAGAGAGTGTGTGTGTGTGTGTGTGTGTGTGTGTACAACCTCAAGTGTTATTCGTCATTCTTCAGGTGCTGGCCACCTTTTTTTCGACTCATTCTGTTTCTGGCTCAGACCTCGCCAAGTAGGCTGGCCGGCCAGTGAGCTGGGGGAATGCTGTGTCTGCTTCCCTAGTGCTCAGTTTTTGACATGGGCTCTATGGATCAAGCTCAAGTCCTTGTGCTTGCAAAGCCAGCACTTAACTGACTGGGCTGTCTTCCCAGTCCAGGGCTATTATTCTCACTGAGGAATCAGAGGGGCCATCAGCTCTAATGAATTAAAAAGAAACTACACTGAGATCTAACAGTTACGTGGTGATTAGTAACAGCATTCCTGTTTTTGTTTTTTGTTTTTTTTAAGAGCCAGCCAGGCATATTGGCCCACACCTGTAATCCCAGTTTTCAGTATGCCATCACAGGCATGATAACTGCATTTCAGGCTAGCCTGGGCTATGCAGTGAGACCTTGTCCTCCTGCCTCTCATTCATATATATTATATATGAATACAGGGATAGAAATTAACAGACATGGGCTGGAGAGATGGCTCAGCGGTTAAGAGCACTGACTGCTCTTCGAGGTCCTGAGTTCAATTCCCAGCAACCACATGGTGGCTCACAGCCATCTGTAATGGGATCTGATGCCCTCTTCCAGTGTGTCTGGAGACAGCAATGTACTCACATAAAATAAATAAGTCTTTTAAAAAATTAAAAGAAATTAACAAACATTATATGATTCCGGAGAGGTGCCAATAGCCTTGTGCTGAGCATGCTGCTTTATTATTGTTCTCTCACTTACAAAGAGTCATAGCTCCAATAAGGATAGAGGAGGAGTCGGGGCAAGGCGATGTGGCCAGATGCCAGCCACTTTGGACATTGCAGCCTGATTCTGGGGTTGCACACAGCTGTGATGGGCAGCGGGGCCGTGCGCAGGTGCGGCTGCACACATGTGCGATGGGCAGCGGGGCCGTGCGCAGGTGCGGCTGCACACACATGTGATGGGCAGCGGGGTCGTGCGCAGGTGTGGCCATGCACAGGTGTGATGGGCAGTGTGGCCGTGCGCAGGTGCAGCTGCACACACGTGCGATGGGCAGCGGGGCTGTGCGCAGGTGCGGCGGGCAGCGGGGCTGGGCCCCGATGCCCAGGTCCATACTTACTGTGCAAGACTGCAGGTTGAGGCTCACGAGTTCGTGGCAGTGGTTCTGAATGTGTTTCAGAGCTTCGTCCTCTAACTGAGTGGATGGAGGAAATGACAGAGAGATGGAATCCAGGTGAGAGAATGGGTCAGGCACCAAGATGACCACCACAGCAAGGAAAACAGGCTGACCAGACGTGTGACCTCTGTACCTGTGTACATCCCCTCAGCAGCAGGGCTTTCAGGCCCCGGCACCCCCGCACCAGCGCCTCAATGCCTTCCTCAGTGATCTGGTCACACCAGGAGAGGTTCAGATACTCCAGGTTTCTGCAGCCCTCGCTGAGAGAACAAAGAACAACAGCACCCTGTGCAGCCTCCTGCAGAAGGTGCTGAACTCAGTACACCACAAACAACCTCCTACAGACAGTGATGAACTCAGTATACCACAAACAACCTAGAGAGGAGACTAGCCCAGGGTCTGCCTGAACCACCTCCTCCTCACCCAGTGGAGTCACCAGGAATGCCTCTGTCCAAGGCGCTGACCATACTAGGGCTGGGTTTGCGGTTCTCTGTGTATGTGCACATATGTGTGGGCGCATGTTCTGTGTGGCCAGAGGCTGACTTCCAGGTATCTTCCTCAGTTGCTTGCCACCTTTTGTTTTTAATTTTTTAAAAATCAGTTGGTTATAATGAACTCACAAACAAAAAGCATGAAACAGTTAGATAGATTAAGGTAGCGAATCAAACACTGACCTAGCCTCAAATTCTGCACATCTCAGTGAACATCTGTGCAGTTAGAAGGGCCATTCCAAAGCCACAAGTCTGCTTAGGATTTCATACTTTCATTATTAATTGCAATTTTATGTACTTATCCACCACAAAAAGAAAATAACATTCAAAGTAGAAAACGGGGCTACAGAGATGGCTCGACGGTTAAAGAGCACTGGCTGCTCTTCTGAAGGTTGTGAGTTCAATTCCCAGCACCCACACTGCAGCTCACGACTGTCTGTAACTCCTGTTCCAGAGGATCTGACACCCTCACACAGATATACATGCAGGCAAAACACCAATGCACATAAAAGATAAATCTTTTTAAAAAAGAAAATAGAAAATAATTAGCTTTAAAACCTCTTTTAAATTTTAAAGTGTGTGTGTGTGTGTGTGTGTGGGGGGGGGTTATGTCCTGAATGCAGTGGCTCACGGTGTCCAGAAAAGGGCTTCATACCCCTAGATCTAGAGGCAGCTGTTAGTTGTCCAACATGGGTGCTGGGAACTTGGACCCTTTGTAAGGGCAATATGTGCTGAGCCTCTCCGCAGCCCCGAGCTTTCTAGCCTCTTTCATGACATGTTCCCTTTCCTGCATTCTGTCCCCCCTTATGGCCACAGGGTCTTTCACTGAACCTGGCTGGAGCTCCCCATTTCACTGGCCGGCCCAGGTCTCCTCCCCAGCACTGGGGTCACAGGCAGGAGCCACAGGTCCTGGCTTGTTTACATGGATTCTGGATACTGGAACTTGGGTATTCATTGCCTTACAGACTGAGCCCCCAAATGCCAAGCACTCTCACCTGATGCCCTTTAAGGAGTTGTTGGTAACAGACACGCAGGACGTGAGATCCAGGTGTTTCAGCTTGGAACAGAATCTGCTAAGGCTGTAACACGTGCTGGAAAGAGGCAGGCATAGGAAGGACATTTTCAACCTCGTTTCTCGCCATCTTCTTGTGGACACTCTCTCCCTAGACCCATCCTTATTCCTACCTGTCAGTTATTTTTGTGCAGCCATTGAGGTTTAAATGTTCAATGTTTCGGCAGTTCTGTGCAAAGGTCCTAAAATGAGAAGAAAAAAAAAAAAAAGTCATTTTTCCCTAAAGTAGCAAAAAAGTGGCTACAGGGTGCTCTGGTGGCTACAGGCTGCACGGTGGCCACTAGAGAGCAGCACCACCATACACTTCAAATTCCTTGGCAAACACAGAGCTCAGTAACCCGGGAAGCTCCAAATGCTGCCTACTGCTAGCCTGAGGCCATATTTTGAGGAACAAAGGCCCAAGCTACCTGTCAGTTGACCCTCCCCAGCCCCACCTTGGGGATCACCTGAGATGGGAGACCTGACATTTCTTGACTGGGAAAGTCCACTTGAAGCAAGGTAAGATCTTCCCTGTGCTGTGCTCTGGGACACTGTGACCACTGTCAGTCTTGTTAGTACCAAGACCCATCATTTACCTGCAAGGACCGCAAGTTATGAAGAACATCTGCCTTACCGTGCGTGGGTGATAGCAGGGCCAGAAGCAGAGAGCTACACACTACCACCACTCCCTGCCAGGGCAAGCTCAGGCAACCTGCATCTTCCTGAGATACTTCAGCGGGTCTCACGGGATGGGGAACCAAAGTGGATCCCTGGGGCGGGGCTAGGAAGATGGAACTGAAACCCAAAAAGTCCTTGGTGCTCAACAGGGGCAGACGGAATAGAATGCCAGCAGCTGCCATGCGTGACCCTGACGTGTGCATGTGAGCAACTGCCTACGGCTGGGGAAAGAATTAGCTAGAAGCATGACACCAGAAGATCACCAAGGTCCTTTGGTGGAGTACACTGGCTACTTCTACCTGCAAAATCTTAAGACTTTGTCACTCTTTCTAGGGTTGGGTAGTGAGAAGTCTCTAGATTCAGGAATGCAGAAGCAGCCTAAACGAAACGCTGTTCTGCCGGACCTAATGATCTCTCAATTAATTAACGGAGGCTGGGGAGATGACCGCTGGTTACAAGCACTTGCTGTTCTTGCAGAGGACCTGAGTTGGTTTTCCAGTACCCGAAGGCTGCACACAACCATCTATAGCTCCAGTTACAGGGAATCCAGGGTCCTCTTATGGCCTCTGCAGGCACTGTGTGCTTGTGGGACACATACATATGTGCAGACAAACACTTATAGCTCCTGATGTCTGCCCACACCGAACAAAACAGGAAACTAAATCTGTAACAGACACAACTGTCCAATCAAAATCTACCCAAACCGGACACAGCAAGGCCGGGGGCAAGGGCGCTGAAGGTTATTGTTGAGTCGCACAGAATGCTGTGGGGCCACGGCACAGAGTGGAGGTATTTTATGGAGACACAGAAGGTTTTTGTCCATTGAGAAGAAGACATGTTAAATTTTAGATATGAAAACCCAATGACTGAGCTGAAAATGTACTGGATGGGTTAACCACGGATTAGCTACAGCAGGTAGAAGATCAGTGAGTCTGAAGCGAAGAGTGGAGGGCAGGGGGTGTGCTCAGTGGTACAGGGTGCCTAGTGTGTACAAGGCTCTGGGAACGATTTGCAATAACACGTGTACACACACACACACATACACACACACACACACACACACACACAGGAGCTAGTCTGTAATATAGCTCAGTTATAAACCACATAAATGACATATATGAAGTTCCACTCCCAGCACTGCAGGGGGGAAATGTATAAAAATGATTCAGCTTTCTATTTCTATTAGTGAACAGTAAAGAAGATTGGGAGTAAAGCCTACAACTTGCTCTTACACACAGAGGATCTGAGTTCAGGTCCCAGCACCCATATTAGGTGGCTCACAATCACCTGTAACCCCAACTTTAGGGGATCGGATGCCCTCTTCTGAACTCCTAGGGCATTGCCCTCAAATATACATATCCCACCCCACCCCCCACAGATAAACATGTATATATAATTTAAAATAAATGTTTTAGAAAAAATATTTAGAACTAAGTATGACAAAATATGTGTGCAACTTTCACACTGCTCAGTGCAAGCTGTTTGGAGCTGAACTCTTGAAGCTGACAGGGCAGTTCTGGAAACAGGGTTAGAAACCAAGACATTTCACTAGCCATTAAAGTGTGCGGCTGACGATAAGACACAGATTGCGCAAGAATAGCTGGGTGTCTATAAGCCAAACCCAAACCCGAATGTGTACCCTATTCCACATATAAAGACCAGTTCTGATCAGGGGCATGATCAGTGGGAAAGTCCAGTATAAGTGAGATCCTGGGCTCAGTCACCAACAACTGGCCCCCCAAATAGTCAAAATAGGGCCTGGAGAGATGGCTCAGCAGTTAAGACCACTGGCTGCTCTTCCAGAGGTCCTGGGTTCAATTCCCAGCACCCACATGGCAGCTCACGACTGTCTGTAACTCTAGTTCCAGAGGATCTGACACCCTCACTCAGACATACATGCAGGCAAAACACCAAAGCGTATGAAAATGTTTTTAAAAAGTCAAAATAGGTCCGAGTTAAAATCCTAAAACTTCTAAGGAGTGGGCTGTAGAGGAGCCCAGCAGTCAAGAGCACTGCTTGCTTCCTCAGCACCCACAGGGCAGCTTCTAACTCCAGTCCCAGGAGACTTACGTGCTCTCTGGCCTCCGTCCGCACCAGGCATACGTGGTGCACACTCATGAAGGCATTCACACATACACGTAATATAAAAACAAAGAACCCTGAAGACTTTCACAAGGCAGGCCCAGGGTGGGGTGTGTGCGAACCCAGGGATGCAGCAAGTGCTAGTGTCCCATAGCAGAACTCAGAGGAATGCCTTTCACTGAGGCTTCCCCTTGGGGGCTGGACAGGTGGCTGGGCAGTTAGCAGCGCTGGCTGCTCTTCTAGAGGGTCCAGGTTCAGCTCCCAGCACCCACATGGTGGCTCACAACTGTCCATAACTCTGGGTCTGGAGGGTCCCAATTCCCTCTCCTGGCCTCTGCAGATACCTGCACACACACGGTCCACATAAATGCATGCAGGCCCACACACAAACAACAATTTACAAATTAAATTAATCTGCAAAGAAACTTCCTTTCAGACAGGCAGCTAGGAGCCTGGAAGAGCACCCTTGCAAAGGTACTGTGCAAAGCACTGGTATCCAAAATGTATTAAGAATTCTCAAAAACCAATAAAAAAAAAAAACAAAGCAAAAAACTGATGACAAAATGAACATGTGACCTGGACAGACATTTCTCCACACGGTCCGTGAATTCAAAGCATAGGGGCACACTGGGCAGCGTCGGGGAGATAGAGAAGAGCCGCAGGTACCACTGAGCACCATTAGAGCCAAAGTGAAGAGGATACACCAGCCACACCAGGGCTTGGCAGGAATGTGAGGAACTGTAGAGTCACAGAGCACACGGGGACTTAAAACAGTACATTCTGTTTTAAAAATAGATTGGAGGTTTCTTCAAAGTTAAAGGTGGGGCTGGGGAGACACTGAGATGCTCCGTCAGGCAGCAATGCTCACTGCCAAGCCCGAGGGCCCGAAGTTGATGCTCAAAAGCCATGGGGTAGGAGAGAACTGACTCTCATGGCTTGTCTGCTGACCTCCAACACAATCCTCGGCACGTGTGCAAGCACACGCACAAATAAGTGTTGAAGAGAGGGAGAGAGGAGTGTGTGTCTGTGTCAAAGCAGCTGTTGAGAGTTAGCTCCACCTGCAAAGTGCGTGTACAAGCAGGTGGCCCTGAGTTTGATCCCCAGTCCCCATGTTTAAAAACATACACACAAACAAACAAACACCGTGGCAGCACAGGTTTGTGGTCCCAGTACCGGGGAGGCAAAGAAAGGCAGATTTCAAGGACTCGTTGGCCAGACAGCCTGGCATATTTGGTGAGATCCAGGCCAGTGAGAGATCCAAAAGACCACTTCTCGAGGTTGTCCTCAGGCCTCATGCACATGCATGCGTGTGCATGCGTGAGTGCGTGCGTGCGTGTAAAATGGTGGAATGTTTGCCTAACATGTTTAAGGTCCTGGGTTTGATCCCCAGCACCACAGAACAAAAAAGTCCAAGCTGGGCATGGTGTGCTTCTGTAATCCCAGCACTTGAGAGGCAGAGAAGGATAAGATGAAGGCAGTGCTCAGCTACCCAGACCTTGTCTTGTGCAAACAAGCAAACACCTGTCAGCACGCACGTACACGACCCAACTACTCCATTCCAGGAGAAACGAACATTCACAACAGCTTTACCTGTAATGGTGCAAACTGAAAGATCCCTGCTGTCCACAAACATAAGTGAACACAAGCAGCAGATAGATCCCCGGCTGACAGAGGCCGCACAGGACCCCCACTGCAGCAGATCCCCCGACTGACAGTGGCCGCACAGGACCCCCACTGCAGCAGATCCCCCAGCTGGCAGAGGCCGCACAGGACCCTCACTGCAGCAGATCCCCAGGCTGACAGTGGTCGCACAGGACCCCCACTGCAGATCCCTTGACTGACAAGTGGTTGGAATTAGACTTTTAGTGGTTATCTGACAAAGACAAGCAGTTAGTAGAAATCACATTTTGAAGTTTGGTTTCCCTGCCTTGGTGTGGTGGAATCTGCCCTGTTCTGACAGGCTCCTGTGTAGAGCACTCGGTCCCTTAGATGCTGTGGGATTTTGAGGAGAGGGACCCAGATGGAGGAAGCAGATTGCAGGGAGTGGGTTCCTGGAGCTATCTTTCCCTGGCTCTTTTCTGTCTTGCTCTCTGCTTCCTGTTCATCAACAACTGTCTCTGCCACATATTCTCAGTATGCACAGGGGTAGACAGCTCAGACTAACCCTTCTGAAACTGGGAGCTGAAATAAACTTTCCCTTAAGTTTGACAGACATTAAGTTTGTCTCAGTGACCATAGCTCTCTAGCACCTGTGGTCAGACTCTCAGGAAGGAGATGATGCAGAAACACCTGCAGTCAGACACTCTCCATGTGTGTATGGGGACACAGCTCCTGGCTGGCCACAGGATAACAAGAATGAACACTGAAACCCTAGAGAGACCATGTTGTGTTTAGATGCAGATGTTCAATAAAGCATATATGACACTCACAACTACACTATGAGACTCACAACTACACTATGAGACTCACAACTACACTATGAGACTCACAACTACACTATGAGACTCACAACTACACTATGAGACTCACAACTACACTATGAGACTCACAACTACACTATGAGACTCACAACTACACTATGAGACAGGCTTTGTGCTGGACGGGTTTGTGCAGCTCTGTGGTTACAGCAGTGTTCTAACACACCTAAGGCTCACTGAGGTTCAGTGAGGCTGGTGTATTAAATACAGTTGTAAGAGGTTACCTTTATTTTACCTGTATGTATGTGTGCACAGGAGTGCAGGTGCCCATGGGGGTCAGCAAGGGGCGCTGGATCCCCTGGAGCTGCAGTTACAGTAGGTTCTGAGCTACCTGACACTGGTGCTGGGAACTCGGCAAGAGCAGCAAGTGCTCTTAAGCCCTGAGCGGTCTCCCCCGCCTCTAAGACAGGTTTACAGGATGTAAGCCCAGCATCTGGACATCATAGGATAGATTGCTGCTCAGTCGTAAAAAGGAACAAACTGTTGTATTCACAGCAAGGTGAAGGAATCCCAGGGCAACTGTGCTAGATGGCAGGAGCCGTGCACACAGGAACAGTCTCCGGATGCATAGATAACTATGAAATTAATACAGACTTTTGGTTTCAAATTCAGAACAAACCAGTTCTTGGTCTCTCAGCGGTGTTTTCCTAGTAAACCAGGGTTTCCATTCCATGGTGAGAAGGTATTTCTCATTAGGTGGTGGTGGTGCACACCTTTAACCTCAAGAGGCAGAGACGGGCAGATCTCTGTGACCTCCGGGCCAGCCTGATCTATAGAACAAGCTCTAGGCCAGCCAGGGCTACATCCTGAGATCCTAAGATAAACAAACAACAAACAAGCAAACAAATAAATGGCCATTGATGTCCCCACTAGCAATCCACATTTTCACATTCATTTTGGTGTCTTCAGTGAGACAACTGTTGGATTTATGTCTTGCACTGCAAGCCCCGTCAGGACTATTAGCACATACCCTGCTTCCGGCCAAGCTAGACTGAGTCCATCTCACTGATGGACAAAGCTTTTTAGGCAGGAAAACTGGCCTGATGACCTGAACTAGTCTTTAATTTATTAGTATATCTACACTGTACACAGTGACAGCTTCACTATGGCAGTTTACACTCTGGTAGGTCCTGGGTGTTGACCCCAGTCACGCCACATGGCCTGCATCTGCCCTTCTTTCCACAGAATTCTTGCTTTAAAAATCCTCATGGAGGCTGAGTGTGGTATGGATCTGTGAGTTCAAGCCACCCATAGTAAGTTCCAGGATAGCCAGAGCTACATAATAGAAAGACTGTCCTTTTTATAAAAAAAAAAAAAAAAAAAATCTTTTGAGGTGGAGAGATGGCTCAGCAGGTAAAACTGCTTGCCACGAGCCCGATGTCCTAGTTAGCATCATCTGTCAACTATATATAAACCTAGAGTCACCTGGGAAGAGGTGACTCCAACCAAGTAGAGACTCCAACCTCAGCTGGAGAACTGCTTCTACCAGGCTGACCTGTAGCCAGCTCTGGGACATTATCTTAACTGCTTATCAACATGGGAGACCCAGCCCCAAGGTTGACATAACCCCTAAGCAGGTGGCCCTCGGCTAGGTAAGACAAGAAGCTGAGCAAGTCAATAAGCAGCATTCCTCCACGGCCTCTGCCTCAAGCTCCTGCCTTGGCTTCTCTCCATGACTGACTGTAACTGTAAGTCAAATTAACCCTTTGCTACTCCAACAAACCACAGTTACCTAGGAGGAAGGGGAGATGCATTTAGCTACACAGGCGATATTGACTGCTGTAATAAAAACAACATAACGTGATAATCCTGTCCCACCACGAGAGAGAGCAAAAGTCTATGGCAGGACTCTCATTATGCAAATTACCACAGAAAGAACCAAAAAAAGTCTAGACTGTGTTTGCTTTGCTTTTTCTGATGTCAACCACCAGCCGCTGTGACCAAGTGGTCACTGTGGCTGTCACTCACTTCAAGGAGGAGTCCCCGACACCGATGCAGCCTCGCAGGCTGAGCTTTCTAAGGAAGCCACCGCACCTCTTGGAGATGTTTTCCACCACTCGGCCCTTAAACAGAGAAAGATGAGAAATAACCACTTTGCATGTGGCTTATTTCTTAACAGTGTACACTGAACTATGAGCACGGCGCGTGCTGAGCTTTTCAGTACACTTTTCCAAATGCAGTCAGAGTCCGTCCTTGCCGCAGGCACTGAGGACTGTGTTCTGCCAGGCCAGCACCTTGAGGACTCTCTGAGAGCCTAGCTGCCTATCAAAGGGTTTAGGCACGCCTCCCCACACTCACAGCCATCCGTCTGGACCAGAGCTGTGGAAGCTGCTGGGAGGATAAAATAATGCTGCTGAAGGGAGAAGTCAATCTTTTAATGTGCATTAAGTGTACTGTGGTGTGCAATTATGCACCGCCATCTTGTGAGATGCTACAGAGACCTGTAAGCACTGGATTTTCTAGGACACAAGCCACAGCACCTAAGTGGGGCTGCCACACACTGCCACCTGGCTAACACTTCAGTAGGACTGCAAGTCTGAACTTGACCCCTATGTGTCTGCCATGCCTTCTTGAGGATAACCTGAGCTAGTTTTAAAGAAGAAAGTACTGGATCCAGGAAAACACAAAGAGCTTCTAACCCCTGAGCCAGCTCTCTACCTTGACTTTATCAATTTTAAGCAAAATCCAAGACAACTGCAAAACAAGCGTCTGTTACCAAAGGGAAGAGCTGATTAGGACTTGAAAATCTCAATGTGTAAGCATACGCAAGCAGCATCTAACAGCTGAACCCCTGCAGCTCTGGTGTCCCTCCGTTCTGAGGATTTCTTGATTCGTTCTTCACTGGAACAAAGGTTCTTGTAGCAGAATTTAAAAGAAAAAAGGCACATATGTGGCGATAATTACAGATCACTGTTTCTAAGAGAAAAAAATATCAAGACCTTTGCCAATTCAATTTTTTTTTTGTTTTGTTTTGTTTTTTTCGAGACAGGGTTTCTCTGTGTAGCCCTGGCTGTCCTGGAACTCACTCTGTAGACCAGGCTGGCTCGAACTCAGAAATCTGCCTGCCTCTGCCTCCCGAGTGTTGGGATTAAAGGAGTGCGCCACCACCGCCCGGCTTGCCAATTCAATATTTATTCAATAACCCTTGTTACCCACCAGGCATAGCAAACCATAGGCAGACATTGTTAGAATGAGAGGCTCCGGGGAGAAAGGAGCCTCAAATGAGCATCACAGCCCCAGAGTTAGGACTTAACATACTGTGCGGTTACTTCTCATTTTCAGTCTGTGACTTTTTAGTCAGATCTTTGAGAATCTCGTACAATCTGTTTTCATTACATTCATCTGTCCCCAGGCCCTCCCAGACCTGCCTCTTCATCCCCCCCCCCCCCCAGCCCTGTGGGTTGTTTCTGTCTTGTTTGTCACCCAGTAAGTCCAGTCTGTGCTGTGCATACACTCATGGATGTGTGTCACTCCACTGGGCCAGGAGACCTTACCAGGGGCAACGCTCTTAAAGAAAAGGGACTCCTTGCTCTCTAGTAACTGTCAGTTATTAACAGCTCCTCGGCTGACGGTGAGTAGCATTTTTAGTGACTATGAAAACTGAAGAGAAATGTACAATTTACTTTTTATTTTACTTTTTATGTTTTATATGTGTATACATGTAGAAATACCATGGTCCACATGTGGAGGTCAGAGGTCACTTTGCCCCTCCTCCCAGCATGTGGAGCCCCAGGGCTGAACTCACATAGACAAGCTTGGTAGCAGGTGCCTTGCCTACTGAGCTGTCTCCTGGTCTCACGTGGCCAGTCTCTGAAGGCACGTCCTTGCCTCACCTCCAGGAAGCACGCACGCTCAGAGAGTGAGGCTGGAGAGAAGCCCCGAGCCCTGTCACTTCACACGGTATTCTGCCATTGCTGTGAACCCAGGTGTGTAACCCAGCTCCCTACTGTAGACCTATTTGTTCCTCCGTTTCTTCAAGCTGATTTTTAAAATTAGTTTATCTCATTACATGTATGTGTGTTTGCCTGCATGAGTTTATGTGTACAGTGTGAATACAGGAGCCCTCAGAGGTCAGAAGAGGGCATCGGATTGCCCAGAACAGGAGGTACAGATGGTTGTGACCAACCATGTCGTATTGGGAACCAAACCCAAGTCCTGTGCAGGAACAGCTGGCACCCTCACCCACTGAGCCATCTCTGCAGCCCCTCTGCCCACCTGCCGTGGGTACTTACAATATGGAGAGACCCTGTCTCTAAAACCACTACCACCAATGGGGCCAGAGAGATGCTCAGAGGGTAAAGGTGCCTGTTCCCAAGTCTGAAACCTGAGTCTGATCCTTGGAACCTGCTTGGTGGGAGGAGGGAACCAACTCCTGCAAGCTGTCCTCTGACTTCCACTTATACCCCTTGGCAAGTGTACACACACACACACACACACACACACACACACACACACACACCAAATAAACTAACTGACTAGTTAGCTGAATTAACTTACCTCTACATCTGTTTGAAAGTTAAAAAGATCCACTCGTTGCCAGTTGCTGCCATCCAGGGCTAAGATGTTCCAGGCCTGGGAGACGGACGTAAAAGGGGAGGCTGGGTGAGGGACATGGGCTGACAAGTCACGTCTCTTATCCAAACATTTATTCTTGGTGTATATTAAGTAAAAATAAAGTATACAATTATAACACTGTTATTTTAATAGACGAGGCTTGACTGTCATGTTTTGTCTGAAGCAAACCTGTCCTTCTCATTGATACAAAGACAATACTTACCTTGGAAATCTGCGCGCATCGGCATAGAGTGACGATATCCAAGAAGGAGAATATTCTAGAGAGAGAGAGAGAGAGAGAGAGAGAGAAGGCAAGATGATGAGATTGTGTCAATATTTTAAGTTAGAACTTGAAAACAAAATCTAAATCTAAGTTTGCCACAGATTTCCCGAGAGCCCCGGCTGGCTGCACAGAGCGCACGCAGAATTCCTGTCGCCGCTGTAAAATATCTCAGAGTCTGTGTGTGCCTATTCTGCTTTAGTCACGTCACACAAATTCTCTGAAAACAGAAGTCACCAAACTTCTATTTCTCTTGCCCTGAGAACCGGATGTGGAAAAATGGACCCTTCTTCAACCTCCTTGAAGACTGGCACTCTGGTTTCCGCGGTGCCAAGTCCGGGCTAGTTAGCTCCCAGTCCCTAACACGCAGCACCAGCCCCTGGTGCAGATTCCCCAAATAATGTGGTTCCAGAGGTATGATCAGATAACCCATTTGGTCAGATGTATTGCTCACCCGGCAAAGAGTTCTCACTCTATGTGGTTTTCCAGGCAAAAGGAGCCAGAGGACAAGAGGAAGCCTGGGAGGGGGCAGAGGAACCCACGGAGTCCTGGTGACATCTGCAAGGTTTTGGTGGCCATGGGTGTGGCAGGGCCTAAGGGTCCCTCTGACACCAGAGTGAGCACGCTATGTGTGCACCGCAGTGCAAGGGACAGACACTGTAGGGGAATGGATGTGTGAGAGCGGGCACAATGCCATGTGGGTAAAAAGGAGATGTGTGAGCAAGGCGGCAGCTAAGAGGCAAACATCCTCCAATAAAGTTCCCCACAGTCTTCAAAGTGACAGCCAGCATGGAGATTAATCTCTGTGGGCTCAGCGATGGGTGGCAGAGCCCTAGAATGCCACAGTGCTGCACGCGACCATGAGGGACCCATGCAGAACCACGGGCAGAGAGATGGCAGACATCACTCACCAACGCTCTGTGAACAGGAGGGAGAGATGCCTAAGGCTGCACTGGCCTTAACAGACAGACGATCTATGTGCGGAGATGCCAGTGGCTGACATACAAGCCGTGCTATTTTTCCCAACATAATATTTTTATTGATTATTTGCAAATTTCACATAATGGACTCTGATCACTTCCCAGCCCTCCCAGCCCATACCCCTTGTGACCCCCTCCAAGAAGAGGAGGAGGAGGAGGAAGAAGAGGAGGGGAAGAGGAGGAGGAAGGAGTAGTAGGAGGGGAAGAAAGAAAAATACAAAACACAAAGTAAATTAGTGTTGCCCATACACTCCCAGGGGCAGGGCCCAATTCCCAGCGGCCAGCCTCTTAGGAGAACCGAGTCCTTCCCCACCCCCACCCCACCAGAAGCCATCAACTGTGGAGAGCTATACCTCAGCACCCCCACATTTTTTTTATAATTTAAAAAGCTGCACATTTACTCTGCTTTCTGACTCTGCATGTGTCTTCAACACTTTCACAATGATTTTCTGCTCCTCAATAAGGAAAGCCCGCTTGCTCCTGTCATGGACACACTTGACATACATGGAACCACCATAAGCCCTGCTGACGTGCTGCTTTGTCTTAGACAAGCTTAAGGACTTTGGGTCTCACAGCACGAACCCCTTGCCGTCTGCCTGGGCACACACCACATGTGGATTTAGGTGCTTTGCCGACTTTTGTATAAAGGAAGCGATCCTGCTGCCAGGGGTTCGAGACTACCTAGTTTTGTTAGAGGCCGTGTACTGTAGTAAAGCCTACGACGGGATGTCAATCTGGACCATCCTGAGTGCCTAGAGGCACCGTCCCTGGAAGAGCCCTAGCCCAATTTTTGAAGAGTTCTCCTCAATGGCTTCCTGTCCAGACTGTTTGTTTTGAGGTGTTGGGTGAGGAGAGGTTATCATAGAGGCTGTCAATGACTTTCATTCTCAACTGTGAGCCCGTGGTATTCCACAGCAGAGCAATAAACACATGTGCTTACGTCAGGATCTCTGCACCCTATGTGACCTCCATGGGGATTTATCTTGCTCACCCGCAGACCCTCCTGCCCCAGTAGCCACGCTGCTAGCTCACAAGTGGCCCCACCCTGCCCATGCACACATTTCATGCTGAGATCCAATGCAAAAATGTATGATAAAGGTAAAAAGGGGGTCAGCTAGGGTCCCCTTGAACATCCCCGAGGGCATGTCACGTGGAGAACCAATCTGTCTCAGTAACAGTGACACATCTGATTATAAGGCCAGCCACTGACTGTGCCCCGTGCGCCACCCTCAGGTACTCGTTACTCATCTGTCACAGTCACACTAGGAGAGGACTACTGTGTCCATTTCAGAGACAGGGTTATGCAAGCAAGCCACGGGGTGTGTGTGTGTGTGTGTGTGTGTGTGTGTGTGTGTGTGTGTGTGTGTAAAGGGTGGTGCTGGACCTGAACCCAGGCAGTGTGGCTGGCCCAAGAGCTCGAGGCTACACACACTGCCTGGGAAAGTTTGACACATCAGTGTTCTCCTCAACACTCGTCTGACCCCTGAGTGAAGACGTGAGCATGCTGCTTGGAAAATCTAGAGTCACTCAAGGTGAACAAGACCCCTGTACACCCTTGTATACTGAAACAGACCGGAACCAAGTGGGCCGGAACGAACACGGTTACTCTCGTACGGTTACTCAGCCTCATGTCACTGAAGGAAAAGTGCATCGCCCTGGGTATTTACATCTTCTCTCCCCCCCCCCCATCTTTAAACTGAACGCAATTTCGTTTCCACAAATAGACATGGCGATATTTCCAATGGCCAATCTACGGCTCACACCAGTTCCTGACTCAGGGTTTGATGAACAAAACGGATGCTGACAGACAGATCCTAGAGCACAAGGGATGAACAAAGAGCTGGGCAGGGAACGCGCACAGCAGGGAAGGGTGCCTGCTACCAGGCCTCACGACCCCCAGTCGTCCATCTCTCTCTCTCTCTGACACAGACACACAGACACACACGCACACAAAGAGTAATTTTTAAAAATAAAAACTAAAAAGAAAGAGTTGGCTGAAGTAGGAGATGCTTCTGAAAAGTAGCTCCCAGCTTCCCCTGAGACAGTACCAGAGAGTGCAGTTATAGCACACACAAGGAAGCAGTGACAATCACAACTGTGTTATCAACATGTCAGACGCTGGGACCACCAGGGAGAGGGCCTCTAGGCACGCCTAATGGGGTTACCCTCACTATTTGAGACTGGAGGTTGGCTGTGTCACTCTGGGGGCTGTGTGACTCTGGGGCTGAGTCCTGAACAGAATGAACAGGAGGGGGCTGAGCACCAGCATTCACTGTTCTCTGCTGGACTGTGGCTGCAACGTGACCAGTGTCCCACATCCAAGGCTGCCCCTTCCCTACAGTGGATGCAGATCATTCTGTGACCCGGAATGGACGTTTTCATCCGAAGTTGCCCGTGGTGGGAATACTTTGTCATAGCAACAGGAATGACACAAATCTACTTGTAGACATGATAGCTGTTCCATTGGTCCGTCTGTCCTGCACCCTAAGTAGTCCCATGTTAACTACGGAGCTCTGCCCTATGTTTTGAAGTCCCATCATGCATGAAATCCTTTATCTGAATTTACATTAATATTGTAGAATCATGTCAACATACATAAGAAAATTTCAGATACTGACATTATACTGAATTTGCAGAAAACTTGACAGAATCAAACTTTTTAAGAGTATCAGAAGAGAAAAAAAAAAATCCACACACAAAAAACCAGTCAATACCCCTTAAGGTGAGGTAAAGCGCCCTTCCCATTTACTGTGCCACTGTGCTGACCTCTTACCCTGCCGGCCCCTCCTGGAGACTTAATGTCTTCATGAAGAGAAATCCCTTTAGCACTTACCTAGGGGTGTTTGTGATGAATATTTCTCCGGTTGAATTTACTTGAAAAGGCTTAATTAAAATTTATTATTTGTGTCTATATGGTGTGTGTGTGTGTATGTGTGTGTGTGTACACGGTGTCCAGGTGTATGGGTGTGGACAAGCCCTACAGTACATGCAGAGGTCAGAGAACAACTTTATGGAGCAGGCTCTCTTTCTACCTTAACATGGGCCCCAGAAATGCCAGGCCTGCCTAGCGAGGACATTTACCTGCTCAGCTGTCTCCCCAGCTCAGGCCTTTTTGTGTTTGTTTTTTGAGACAGAATCTCTCTACATAGCCCTAACTGTCCTAGAATTCACTATATACACCAAGCTAGATTCAAACTTAAAGAGATTGACTTGCCTCTGCCGCCTGAGTGCTTAAAGATGTGCCCCACCATGCCCAGGTCCAGGGTCTCATTTTCAAGGTAACAGACAGACTATATCGTTTCAGGACAGGAGAATTTTCTTTCAGCACTTTAGCAAACATCTTTCGAGTCACTGCTCAGAAGAGCCAAGGACAGGGTCTTGTCACTCTTCTCCACACTACAGGCCCACTGTTCAGCTGTTTGGGTTTTGTGGGTTTTAGCATGTTGGCCACCATGTGTGTTCACGTGGAATTCACTGCTTTTTGACCTGTGGGCTGTCTGCAGCCAGGTTTGAAGGCTTTGGGGCCATTATTTCGTCAAACACTTGTATGACTGTCGCTTCTTACAGGACCTACTGCATACATGTTCAGTCATATCACCTTTTTACTTAGGTGGTGTTGCTGCTGCTGCTGTTGTTATGGCCTTTTTGGGACAGGATTTTTCTGTGTAGCTCTGGCTGTCCTGGCCTTTGTAGACCAGGCTGGCCTCAAACTCAGAGACCTGCCTGCCTCTACCTCCTGAGAGCTAAGATTAAAGGTGTGTGCCACCACACCTGGCTAGTTATTATTTTATAATTTATGAGTATGTATGTATCTGTGTGAAAGCAAATGCAGGTGCCCTCGGAGGCCAGAGGTGACAGCTGACAGCTGGGTTACAGGCAGTGACGGTGCCCGGACCTGAACTCCCATTCTCTGTAATGACCGGCTGCACTCTTCTCACTGAGTTGTCTCTTCTGCCCCTGCCCCTGACAATATGACTGATTTTCGAGTCCAGAGGTTCTATTGTCTCGTAAGGCATTTCTTCTTCCCTTTGTATATGGCTTTTCCTGTGATTTTCTTCCCCGAACCTTACGCTGCTGTGCAGAGCAGAACTGCTGATCTCAGTAAGCAGGACACTAAGGGATCGGCCTGACTTGTCTTCTCTCCTCCATGGGTCAGTTTTTCCAATTTGGTTACGTCATTCCGGGTCCGATGAAGAGCTTTGTTTTAAAAACTTTTAACCATTTATTAACCATTTTGTATTAGCAAAGGGCAATTTGGGATAAAGTGCCAACTCCCCCACTGTTGAATTTCCTCCAGGGAGCAGCACTGTGAGAGTAAATCAACCCTGATGGGGGAAATCACCTCAATGCCAAGGGAACACCGAACCAAAGCTTCCTGCCATTTTATAGACTGAGCACAAAGGAGAGGAAGATGGAGGTCAGGCTAGGGGTGGAAAAGCACGAGACCTGCTTTACAGTAAGATTAAATGTCTTCAAGGGTTTACCCTTTGATAAGGACGGCTAAGGAGAAGAAAGGACCTCCTAGGGGAGGGGCCTGGGCGAGGCATGCAGGTGTGCATGAGATATGACTGCTAAGGTGACTTCAGCTCCCTTAGAAGACTGCCAAGCACTCCGTGTGGACTAAGTCTGGTATGGTGAGGACAGCTTCCCCGAGTGGCTTACCAGGATCACCTCAAACTTCCCTTCTAAATGGATAACGGCCATTTTTTCCTCTTCTCTGTTGTATCCTCCAACACCAGGCTCCAGGTCAACCCGCTCCACAGGATTGCTTTGTTGTTTGTTTGTTTGTTTTAGTTAACTTCCCAGAGAGTGCTGGCCTTTCATCTGGAGGTGCAGCACCTGCTCATTCACGGTCCTCAAGTTCAGGTAAAACTACAGTCAGATCATTGGTCACAGGCCGAGTCCCAGCACTCTGGATTTTTAACTATTGTAGGCGAAATAAAAGAGGCTTAGATGCAGCTCAGCTGCTGCTTGCATTAAGTCTGTAACTCTTCTGAGTGGCACAGCTATAAGAATCCAAAGGCCCAGGCAACTGCCGACAGCCCCGCCCCTCCTGGCAGTATTTGAGGAGAAGTGAATGGAGAGAAACTTTAGAGCAAAGAATTTTGTTGTGTTTGGTCCTCTAAAACATGGCTGGTTTCGTTTCTATAAAACTCAAGAAGGCCTAACTGCACAGTGGATAAAGGTGCTCACTGCCAGATCTGACGACCTGGGCTTGGTCCTTGGAACCCACGTGACAGAAGGAGAGAATTGATTCCTGTAAGTTGTCCTTTGACCCCCATGTGTCCCAACCATGTGCACACATACACACAAGGCTAGACTACACAAGCATTAAAAACAGCAGCAGCAGCACCTCAAGCCTGTGCCTGCACCTCCGCCAGGTTTGGGCATGGGACCCAGGTATGGGTGTGAAAGCTGCTACAGCCCCCATCACTCTCCATGGTCCTTATGAGAATCAGTCCGTCCCTCACTCTAAAAAAGTCTGATGTAACGTCTTTGTCTATAGCTAGTCTTATGATCCTCAAAAAAGCAAACATCTTCACAGCCTCCTAACCAATAAGAAAAACACTTTTCTTTTTTACATTTTATTTTGAGACAGGGTCTCACTCCACCTCAGGCCAGCCTAGAGTTTGCTGCAATCCTCCTATCTCAGACTCCCAAGTACTGAGTTACAGGCATGAGCCATCATCTGTGACCTCCAACAACGTTTTTACCCTACCTCTATTTACCTTGTATTACTACCCACGCTGTAAGCCCCCCCTGCTCTGTCACCTCTCGCAGCACCCACGCTCCTGCTGGCTCCTTCAGAGGGCAGCCATTAGCAACATTTTCTTTCTTCTAAAGCAATACTTAGCCAGGTCGTGGAACACACCTTTGATCCCAGCACTCCAGGAGGCAGAGGCGGATGGATCTCTGTGGATTTGAGGCCAGCCTGATCTATAGAGAGTTACGGTAGAGCCGAGGCTGCATACTAAGACCGTGCCTCAATAAATAAATAAATAAATAAATAAATAAAAATACTACTACTAGATTACGTTTATGAAGATTTGCCTTCTGCTTCTTATTTCCTGGTTAGTGCTGAGGTAAACTGTATAAAGTCCCTCTTTAACATATTCTTTAATATTAGCTCTAAAAGTTGCAAGAGATGCTTTACGTGGATGCGGTGAAATCGTGTGACATAAAATCAACCACTTAAGCTGCACCGTTCAGCAAATACTGGTGTTACACCGTCAGCTCTGATAGTCCCATCACCCAAGTGAACTACCACACACCATAGCCAGCCTCGCCCCTGCACCCCTGGCAATCACCACTCGTGGATGTGCTTCTGGCTGAAGACCTTGGGGCATGGCTCGCTTCCCTAGAGTGCTCTGGAGTCTCACCCACACTGGCACGCACTGCACCTCTTCATCCACACTGGCACGCACTGCGCCTCTTCACCCACACTGGCACGCACTGCGCCTCTTCACCCACACTGGCACGCACTGCGCCTCTTCACCCACACTGGCACGCACTGCACCTCTCTTTGTATGTTTGCATCACGTGTCACTTGCTCAGCCATCTGTTGATGGCAACTGGAGATGCTCGCTTTGGCTCTTGTGAACAATTCTGCTATGAATATTTGTGTACATGTGTTTGTTGGTGTTTTCAATTGTTTGAATCATGTACTTTGGCTTATTTGCAGCTTTAGTTTTAGGGTAGCAAACTATGGTCTGAAAATATTAAATGGACAAATTCCAGAAATAAGCAAGTTTTAAATTTGTGTGTGTTGTTTTGTTTTTCCTTTCTTTTGAGAGAAGGTCTCACTCTGTAGACCAAGGTGGCCTTAAAGCTCAGAGATCCCCCTCTTCTGCCTTGTAGTCCTGGGCTGAATGCTGAGCCACCTTAGCTGGCTTCAGTTCCTGTGACTTTTATTACTGCGTGTTGTTATCTGCTTTGCCACTGGCTATTGTTATTTACTCTGCTCATTTGTAGATTCAACTTTATCTGCACGCATAGGAAAGAGCACAGTGCAAGGAGAACCAGAACCCACCCTGCCCAGTTGGTCGCTGGGGCTACTGGGATACCCAGGGATGTAGTGTCCCCAAGAGAAGAAATGACCACCGTGCGATTATCTTGTGTTTCTTTTTGAAGATTTGCCAACTGGTCACACCACTGTGAAAACAACCCCATTATCATTACTACAGCTTCATTTTAGAATAACTTAGCTCAGGAGAACAACTCTAGGTTTCTCTCCCCTTGGTCACATGATTCCACCATCTCCCCACCCCCCTTCTCCCTCCCGGGCCTGCAATCTTCTACCACTGCTGCCCAGAGACCTATCCTTAGTTAGTGATGACTGTCTCTGGGAGTCTGGCTCATGTTGCAGGTTTGTTTAGGCCCCAGTTCCAGCCCCAGAACCTACATGGTGGATCGAGAGAATCAACTCCCACCAGTTGTCCTCTGTGCCGGACAGTTTTATGTTGGTTCAACACAAACTGCAGTCATCTGAGAGGAGCGAGCCTCGATTAAGAAAATGCCTCCTCCGTAAGGTTGGGCTGCAGGCCATTTTCTTGATTGGTGATTGATGGGGGAGGGCCCAGGCCCCAGCCCATTGTGGGTGGGGCCATCCCTGGGCTCATGGTCCCGGGTTTTATAATAAAGCAGGCTGAACAAGGCCGTGAGCAGCACCCTCCATGGCCTCCACATGGGCTCCTGCCTCGGGCTCCTGCCCTCACTGCTTTTGATGATGAACTGTGAGCGAAATAACCCTTTCCTCCTCAACTTGCTTTCGGTCATTGTGTTTCATTGCAGCAATAGCACCCTACCTATAACACCCTCTGACTACCACATGCACTCCAGGGCACATCCCCAGCCAACACACATTCACACAAAAGCAACCAGAGCTGGAGAGATGGCTCAGTGGTCAAAGCACTGACTGCTCTTCTAGAGGACCACATGCACGCATGTGCAGTAGGTTTGGCCTAATGCTGCTTGAATTCTAAGGCTAATTGTGGTCTCCCAAACTGCTTACACAAGTGTCTGCTCCTAAGAGAGTGAGAGTCCCTGCCCCCAGTTGGTTCTGACTGGTAAAGATGCCAACAGCCAATGGCTGAGCAGGGCAGACAGAGGCGGGGCTTGAGGATTCCTGGGCTTGGGACCAGGAGGAAAGGAGAAAAGGGAGGTCCGCCATGCCCTGAGTGTGTGCAGGAGAGGAGAGATACCATGCCTGAGAAGAGTGCAGGACAGAGAGGCACGGCCACCATGGGAAGGGGCCAGGACAGCATGGCCCAGAGCACCACCCAGTTGGACAGTCCTCTGGGTCCAGAGCAGCCTAGACAGAACACAGAATTTAGTAAGAGATAACTCGGGATTATTGGCAGGAGGTGGATTAACTGCATGGAATTTAAGAAGTAGCCTAGCTATTGTGCTAATTAAGGCATATCAAAGTATAAATGCTGTGTGTGTGTCTTTCATTCAGGAACGTTAAGCACTGAGGCAGGTAGTGAACCTGCCACTGGGATTTATTAATTAAATATTAATTCAATACACATACAGACAAAAACATGCATAGTGTGTTGGCAGCCTCTCTCTGGAACTTGTGCTATGGATAGTTGTTGTAAGGCCCCACGTGTGTGCTAGGGCCAGAGCTGAGTCCTTTGTGGGGACTGCGGAGCCTCCTCTCCGGCCATTTTACTAGATTATAACCATTATTTTTACTTGTATTTTCACATCAGCCCCACAACTAGGGTACAGGATCCAGGCATTATGTCCTTTCTTTCATGATGACTAATGAACTGGATGGAGCACAGTCTGGTGGTAGGTTGTCAGGTCCCTTTATGTGTATTACAACCGAGAACTACAGACTCATCCCAGCTGCAGACCAGCTAGACTCATGACCTCTAGTGCTGAGCAAGCTGTGAAGTGGCATTTCTAGTCACCAACAGAGTAAGAATTCAGCCAGGCATGGTAGCGCACACCTTTAGTCCCAGCACTGGGGAGGCAGAGGCAGGCAGATCTCGTGAGTTCAAGGCCAGCCTGGTCTACATAGTGAGTTCAAGGCCAGCCTGGTCTACGTAGTGAGTTAGTTCCAGGACAGCCAGGGCCGTGTAGAGTATACGTTTGACCTTTTACAGATAGATGTGAGGATTTACAGGGTTTCTGCTGGACAATAAGACAGAACATACCTCACACTACTTTTAAGCCTGAAGAATAGTAAGTTTACAGAGGAAGAAACGCGAGGCTCGACACTTGTACCCTTTAAACTCTCACCCACATTCTTACAACTGTGGAATCTGGATTAAGACAGTCTGCTCTGAGCCTGGGTTTTTGGGTTTTTTGTTGTTGTTTTTCTCATCTACACAATGAAGATTAGTCAGGTCTCCTCTGCCTCTTTAAGATACTGCTTTGATTGCAAGTGATGATGGTCAAATTGCTACAGTGTCCTCAAGAAACCTTATTTTTGGTCGGATGTGGTAACACACACCTTTAATCCTAAGCACTTAGGAGGCAGAGGCCAGCGAGGCTCCATGAGTTTGAGACCAGCCTGGTCAATATATGGAGTTCCTGACTGGCACTACACAGTGAGAACCTGTCTCAAAACAGCATCAGCAAAACAGAAAGAAAAGAAGAAACCTTAGTTTCCAGGGTAAACGCTGGGCTGAATGGGTAGTCCACACTAAGCAGCTTTTATTTTTAACGAATTAAAAGAAATACGAAGATGCTGGAGCTGAGGAACTGGTTGCTCTCCTAGGAGCTGACACCAGCACAACACTGCAAATCAAAAATCTGACGTAAGAAGAATTATCAGGCTGAGCACAGTGGTGCCTGTAATTCCAGTCTAAGGGGGAGGCAGGAGGATCAAGAGTTTAAGGCCATCTTGCACTACATAGTGAGACTGAGGCCAGCCTGGGCTACATGAAGCTATGTGTCAAAAAACAAAAACAAGGACGGGCGAGGTGCCTCCATAGGTACAGCCTGATAACCTGAGTTCCTTCCCCAGGAGGGATTTGTCTTCTGACTTCCACAGAAACACTGTAGCACACACACATATCACATACAATAATAATAAATACAATTTTTAAAATACTCAAAAGGAAAATTAAGAACGTTATCTTGAGACAATAGATGAAAGAATTTTTTTTGAGACTGGGTCTTACTATGTAGACCAGGCTGGCCCTTGGATTCATGGAGATCTATCTGCCTCTACCTTACAAATGCTGAGATTAAAGGCCTATGCTACCATGTCTGGCTAAAATTAGAAAAAATTAACATAAAAAAAAGACCAAAAGAGAGACATAGAAAGGATTTGGGAGAAAATGACAATGAAGATGGGACAGAACGTCTAACAGACATGTCGTCAGACATTCCTGGGGGGGTGCCGCATGCAAAGGGCAGAAAACGCAGAAAGGGTGACTTGAAAAACACTCTCAAAAAAGTAAAGACGTGTATTTTATGAGTGTTTGTATGAGCCAGAACGTGCGTGGAAAGAATGTGTGAATTAGTGACATTAAATATGGAGCCGGAGTTGCAGGTGTTTGTGAGCTGCCAGACGTGGGCACTGAAAACTGAACCCAAGTCCTCTGTAAGAGCAGCAACTGCGAACAACTGCTGAGCTCTCTCCAGGTCCTCTGGAAAATTAAAACTGTCTTATGTATTCCGAGAGGTCAGAGAAGGCATCAGTTCCCTGAAAGCAGAGTTACAGTTGTGAGCCACGCTATGGCTGCTGGGAACTGCACCTGGGTCCTGAGCAGCAAGTACTCCATTGCTTCAATCTTAAACTCTGTACTCTTCTGTGCCACCGACCCGGAAGGGTCATGTGTGCATGCATGTGTTGTGGTAATCATCTGCTAAAAACAACCTGAAGAAAACAAAGGCCCCGCCCCTGTTGGAGGCAACGCGTGGCTATAGGTTGGTGGTACCTCTCCTCACGCCTTTCCCACACTATGTTTTCTGAACTATTCAATAAACACAGAACAAAGACCTCTGTTAGAGGCAGGCAGCAGCAGCAGACAACACAAACACACACACACACACACACACACTCCAGCCTACAGACAGGTCAGGAGCCAAACTACAGACAGCTGAAAGATACAGAGACTTCAAATTTGGGATCGCTGTTGGTCTAAACTCCAAGAGGAGGACTGTCTTCGTCCTTAATGTGATGTCCAGAAAATGGAGTAATGTATCTGAATTCACCAGGAAGAGGAAATATAAGCCAGTTTAATATCCACCAGGTTTGCTTTTCAACGTAAACAACACAAAGTGAGTATACTGGCTTGTGTTTTGTCAAGTTGACACAAGCTACAGTCACCTGGGAAGAGAAAAATCTCAGTTGAGAAAATGCCTCTATAAGATTGATTTGTATAAGTGAGGCATTCTCTTAACTAATGTTTGAGGTGGAAGGGCCCAGATGTGGGGCCAGCCCTGGGAGGGTGGCCCCGGGTTCTATAAGAAAGCAGGCTGAGCAAGCCATAGTAAGAAAGCCAGCAAGCAGCATGCCCGCCCCCCCCACCTCAGCCTCAGCTTCAGTTCCTAGTCCCAGTTCCTGCCCTGTCCAAGTTCCTGTATAGACTTCAGTGGATAACAGACTACAAACTGTAACATGAAGTCAACCCTTTCCTCCCAGGCTGCTTTTGCTCATGGTGTTTCATCTCTGTAACAGTGACAAAAAGTCACACAGGGACTCGGGACAGTGTTTCTCGGAAGCCTTCCTGTGGACTATCCTGGAGACAACGCATCAGAAATCAACATGGTGACAGAGAAACTGAGTGAACGGGAAGAGGCGGTGAAAGGAAAACCACATCTTCAGGGGCCACACTAACAGATGAGGCTTAAATCTCAATCCATAAAACCTGGCTTCAAAAACAGAGAAAAACTGACAGTGTGGAAAACCCAGGTACTGTGTCTTCAACAACAACAGACAGTCCCACTGCGATGAGCAACATACACCTGGCTCGCCGGCTACAGGAAAGGTGTGAGCTACTGACGAGGGCAAGGAGTAGAGAAAACCACTTTTTTAAAAAGATAATTTTAATTCCATGTATGCAAATGCGTCTTGTGTATGGGTAAATGCATGCACTTGCAGATGGAGTCCAGAAGAGGGCGCCGTATCCCCTGGAGCTGGAGTTACAGGTGGTTATGAGCCACCAGATTTGAGTGCTGAGAACCAGACTCAGTCCTCTGGGAGAGCAGTTTGTGCTCTTAACTGCTGAGTCGACCCCCAGCCCCAAGACAATCCTTAATTCATGAGTGAAAGGTGTGTTGAAAAAGTCAAGCTGTATAAACTTAATAACAAGATATGTAGAAGAAGTATTTAAATTAAAAACATTAAGTATTTTTAAAAGTATCAATAAAAATAACCAGATGAGGGGTGGATGGTGGTGGTGCACGCCTTTAATCCCAGCACTTGGGAGGCAGAGGCAGGTGAATCTCTGAGTTTGGGGCCAGCCTAGTCTATAGAGCAAGTTCCAGGACAGCCAGGGCTTCACAGAGAAACCTGTCTTCAAAACCACCTAAATTAATTAAAATAAAATAAAATAAAATAAAATTTCACTTTTCTGACTGGTTCCAAAATAAGAACAGGGGTATGGGAACGTGAACTCTCAAGAAAATGTGATGGACGTTAGCGCTCAAGTGGCTTCATAAGATTCACACACGAGCCTTGTGTATGACTCAAAAGCTACACCCGATGTGGCCACAACCTCCGTGTTCTTAACAATGGGTACACTGTGGACTGCTGTTCATTCTCTCTCTCTCTCTCTCTCTCTCTCTCTCTCTCTCTCTCTCTCTCTCTACCCATGTGGGCAAGTGTGGAGGTCAGAGGCTAACACCAACATATCTTCTGTTAATGACCTCTCCACCTTATCTTTTGGAGACAGGGGTCTCTCACTGAACTTAGACTCACCATTTTGCTAGCCTGGCCAGCCAAGTAACCCCCAGGATCCACTGTCTCACCCCTTGGCACTGGGGTTAAGATGCATGCCACTGTGCCTGGATATCCAGACTCAGGACTTCACAGAGCCACTTCAACACCTTTATAGTCCCACCTTTGAGTCAATAAAAAATTATTTTTTTTAAACAAAGTTTCACTGTATCGCCCAGCCTGGCCTAGAACTCACAGATCCATCGGGTGTGCGCCAAGCCTGGTCTAACTTAGATACTGATAGATATTGATAGAGACAAAAAACGTTAAGAAGATGTGGACAAGGACACGCAGCAAGGAGGAGGGCCGGCTTGTTACCAGAGTTGAGAGCACTACATTTTGTTTAAGAAATGTTCAGAATCCAGGTTATCACATTTTTCCAAAACTCAATTCTTCCTGGGTTACTTTTCCTTCAAAAGATTGTGGAGGGCGGGAGAGCCCTCCAGAACTGAGCCTCTTGCTGAGGCCCTGGGCTCAGTTCTCAGCATCTGCATCAGGCATATCGCAGCCACAGCTCCAGCTCCAGGGGAATCTGACGCCCTCTTCTGGACATGGCAGGCACTGCACTCACATGCACACACCCACAGACACAAAAGCGCGTCACTTAAAAATAAAATAAATCTTTAAAAACAAAGCAAAAAGACCCTGGAGACCATAAGGAGAGCAGCTCCTCTGGACAGCCACAGGCATTCCCTTCTCTCAGCTGCAGTCTGAGCCTGTCTGCAGGCCTCTGTGGAGGGCAGGAGTCTCTGCTCTGAGCTCCCCACTGCCACTGAGCTCCCTGCTCCCCACCCTTTCCCACGCACTCATTCTTCAAGCATTTTCTCATCTGTCAACCAATGTCATTGCAGTGACCAAACAATTCCAGAATATCTGTGACCTTCAGCCACAGCTAGGTGAGCTGCAGGTGCCACGGGCTGGCCGCTCCACAGAAAGACAACCAAGAGGATTAAGTTCTAAAGTGGGTTTAGAATGACCATAGAGAAGGCAGAATCCCTTATTTCCACCTCTGTATCAGCAAATAGAAACCACTCGGTGGTTGAGTATAAAAGCTAACCCTAATGTGTGTGTGTGTGTGTGTGTGTGTGTGTGTGTGAGGGATTAGTGGCCTGGAATCACAAACAGCAGTAGCATTCATGAGAAGGGTGGAGTTTAATCGCAGCCTGGTGATGGATGACTAATGTCCTGGCTGCCTGGAGCTGGCTATGACTCCGTACTCACACCGCAGACCGAGACCTGGGCTAGACAAGTGCTCAAGCTGAGGCTAGAGTCACTTCCTGGGCCATGTCCTGTATAGTGACAACAGTCCACCTGGACTCAGCCACGTTGGATCCGATGGCTCTGGTTTTCTGCAGCTTTTCTTGATTTGTGGCAGCTCCCAGAGTCCTCTGAGCTCCACAAGTGCACCGTAACCCGTGTGCACACCTCTATCCCCCAAACAAATAAATGTAACTCCTCAAGAATTACCCCCAATAATCAAGCAAAACGTAGAGTCACTTCTGAAATCTAAAAAGATATAGTGTACCCAGGGATGAGAATATTCCCCATTTCTCTCTGGATCTAAGCATCTTCTGCAACTCTGTGCAGTATTGCACTTCCTGTCAGCAGCTCCCCACCCTGGGCCATCACCATGCACCAAAGAAACATCTATCCTTGGGTCAGAGCCTGTTCTTATTTTGAGGAACATTGGTGACAGTTTGGAAAATGCCACTCAAAGATTACCCTGTGTGCTCATGGAAAGAATTTAGACCAGACAGCTTCCACAGCTAACAACCATTGGGCGACTGCAGAATTAAAAAACCCGAAAACCAAGAACATAAAGTTGGAGTGCCCAGTGGCAAACAAGTGTCACCTGCAGACTCATTCAGTGAAATGACAAGCAAGTGGCTCTTCTCTCAACAAGGACACCCTTTGCCGTCGAGTGCCATCACTTAGAATGCATTCTGCTCAATCCCTGGGGGCAGCACTCTGCTGCTCAGCTAGGACATCATAAACACACATCCTTTTGTAACTGCTGAACTCATCTCTCAGAACATGCTAAACTCTCTGGCCACAAGAGCCCACACCTGTACCAACAACCTTTCCCCGGTTACTAATCAATTGACGATTGTCCATTCATCCCCAACAGGCTGACAATTGCTACAGTCCATATCACACTACAAAAATGAATCCAGACTCAGTACATTCTGGAGCAGACCAAGTAAACTCCGCAACAAGCTGGACGGCTTTCTATAATAACCAGAAAGTCAGGTGGGCTCTGTCCCTTTCTGGTCCAGGACTGCACTGGGACAGAGTCTGTCTTGCAACTGGAGGCCCGAGCCAAACCCGGGCTTTCTAGCACGTACACATTTACCTTAAGAGGAGCTCCTTGGGTAACTTTTTGTTGATAAGGCCGTCATCATTGTTTGAGAAAACCTGCAAGAGGAGAAAAATTGGAAAACGGGTCTTTGGCCATTGTATGAAAAAATTAAGTCCCATGTTTTTATACTGGATCAGAACAGAAATGCTTACTGTCCTGCAGAAAAGAAAAACAACTTCACCGCTGGAGTGAAGTTCCCAGCAGCCATGTCAAGCACCTCACAATCACCTGTACCTCCAAATTCTCTGGCCTCTGTGGCCTCAGCACCCACGTGCACCCATCACCCCAGACCCACCACTAACACATACACATAATTAAAATTGATAAAAATAAATCTTTTAAAATGTCAATACACAGCCATCTGGGTACTGCATTGTACTGGAGGCTCTGGTAAGTTCACAGCAAGAGAAACAGCAGACACAAAGGGGGTAACAAGGTAGCCTCCATTTAAAGACATGGCATTGTATGTAGACAACTCTAGAAACCTGCAAAATCGTATCATACTGGTCAAAAAGTTCAGTGATACACATTTATATATAAAAACTATACTTTTAAAATTTTTTATTTTTTTATTTTATTTTATTTTTTTGGTTTTTTGAGACAGGGTTTCTCTGTGTAGCCCTGGCTGTCCTGGAACTCACTCTGTAGACCAGGCTAGCCTCCAACTCAGAAATCCACCTGCCTCTGCCTCCCAAGTGCTAGGATTAAAGGCGTGCGCCACCACTGCCCGGCAAAATGTTTTATTTTTAATTGTGTGTGTGTGTGTACATGTGAGTGCAGCACACTAGGAGGTCAGCAGAGTTGCAGCGGATCTCCTGGGGCTGGAATTACAGGTACTGTGAGCTGTCCACCCAGTGTGGGTGCTGGGACCTGACTCCAGTTTTCTACAAGAACAGCCAGTGCTCTTAACTACTGAGCCACCCCTCCAGCTTCAAGAAAGTCTATTTCTATACATTAATAATGGACAACTTTGAAATGAAATCAAGTAAGCCATCGCACTTAAGACATTAAAATGAATAAAATATTTAGAAATGATTTTGACAAAAAATATATAAGAATTCCACACTGAAATTGTATTCTGGGGTTGGGGAAGTGGCTCAATGGGTAAGATGACTTGCTGTGCAAACACAAGTCCTGAATTTGAATCCCAGCACCCACATGAAAAAGTCAGCCATGCCTGGGAACGCCTGCAACCCCAGCACTGTGTGGTAGCAGATCCCAGCTCAACCGACCAGCCTGGCTGAACCAGCGAACTCTGAGCCCGGCGAGAGACTCTGTCTCAGGGGATAAGGTGGAATGCAATGGGGAGGCTACTCAACACCCTCCGCTGGCCTCTACATGCACACGCACAGGCGTGCACACGCACAGGCGTGCACAAGCACAGGCGTGCATACATACACATGCACATATGCATATACAAGCATACATCACACACGTTCAAACACACATCAACATACATATACATAACACAAGCACATACAGGCATACATTTCATCTACACACCCACATGCACACCCACATAGATAGTCCTATCTCATACCCACATACACACCCGTGCACGCACACACATACACCCCCGTGCACGCACGCACATACACACCCGTGCACGCACGCACATACACACCCGTGCACGCACGCACATACACACCCGTGCACGCACACACATACACCCCCGTGCACGCACACACATACACACCCATGCACACACACAAAGGGAAAAAGAAATGGAACTCTGCTGGGAGCACGGAGTGGTGGACGTGCCTGCAACCCAGCAGTGCAGAGCCAGAGGCAGGAAGATTCACACATAAAAGACGTCAGCTTGGCCTACAGAGTGAGACCCTACCTCAGAAAATGCAGACAGAGAAGAGAGAAATGAGATAGGAGATTGTGGGGAGGGAAGGAAGGAAAAAGACTTGCTTTAAAGCTTTTGAGAAATTGATTCTGAGGAGTGAACTGGCAAACCCCATGCCCATGATGGTGATACATTAGCAACTCCGGGACTGCTGCACGGGCCTGTGGGTCACACCAACATCCAAGTCTTAACCTCGAGTTTGTGCACAAATGCAAGGGACCCAAAATAGCTGAAACAGACCTAAAAAAGAAAAAGCTAGAGAACTCAAAACACCCTGATTTTATCATTACTCTATGGCCAGGCACAGGAGCATATGCCCGGTCTCAGCTGCTGCAGGGCTTGACTTGGAGCAATCGCATGAGCCCAGACAGACAGACACACACACATAAACACATGTAACTAAAATACTTTAATGTGTTGGTTTTTAAAATTCTTTATTCAAACTTATATGACTCTCTGTGTGCTGGTTTGGATGAACATGGCCTCCATAGGTTCATAGGGAGTGGCACTACTGGGAGGTGTGGCCTTGTTGGAGGAAGTGTGTCACTGGGGATCGGCTTTGGGGTTTCAGAAGCCCAAGCCAGGCCCAGTGTTACTCTCTCTTTCTGTTGCCTGCCGATCCAGATGTAGAACTCTCAGCTACCTCCCCAGCACCATGTCTGCCTGTGTGCTGCCATGCTTCCCGCCATGGTGACAGTGGATAAACATCTCAACTGTAATGCTTTCCTTATAAGAGCTGCCATGCTTCTGATGTCTCTTGATGACAGTGTACATACATGCAATTGTGTGTGCAGTGCCCACAGAGTCCACAAGAGGGCGTCAGATCACCTAGAACTGGAATTACAGACAGTTGTGAGCAGACATGGGTGCTGGGAACTGAACTTACATCCTCTAAAGGAGCAGTCTTAACCAGTGAGTCATCTCTCCACTCCTAATTTTTAAACTTATTTATGAAGCTATAGTACCTGAAACACTTAAGTCCTGGCATAATTGAGGAAATGAACTGTAGTGAGAAAGAAACTTGGTCTCTTAAAAAACTCAGTTACAGCCGGGCAGTGGTGGCGCATACCTTTAATCCCAGCACTTGGGAGGCAGAGGCAGGCGGATTTCTGAGTTTGAGGCCAGCCTGGTCTACAGAGTGAGTTCCAGGACAGCCAAGGCTACACAGAGAAACCCTGCCTCGAAAAACAAAACAAAACAAAACAAACAAACAAAAAAACCAGTTACATTATGGGAATGTGTTTGTGTTTTAATCCCAGGTGTGGGCTATGGGGCTGCTTCAGATTGTTCACAGCAGCTGACTATGATTTGTCTTGTGCTCTGGCAGGGGCGTGATTCTGCCAGCTGAAGATAGTTTACAATTGCAATTCTGTGGACTCTTGAGAAGGTGTAAAAATGCCAGAGCTCTGAGAGGGGCACTGGCTGCGGCTCCCTCTGCTGCTGTGGTTTGTTAAGTGGTCCTGAGCACGGAGAAGACAACAAGAGAACCTGCCCCGAGGAACTTAATGTTCCTTATCAGCAGGAAGTAGTCTAAAGAGCTTGATGCTGGTTTCCTCTCTAACCTTTCTCATCTACCTAGTTTTGGGGGGTTGGAAGGGATTGGGGTGGTTGATATAAGAACCCAATAAAGTAACCAAAAAGTATGATTACAGTGAACAGGACTAAAAGCCAGATACAAACTCTAACAGCCAGGAGGCATTGATTTAAATGGAAAAAAAAAAAAAAAAAAAAAAGTCTTTTCAAGAAATGGCACAGTAGGCCAGGATATCCTTGTGAAAATAATGGGGCTGGACGTTCCGTCCCCTACACTAACGATGTAAACATAGGATCAACAACGTCAGCCTGCGTGTGAGAGCTACGTGACAGTCTTAAACTATGGTGTCAAAAGCAACAATAACAACAAAGCAGGTAAGGTGGACTTCATTAAGATTAAAACCTTCTTGATACAAAGGGCACCTAGAAATGAGAAGGAGCTGGGTGTGGTGGCACACACTCCTGTAAACCCAGCACTTCAAAGGCAGAGACAGAGGCAGGAGGACTGCCACAGTTTGAAGTTGTGCTATCATACAATGGGAGTTCCAGGGCATGAAGGGAGACCTGGAGGGAGCAGAGGTGGTGACCGCAGAGGTAACAAAGATAGACACAGAAACAGACGGCTATTCACGGATATTGCACACAGCATGTAAGGCACCCCAGGACACACAACAGACCTCCCCATGAGAAAAAAGGCAGGCCAGCGCTGGGGAGAGGTGTAGTGGGTAAAAACACCTGCTCGGAAAGTGTGAGGGTCTGAGTTCAAATCCCCAGCACCCATGTTAAACAAATAAACACACAAACAAACAAACATGGTTGAGCATGCCGGCTGAGCAGACTGGTGGAGCAGCCAGGAACCCCATCACTGGGGTGAGTGTGCAGCGTTGGAGACGGGTAGATCCACGGAACTCACTGACGAGTTAGCTAGGCTGAAATGGTAAGTTTCAGGCTCACTGCGAGACCCTGTCTCAAGGCAAGTGTGACAGATAAAGACATTCAGCACCCTTCTCTGGCCTCTACATGCACAGACATGTGAACCCTCACACACATGTGTACTCTGCTCATGACACAACTTACACATAAAGGTAGCCCAATGGAAGAACTGGCAAAGAAGCCAGAGCTGATGGTATATGCCTCTAGTCTCAGCTACTTGGGAAGATGAGGCGGAAGCAGTCATTTGAGTCATGATTTGAGACCAGTCGGGCAACAGAGTAAGACCCATCTCATAAAATAAACAAAGGGTATACCCCAGTTGACAGAGTCCCTGCCTCATGTGCAAAGAAAGACTTGGTTTTCATCCCCTGCATAGTATAAATGGGCTGTACTGAAGTCCACCGGACCCTGGCATTTGGGAGGGAAAGGACTGGGCATTGGAACATCGACATTATTCTCACCTACCCAACAAGCTTGAGGCTGCCTGTGATACTCGAGACACTGTACACACACATGCACACACACACACACGCACACACACACACACACACACACACCAAAGTAGTGGTGTATACCTTTGATCCCAGGACTTGGGAAGCAGAGGCTGGTGGATCTCTAAGTTCAAGACCAGTTTGGTCTACACAGTAAGACCCTGTCCCAACAAACAAACAAAACTTCAAAACTCACAACTGCCTGTTAACTCCAGCTCCAGGAGACCCAATGTTCTTTTCTGGCCATCTCAAGCATCCACCCTCATGTGCACATACCCACACAGAAACATACAGACACATAATTAAAGATAAATCTCAAAAGCTGGGCAGTAGTGGTGCAAGCCTTTAATCCCAGCACTTTGGAGGTGGAAGCAGGTGGATCTCTGTGAGTTCCAGGCCAGCCTGGTCTACAAAGCTATTTCCGGGATACCCAGGGCTTACACAGAGAAACCCTGTCTTGATAAATCAATTAATCAACTAACCAACCAATCTCAAAACAACAAACAAACAAACAAACAAAAAAACAGGCTGTGGCTGAGGCAGTCGAGGGTCTTATCGGGAAGGACTACTGTTCTGACTGGAGAAGGTGCTCATCAGATTCCCTTCCAAACACTTTTGTTCATGCCACTGATTGGCACTGTCAGCTTTGGTCAGTCACAGGGACTCATTTTTGCAGTGGGTGGCAATTACCTGGTCAGACTGCTGGGAATAGCTGACTGCTGAAAGCTGAGCCCTAAAATGGACACTGATGTCACCCTCTCCAATGCTCAAGGAATGTGGTGGACCATGGTGGTGGAAAGGAAGGAAGGAGCTGGGGGGAGGAGCTGTGAAAGCCCTCTTCTGAGCAGGAGAGAGACTGAGCACTCTGGAGCACTCAGCAGCCGTGACTGTCTACACACACACAGCCTGCAGAAGACCAGCCATCAGAGAGCAGGGAGCGAGCCACGATCATTTTCAGAGTTACATAAATAGCTGTAACAAAACCAAAACTAATCCTGCAAGTTGTTATCACCATCCCTGCACCTTATCAGAGAGGGGAGTGGGAAGGGATTGGTCTTCCTCTGGCTCAGTTGACAAGACATTGGAATTCTTTTTAATCTTTACAGGAAGAAAGATGGCTGCAAGCCACTGTGTGGGTGCTGAGAACCAAACCCAGGTCCTATGCAAAAACAGCAAGGCTCCTAACCTCTGACCCATCTATCCAACCCCCAAACATTGAAATTATTTAATATTTGTTTTTATTTTATTTATATGTATACATTTGTATGAACGTATGCCATCTGTGTGCAATGCCCACAACAAATCCCCTGGAACTGGAGTTATAGGCAGTTGTGAGCTGTCATGTGGGTGCTGGCAACCAAACCCAAGGCCTCTAATGTTTTTCATTTATTCTTTTTTATTCTATGTGCATAGGTGCTTTGCTGCCACATATGTCTATGTACCACTTGCAAACCTGGTGCCTGTAGAGACCAGAAGAATTTGTCAGATCCCCTGGAAATGGAGTTACAGATGGCTGTGAACAGCCATGTGGGTGCTGGGAATCGAACCCGGATGCTCTGGAAGAGCAGCCAGGGCTCCTAACCACTAGGCCATCTTTCCAGCCCCTCTTCTGAGATTCTTGATCTTAATGTAACACATACTTTAGTTTGGAAGGCTTTGGTGTTAAGGTTAAGGTTGTAGCTGAGTTCAGAGCCTTCCTTGGATGCTGACCTACTACTCAGGGACTAGGCAAAGCAAACACTCAGTCTAGGTCTACTACGGGTGTCTAGTAATGTCCACCTCCTGGGGATGGCACAAGGGTACGGGAATTCAGTGGGATCAGTCCAATCTAGAAGAGGGTGCTGTTAGATTGGCTAGAATTACTCTTCACATCAACCGCATCAGGAACAGAAGTCCAGACTCTGTCATGGTCAGTGAGCCCAGAGATCTCATTGTGTAAGTGTCTCTGTCTCAGCCAGCACCTCCCCTCCAGGGGCTGGCCATTGTGGGCCTGGAGTTTGCCAGGCAAGCGCTCTATCAGTGAGCTACATCCCAGGCCCTTTTCACTGTGAGACAAAGTCTAAATTATCCAAGTCGGCCTTGAACTTAAGACCTTTCTGCCATAGCCTGTGTCAGAAACATATATACCAGCAATCCCGGTACTCAGGAGGCTGAGGCAGGAGAATCACCACAAATTTTAAGTCCAGCCGGTCTACAGAGTGAATTCTAGACCAGCCAGGGACTATTTTTAAAAATCTGCCTTAAAAGGTAAAAACAAACAAAAACCTTCAAGAGCCCAGTTGGTAAAGTGCTTGTCACATAAGTCTGAGGACCTGTGCTTGACCCCCAAAACACACATAAAATAAACAACAAAAATCCTGAGAGAGGTGACCTCTGGGGCTCACTGGCCAGTCAGCCTAGACTAATCGGTGAGTTTCAGGTTTAGAGAGAGATTCAGAATAAAAACAAAATAAACAAACAAACAAACAAAAAACCAGGTTGCTGGCACTTGAGGTACAACACTCAAGGCTGGCCTCTGACCTCCACACACACTCACAGGCACCTGCACACATGCACACGCACAGAGAGAGAGAGAGAGAGAGAGAGAGAGAGAGAGAGAGAGAGAGAGTCAAAGAAGGCGAAAACAAAAACAAAACAAAGAAAGAAACTGTAAAGAGGAAAAATATTATCAAATATTTCAATTTGAAGTCTCCCCCAATTCAAGTTTCCCATGCCTATAACTGGACCTGATTATAGACAAAATCAGAAAGTGGAGTGCAAAATAAGGGGAGACATCAAACAGAATGAATTAAAATGGGAAAAAATGTTGATATGACATACAATTTAAAAAATAAATGTATCTTATGAGCTAAATTAAGTAATAACAAAACTCGTTGGCAACAAGGTAAGATATTCCAACACCTAAGGTGTTCCAAATGAACTAAATCCAACCAACGCCTAGATGTCTGTAAACAGCAACCACAGAAGAAAATTAGGAAGAATAGTAAAAGGAGATGAAGAGAAAGAAGCGGCAGAGGAGGGGGAGGGGACTGAGGAGAGGAAAGCAAGAAGAAGAAAGCAACATTTTAAGGTCCACAACAAGCAGATGCCAAGTTCTGAATGCAGACCGAGGTGCGGGACAAACTCCCAGAGCTGTCCTAGGCAGAAGTATGAACACATCCACAGGCCTGTGAGCTCTGGTCCCTTCCTGTTGCTAAAGGGAAGAACACAGAGTCAGGAGAGGGCCAGACATGCCCACTCTGTGGTCAGCACCTAACCCAAGGCTGAGAACTAGATGCAGATCACACCAGAGGGCTCAGAACCTAAGCAACCAAACAAGAAAGAAGCCTCGCACTTCTCCACAGCATCTCCACAGGGGAACACAGAAAGTTCTACAGTACAGCCCACCTGTGTGAGGTGTCTGTAACCTCAGGGATGAAGAAGCAATGGGTGGAGGAGTTAGGAGCTCCAGCCTAGGCAAGTCGGAGTCCAGGTTCAGTGAGAGACCCCGTCAGAATAAGGTAGACAACCATTGGAGGAAGACAACCATTGACCCGTGCCCCCCCCCCCACACACACACCAAGCAAATCTCCATCTAATCACAAATGGCAACTTTTTTCTTACATTATTTCTATGGAGGTCATGCCCTGTACAGAGATCAGAGGATAATTTACACGACTCTCTGCTCCCAACACTAGTGGGTCAAGAGTAGAGAACTCAGGTTATCAGAATTGGCAACAAGTGCCTTTACCCCCTGAACCATCTCACTGGACCTCTAGATATGTTTCTTAAAATTGAGCACTTCTCTATTAGCTAACCCTCAAATATCCTATTCCCAGGGTGTGTCACAAACCAGGGAGCCCACTTCTCTTCCTTCCGGATGGGGGCCTCTCAAGAAATCACGCCTTAACCTTGCCCATTAGAGTCAGCACACAGGCCAAGTCAATTAAGGCTTCAAACAAGAAGTTAATGGAGGCCAGGTGGCATGCCCACAGCCTTTCAAGTTTACTGAGCAAAGCTAACGGCTTCTGTAAGGCGTTTACAACGTACTAATGACAGATTCATTAAATCCCTCACTGAGAGTGCAGCACTCAGGGGAAAAAAAAAACAAGTCCAGTTCAATGCTCTCTATTTTTATAAAAGGTTTGAAAGGGTATCTCCGAAGCCACCCATTAAATCCCGTCGTGCTGGGATCCCCGTCAGGACGTAGAACTTGAAACAAATTCATGATTCAGTATTGACATCATTGCATAAAAGCAGCCTGAAGTACGCAGCCTGAAGTGTGTGACTGTGGGTATCTATGTAACCACACCTTCTGTTGGCTTCCCGGGCACGCTCGGGACGAACAGCGTCACGGCGTGGAGTGGTCCACGGAGTGAAGGTCCGGGGTATGCATCAGAGAGCACAGCGTCCCGGTGCCCCTTGCATCCAGGACGTGGGGACCCGGGTTCTCAGGACCCGATCTCACTAGCCTTGCCTTGCCCTGCCCTGCCTTGCCTTGCCCTGCCCTACCCGGCCTCATCCGACCCGGCCCTACGCAGCCCTGCCCCGCCCAGCAGGCCTTGGCTCTTCTCTGCGCACTCCCCTAGGCGCCCAGCATCTCCGCTGCCCCGCGGGCACGGGCCCCAGACTCACCATGGCCGCGAGCGCGCCCACAGCCTGAAGTCACACGGCGCCGGCGACGCCCGTTGTCCTGGTGACGCCAGCCCGGCGCCCCGCCCCGGCCTCAAGGTGGGCTCGGAGACGGCCATTGGCCCGCGTCTGCCACGTGATCTGTAGGCGCGCCCTTCGGCCCGCCCACCTCTCCTTGCCCCTCGCAGCTCTAAGGAAGGGGCTGGCTGCCCTGGGGCTCCACACCCGGTCTTTCCCATCACCACAGCATCACCTTGACGCCCTTGCAACCCACAGGTGTCGCAGATATGCACTGGCCAGAGCAAGATACCTTTGTGGATTCTCTCTATTAAGAACAAGCAAGGGGCCGTGCAGTGGTGGCGCACGCCTTTAATCCCAGCACTTGGGAGGCAGAGGCAGGCGGATTTAGACCAGGCCTGGTCTAGAGTGAGTTCCAGGACAGCCAGGGCTACACAGAGAAACCCTGTCTCGAAAAACCAAAAATAAAATAAATAAATAAATAGATAGATAGATAGATAGATAGATAGATAGATAGATAGATAGATAGATAGATAGATAGACAGAGAAACCCTGTCTCGAAAAACCAAAAATAAAATAAATAAATAAATAGATAGATAGATAGATAGATAAATAAATAAAATAAAATAAAACCAAACAAGGGGCTGGAGAGATGGCTCAGTGGTTAAGAGCACTGACGGCTCCTCCAGAGGTCCTGAGTTCAATTCCCAGAAACCACATGGTGGGTCACAACCATCTGTAACAGGATCTGGTACCCTCTTCTAGCATGTCTGAAGATGAATGACAGTGTATTCATATACATAAAATAAATAAGTAATTCTTTAAAAACAAACAACAAAATCCTAAATTGTTGGAGCTGGGGGTGTGACTTTTAGTTAGTAGCCCGCTTGCCTAGGGTGCTTGAAGCCCTGGGTTCCGTCCCCAGCACCACATAAACCTAGCATGGGGTGCACTCCTATAACCTCCGCATGGGGAGGTGAAACCTGGAGGACCAGAAAGGTCATCCTCAGCTACCTATCGAGTTCGAGATCAGCCTGGGATATATAAGACCTCGTCTTGAAAAAAACAAAAACAAATATCAATCACCCAAGATGGCACTTAATTGTTGAGGCCATTTTAAACGACCAATGAATATGATCACAGTAAATACCAGCACCTGAAGTAGTCACAACTGGTATTCTAATCTATTTGCTTGCATGCTTCCAATCAAAAACATACCAAAGCATGCATTTATTCTGTAAGCTACTTCCTTCAATTAAAACTTATTATCCTTAAGCTGGTGTGAAGTGGCTACAGGGGAATCCCAAGTACTTGGGAAGGAAGATCCATTGAGTCAGGAGTTCAAATCAAGACTGACCAATATAGAAAGACCTCATCTCAAACACATAAACACATTTATATGTATAGTCTTTGTAGATCTTTTACTGCTTAATAAACATAGCTTCTAATTTAGTAAATCAAACAGCAATTTGTTGGATGTTTTTAATGTGGTTGAATAAATTTTAGATATCTTCAGATCCAGCCCATCAACCTGATAGAGAAGAAACATTTAGTATGCGAATGTGGCTCAGCTGGTAGAGCGCTAGCCTGGCATGCAGGAGACCTGGGTTTGATCTACAATGCTGCAGAAACCTTGTATGGTGCTATCTTAGGGTCTCCATGGCTGTAAAGAGACACCATGACCAAGGCAAATCTTCTAAAGGACAACATTTAACTGGGGCTGGCTTGCAGTTTCAGAGGTTCGGTGCATTATCATTATGGCAGGAAGCATGGCAGCATGCAGACAGGAGCCAAGAGTTCTACATCTTGATCCAAAGGCAGCAGAATAAGACCATGTCTTCCAGCCTCAAGATCTGGATCAAAAGCATGTTGTCTTCCGGCCTCAAGAGTCGGATCATGGACGTGATCTCTGCATTTCTGGATTGACGTTCACTCCAGATATAGTCAGGTTGACAACCAACAACAGCCATCACAAATGCTCGTGAACAATAAGCTGGAGGGTTGGAGGTTCAAGGTCACCCTCCTGGCTATACAGGAAGTCTGAAGCCAGTGTGGGCTCCATGTCTTAAAACGAACTAACTGACTAACTAACTAACTAGAAACAAAAATCAACAATCACCCTGACATCTCCCCTGGGGTGTCCGATAGACACCACTGGCTTTACATTCCCAAGGTTCTTGCTCCCCAGTCTTTCCAACACCAGCAAACACTCCTAGTGTCGCCTGGTTGCTCGGATGAATTGTTCTTGGTGCCACCCCTTTTTTCCCTTTGACCTCAATTTCCATTAACAAACCTTCTCAAATCTGTCTTAAAAACCATGAGGGTGTGGTGGTGCAAGCCCTTAATCCCAGCATTTGGGAGACAGAGATGGGAGGACCTCTGTGAGCTCAAGGCCAGCCTGGTTTACACAGTGAGTTCCAGGACAGCCAAGGAAACTCTGTCTCACAAAAATAAAACAAAAACATGTCGTCAAGAGCTGGGGAGGTGGCTCGGGTGGTCAAGTACTTGTTGCACAGGCATAAAGATGTGAGCTTGATCCCTAGAACAGGTATTCGAGAGAGAAAAAGGTCAGCCACGGTGGCCTGTGATTGTAATCCCAGTGCTGTGAAATCTGAGACGAGAGATCCCTGGAGATCCCTGGAGATCACTGGCTACTCAGTAAGACACAGTGTGAGACCTTGTCTCAGAAAACAAGGTGAATGGTGCCCGAGGACCACCCAAGGGTGTCCTCTTGCCTTACCATGCATGTGCACACACACGTGTGCAGATATACACATGTGGACACCACGTGCACACGCACACCCACTACCCATACAACCGCAGATATAGACATCGCGCATGTATATATCTTGAATTCTATTTCCTCATCTTATTTTCTTACCATCATCTCCTGCCTAAATTTGTCTCTTTGTGCTATGGTTTGAACATCTGTATCCAAAACTCATGTTCAGACTGAATGCAAGGGTGATGGCCGAGAGGGGTTCTTTTGCAATGGGAAACAGTTAACACAGAGACCCATGAATTAGTCCAAGTGCTGAGAACAAGTGACTTCTGCTCAGCCCTAAAAAGGACATCTGTGTCACTCCCTCCAAGGAACAGGGGACACTCAGAAGGAAGAGTGGAGAGAAATGCAAAAACCAGAGGACCTGGAGAAGGGTCTTCTACATATGGCCGTTGTCATCACAGACACACAGCAGCTGTGGCTACCTGCACAGAGACGGGAAAGTGTGAGGCTCTAGTTGGGAGAAAGAAGGGGATAGGAGAGTAATGTGGGGTGAGCATGACTGCAGCACAGCACATGTGCATGCGTGTGCATGTGTGCGTGTATATGTAGATGTGTGAAATTGCCAGAAAAGTCAAATTTTAAAACTGAAATAAAATGTTAATGGGCTCTACCCTAGCGGCCTGGATTAGTGCTTTTATAAAAGGCCTGAGAAAGTGAGCTCAGTAACTTTGTATCCTCTGCCGTGAGGATACAATGTTTGTCCCTTTTGGAGAACAAAGGACAAGATGCCATCTTGGAATCAGGGAGCAGCCCTCCCTGGACACTGAACCTGCCTGGGCTTCGCAGTCTATACCTTCCCAGCCTCCAGAACCATAAGAAACCAATTTCTACATCTCATAACTGACCCAGTCTGTGGTATTTTGTCACAGCAGCAAGAACAAACTAGCACACTGTGCCCATCTGTCTTCTCTCTGGTCGGCTACACAATGGTAGGGTTTCTGTTGCTTCTCTGGCATTTAGGACATATATGCAAAGTCATCCAATGGTCTCCAGACAGTTGCTCACCTCTTGCTGTGATGGAATAATACCCCAATAAAAGCATCTTAAAGAAGGAGGGGCTGTCAGCTTGAGGGTACAGCTCCATCTTGGCAGAGAAGGCGTGGCAGCAGGAGCATAGGGTAGCTCCCCACATTGTCACATCGCACCCACTCTCGGGAAACAGTGGGGTGTCTGGCACTCATTTGCTCTTTCAGTCAGGGACCCCAGTTTATGGATGGTCACTCAAATTTAGGATGAATCTTTCCTCCTCAAGTAACCTAATCCAGAAAACCCCACACAGACATGCCCAGAGGTTTGTCTCCTAAGCAATTCTAAATCCTGTCAAACGAACGATCAGTATTAGCCATCACAATCAATAAACCCTTACATACTGGGGGGCTAACACATTCTGCTGATGGCAACTGCAGTTTCCACACACTGTAACAGAGACTTCTGAGCTGCTTATTCTAAAACGTTCACCCGAGTGAGCTGCAAATGTCTGTAGTCGTGGGGCAGGTTAGTGCAGTGGTAAGGCTTGGCCGCCTGCCTCCGCTTGGTATCATCTCTATTCTGTCAGCCCTCCTACAGCTTGGGCTTCAGGAGCAGCATGACTGGTAGACAACCATCTCGTAATCCTGGTACACAAAGGCCCCACAGGAGAAGGTAGTCACCTGACCGCTGGTTTAAACCCTCTTTAATCATGTATGGCTTTGCCTCCTTGGCTGTAGAATCTTGAACAAGATCTTTGCAGTCTGCTGAGGACAATGCTGAAGATGTCACTATTACCTTTGCTGTTCGGTCTGCTGGGGTGAGTGTACGGACCTGAGTGGTTGGGACCCCCCAGAGTCTGGCCTCTGGCACAGGACTCCAATAACACCCTACACTAGCTCTCATTATTTCCTAAGGAGCCTTAAACCTGCTAAACTCTAGTAACCAGCCTCTACTTCCTTCCCTACCTTATACAGTGTCTAGCTATGTAGCCCAGACTGGCCTTGAACTCATGGTATGGGGGGGCAGTGATCTGTGACAGGCAATCTGGCACCCGGTTGAACACAGGTGTAAAATCTGGGCCACCCAGCGGAACAATCCGAGAGGGACTGGAAAACATTATGCCAACGCTCCCAGGAGGCTTTTGGCTCCAGTCATGGTCACGTACCACCCCTCCTCAGGTAGAGGTGTGGCCACACAGCCCCAAGCCATCCCCAGGTTAATGAGACACCTAGAGGCTTAGCCAGTTACTATATCTGCCTCCTCTCTCCCAGAAAGGCGGGGGTGGGGGGTGAGGAGTACAATTCCATCCACGCCACTCTCCACAATGAAAATAAATGTCTTAGAATTATGGACTGTCTCTTCATCTGGACCCGCCATGGGAAGCGAGGGATCCGGCCCTCGATTAAGGAACCTCATCTAATCTCTCACCGAGGGCTTCCCAGCACTCCCAGACTGTACCTATTCACCCAAGCCTAAGCAGCTAGCCCGGCACCCCAAGCTGCTGAAACCAGTCTAGGTGGGAACCCCAGCTGTGCTCAGGCTAGCCCATCTGCGGCACCCTGAGGCGACTGCAGTGCCCTGGACTAGAGAACCTATGGAGACACCCACAAAGGCTTCCCACAGCCCCCACCTGCCCATCTGACTGTGTGGGAAGACACGTGGCCACTTCCCGCATGTCTGCTGTCCTACCCAGAGCCACAGTGACAGACATGTGGGGCTTCTTTCCACTGCGCCAGGGTTGTTCCCACAATGGTGATTTTTCTAACTCAGTCCCCACTATACCCAGCTCACTGCTTACATCTTAACACATGAAGCTGAAGGCCCTGATGGCTGATAGTCTGTAGTCTTTGTGGATGTTCGTCCTGGCTCTTCCTGATCTGAGGGGATACTATTGTGTGCTTTATAAAATGTGGACTTGAGGGCTGGAGAGATGGCTCAGCAAAGAGCACTGAAGTCAGTGAAGAGCATTGACTGTTCTTCCCTAGGTCCTGAGTTCAATTCCCAGTACCCACATGGTGGTTCACAACCATCTGTAATGGGATCTGATGCCCTCTTCTGGTGTGTCTGAAGACAGCGACAGTGTGCTCATACATGAAATAAATAAATCTTTTTTAAAAATGTGGACATCAGTCAAACACATACCACTAACTAAAGCTACACAGTTATGAGCCCGGCCACTCGCTCAGCCGTTCCAACTTCATACACTTTCTATTACTGATATGTGAAAAGAGTGTTTTGTAAAACTTCTACTACAGATGATTAATTTCTTTTATATTCTTTATCAATTCTTGCAGTTTGTTAAAGGTGTTATGTGCCCTCCAAATACGCTTGGATGCGCTCTTCATGGAGGTTTGAGACCATGCAGAATATCAGACTCTATGTATAGTGTTTTTTTAACACTGATTTACTTATTGGGGGGGTATGTCAGTGCCACAGTGCACATGCGTGTGATGGTCAGAGGACAACTTGTGTCAGTCAGTTCTCTTCTTCCCCCTTGCTGAGGTAGGTTCTCTCTTCTTTCTGCTGCTCTGTAGATCTCAGGCTTACTAGCTGTCTTAGTCAGTGTTCTATTGCTGTGAAGAGCAATGACCATGACCATGGTAACTCTTTGTTGTTGCTGGTGTTGTTTGGTTTGGTTTAGTTATAGGGTTTTTTTTGGTTTGGTTTGGTTTCTGGTTTTTTTCGAGACAGGGTTTCTCTGTGTAGCCCTGGCTGTCCTGGAACTCACTCTGTAGACCAGGCTGGCCTCGAACTCAGAAATCCACCTGCTTCTGCCTCCCAAGTGCTGGGATCAAAGGCGTGCGCCACCACTGCCCGGCTTGGTTTCAGTTTTTTGAGACAGGGTTTTTTTCTGTGTAGCTCTGGCTGTCCTGAAATTCTATAGACCAGGTTTGCCTCAAACACAGAGATCCGTCTGTCTCTGCCCCCCAAGTGCTGGGATTAAAGGTATATGCCACCATCATCTGGCTGACCACGGCAACTCTTATAAGAGAAAATATTTCACTGGGGCTGGCTTATAGTTTCAGAGGTTTAGACCACTATCTCATGGCAGGCAGACATGGTGCTGGAGGAGGAGCTGAGAGTTCTACATCCTGATCGGCAGGCAGCAGGAAGAGAGAGGCATTGGGACTGGCTTGAGCTTTTGAAACCTCAAAGCCCACCCTTATTGACATACTTCCTCCATCAAGGCCACACCTCCTAATCCTTCTCAAGTAGTGTCACTCTCTGATGACTAAGCATTCAAACATATGAGACTATGGGAGCCATTCTTACTCAAACCACCACAGAAGGCCAAATGATTCTGTGCAATCTGTCTTTGATTTCCATCTTGCCATGGGAATACTGGGATTGCAGACACAAGCCCCTGCATCTGTCCTTGTGTGGTTTCCAGGGACCAGCCTCATGTCACCAGACTTGAACAGCAAGTATAGAGCCACCTTGCCAACCCTGGTGAAATTATTTTTAATCAATATTGTTCCTTTTTCAAAATATACATGGTAGCAAGGCTTTTAGCAACTGTTGGACTAGGCTTGGGTTTGAGACTTCCCCAAACTTTTTGTTAATGTTGTTTTGGGGTAAATTGGTGATCCCTTTGGGTTTTTTGAATCAAGATCTTGCTGCTTGGCACAGGCTGGCTTAGAACTCATGATGGCTCTGCCTCAACTGAGATTATAGGCATGCTTCAACAAGCCTGGTCCAAACTGTATATTAGTTAATTAGGTGCCAGATTTCCTTTTTAAATTATTTTATTTTATGCATATGAGTTTTTCCCTGCATGTTTGCATGCCACATGTGTGCCATGGGCCACATCTGTGCTGGGTAACTGCCAAGGCCAGAAAATGACATCACATCCTCTGGACCTGGAGTTACAGATGGTTCTGAGCCACAATGTAGGTGCTGGAAATCAAATTTAGGTCTTCTGGAAGATCATCCAGTGCTCTTATCTGATGAACCATGTCTCCAGCCCCATAGTCTGGTTTCTTGATACCTTGCAGGCAGATTTGGCCACCTTACTCTTCTGCAGCTTCCCTAGCTTCTCAGTATATCTTCTCTCTCGTCTTGAGTTTGGTGAAGAAAGTATCAGCCAAGTTCTTCAAAGTCATGTCATCATGGTTAGGGTAGCAAGACATGGACATAGGAGGCATAGAGATTTGGGGAGATTCTGTAGTTGATGGCGGCATATGGGTCCTGGTGGTAGTTTGACACACCTTCGAGGGGAATGCTGTGGTTGTGGCTGCATTAGGCAAATTGTGGTAGTGCAAAGAGGTAGCAGAAAGAGCAGCTGGCTGGGACCAAGCTCCAGGTTCCACTCAAACCCCACTGGAGCAGGAAAAGAGGGTGCCTTTTGGAGGAGAATATAAAGTAAGCTAAAGCTTACTTTAGTTTGCTTTCCAAGCACACTGTAGTTATTTAAATGATAATGGCCCTGGTAGGCTCATATGTTTGAATATTTATTCCCCAGTTGGTGGAACTGTTTGGGAAGGATTAGGGGGTGTGGTCTTGTTGGAGGAGATGTGTCACTGGGGGTGGGCTTTGAGGTTTAAAAAGACCATTCCCATTAAAAAGACCATGCCACTCCCAGTTATCTCTCTCTGCCTTGCCTTGTGGGTCAGGATATAAGCTCTCAGCTATGGCTCTAGTGTTATGCCTGCCTGCCTGCCTGCCTGCTTGCTGCTGTGCTCCCTGCTATGATAGTCATGGACTTTAACCCTCTGGAACCATAAACACCTAATAAACTCTTCTATAAGTTGCTTTATCACAGCAATAGAAAAGTAACTAAGACACATACATTTTTTTTAAATCAATTTATTTATTATTTATATGGGTACATAGCTATCTTCAGACACACCAGAAGAGGGCATCAGATCCCTTTACAGATGGTTGTGAGCCACCATGTGGTTGCTGGGAATTGAACTCAGGACCTCTGGAAGAGCAGTCAGTGCTCTTAACCGCTGAGCCATCTCTCCAGCCCGACACATACATTTTTAAAATATCTTAGACTGATTACCGATTATGAGTTGTTTTTTATTTTTTTACATCATTTTAACTTATAGACTCTGCATTTCTTAAGGATTGTGTCTTATTTTTGCTTAGAGAATATACATGTATATTCATGAATATACATGAAGTCAACCACATTCTTCTCAAGATTCCTTTAAAGAATAATTTCATACGTATTTTAAAAAGCAAGATGTTAGGAGGTTGGGATTGGAGACGCTGCCCAGTGATTAAGAGTGCTTACAGCTCTTGCAGAGGTCCTGGGTTCAGCTCCCAGAGGCACATCAGGTAGCTCACAACCACTTTAAACTCTAGTTCCAGGGTACCCAATATCTCTGGCCTCCAAGAGCTACTACACGTATGTGGTACTCGTAAACTCATGCAGATGCATGCTTGCGGGGGCAGATGCACACAGAGATAGATGATATAGATATAGACATAGACATAGACATAGATATAGATATAGATATGGAGGTAGGACGATTAGGAGTTCAAAGCCTCTTATGACTACATAGCAAATTCAAGGACAGTCTGAGCTATAGAGTCAGATTCTGTTTCAAAACAAACAAGCACAAGGCACTGCGTTCACATCTGCAGTGCTAGCACTTGGGAAGCTGAGGGAAGAGCATTGCCTCCAGTCTGAGGCCAGCCTAGGCTGCAGAGTGAGATTCTGCCTCAATAAAAATTAAGGTGGGGGCCCGCCATAGGGCTAGCCAGATAAAGGTGCTTGCTGACAAGCCGGATGACATCAGTCCATCATCTCTCCTTTGGTGACCTCTGAGCTTTGGTGAGCTCCTTTGTTACACTTCACAGCCCTTGTCCTAACTTCCAGAACAGACGACTTCCTAAACAGACTCTACATACTCGAACCAAAAATAACCTCCCTGCCACACACGTCTGGCATTGGGTGGGGCACTTGGGATGGAGGAGCAGGCTCGAGACGTTCCCTCTGCATTAGCTGTCCTTCCTGGGGTTTCACATAACCAGTCCAGCAACCGCTGCAGAGGCAACACGAGGCTCTGTGTCTGCAGCACAAGCGCTGATGCTGGATGAGTTTGTGTGGGAAGCTCTGAACCGCCCACCATATTAGCTTGGATAGGAAGGAGCCTAGCGAATGGCTGATGGTTGCCGAGCTGGTGGCTAGCACTTGGTGAGTTCCTGATTTGTCCACATCAAGAAGGTCCCAAGGAGGAGGCAGGGAGCAAAGTCACAAGAGATAGCCTGAAGACTGGGCTGGAAGGTTGCTCAATGAATAGAGGGCTTGCAACGGAAGTAGTGAGAATCCTCAGAATCTGCACAGCGCAGCACTCTTACAGTGAGAAGGGAGAATCCCGGAACTCTGTGGCCCGGTAGCCTGGCTTATGCAAAGGTGACCAATAGGACACGCTGCCTCAAAGCAGGTAGAAGGCAAGGACACCTGATGTCGTTTTCTGACCTCCACGTGTACACTGTGGCGCACACACGTGGGCACTCACACAAATACACACACATGAACATATACACAGAAACATACATTATATACACATAATACACAGATAAATAAGTAAAAAGACAGGGTCTCAAGTAGTACAGGCTGGCCCTGTCTCGAAAGACCAAAAAAAAAAAAAAAAAAGTAGTACAGGCTGTCCTTGAGCTCACACGATGTAGCTGAGGACAGCCTTGAACTTCTGACTCTCCGTTTTTTATCTTCTCAGAGCTGGAGTTACGGAAGCTCCCACACTGGGTTTGTGCAGTACTGGGGAGCAAAGCCAGAGCTTCGTGCATGCTAAGTGAATACCTGCCAATCGAGCTACGCCCCAATCCCCCAAAGCTGTCTTTTTTTTTTTTTTTTAAAGGCATTTATTTATAGGGGATGCAGGGATGTGTGGGTGCCATGGCACATGGAGGGCAGAGGACAGAGGACAACTCATAGGACTTGGGGCTCTCCTCCTAAGGCATGACACCCTCAGATCAGAATCAGACATCATGGCAACCACCTTTGCCTGCTGTGCTGAGCCCTCTCTCCAGCTTGCTCGCCAGCCCCCTCAAGCTGTTCTTAAGAAAAGCTGTGTTAACATGTTCTTTTTTTAAAAAAAAAAAAAAAATGTTTGTTATTTTATCTATTTTTATTTAATGTGCACTCATATTTTGTCTGTGTGAGAGTGTCAGATCCTCTGGAACTGGAGTTACAGAGAGTTGTGAGCTGCCATGTGGGTGCTGGGAATTGAACTCAGGACCTCTGGAAGAGCAGCCAGTGCTCTTAGCAGCTGAGCCATCTCTCCAGCCCTGCCCCTGACACATTCCTAGCTGGTATCGTCTTGGTGATTTATCATTCTCTATCCAACATATCCTCTCTGTTCTGAACATCACAACCTAAGTACCATTTATTCTCGATTACTGCTTTGCCAGATATCATCTGGTAGTGTGAGTCTAGTCTACCTTCCTCTTCTCCTTTGTTTTCAAGTATCCTGTGTTGTGTTCTTTGGAAGGCTGGTCTTAAATGATTGGCAGATGAACAGATCAACCAACAGACAGGTCATAAACATTCATAGACAGTCTCCTCTCTGAATAGATGAGTTTAATATGTCAACAGAGAGATGCATGCCGTATTGTGTCTTTAATATGAGATGTCTTAGCTTTGAATACACAAATTTAATGTGTTCACAGTTATTATAAATGATATTACATTCCTTCTTGTTCCTTTACTAGTTATAAGACGTTTTCTGTAATATGACTCCAGTAGTTTTACGATACCTATGTATAACTCTGTAGTTTTTAAAGAGTTTGTATTTTTTGAGGATTTATTCATTTTTGTTTTATGTGTATGAGTGTTTTTCCTGCATGTACATCTGTGCACCATATGCATGAATAGTATCCATGGGAGCCAGAAGAGAGTGTTGGATCCCCTGGAACTAGAATGGCAGGCATTTGAGCCAGTGTGTAGGTGCTGAGAATCAAATCCTCTAGGAGAGCTGTCAGTGCTCTTAACCACCGAGCCATCTCTCCAGCCCCAAGAGTTTACTTTACTTAAGATTTATTTATTTATGCTATGAGTACTCTGTTTGCATGTATGCCTTCATGACAGAAAAGGGCGTCAGATCCCATGATAGATGGTTAGGCCCCACTATGTGATTGCCAGGAATTGAACTCAGGACCTCTGGAAGAGCAGCCAGTGCTCTTAACCACTGAGCCATCTCTCCAGCCCCAATATCTTATTTGTTAATTATGTGTATATGTGTGTGTTGGGGTTATGTGTGCCTGACAGCAGGGCCCACAGATGCCGGGAGAGGACACTGGATCCCCAGGAGCTGGAGTTACAGGTTGTATGGTGACCGATTAAGGGTGCTGGGAACCATAATTGAGTCCTCATCACACTATTAACCCCTGAATCCTTTCTCCCTCTCTATGTTTGTCCCATTTGGCTTTGTGTCTTTTAGATCTGTGAGACAGTATCTTTTCAGCAACTGAAGAAAATCCATACCTGTTCTTCACCCTCCCTCACTTAAATTAAAACAATTTCTTTTTTGTCCAATCATATGCCTTGATATTTAAATTCAAATACATAAATTTACCTCATCTTTTTTTTCCCCTCTGACATAGGGTCTTGGATAGTCCTGGCTGGACTTGAACTCCCTAAGTACTTGAAGATGACCTTGAAATCTTATCTTCCTACATCTACCTCTGGAGTAACCATGTTACAGCATGAGGCACCATGACCAATTTAGTCTTTTAAAAATTATACATACCAACTCATAATAATACGGGCTTCTGATGTTGCATTTTTTACAAGATAGATGAATTAATCTTAATTAATCAATTAAGAATTTGAACAAGCCAGGCAGTGGTGGCACACGCCTTTAATCCCAGCACTTGGGAGGCAGAAGCAGGCAGATTTCTGAGTTCGAGGCCAGCCTGGTCTACAGAGTGAGTTCCAGGACAGCCAGAGCTACACAGAGAAACCCTGTCTCGAAAAATCAAAATAAATAAATAAATAAATACATAAATACATAAATACATAAATACATAAATAAATAAATAAATAAAATTTTAAAAAATTAAAAAAATAAAAGAATTTGAACAAGTCAGCATTATAAGTGGGGCAAAGACATTTTGGGATTAGAACAGAGACCTTTGGGGACAGACAGCATCATTTCACCAGACAGCTTCTAACAGCTGGAGATTTTTTTTTTTTTAATTATTTTGAGTGTGTTGATTTGGTGTTTGGTCTTTTGGGACAGGGTGTCATTACATATTTCTGTCTGGCCTATAGTCTATCACTCTGTCATCTCAGCCACAGGTATTGAAAATGATTGCCTCTTCCTAGGCCCTATGTTTCTGTTCTTCTAGATGGGAATTATTTGTGTACATGAATGTTCATGGGGCAGAGGGGGCGGGGTGTGTGTGTGTGTGTGTGTGTGCACGTGTGTGTGTGCGCGCTCATGTGATACACTTGAGTAGAGGCCAGAAGCCAGCCTTGGATGTCATTAACGGGTGAATTTTGTTTTTGAGATGTCTCCCACTGACCCGGAATTTACCAAGTGAATAAGTTGACTGGTTGGCCAGTGAGCCTCAAGGATCTGTTTGTCTTGGTTTCTCTAGCCCTAGGCCTAGGTTAAAATTTTATTTATTTTATGTGTGTGAGTACACTGTAGCTGTCTTCAGACACACCAGAAGAGGAGGGCATCAGATCCCATTACAGATGGTTGTGAGCCACCATGTGGGTGCTGGGAATTGAACTCAGGACCTCTGGAAGAGCAGTCAGTGCTCTTAACCGCTGAGCCATCTCTCCAGCCCTAGGCCCAGGTGTTTTAAATTATTTTTTTTTTACTATATGTGCACATTAGGTATGTGTAAGTGAGCGCAGGTGTCCTGGAGGCCAGAGGTGTCGGACTCCCTGCAGCTGGGGGTACAGGAGGTTCTGGGCTGCCTGACATAGGTGCTGGGAACCAAACTTGGGTCTTTTGGGACAGCAGTCCAACGTTAACTTTTGAACCATCCTTCCAGGCCCAGGGCCACCTTTTTATGGGGATGCTGGGCATCGAACCCCAGCCCTCATGTTTGCCCGGCAAGCGCTTTGCCAGCTAAGCCATCTCTCCAACTCTGGGGGTTATTTTTAATTCTTTGTTCATACTGTTACCGCTCGAGCACTGAAAATACCCTACTTCCCCTCCGTTTCCCCCGGTGTTCCGTCCACACCAGCACCTAAGTAGTCCAGACTGCGTCCTGTTCACTGTGGCGGGGAGCTTTTCCACTGATAATGGGATCCTTCTCTCTTTCCTCTCTGCTCCTGAAGGCACACATTGCACATTCGTGTGGAATGTGGAGTTAGAATTTGTTTTGTTTTTTGTTTTCGTGCAAATGAAGATAAAGCTCCAAAGCTGTCCAGGCAGCCACAACGCAATCCTTTCATTGGCTCATTTGCTCCGGCAGAGTCTGGCAGGGCTGCCTTAAAAGTCAGTAGACAGGAAAGATGTAGCCTTGAATCACACCGGAATGAAAACCAGTGGGCTTCGAATCCTTCTCCCAGGGCTATTTCCACCTCTTCCGATAAATACCAGCTTGGCCACCTTTTTAAAGGGCAGCATTGAAAGTAAACGGGAGTGGGGTGCGGGGGTGCGGTGCGGGGGCGTAACAGATAGCAGGCATGCCTAGCAGTCTGAGAGGTAGCCGATGCCGGGCGATGCCCTCTGCCCGGCTTGATCAGGCTTTGGTCAAGCGCCTGGTGGGGTCCACAGAGCCTGCATGCCTGTGGCACTACCCGGTGTTCTGCAGTCCTTTCTGGATTCCAACCACGACTCAGCCCTAAAGTTGGGCTGCCAAATCAGATTGCACTGTGTGAACCTTCCATCTTCCGTCACCTGTACGGCACGCATGCACGTGCCAAGGGCCAAGCAGTTTGTTTCCGGCCAGAGGCCTATGGCTAGGCTCTTTGCTTGTTCTATCAGCTCTCTGCTGACCTCAGTAAAGGGAAAACAGAAAAGGATTTCTCTTGTTCCCAGGGCCTGAATGGTTAAAGTCAGTTTTTTTGTCTTTTTTGTTTGGTTGGTTGGTTTTTCGAGACAGGGTTTCTCTGTGAAGCCCTGGCTGTCCTGGAATTCACTCTGTAAACCAGGCTGGCCTCGAACTCAGAAATCCGCCTGCCTCTGCCTCCCAAGTGCTGGGATTAAGGCATGTGCCACCACTGCCCAGCTAAAGTCAGTTTTATATCACTGTTGTTCAGAAGTTTCCTTTGAGTGAAACGCTCTCTCCAGGAGGGATGAGGAGGAAGCTCACCAGCCTCAGCAAGTAGGCACAGCTCAAGGGTCTGGGAGAAAAGAACAGAAACCTGGATTTTTGTTTGTTTGTTTGTTTGTTTGTTTTATTGTGTTTTTCAAGGCATGGTTTTACTGTGTAGCCCAGGCTGTCCCAAAACTCACTCTGCAGACTAGGCTGGCCTCAAACTCCTGCTTCCCAAATGCACTGATTACCTGGTCAAACATGGAATATTCCCTTGCCTCTCTAGCACTGGACACATGGAGTCAAGCACCTGGGAAGGAGACTCTGCCCAGCAGACAGCAGAGGAGAGAGCAGACGCTAGGACTGCTGGTCTGTCTGCGGCTGTGCAGAGAGCTCTAGAATCAAGGCTCCTGGGAACTCACCCGTCAACGCGTGGGATGAGCTTCCTGGTGATGCGGCCACTTTCCAGTCATCACTGTCCTTGTTAAAAAGAAAAAACAAAACGAAACAAAAAATACACTTCACCCCTATTCCTGGAACCCCGATAAAAACTTAGAGATTCACACCAAACAGGACAGTGGTGTAGTCCTAACCCCTCCGTTTGTCGTGTCCCCTTTCTGGGGTGCATAGAGGTGCACGCCGTGTCTCCCCAGGAAAAATCTGCCACACAACAACTACCTAGAAAACTTCTGTAATTCTTTTTGATTCAAAAATTTATTATTGTTATTGTTATTATATTATCATTATTAGTGTGTGTGTGTGTGAGAGAGAGAGAGAGAGAGAGAGAGAGAGAGAGAGAGAGAGAGAGAGTGTTGAGGTGTCCTTCTCAGGGGTCAGAAGGAGGTGTTGGATTTCTAAACTAGATTTACAGTTGGAAGCAACCTGGACGCAGGACTGGGAATTGAACTTGGGTCAATTCAAGAGCAGTGCATGCTCTTAAGCACTGAGCTGCCTCTTCAGATCCACTTTTATACTTAGATAAGTATACCTAGCCTGTTGTTTTTAGATGATTAAGCTAATTGTTATTGATTTGCTATCATGTAGTAAGTAGATTTAGCCTCTAGTGTATGATGTTAAAAAATAGAAAATATTGTATTCCGTTTCATATACAAAATTAAATAATAAACTGATGTTTCAAATGAATTCACACATGTTTAAATTACACAGGTTGATCCAGACACAGTAGCACATACCAAAACTCTCAGTATATGAGAAGCTAGGACAGAGAGACTGCCACAAAATTCTGGGTCAGCCTGGGCTACATCCTGAGTTCAAGGCAAGCCTTGACTACACAGCAACTTGAAGCAGACATGGCTTCCATAGCTAGATCCTGTTTTAGAACAAACAACAAAATAAGTCAAAGCTGCCAAGGGTTGAACGTGGTGGTATACGGCTATAGTCCTAGTAATAGAGAGGCTAGGATTTGAGTTTGAGACCAGCCTTGGTCACGTAGCCAATACAAGCCAGCCAGGGCTACACATCATGACCCTGTGTCAAGAAACCAGAAAAATAGGAACCAATGTTGAACAAGAGTGATCTGTGGACTACATACAGTAGATGCTCACTTTCAGTTTGCCCTCTTCCTTTGAGCTATTTAAGATTTGTTTTTGTTGTATGCAGGTACCTGTGTAGGCCAGAAGAGGGCGACAGATCCCCCGGGGGCGGAGTTTCCAGTCGTATTCTCTGATGTGGGTGCTGGAAAGCAAACCCAGGTCCTCTGCGGTGCAGTCAGTGCCCTTACCCACTGAGCCATCTCTGTAGCCCTCCTTTGAACTATTTAACACAGTAATTCCTCCCGTCCCTCTAACTTTCCGTACACCCTGTGGTTTGTTTGTTTTTGCTTGTGGTTTTGGTTTTTGTTTGTTCTTGGGGTTTGTTTGTTTCTTTCCCCAAGTTTTTGCAGTGCCAGGGATCAAATGTAAAACCTTCACATGCTAAGTGAGGCTCCACCACTAAGCTACACTGCTATTCTTTGGGTTTTGAAGGGGCAGAAGACTCGCTGTGTAACCCAGGCTGGCCTTGACCTTTCTGCCTTGCTATTTTTCATTGCAAACACAGTTTTGGTTCAGAAACGGACATGCAACAGCTAATGATCAAAATGCACAACCTGCTTCAGGTCCAGGCTTCTCGGCTGGTTTGAGTTTCCACGTCTCTCATGGTTACTCCTCTGTTTTGAAATTCCTTTCATCTCTTGACTTCGAACCGCTGATGTAAACCTTAGTCCTCTTCCTGTCCAGATGGCCTCCTGTGACAAGCCCAAGATAACCTCACGTCACCTCCCTCTCTAGGATGGCATGGGTTTGGGTCCATGCTCTGACAAATTTAACAGTGTGAGATGGTAGTTACCACTGCATTGCTGTAGCAAAGCGTGAGAGAAAGGCTTGCTTTGGTTCTCTGCTTCTGGAGATTTCTGTCTACCTAGGCAGGGAGGGCAGGTTAGCCCACTGCATAGCAGAACGGGGGTGTATGGCAAAGGTATTCACAGCATAGCAAACCAGGAAGCAGAGCACAAGGAGAAAGCAAGGGCAGGTGTGACTCCCAAAGGCCCAGAGCGTCCCAAAACAGCCCCTGAGGACAAGCATTCCAAATATGAGTCTGTGTGTAGAAGGGAAGGGATATTTCAGATTCAACCTGTAGGAGGCACTCTAAATTCAGGGAAGAGCTGTTTGTGAGGGAAGAGACCCGTGCCCCCAACAGGAAAAGGAGTGTCTCCTTAGAAGTCACCTCTGCCTTCACTGGGCTTTGTGCGGCAGAACCAGAAACAGCATACAAAGAATGATTAACCTTCAATAAATTGGTGACGGGCACTCAATCCTGCCTGACCTTGAACCCCTCAACCACATCTCCTCACAGAAGGTGGAGCTCAGGGTGGATTTGTTCACCTAACACGTTTCCTGGGTTCTAGTTCAGTACTTGCGGAGCAAGGGGGGTGGGAGTAGGGGACTGGAAGGGAGGGATGGCGTACCAGAGGAAGGAAAAAATAAAGTCAGGAGAAGTACCTCTGCTAACGTTTCACTATAAAGCCTGAATGAGCGGAGATCTCGGAGGAACGGTTTTATCTCTGTAGAGCATTAGAGAAGGGTTTGCTGTGTCCCATACAAGGACAACCATTCCTAGAAACAAAGGTCTGGGCACGGAGACTGACAAGCATGTGTCTGCCAATGGGTACAGTAAGACCACGAATCCATGGACTATCTGGGATCAGTCTTGGATAGATAGCCCCTAAAAGGGCTATGGCTGTTACTGACCCCCAGAGAGGGGTCAATGGAGACGGTCAGCTTAGTTGTTTCTCAAAGCAAGGATTTGTCTCACTGGTTAATTTGTGATCTCTAAAGTTCTCTCTCTCTCTCTCTCTCTCTCTCTCTCTCTCTCTCTCTCTCTCTCTCTCCTTGGTTCTGTGTATATGTGAAGGGTGGGAATGCCCCTGAGTGTAGGTGCCCTCTGGAGCCAGAGGCATCAGATCCCTGGATTTGGGTCTGGAGTTAAAAGGTGGGAACTGAGCTCTGGTCCCCTGCAAAAGCCACACACACTGTTAACGGCCGAGCCATCTCTCCAGCCTACGGGATCCCATTTTTAAACAAACGAAACCTCTACCTAGGCAACCTTATGATGTGTGTTAGAAGAAAGCAGCCGAGGTCCAGAAAAGTTAAGGGAGGCGCCAAGAAACTTGCGAATTAAATCACAAAAGCCAGAATTAACCACAGGCTTTAAATATGAGATTTTACCAGAGCTGTCCCTCTCAGGACCATCTGCATTTCAACAAGAAAGGAAGAAGACGACAGGATACCATCTGGAGCCTGCAGGGGCTTCCTGGGAGACTAGGAACTTCCCAGGGTCCCTGAAATGCCAGCACAGAAGCAGCCAGGGACAAAACCCACCCAGAAGTAAGACTCCTGTGCACCTTCTCCCTCGCATCTCTGAACTGCCTTCCTTCCAAGTTCAGATGGGGCTTCCTTTGGGGTCCAGTTTTCAGCACCCCTGTCTGAGGACTGATCCCTGCTCTGCAGATTAGGCACTAACACTGTGCATAAACAAAAGTCTCCTGCCATTGGCAGCCTGCAGGCTAACAGCTTCTCCCTAGATGGTTTCTTTTAGTTAATTTTTAAAAGAGGCGGGGTGGGGGGGTAAATTGAGGGCTGGGAGGCAGGGAGCAGTCTTGGCAGTGACTTGGGTCCAGCTGCAAATCGGCTTCAGACCCCGGAGCAACTTGAAAGGAGTCCAGTGTCCACAGTGGCTCTTCAGTGCAGCCTGTGTTTACCCGGGACCCAGCCCACAGCCTCCGGGGCCTCCAAGGCAGCCACAAGTAAATGCCACATTGTGCTCTGGGTTTTTTCAGTGACTTCGGTAGCTGCAGGCTGGTAGCAAGATGATTTGTAAGGCTGCTGCACATCAAACGGGTCTGAAATTCTATATCAGGGGCTATACTGCTGCTCTGCAGGCACATGGAGCCAGCCTTCGACTTAGCAAAGCCTAATCGAATGTGCAAGATGTGCCTAGTCCTGCCATAGCCCCAAGAGGCAGAAAAAAAACACTACAATAGGGCTGCCGTCCTACAGAGCAGACACCAAAGGATTGGGGACAGTTCAGTTGGTAAAGTCCTATGCAGTCAGAGGGACCTGAGTTCAAATTCCTTTCACCTGTGGGAAAAGCCAGCCATGGGGGCAACACACAAGCAATTCCAGTTCTGGGGAGGTAGAAACAGGAGCATCCCTGGAGCTGGCTGGCCAGCCAGTCTAGCTAATTGATGGGCTATGGTTCAGTCAGAGACCCTGTCTCAAAATATAAGGCGGAGAGCAACTGAGAAAGACACCGGATTCACAGATATGTGTATATGCGCACACGCGTGCACAAACACACACACACATACACACAAAATAAGTAAATAAGCATAAATGAATAAACATTTAAAATTCTGAAGCCAGAACTACCCAGCTATTCCACTCCCGAGTGTGCATGGGATGGAACCTTAGAGAGCTTACTGTAGAGACACCTGAATGTCCACATTTACCAACAGCACTGTGCCTGAGTTCTGTGATCAGCCTAGGAGTAGAGCAACGGATGAAAGGCTCACGAAGGCGTGACCCGCGCCCGCGCGTGTGTTTGTCTCTTCTCTCATTGTTATGACCAAGTACTTAACAAAAGCAGCTTAGGAGAGAAAGGATGATTTTGGCGTGTTCTCCTGGTAAAGGGCACAGGGGGAAGAGGAGAGGTGGAGGGCCGATTCAGATGCTAGTTAGGAAGTTAAGAGAGATGCAAGCTGGCCCTCAGTTGGCTTCTCTCTCTCTCTCTCTCTCTCTCTCTCTCTCTCTCTCTCTCTCTCTGTTGTTTGCATGTGTATGTTTTCCTATGTGCACACATGTATGTATGTGAATACTGGAAAAGGGTCCTGCGTGTCTCCCTCCAGGGGCTCTCACTGAATCTCAGGTATACTGGCCCAGCCGGGCTAGCTGGCCAGTGAGCTCTGGAGCTCTTCCTGTCTCTGTACCCAGGGATGAGATCAAAGATGAGAACCACCACCCCTGGCTTTTTACCTGGTGCTCAGCTCCTCGTGGTTGCCCACCTTTTGGTCCGAGACCTCAGCCACAGAATATTACTACTCACAGTGAGGATGGGTCTTCTCAATTCCCCTAACCTAGCAAATCTCTCCCATGAGAGACACATCCAGAGATTTGTTTTCTAGGTGGATCTAGAGCCTGTCAATTGAACAATGGATTCAAGCATCACTTTTCACAGTGGAATGTTATTCATCTACCAAGATTGGACCGACGGGCTGGAGGGAGAGCGGAGTGCTTAAGAGCTGCTTGATGCTCTTTTAGAGAAACTGAGTTTGGTTCCCAACGCTCAAACCCAGCAGCTCAGAACCACTCGTGACTCCAGCTCCGAAGGACCTGATGCCCTCTTGTGGCCTCCTTGGGCAAAGGCATGCATGTAATATGCACAAAAATGAATATTTTTATAAAAGAATCAAATGGTGCTGTATGCTGGAAGTTGGATGAAACCGGAGACCGTCACATTAAACACAGTAAGCCAGAGTTAGACAAATCCTCATTTGTGAGCCATAGAATTCTTTATAGCTGTGTAAAACCATATCTATACATCTATATATAAATATATAGACATACACATGCATATGTGATATGAAATCGAGAAGTGGAGGGGAAGGGAGGAGAGAAACAGGGGAGGCAGAGGGGAGAAGAGAAGAAAAGGAGGGGGCAGGGTGGGTGAGATGGCCAAAGTACCTGACAGGCCAGAGAGAGAGACCTGCTGTGGAACCCCAACGCCATGTGCGAGGAGAATATGTCAATGAAAGAGAAACCATGTCCTTGCTCATGCAACTTAAACAAAAGCAAGCAATCCAGACAGGATGTGCTCTCCATCCTCAAGAGCATTCGGAGTAGCGAGCCAGGTGAGACAGATGCATCTATGGCCTAAATGTCCTATTTGGGAGCCAAGTTACTGAGCTGTCGGGACAAGGTGTGAGAGGGGGTCCTCTGTGGTAGGAGTGGGCTTAGTTACCAGCAGGACTGCTCGGTGGAGGTACTGCAGACACTGAGCTCTGACATGGCGGGGTATAGAACCAGGAGGGTTGTGGGAGAGAAACCTTCTTCAGTGTTGTGGAAATTACCTTCCTCATTCAGCAAACCTTCACCAGCCAGCACACATCAGGCACCAGGATAGGAGCAGTGTAAACCCTCCCGACAATATGGAGATTGTAAGACCCCATCCCCACAGTGTGGAAAGGGACAGACCCATAAGCATCGTCCCAGTGGCCCAGCTGTGCAGGCACACGGTGTCCCACGTGGCTTCTCTCTCATATACACTGATATGAACAGGCTGTCTGTCCTTCCTGTGGTTTAATTACCCTTTCTCTCCTCCCTCTTGCCCTTCCTCCTTCCTTTCCTCCCTATTTAAAATTTTTTAAAATTTATTTTTTCTGCATATGTGTGAGTGTAACCGCATGTGTTTGGGTGATCATGGAGACCAGGAAAGGGCATCCGATTCCTCAGAGCTATGAACTGCCCAACCTGGGTGCTGGGAACTGAATACCAGTCTCTCTAGAAGAGCAGCCAGCATGCGAAGCTGCTGGGCGTCTCTCCAAGCCCCTTCCCCTTCGGTAGTACTGGAGATTGAAAGCAGGCCTCCTGAAATGGTAGGCAGGCACTCCGCCACTGAATTACGCAGTCAGCCTACCTCTCTTTCATGTTTGACTTTGAGTCTTACTAAGTCCCGTAAGCCGGCCTCGAACTCGTAATTCTCCTGATTTACTAGTGCCTGAGTTGTTGGATTACGGCCATGTACCGCCATGCCCATTTCAAACAAAATCTTTTGAATGTAAACAATGGGACTCCAGTGCTGCTGAAGTCCCTTCCCACGGCAAGTTCGAGACATCCCTCTTCCTATGGTCCCAAAGTGCGGTTCCGCCAAAGCCCACTCTTGGGAAACAACCAGTGAATCAGGCTTACTTACAGAGCTAGTGGTGAGGGTCACAGGCCTGTGCACAGGTGGCCTTAGCAGGGCCGGACTGAAGAGTCTGTTCTCAGCTGATGGCTCTTCTATGGCTGTGTAGACGAGCTCTTTCCAGCATCCTTCCCCACCGACCTCCTCTAGCCCGCCCAGAAACCCCAAGGCTGTGTGCGGTTAGAGCAGAACTGCACACAGCGGGTTGGGCAGAGTGGCTCCGTGCCCTCTCCTTCTAGGAGGGAAAGGCAACAAGCCCAGCTGGGATCTTGGGGGATCCGGCACAGGTGATCCTCAAGATGGTAGAGGTTTTGCTCTGAGGATAGATCACACTTTAGTCTTCATCTGTAAATGTAACAACTTGGGGTGTTTACTCCTGCTGGGTGCATGCAGAGTTTTGGCGGGAAGCCAAGGGGAGCAGAGCCCTAAAATGGAGGAAGCATTTGATGATGAGATCGAGGACAGGAGCCGGGCAAGGAGAAAACGCAGGGAGATGGTAAACAATACAAAACACAAGCACAATACAAAATGGTGGGTTTGGAGCCAGGAGGATGGCTTGGCAGGAAAGAAAGCATGATGCTCTCGCTTGGTGTCACTTTACACAAACATAATGTCATCTCGAAGAGGGAACCTCTGCTGAAGAACTACGTCCATCACACTGGCCAGTAGCCGCGTCCGTGGGGCAACGATGAAAACCTCACTGCTAATTGATAAGACGAAGACCCAGCCCATTGTGGGTGGTGCCATCCCTAGGCAGGGGGCGTGGGCTGTATAAGAAAGCAAGCGGATGGACCGTCGGGAAGCAGAAGCCTTTAAGAGCGCTGGCTGCTCTTACAGAGGGGTTAGGTTCTGTTCTCCACTCCTACAAGGAAGCTCACACCTATCTGTGACTCCATTCCCAGGGAATCTGTCGCCCTCTTCTGGCACTTTTGGGCACTGCAAACATGCCGCAAAATACCTATATACATGAAATGAAATGAAATAAAGCAAAAAATAAAGAAAAAGAAGAAAGCCATCAAGCAGTGCTCGCCCATGATGTGTGCGCAGGCTCCTGCCTTGAGCTCCTGACCTGGCTGCCCCACAGGCCGACATCAACCTTTCGACCCCGAGTTGCTCAAGGTCATGGTGTTTATCACAGCGAAAGCAAAGCAAACTGGGACAGCAAGGGCCTGAATTCAACCCCAAGACTCCATGAACCATCCTCAAAAGTTGTCTCTCACTTTCGCTGTGAGCCCCTCCTTCCACGAAATAGTAATAGTAGTAATGAGGAGAAGAATAAAATAAATTAAAACAAAATAGAGCCAGGCTGTGGTGTGCACGCCTTTAATCCCAGCACTCAGGAGGTAGAGGCAGGGGAATCTCTGTGAGTTTGAAGACAGTCTGTTTGCAAACCCAGTCTGTGCTCCACGCAGGTCACCTGTGCACCCCATTCTTTCTGCTGAGGTGGAGCGTGAGGTGGGCGTCGAGGCCCTGGTCCACCCTCCTTGTTGGCTCCAGCTTCCTGCCTGTGTCTTTCTGATCTGCCTCTTGGGAGTGGTGGCTTTTGGTGCTCAGGGGAAGCCGTGAGGTTCTGAGGAGCACTCAACAGCCTGTGCTGACAAAGGAACCCGAGGTAGCTCTTTAGGCGAAGGCCTCACACTGTGCTGACCACCTGAGGGCTGCCATCAGCAGCTGAGTTTGGTGAATGAGGACAGGCCGTTAGAGGCCAGCTCTGTGGTAACAGGAGGGTGGGGTGACGCCTGGTAGCACTGACAGAGAGGGGTTGGCTTGTTTGAATAATATCCCAGGCAGGCAGAAAACTGAAGACTGCTTCTGGGGGATAAACAGGAACCCAGCTGCTCTCCCTGGTGAGGGCGGGTATTTGGCTGGGAAATCTCATCCTTAGAAGTTCAGTGGAACAGAGCATCTGAGGCAAGGCCACTCGGGCAGGCACTTCTGTTTCATCAGATGTCTTGATTCTGGGGAAACTATTTAGGCAGTACATCTCACATCATGTGCGTTAAGTAGGGAGATGATGGTGGTGGCGGCGATGATGATGATGATGATGATGGGGGGGGTGATGATGGTGATGATGACGGGGATGATAATACGAAATCCATAGAGTTCTTGCTGTGACCAAGAATTCCTGGAGAGTAGCCATCTGCAAACATTCACTCGTTGGTTAAAACTGCAGGCCAGGCATGGTGTCACACACCTTTAATCCTAGCACTCAGGAGGCAGAGGCAGGTGGGTCTCTGTGAGTTGGAGGCCAGCCTGGTCTACAGAGGGAGTTCTGGGACAGCCAGGGCTACACAGAGAAACAAACCCTGTCTTAAACAAACAAACAAATCCCAAATCAACCAACCAAATAAAAAAGCTGCAATGGTGTGGAGAGGTTGGGATGTTGCAGGTCCCCGAGCTAAGAATGTCACCAGATAGCAAGTGAGGTCTGTAGCAAAGCTTCTACACCATGACCAAGGAAACCTATAAAAGAAGCATTTAATCTGAGGCACAGATTCAGAGGATAGTAGAGTTCATAACCAACATGGTGGGATGTGGCCCTCCCTTGGTGGGATGTGGTCCTCCCTCCTCCTCCAGGGTCGATGAAGGGAGCAGAGTAGGGGACCAGTGAGCACAATGGGGAGGACAGACTATTTCTGGGATCAGCTTCAGAGAGACAGCTCAGCTTTATTCAGGGTGAACAATGTTTATATAAAACCTTGGGGAGGGGGTAGGAATATCCAGGGTGGGCAAAGGTCATTGGGTTAAGGCTAAGGTGCTGAGATACCTCATCAACATGAAGAGGGATTCCAGGAGTCTCAGGTACTTACTGAATGGATTTCTCATTGAGAGAAAGGGAATTGGACCTGTGATTTCTCTAAGGGTTACATGACGTTCCTCAGATCCAGGGTGTCCAGGATCCCCCGGGTAGAGAAGAAGCCCTGTTGACTAAGGGAGTCTGCCATTTTTCACCAAGCTCAGGGCTTTCTGGTAATGTCAGACTCTGATCTTACTGGCAGGGCTTCCTGTCAGTGAAAACATGGCAGCAGGCAGGCAGGCAGCAGACAGGCAGGCAAGCAACAGACAGGCAGGCAAGCAGCAGACAGGCAGGCAGGCAAGCAGGCAGCAGGTAGGCAAGGCATGGCACTGTAGCAGTAGCTGAGAGCTTACATATGATCCATAAACAGTAGGCAGAGAGCTAACTGGAAATGGTGTGGGCTTTTAAACCTCAAAGCCACCCCTAGTGACACACCTCCTCCAACAAGGCCACACCTCCTAGTCCTTCCCAAACAGTTCCACCAACTGGGGACCAAGCATTCAAACATATGAGCCTATGGGAGCCATTCTCATTCAGACTACCACACCGATGGACTCCATAATGTATTTTAAACTTGCCTTGATTTACAATGTTCTTTGTTCTGTAAAGCTAGAGAACTGATTCTATGTTGAAACACGGAATTTGGGGTAACCTAAATCTGGGTTCCTGGGCCATGGTCATCCAAATGGCCCCAGAACAGACTGTCTCTTGTTCCCTTTAATGTGAGAGCTGTGTTTTGCTCTGATTTTGCAGCTATTAAATGAGATGTCTTGGGGCACTGCAAACAAACATGGCTCAGAGATCTGTTAAGCTCGGAACTGTAATTCCTTCTCTGCATCACTTCAGGGACACACTTGTGAAAGAAAGTGATTCATGGAACCCTGGTGGTAAACACGTTGATGGCCTTAATGAAGAAGTAATACAGGGAACTCTCATGGCAATGTGGTGACATACCTTCTGGCGGTGAGATAGTGTTTAGCCTGTGTCTTAGTTAGGGTTTAACTGCTGTGAACAGACACCATGACCAAGGCAAGTCTTATAAGAACAGAATTTAGTTGGAGCTGGCTTGCAGGATCAGAGATTCAGTCCATTATCATCAAGGCGGGAGCATGGCAGCATCCAGACAGGCACGGTGCAGGAGGAGCTGAGAGTTCTACCTCGTCATCTGCAGGCTGCTAATGGAAGACTGGCTTCCAGCCTGCTAGGACTAGGATATTACACTCCTTCCTGTAAGTTTTAAAAACATCTGTGTTTAAAATGGAGACCTCTCAGGATTGGACTGGCGATTTGTACTGTTGTCCCAGGACACATCCCTCAGTGTCCTCATGAGCACTGGCTTGGTGGCATACACCTTTAATCCCAGCACTCAAGGAGCAGAGGCAGGAGGATCTCTGTGAGTTTGTGGCAAGCCTGGTCTACATAGTGAGACCCCATCTTTAAAAAAAAAATCCCCCCAAACTAACCCTACTGGTCTGGTGGAGTTGGGGCATTGTATTCAGGGACATGGAACAAAGCAGAAGTAGGGACCGGCGGTCCTGGCTTATTTGGAGACAGAGAGAGGAGGATACCTTGAACCGGAGAGTTTCAGAGAAGCCAGTTTCATCTTTAAAAAGAATAAAGAACAACAGCGAGGCTCTAAGAAATGGAATAAAGGGTACTGTGTCAGAACAAGAGAAAAGGGAGCTCAGAAGGAAGCTGACAGTGACATATACCTCAAGTGCTAGCACTCAGGAGGCTGAGGCTCTGGCATAGCAAGTTTGTGACTATCCTGAGTTACATGGCAAGGTCTTGTCTCTTGAAACAAAGCACACAGGAAGGAGGGAGCAGTACAGAAAAGGCTTCCCTGGAAACCAAGACATCCTGGAGCAAGGACTCAGCAGATGGTGAGCTGCTGCTATGGTTTCCTGGAGAGACGGACAAAAGATAGAAACTGAAGCAGTGAGCGGGCGGGCGGGTGTTCCGGGAGACACAGTCTGGTGAGGCTAGAAAGCTGGGCACTAGTCTGGATTATGTTAATTATACCGTCCGTATTTATTTTTAAATTTTTTATATTTTAGGGGTTTTGTCACTGTTGTTATTGTTAGCTTTGTTTGTTTTCAAGAAAGTCTCGCCATGACACTCTGGCTGCACTGGAATCTCTATGTAGACCAGGCTAGCCTTGAACTCACAGAGCTCCACCTTCCTCTGCCTTCTGAGTGATAGGGTTAAAGGTGTATACCACCACACCAGACATTTAAAATTTTTTAATTAGCCGGGCAGTGGTGGCACACGCCTTTAATCCCAGCACTTGGGAGGCAGAGGCAGGCGGATTTCTGAGTTCTGGGCCAACCTGGTCTACAGAGTGAGTTCCAGGACAGCCAGGGCTGCACAGAGAAACCCTGTCTCGAAAAAAAAAAAAACAAAAAACAAAAAACAAAAACAAACAAACAAAAAATTTAATTAGGGGTGTGTGTGTGTGCGCGCGCACGCGCGCATAAATTACCTAAGAATAATTGAACTCGGGTCATCAGGCTCGGTGGCAAGCACCCCTAGCTGATGAGCCATCTCACCAGCCAAAGGAAGTTCCTCAGAGCAATGAAAACACTGGCTCAGTATCAGAAGGGACAGGATACTGAGAGACTGTGCGTAGATTAAAAAAATGAACCAGGACGTCTGTTCCTTCACAGCATTCCTTCCTGTTTACCAGAGCAAAAGCCAGAAGAATTTGGAAAAATATTAGTTACTTAAATTCAAATTTGTCTCGCATCCTATTCCAAATGATGCTACTGTCCTGGGTGTCGCCGTCATTGCCGGGAGAAGTCAACACGCTCTGAGGCCCACTGTGTGGCTGTTAACCCCTGCCAGCACCTCACGCCCACTTCCTCAGAAACAGCTTGCCTACAGCTAACATACTCAGTGTCTCCTTGAGTCTGCGCCTGTAGCTAGGGGCAGGTGTCAATCACACACCGGCTGATACCAGGGTCAATGAGAGGAGCGCTCACTGCTCCAGAAACGTTTCAGAAAGGAGTTAGCAGCAACGAACCCAGACCACCCAGGCCATGTGCAAGCTCAGCTGCATCCCTGAAAGGCCCGCCCAAGCTTGAGTGACAACCCTGAGTCTCCTGCTCAACCTGCAGGCAGCTCCACCGAAGAGTCTTCTCTCCTTTGGCAACTCTCGCTGCTTATAGAACCTTGGAGCAGGACCCTGGAACTTTTGCAAGTTTCCCCAGTTTAAGTTTCTGAAGCTTGGGGCTTCCTAAGTCCTTGAATCTTAGGATCCTTCCTCCCTCTGTAGGTGATGGATCCATGGCAGGAAGTAGCTACGCAGAACAACAGGCCTTCTCATCTCTGATTTCTTTTTCCTTTAAAAAAAAAAAAAGGTATGTATGTATGTATATCTATCTATCTATATGTACATATGTATGTATGTATTTTTGAGACAGGGTCCCACTATGTAGCCATGGCTGTCCTGGAACTCACAATGTAGACCAGGCTGGCTTTGAACCCCTAAGACCTCCTCTTGTCTCTGCCTCCCAAACACCCACATTAAAGGTGAGCTGCACCATACCTGGCTGGGTTTTTGGGTTTTTTTGTTTTTTGTTTTTTTTCTCCACTTTTTGAATCAAATTTCACATCCGTGGAATCATATGGACAAACCTTTTTGCATTTGGCTTCTTTTTATCCTTATTTGGTTTTATTTATTTATTTTGGTGTTGTGCTTTTAACATTGGTTTATTTGTGGATGTGTGGATGGGTTTGCCCCAATTTGAATGTGGAGGTCAGAGGACCACCCAAGGGAGTTGGCTCTCTCCTTCCACTGTGCAGGCTGCAGGGATTGAATCCGGTCCGAGGCTTCTGGGCAAGCACCTTCTGCATTTGGGACTTCTTGCTGGCCTGTTTTTATGATATTTTTTGTAGGCCCAGGCTGCACTTGATATAGCTAAGAATGACCTTGAACTTCTGACCCCTGAGTCTCCTGCCTCTACATCTGAAGATGCTGGAATTGAAGGCATGCACCCACACCCCGCAGATGACCACACTGGGGTTGAACCCAGGGTTTGGGGCATGCTGGGCGGGCATGCTGGGCAGGCAAGCGTCCAGCCTCTTAGCATCGTGCCTTGATCTTCTCCTTGCCAGCAGTATTATATTTCAGTTGAACATGTCACCATGTGTCAAGCTGTCCATCCACTGATGATGCCCAAGCTGCCCCTGATTGTCACAAATGAGGGAGCTAGGAGCAGTTCTGAACAAACCTTTCTGTGGATGTTTGCTTTTGCTTTTTCTGTATAGACGCCACAGCTTTCTGGGACAGGAGGCAAGCATTTACACTCATGGGAGACAGCTGGACAGTTTTCTTCGGTGCTTGCACAAATTATACCTCTAGAACATACCATTTCCCTGGAGGAAGACAGGCCAAGACAGACCTGAGCAAAGATAATGTTTAAAATGCCATCAGCGTTAGGTAGTGAGCTTCAGAATGACTTCTATGATGTTAGCAGGCATTGCCCACAGATGGGTCTCTGGGTGTCCTCACAAGCAGCTTTCAACGTCTCCTCCGGCCCAGACATGTGAAATCTCACCCCCTAGGTTGTCTTGCCAACTGCTAAACCGGAAGTAGCTAAGTAAATTCATTTATACTTACATGGGAACAAACATCAGCCCTCGCCCCGTTAACACCCTCAAATATCTCTGTTTTAAATGGGAAACTTAATCTGGGCCGGTAGCTTTGGAGGAGAGTTGCTGTCTTTTTAGTGTAGTCTGAAAGCTGTGTGGGGGCTAGCAAGATGATTTGGGTTGTTAAGGGCACTTACTTGCCTTCTTATCTTATGACCTGAGTTATACACACACACACACACACACACACACACACACACACACACACACACACACTAATAAAAGTTGTGAAGCAGCCCTGGGCTACAGTAGCACTCACTATCTGTGGGGCTGTAGATGGGAAGGATATGAGTGTGAGGTTAACCTGGGCTAAATAGTGAGTTCCAGACTAGCTTTGGCTCATGTAAATAATGAGAGCTGAAAAATGACATCTGTCTTACGCCCTATGTGGTTCAAATCCCAGACCATACTGTAAAAAGGAAGCAAATTCTTCCCATGTCCATGTCCTAGCTCACTAACTGCAGTCAGTTACTCATGGTTTAGCACCAAAGGGTTTGTTTACCCTTTAGCATTTGGCTTGCCTAAACAGGACTTTTCAAAGGACGAACCATGACATCTTTATCATGCGGCACACGGGCAGCCGCATTTTGGGCACATGATACCCATTTGTTGACTGCATACATTAATATGGAGGGGGTTTACAAACTGTACAGAGCCATTGGTGTATTAATCTTAATATCTAATGCTATTATTCTTTATTGATTGAGTGATTGAGACAGGGTCTTGCTATGTAGCCCATGCTGGCCTGGAACTGCCAGCAATTCTACTGCCTTAGTCTCCAGAGGGCTAGGATTACAGGGACATTGGCCACCAGGACAGGCAAGAGAGCTGGGTTTATGAGCTCTCCACTAAGCCGATGCTGGAGAGACAGGACCCCATGATCTGGAAGGGATCTTCTGTCCCACATGGGACCAACCTTGGGGCTGATTTACCAAGATGCTTACTTAAGAGTATAGCTTCTCAGATCACCCGCTCTCCAAACCTGGGAGTTCCACCCGCTCTGGAGGGCATCAAGATCTGAGTGGTAATGATGTTCAGGACCGCTCGGGTGACGTAGGAAATGCCTTTGAAGGGAATACTTAAATTAGATGCACTCGCTCCCTCTACCTCTGCCATCCTCCTAGTGTGCTGAGATTATCAGCGATTGCTACCACGCCCGGTTCTCTGCGGCGCTGGGGAATAGAACTCAGGCTCTGTGCCTGCCAGGCAAAGCCCTCTGCCAACTGAGCCACATCCCCAGCCCCAAGATGGCCTTTTCCTAATAGGACTGAGGAGCTCTCTGCCCTGAGAACGGAAGCTAGCAAATCAACAGCTTCTCTTCTTCATTTAAAAAAACGGTTCGTTTAAAGAAGGTTCTGTCTATAAGCCTGCGCCCAGTCAACCCTGCGTGGCGACCGTCCTCCCCTCGGGGGTACCCACTGCCCGCCCTCCCGGCCCCGGGCGCAGCCCCTTTTGGCACCGGGGCTCCCAGGTGCCCGGCGCGAAGGCGGAGCCGGACTCCAGCCCGCCTGGGTGGCGCCACCGAGACCCTGGGAGTTCGCGGATCCCAGCGCTCCCGGCTGCGACTCCCGCAGCATCCCCGGCCGCGGCACCAGCATCCATCCCGGACCTTTCCGGCCCGCAGACGCCACCACCATGAGCGCGGGGCGGCGATGGCCCACGACCCGCAGCCTGCCTGCACTCTGCGCCTCGCTGCTCCTGCTGGCTCTGCAGCCGCCCCCCGTGCAAGCCGAGGGTGAGTGTTCGCAGCCGGGAGATCAATCGGGCGGAGATGCTGCCTGGAACCAGCCACCCTGCGCCCCAGCATCACCGGCCCCCGGTCCTTCCCCGCGCTCCCCGCCACCTCCTGCCCGGGAGAGAGGGCTCTAGAGTCACGTCTAGGCTGCCCTCGACCTTTCCCTGCTGGGACTGATTTTTCACCTTCCTCCGTTTCTCAACATCTATTAAGTGTGTGCCCCTTCCCGAGGCTGAGGTTAGAAAATCCGTGTGTTGTCCGGGATAATCTTGAGAGGGATCAATGCCCCGGGCCAGCGGGGAAGCAGAGTGTTCCGGGTAGTGGACACAGCTCCAGCTGAGGTGCTTGGGGGTGTTGGGAGACATGGGACACAAGATTTAAAAACAAACAGCAGGGTGGGGGCCGAGCTGCCAGGTGGGGGCGGATGCCTTGGTACAGAAGATGGAAAACCAGGTAGTGGCTAGATGACGTTGACCTACTTTGTCTTATTGAACCGGAATTCAGCTTAATTTTTTTTAAACATTTAGTATTTACTCTCTCTGTGTGTTTTACTTTGTTTTTAAAATCCGAATTCAGTTTTAATTTTACAAACGGCGGGGGGAGGGGGGGAGTGTTTACAGGCATGCGTGCTATAGTATGAGTGTGGAAGTCAGAAGACAACTTGAAGGAGTCACTCCTTCCCGATGCGCTGTGTGGGTCCCTGGGGTGGAATTCGGGTCGTCAGGCTTGGCAGCAAGCACCCTTACCACTGAGCCATCTCGCTGGCCCTTGAATTCGGCTTTTGATACTTGCCTTAAACTAGTGGGATTAGAGCCCTGTCAGTACAATTTCCGTTTGAAAAGCTAATTCAGCTGTGTTTAGACAAAACCCCTCTGAACAGGAGCGGGAGAGAGGATGTGAAGAGAGTCTGCTGTCCTCAGTCCCGGAGGGTTTCTAGAAAGGCCACCCTTAGGACAGCCTTCACCAATAGGGGCGAAAAGCTCTTGGCTGATTTAGGAAGATTTGCGTAGGTAGATTAAAATATAGTCATTTTAATCTGGTAAGGCATAAGGGTCGAAGGTGAGGATCAGGGAAAGAAATCCTGGTGCTTGAGAAAACGGTGAGGGGACACTGTCACTCCACAGGTGCCAGGTTTGTATGTGTCATGCTCTAAGTAAGAGCTTGGGAACCCTGGCCATGTCTTTAAGCGTTAAGAGAGAACATTTTTTAACTCTAAAGGTTGTTAATGACGCCTAATTAGTTACCAGTTAATTTATGTGGCAGCGCTGTAGAAATAATCCCGCCACTGAGCCTCCGCCCGAATTTTTTAAAATAAAAAAAATTAATTTAAAGATTGTTTTTAGAAATCTAGATATGACTCATAAAAATTACCATTTAAAAATGTAGAACTGTGGTTTAATTTTGTTGCACAATGTTTGCACATCTAATTCTAGGACATTCCATTACTGCCTTACGGAACTCTTTGTAGTATGTCCACGGGTAATGCTTTGGGATTTCTGGCCTGATGCTGAGTTATGAAAATTCAACTGATTCTAAAGAATTCGTGTAGAATGGGTTGGGGTTAGTACTAACTTTTGAACAATGTCTACTTTTGTTCCAACTTTAATTCCTTTAACCAAAATCTCTTTCCATGATGTTTTATCGAGTTTCACCCCATTTTGAACGCTTAAGCGGAATGCCACATGGATAAAGACCAAAGTTTTGTGCCTATCTGGCTTGGGAAAGATTATAGGAAATAGAAGGCGTGATTGTCATCTAGCAAGGAGGAACTGAGGAGCCCTAGCGTGTGTGTTTGTTCTTGCTGGAAACGCTTCCTGCTCCCCCCCTTCCTTTTCCTCTCTCCACTTGGCCTATGGAGACTTATGAGTACACTTCACTTTAAGAAAACTCCTCATGCTAAGCCCTCCATTGTATAGTGGAGCCATGGAAGAGCCAAAAAAGCATATTGTGAACAGATCCCTCCCTGGCTCTGTGCTTACTGGTCTTAAACTACCTACTTATCTGAATCTATGCAGGGAGAAGGAGGATTGACTGTTTAGCTGAGAATCGTTATTATAGATATTTAAGAGATTTGGACAAAAAAACCAGATTCTTAAAAAATTAAAATTTAGGGGCTTGAAGAGATGGCTCAGCGGGGAAGAGCACTGACTGCTCTTCCAGAGGTCCTGAGTTCAATTCCCAGCAACCACATGGTGGCTCACAGCCATCTGTAGATCCGATGCCCTCCTCTGGTGTGTCTGAAGACAGTGACTGTGTATTCACCTACATAAAATAAATTTTAAAAAATTAAAATTTAAACAAAAACATTCAGTTTATGGGTGACTAATTCAACATGTCTCACACACACACAGTAGAGGGACCACTGTACTTCTGCATCTTACTTTGTGTGTATGGGCTGCGCGTGTTCACTTCTTGTGGAGTCCAGCAGTTGGCACCAAGTGTCTTCCTTAATCCTTTCTAGGTTTTCGGGGTTTTAAATATATAATTTATTTTTTATTATTTTTAATTATAGTGTGTGTGCATGCGCGCATGCGTGTGTGTGCTCGCATGCATGCATGCATATGACTGTAGGTTCCTCCTGAGACCGGTGATGTGGGATTGCCCAGGAGTGGCATTCCAGGGGTTGTAAGCCACCCAGTGTGGGTGCCGGGACCCAAACTCTGGTCCTCCACAAGGGCAGTTTATGCCCTTAACCACTGAGTAGTTCTGGCCTCCCCACCTTGCTTTTTGAGACAGGGTCTCTCAATGAACCTGGAGCAAGCTTATCAAGTCCCATTCTCCTGTCTCCACCTCCCCAGTGCTGGGATTACAGGCATGGGTAGCCATACTCAGAGTTTATGTTTTTGGGGGTGGGGCACCTGCCACATTCACAAGCGGAGGTCAAAGATAACTTTTGGGAGTCTTTTCTCTCCTTCTACATTTACTAGGGTTCAAGGATCAAACCTAGGTTCTCGAGTTCACGAGACAAGCTCCCTTAACCCCAGAGCCATTTTGCCTGCCGGTGGGGGAGCTAGGGATTGAATTTAAATCCTCAGATTAGAGCAGCAAGCGCTTTACCTACCGACTGAGTTATCTCTTAAAACCTTACTTTTTGATTTTTGAATTTGGGGAAAAAAAAAACCCTTCAAATTAACTAAATGCAAATGAACTGTTTGGGTAATGACTTCAGAAGAAAACTCACTAATGCAGTCCAAGTGTACAAAGTAGATACTGCATGCCAGGTAACGTCCCTTGCGACAAAGACAGAATGGTAAAGAGAAATGGGCCCTTCTATCAGGGAGCTTTAAAAATGCCCAGAGATAGCCGGGCAGTGGTGGCGCACACCTTTAATCCCAGTGCTGAGGAGGCAGAGGCAGGCAGATCTCTGAGTTCGAGGCTGGCCTGGTTTCCAGAGTGAGTTCCAGGACAGCTGGGGCTACACAAAGAAACCCTGTCTGGAAAAAATCAAACCAAACTAAACCAACCAACCAAATAAACAAACAAAACACCACAGGAGAGCTGTGGTCAGCTTGGTGAACACAACAGCAGCTTCCGTTGCTGAGGAGATTTAAAAATAAAGATGCTCTGGAGAGTCGAGGCAGGAGGTTGTCTTCTGTTGTTCCAACTCACAGTGATCCCCCTGCCTCTGCCTCCAAAATGCTGGGATTCAAAGTGCGTGCTACTACCTCAGTATAAGAAATGTTTTACTTAGGGGTTGGAGAGATGGCTCAGTGGTTAAGAGCACTGACTGCTCTTCCAGAGGTCCTGAGTTCAATTCTCAGCACCCACATGGTGGCTCACCACCATCTGTAATGGGATCTGATGCCCTTTTCTGATGTGTCTGAAGACAGTTATAGTGTACTCATAAAGTAAATAAATAAATTTTAAAAAAAAAAAAGGAAGAAAAAATGTTTTACTTAATGCAAGATAATCTGAAAAACAAGTAAAAATTACTAGGCCTTGGGCTAGAGATGGCTCAGCGGTTTAAGTGGCTGCTCTTCCAGAGGACCAGGGTTTGAGTCCCAGTACCCCCACATGGTGGCTTACAACCCTCTGTAACTCCAGTCCCGGGGGATCTGATTCCCTCTTCTGGCTTCTAAAGACACCAGGTGTGCACAGGTTGCAGAGACATACACTCAGGTAAAACACATATACACATAAAATAATAAAAGAAATGGATCTTAATTTTTTAAGATTAAGAAAGGGGGAAAAAGGAATTGGAGCTGGAGAGATAGCTCAGCAGTTAAGATTGCTTATTAGTCTCTAGAGAGCCTTAGTTTGCTTCTCTGTGCCATGCGTAGAGGGAATCCTGGTTCTCAGTGCCACGCTCAGAGGGGACCCTGGTTCTCAGGGCCAATCTTGGAGAGAACGCTGGGAAAAGAAGATAAAAATTGAGCCTGGAATTTGCTGACAGGCTTTATGATCAGGGTCTATTTCGTCCTTCATGAGAAGGAAGGTAGTTTCCTTCTCTCTTGTCTAAAAGGGTTTGGGGCCCTGTAAAATACACTTTTATTTTCTTATTTCTTTGCTTTGGTAGTGAAATCTGTGGATTTGAGTTTTTCTTGTGCAGAGATTCAAATAATTTTTTAGAGATGTTAGTACAGTCTTAAATCTCATTTTGTGTGGAGAGCAGAGGCCAATGGTGCGAGTTGGTTCTCTCCGTCAACCAAGTGGGTTTAGGGGACTGGAAGTCAGGTCATCAGGATTAGCAGCCTGGAATCATGTGATCAGCCCCAAAAGGATTTCATTTCTTGAGGAAATAAAGGAATATTCAAAATTGGGTTGATTTTGCAAAGATTTTGGTTGTTCTTTTGGCTTTTCTTCTTTATTTTTTGTTTTTGGTTTTTTGTTTTGTTTTGTTTTGTTTATTTTTCAAGACAGTATTTCACAGCTCTGGCTGTCCTGGGACTCACTCTGTAGACCAGGCTGGCCTCGAACACAGAGATCTACCTGCCTCTGCCTCCCAAGTGCTGGGATTAAAGGCGGGCGCCCCCACCACCCCACCGTTCTTTTGTTTTTGAAAGAAAAATGCTTGTTAAGGCTCAGGAATCCACCTCAAAGACAGGCAGACAAGACTGCAGGAGTAAGAGGTGGGGCTGACTTCAAGGCTACAGCGTTTTCTAAACACAGTAGATCGGATACACACAAACTTACAGCAATTCTGACAACACTGTGGTGACCACCGTGCTCCCTAAGCCATGGTTTGTTTTCTCCCCTGGAAGTCCTCCCTTGCTTGCAGCCTGGGTTCTCACCTCTCCATTCATGGCCACACACACACACACACACACACACACACACACATACACACACACACACACACACACCACACACACACACACATACACACATACACACACCACATACACACACACATACACACACACACATACACACACACATACACACACACACATACACACACACACACACACACACACACACACAGAGTGCACCCCAAGCTTCTTAGTGGTAGAGGGGCTTTAGGGTGGCAGGGTGTGACAGGTGATGTCCTTGTCTTTCGCAGCAGGACAGAAGCTACCAGACATAAGTGATTTGGTTGTGGGGAGTCCCTGTAGTGTCCTAAGACAAGAGACCAGGAGAAGTAAAGTACCTGCTATGTCAGGGACACCCCAGGGCAGAAGGGAGCAGTGAGGATGGCCTCAGAATCCTGGGCACCAAGACACCCACACAAGGGAACCCAGGATGCTGGGCTCCTCACATCTTTTGTGGAGGAAAGATTAAATGAAGCAAAGCCACATCCATACTCCTCCCCCACAAACACACCACACGCATTCCACACACACACACACGTATACAGACACACACACAGATCCAGATACATACACACACACAACACACACACACACACACACACACACACACACACACACACACACACAGACACACACACACACACATATACAGACACACACACAGATCCAGATACATACACACACACAACACACACACATACACACAGACACAGACAGACAGACACACACACACACACACACACACACATGCACGCACATACCAACACTACATATACATCGGCAGGGTCTCACTGTAGACCAGGCTGACCTATCAGCCTTCACTTCCCCAGTGCTAGGATTAAAGACACGTGTCACCACACCTGGCTAATTCAAATTCGTGCTAGGCCATCTGGTTGGTGTGTGTGTGTGTGTGTGTGTGTGTGTGTGTGTGTGTGTGTGTGTGTGTGTGTATGAGAGAGAGAGACAGACAGACAGAGACATACAGAGAGAAAGTGCATATGTGGTATATATGCATGTGGAAGCCAGAGAGCAACTTCAGCTGTTGTTCTCAGATGCTGCTGCCCACCTTGTACTTTGAGACATGGGTCTCCCGCTGCTTTCACTGGCCTGAAACTCCTCAGGCAGGCCAGGCTGGCTGGCAGTGAGCCCATAAGCTCCCTGTTTCCACCCCTTCAAGGCTGGAATTAAAGTCAACAGCACACCTGGCTTGATTTCTATGTGGTTTCTACAGATCAATCTTGGGGTCCTTAGGCCCCCCAAGAGAAACACCTAACCAACCAGTCTATCTCTGCACCCCAAGTTACAATTTGTTTGTTTGTTGTTTATGGTAGACTAGAACCTGCGAGACTTGGTGTCCCGCTCTTGGTGTTCCAGACAGATGGGAAGACAAGGCCGGAGGATGATTTGAGCTCACGGGTTTGAAGCCCTCTTGGGCACCAGGTCCCAGGGCTGGTGTGCACCAGTGTCTGCAGACAACCATGGCGCTTCCTTCACAGTGCCTAGGACCTCACTGTCCACCTATCTCTCTCATCCTGCACAGGGAAGCTCTTTGTGCTGGACTCTCAGAATGGCTCTCAGGGCCTGGACCTGGAGGCAGCTCGGCTCTCCTGCAAGAACAGGGGTGCCCACTTGGTGTCTGCTGGGGAACTGAAGAGGGTGGTCCAAGACTGCACTTCTGCAGTGTGCACAACAGGCTGGCTGGCGGATGGCACCCTCGGGTAAGTCTCCAGCTACCTCCGCTGCCTTACCTAGATGTATACAGGGCTCAGCAATTGGCCTGCAGGGACACAGAACAGGCTATGTGAAATGGACTGTGGCTTCTAGCACGTTCGATTTATTTACTATTTATTTGTGTGCATATGTGTATGTGCGTATCAGCTTTTGGATCACACACACACACACACACACACACACACACACACACACACACACACATGGAAATCAGAGGACAACTTTCTTTTTTATCTTTCTTTTTTGTTGTTGTTTTGTTTTGTTCTGTTTTTTTTGAAACAGGGTTTCTCTATGTGTAGCTCAAACTCTACCTGACTCTACCTCCCAAGTGCTGGGACTAAAGGCGTGAGCCACCACTGTCCAGTCAGAGAACAACTTTTCAAAGTCAGTTCTCTCCTTCAGCCTTGTCAAACCAGGGTCTCTCTTGTTTCTGCTGCTCTGTGTTCTCCAGGTCTCTGGTCTTTGCTCCCATCTTGCCTGGCTCTTCCAGCATGTTCTGGCTTCTAGAGTCATTTACCTTTGTTGTTTTATAATTTCCTAGAGGAGACTATAGTTTGAATTTGAATCATCCCCTGTGAGCTCTGATTTGAATGTTTGCCCCCAGACTGGAGACACTATTTGTAGGGAGGGTCCTGTGTACGTTTACGATGTGAGGTCAGGCTGATCAAGCTGATCACTGGGGGCCTGACCTTTGAGTTCACTTGCCCAGCCTTATCCCTGTCACATTTTGTACCCTGGTCTTCAGTCATGTGATCAGCCTCCGGCACCAAGACTAGGTGGTTCCCGCCCCTATACCTCTCCAGCTGTGTGGACTGAAATCTCTGAAACCATGGGACCAAATAAACCCCCTTGAGTTTATTTTCCTCTTGGGTGTTTTGCCTACAGCTGTGAAAAGTAACAGATACAGATGAGATGAAAGGTACAGGAGGTAGCAAGTCACCATGCACGGGTGCCAGAAACCAAACCCAGTTACTCTGCACTCAACTGCTTAGCCTTCTCTCTAGCCCAAATATGAAACCTTTTCAAAATGCAAATGAGGCCCCAGGGAGAAGGCTCAGCAGGTACTGGTGCTTACTGCCAAGCCTGAATACCAGGAACCTGCGTGGTAGAAGGTGAGACCTGATCCACGCTGTCCTCTGGTCTTCAGACACACATGCACATGCAGAAATTACGTAGAATGTAAAGATAAACACCAGTGATTCCTTTGATGAATTCTTCCATAGTAAAGAAAAAAAATGGTGGTGGAAGGGATCAAAAGGTATTGCCTCTGACAGCTGAACTGATTCCTTTGAGTTAACCTCAGCATCATGCATCTCCCAAAACGTGACCTTTGTCTGTGGAGAATGT
>CM052706.1:9297167-9399667 GCA_028551405.1 Uromys caudimaculatus | reverse complement strand
TGGGTCGTCCCATTCCCCCTCTCCCCCCCCCCCCCGTTGTTCCCGTGTCTTCCCTTCCCCTACACCCCACCTCTACTTTGGGAGCTTCTCCGCTGGGGTTGGGTCGTTGGGTTGGCAGCCTGGGGGGTGGAGGCTTCCAGCTTTCTTTCCACTCTGTCTGTCACCCTCCAAGCCAACTTTTTGCTGCTGTTTCTGCCCCTGAGACAGAGCTGGCCTCACCTCCCTTTCTTACAGCCACTGTCACCCCAAACGTGACAGTCACCTTTACTTCCCTTAAAGACAGGGATGGGCAGTTCTGCTATGCCTTCAAGAAGAGCTGGATCCTCACTGTCCCCAAGACAAGGCAGATGGGAATTTGTGAAAGGAACCAATTCTCAGGTCTGCCTGGAGGAGTCCCCCTGCCTCAGGAAGGGCTTTGGGAAATTTCCCCAACCGAGGCATCTCTCTAGCCCCTCCTTGGCCTATCTTTTAACCTCCATTTACATGGGTGCTTTAGAGGCTGTGGTCAGGACTGTCCTCCTTTAAGATTTTGAGTGTTCCATGTTCAAATTTAGGCTCAAATATAGTCTGGTGATTCCATTTCCCAGAAGCAAGTGAAATACAGGTGAGTCGTCCCAACTCTTGCCCCTTCCCAAGTCGAGGGCTCTCTGTGCACTGTTCCTTGTCTCTTGTGGATTTTCTAGTCTTCTGGCCTTTGTGGATGTGCAGTGGTTCTCAACCTTCCTAACGCGGTGGCCTTTAATACCTCGTGTTGTGGTGACCCCAATCATAAAATGATTATTGTTGCTACTTCGTAACTGTAATTTTTCTAATGTTATGAATTGTAGTATAAACATCTGCACTTTCTGATGGTCTTAGGCCACCCCAGTGGAAGAGTCGTTCATCTCAGCCTGAGAACCACTGGCTTAGAGGACTCCAAGCTGGGTAGCTATGTTGAACAGCAGCAAGGAAGATCTTGGTGCATTTGAGAACTGTCCCCGGCACGAGGGACAATCTAGGATAAAGCTGGAGACACTGAGAAGAGTTTTCAGCAGGGGAAGAAAACTGTGTTAGATTTTAAGGAGGAGCTGGGAAGCCATTGCTGGGCTCTTGTCTAGAATGTAGGTTTTGAGCATCTTGTGGTTTTTCTAGTCACTGGACTTGCTCCCCACAGGGAGACCCGTGCTAATCGAAGAGAGAGCTGGGTGCTTAGCTTGGTGGTAGGCTGCTTGCCTCGCCTGTGTGAGGCCTGGGTTCAGTTCCCTGTAACTCAGACAAACAAACAAACAGAATAGAAAAGAAAACAAACTGAGAAGCCAAGAGTAACATAGGGCCTCGATTTTTCTATTGAGATAAAGGGCTCTGTCTATGGCCATACCACCCTGAACGGGCCCAATCTCGTCTGATTTCAAAAGCTAAGCAGGGTGGGGCCTGGTTAGTTCTTGGATGGGAAATAAAGCACTCAGACCAAAAGCAACTTGGGGAGGAAAAGGATTATTTTGCTTACACTTCCGGGTCACAGGCCATCATTGAGGGAAGTCAGGGCAGGAACTCAAGCAGGAACTGAAGCAGAGACCATGGAGGAAGGCTGCTTACTGGCTCACTCATTGACTCTGGCTTAGCTAGCTTTCTTATATAGCCCAACCCACCTGCATAGGGATGGTACTGCCCAGAATGGGCTAGCCCCCACCACCCATTATCCAGCAACAAGACTGCCTCTCATAGACACGTCCACAGACAGTCTGATCACAGTAATTGCTGTTCCCTCTTCCCAGATGACTCTAGGTTGAATCAATTTGACAATAAAATCTAATCGGGCTTGTGAGGCCAATGCCTTTACCCACATGGACAAATGCGCACACACACACACACACACACACACACACACACACACACACACATACAGAGGTGAAAAGCACTTATTGCATTTGTGGGGGACCAGATTCTGATTCCCAGTATCCACATTGCATTGTATGGCTGACCATCTCTAACTCCAGATCCAGAGGCGCTGACATTCTTTCTTGGGATCCATGGACACTCACACCCACACACGCGTGCACACACGCATCCATACACAAATAACAATAAAATAAATATTTTTTGAAAGAAATGAAAAATCAGTTGGGTGTGGTGGCACTTGCTTTTAATGCCAGCACTCAGGAGACAGAGGCAGGCAGAGCTCTGAGTTCAAGGCCCGGCACATAATAAGTTTCAAGCCAGCCAGAGCTGCACAGTGAGACTTCCCCTGCCCTGACCCTCCCAAAAGAAAATAAAGAAAGAGAAAAGAAATGGGAAAAGGAGACCCACTACAGATCTCATGGATATTAAAGGAATCATAAACATAATATAAATATATAACCAGGCCGGGCAGTGGTGGCGCACACCTTTAATCCCAGCACTGGGAGGCAGAGGCAGGTGGATTTCTGAGTTCGAGGCCAGCCTGGTCTACAGAGTGAGTTCCAGGACAGCCAGGGCTACACAGAGAAACCCTGTCTCAAAAAAACAAAAAAAAAAACCAACAAATAAATATATAACCAGGGCTGGAGCAATGGCTCAGCAGGTGAGGCGGCCGCTGCCTTGGCAGAGGATGTAGTTTCAGATCTCAGCACCTGTATCAGGCAGCTCAGAGGTCTAGCAGACAGTTTGGTTCCCCAGCGCACAGGACGGGTGGTTCCAGCCAGCTGTGACTCCAGCTCCAGGGCTTCTGGGGCCCTTTTCTGTCCTCTGCCCTCATGTGCACAAACCCAAATCCAGACACATAAATACATATGATTAAATTTAAAAAAAGAAGAAGAAGAAGATCTAAGTAGCTGCACCCTCAGCTTTGAAACCTAGATGAAATAAACCAGTTCATTGAAAGAACAGTCTAGCAACCCTGTTAAAGACAGGAGCGATCACAGTGAGCCCTCTCTGTTAAAGAAGAGAATAAGTAATAACTCTGGAACAGAGAGCATCAGGCACAGACGGGCCCAGGCATTTAAGAAAGAAATTATGCTGATTCTCTATGAACTTTTCCAGAACTTAAAAGCAGAAGGAATACTTCCTAATTCATTCCATGAGGCCATTATTGCTTCCAAACCAAAACCAGACAAGACATTCCAAGAAAAGAGGAGTGCAGACCAATCTATCTCGTGAACACAGACGAGAAAACATTAGCAAATCCAATCTAACAAGATATAAAAAAATTACACAAGCCAAGTGTGGTGGCATGCCTGGAATGTACCACCCCAGAGAGTCAGAGGCAGGGGAATCACAAATTTGAGGTCAGACTGGGCTATGTACTGAGACCCTGCTCCACCCCACCCCACATTTACAGGAGCTGGGAAGATGGCTCAATGGATAAGAACACTTACTCCGCAAGTAGGAAGACCTGGGTTCAGATCCCCATTACACAAGTAAAATGTTATACACGCCTGTTGCCCGAGAACCGGGGATGGAGACAGGGTGGGGGGTGGGGGATCCTGGGAAGTTTCTGACCAAGCAGCCTAACCAAACTTCAGGTTTAGTGAGAAACCATATCTCAAAGCTATCGGGTGGAGAGTGAGAGAGGAGGGACACGTGATGTTCTGCTCTGGACTATGCAAGTGCATACATGAACACATGGACCCACATATCCCCATACGGATAGCATGCGTGTGTGCGTGCGCGCGCGCACACACACACACACTGTAGGGCTGACCCCAGATGTGCTTATCTGGTTTCACATTTAAAAAAGCAATTGATATAATCCATTACATCAATGGACTACAGAAGAAAAATCACACGATTACACTGAGCCAGGAGAAAAGCAGTTGACCAGATCCAGCACCCGTGGGTAATAAAATAAACCTTTCATCAGTATGGAAATAGAGAGCGGCTTTCTCAAGATGACTGAGAACATCTAGAAAAAACCCTGCTGCCCCTGTTTCCCTGAATGGTGAGAGATCAAATCTTTCTCAGTAAGATCAGAAACAGTGCACCTCTTAGCCCTGCTTTGCAACATTGAGTGGAACCTATTACTGTACTGTAAGGAAAGAAACGGGCAGAGCGGGACGGAGACCGCGCTCAGGGGCTAAGAGTCTGGTTTCCCACACAGGTGGTTTATGATTATCTGCTTGTAACTCTAGCTCTAGGGGACCCAACATACACATGTACAACCCCCCCACACACACACATGTAAACACAGTTAAAAATGATAAAAAAAAATCAACCTTTTTAAATAAAATAAAAGGTGGACAGAGCAGTAAAGAAAAGCTAAAGTTAGCCGGGCAGTGGTGGCGCACGCCTTTGATCCCAGCACTTGGGAGGCAGAGGCAGGCAGATTTCTGAGTTCGAGGCCAGCCTGGTCTACAGAGTGAGTTCCAGGACAGCCAGGGCCACACAGAGAAACTCTATCTCGAACCACCCCCCCCCCCAAAAAAAAAAAGAAAAAAGAAAAGCTAAAGTTGTCTTTGTCTACAGATAAAATGACTGTGTAGGTGAAAAATCCCAGATAATGTTTTAATATTTCTTTATTTGTTTGTTTAGTGAGTAGAGGGCATGCACATGCTCTGGTGCATAGGAGCTCAGAGGATAACTTGTGAGACTTGGTTCTGTCCTTCTACCATGTGGGCTCTGGGGATAGATTCCGGGTCATCAGGCTTTCAGGCAAGTACCCACTGAGCCATCTCTCCCACCCCAAAACCTAAAATAACTGACAAAAGTGTCTTGAAATTGATCACAGCAAAGTTGCGGAATACAAATTATGATGTGTATAGAGCTGACTTCGTCAATTTGACAGAACCTAGAATCGCTTGGAAGAGAGTCTCAATGAGGGATTATTAACATTGGGCTACCTGTAGTCGTGGCTGTAGAAGTTGTCTTAAATTAATTGATGTGGGAAGACACAGTCCACTGTGGGTGGCACCATTCCTAGGCAAGAGAGTCCTGAATATATAAGTGTGGAGACATTGGGCTGAGCACCAGCAAGAAGGTGAGCTAGTGAGCACCGAACCTGAGAAAACAAACCCGCTGCAGGAAACAAGGATTGCCACGTGAAGCAAAGAACTCTCAAAGCTCAGTAGTAATTAAAAAATAACCTGTCTTTAAAAATGGACAAAAGACCTGAGCAAATACCTCACCAAAGAAATAGACAGGAAGCAAGCAAGTGTATGAAGAGATACTCAATGCTGTACGTCTTTAGGGAATTACACATGAGAACACAGACCATAACTGGTCTGCCTTCAATTCTATTGCAGTGATGTAAACCCTGATGAAAAGCAAATCAGGGGGGGGGGAAAGGTGTTATTTTAGCTCACAGTATCAGATTATGGTCTATGCGCACAGGGACCTCAAACAGCTAGTGACACCACATCCATACTCAGGAACAGAGAGAGAGAATGAATGCATACAACCCACCTGCTTGCTTGCTCTTCTGTGTGCATCTCACTTTCTTATACAGTTCAGAAGCTGCTGCCTAGGGAATGATACCACCCACAGGGGGCTGGGTCTTCCCACACCAATTAACTTAATTAAGACAGTTCCCATAGACATGTCCACAGGCCAACCCAATGTAGGCAGTCCCTCAGTTTGACTCTCTTCCCAGATGAGTCTACTTGTGTCAAGTTGACAATTAAAAATGACCATCACAACTTCATTTCTATCAAAACAGCCAAAATCCAAGACTCTGGCACCTTCAAGTCCCTGTGAGAGGGTTAGCTACAACATTCCTGCTAGGAATGGAAAATGTCTCTTCTACATTGAAAGACTGTTTGACAATCTTACTAAATTGATACTGTTTTGTGTGGGAGTGGGTTTATATGTGCACTTTTGTGTGTGCAGGAAGACCGGGAGGTAACCTCAGGTGTTACTAACATTATTTTTGATGCAGGGTCTCTCTCTCTCTCTCTCTCTCTCTCTCTCACCAAGTAGGCTAAGGTAGCTTGCTGGCCAGGGAGCCCCAACCCCCCCATCCTGGGTGTCTCTGTCTCTACCTCCCCAGAGCTGGGATTGCAAGAATGAACTACCCTACCCAGGCTTTTTGTAAGTGAGTTTGTAAGGACTGAACTTGGGTTCTTATTGATCTACTGAGTCATTTTCCAGACCCCATGTTGGTACTCCAGTTATGTGATCCAGTGGTTGCCCATGTTGGGGAGGAAGGAAGTACACCATAGAGGCTTTTTAGACCAGAAAGTGATCTTTAGGACACTGTGACATAGGACACGTGTCTTGTAACACTTGTCCAAACCCATAGGATGTACAGTTCCAAGAGCCAACTGTGACGGACATAGTGGACTTTGGGGGTGATGTTTCTGTGTAAGAAATGTAACTATATGCGGCATTGCTGAGGAAGAACACAGTCTGAGGTAGGAGGGAAGTAGGTATATAGGAATTCAGTGTACCTTCCTCTCAATTGTGTGCAAATCTAAAATATCTTTTTACACATATAGTGTTAATTAAAAACTAAACAAAACTGAGTTCTCGGTAATAGGCACAATTGAATCCCATTTGAGTTAAAAATATACAGATGTTGGGCCACTGAGTCGGCTCAGCAGGTAAGGAGCTTACCACCGAGCCTGACAACCTGAGTTTGATCCCTGGGACCCACAGGGCAGTGGGAGAAAATACTGTGCCCCAAACTCGTCTGGCCTCCACCCATGCTCCATGGTAGGTGCCCACAGACATGCACATGTGCAGACACACAAAACAAATAAATTGTAATTTCAATCTTTTAAGAAATAAGCAGATGTTTTATATCCATTTTATGTCATTTTGAATCTCAGTCCACATATAACACAAAAACAAGTGGAATTTGTCTTTCGGGGTCTGGTTTCTTTTGCTTAACATGATGACTTCCAGTTGTGCCCGCCATCCTGAAAATGTCATGGGCTCTCTTTCCTCTATGACTACATAAAGTTTCCTTTGTGGGAAATGCCTTGGCTGCTTGAGGGCCAGGGTTCAGATCCCCAGGATCCACATAAATGCTGGGTGGACGTGGTGGCCTCCCCGGTGGACATAGTGACCTGCCGGGTGGACATAGTGGCCTCCCGGGTGTACATAGTGACCTGCTGGGTGGACGTGGTGGCCTCCCTGGTGGACATAGTGACCTGCCGGGTGGACGTGGTGGCATGCCTTCAGTCCTAGCCTCAGGAGACAGAGACAGGGAATTGCCAGAGTGAGCTAGCTAGTGAGACAGCCAGAAGGGAGAGCAATGGATCTGACTGAGATCCCCTGCCTCAGTGAGTAAGATGGGAGAGAGGGGGGGATGTCTTAAATGCACACATGTACATGCAAACATGCATGCACACCACTGCACACATGCACAAACGAAATTAAAATTTCATTCTGCATATGTGCCATTTCATCCTTCCAACTCTTGTATATATGTAACTTTGTATATTTCCGTTTGTATGTATTTCATGTGTATGGCTGCACTGGTAGCCATGTTGCCATTCGCTCTCAGACAGATGCTATATATGTATTAATGTGAACATACATCTAACGAGCACCTCTGCATGTAGGTGGGTCTCTTGATGACACCCTGATTCCTTCATCCAAACAAGGCAATAGGACCTGCTGTGAGAGCTGTACATCTGAGTCACCAAGGAGACCTCAGCTGGGGCTTGGTGTCTGGCAATTTTAAAATACAGACTGTAGCTTGATACCACGATGAGTCACTCAACCTTTATTTATTTATTTATTTATTTTTGTGTGTGCCTCCTCCTCCATGTCAGCATTCTGCCAGGCCATGAGCTAGAGGAGCTTGTCCCTAGGGTACTGGTTTGGGTGTAGGTGGCACTCAGGGGACAGAGTGTCAGGGTAGGTGGGTTCACTCTGCAGTTTTCTTTCTCATAGACTGGGAAAGTTCTATATTACTTGTGTATCTGCTCCTCGACAGGATGCCGGGGGGGGGGGGGGGGGATAGTGACAACAGCTGCTTGGGGAAGGCTGGGTTTCTTTTGACTCACAGTCTGAGGGTGCAGTCCATACATGGTGATGGCTGGAGGCCCCTGCATCCCCAGTCAGCTCTTCCTCTGCCTGTGTCTCTGTGTCTCTCAGTCTGACTCTATCTCTCTGTGTCTCTGTGTGTCTCTCTGTATCTCTCTGTATCTCTCTGTGTCTCTCTGTGTCTATCTCTGTGTCTCTATGTCTCTGTCTCTCTCTGTCACTGTCTCTGTCTTTTTCTCTCTGTGTACTTCTATCTTGGAACTCACTCTGTAGACCAGACTTGCCTCAAACTCACAGAGATCCTCCTGCCTCTGCCTCCCAAGTGCTGGGATTAACAGTGTACACTACCATGCCCCACTAAATTCTCCTTTGTATTCAGTCCTAGACCAAAGCTCATGAAATGATCCCCCTACCTTAAGGTCCTCCAACCTCAGTTAACCCAGTCTAGGAAACCCCGTAGATATCCCTTATAGACGCGTGCAGAGATGCATTTCTGTAGTGATTCTAGCCCTGTCAAGTTGACAAGGGAGATTAACCATCACACTTTGGAGAGTCTGACTATTGCTACTTCTCCTCAGAGAGACCGTGTGGAGACCCACCGTCATTCCCACACACCATCCTCCAGGGTCGCACCGGCTTGGAGATGGGGGACGAGCTGCTGTACGTGTGTGCGCCAGGGTCCGTCACAGGCCATCGGGAAACCGCCTTCACCTTGCTATGCAACAGCTGTGGGGAGTGGTATGGCCTGGTGCAAGCCTGTGGGAAAGGTAAGTGCCACTTGCCTACCTGCAGCCCACATGGGGCTGGTCGACAGCCACCATTCTGCCTCATTCCACCTCAGGCATCGAAAGCTTCTACACCTGGGAGTACATGTGCTTGGGCATTGCAAATGTGGGCTAAGAACAACTGCCCTCTTCATCTGCCTGCTGGAGGGGAAGGGTTAACAAGCCCACCCCTTCTTCTCTGAGGAGAGACTTGATCTTAAGCTAACGTGCTTTTTTTTTTTCTTCTTTTCTTTCTTTTTCATGTATTGTTGTTGTTGTTGTTGTTAGTTTTGTTGTTTTTCAAGACAGGGTTTCTCTGTGTAGCCCTGGCTGTCCTGGAACTCACTCTGTAGACCAGGCTGGCCTCAAACTCAAGAGATCCGCCTGCCTCTGCCTCCCAAGTGCTGGGACTAAAGGTGTGCACCACCACTGCCTGGGTCTAAGTTGCTTTTTAAATTTGTATTATATTATTTTATGCATTATGGGTGCTTTGCCTGCATATGTATCTGTCAGCCCAGAGCTTGCCAGTATAAGCAGAGATAGTCTTGCTAGCCACCTTGCTCTGACTCCACCTTCTGAATCATAAATTATTGACAGACCACCATGCCTACCCAGCATGCACAGGCATTCCTGGGGATCCAAACTCTGGTCCTCATGCTTGCACAGAAAGCACTTTAACCATTGAGACATCTCCCGAGACCGGCTACAGCATTGTATTTAGGACAGTTTGTCCTCAGATGTCCTGTACATCATGAGGGGATTATGACAGTTACTAGAATACCTTTTGGACCCTGCCATCCACCCATATTGTCTAAAGTTCCAGTTTGTTGTATGTCTCCGCTGTTAGTGACAATCCATTGTGTGTGATGCAGTGCTGTAGGTCAGACTTCCAGAGGGGACATTTGGCTTGTTTTCATTTTGTGGCTGTCAGGAACTGTGCCCATGAGCTGTCATCTGTGCCACTGGGTTCTCAGGCTGTGTCTGGTCACTGGCTCCTGTGAGTGGGGCTCTGCCATATAATGTGCCTGTGCAGCGTCAGAGATTGCTCCCCAGGTGTTCTGTAGACCAGTCTGATCAGTTCCCCCTCTGGTGTTTTATTATTTTTCTTATTACTGTGACCAAATCTCTGACAAGGAGTGCCCTAAGGTAGAAGGGAGTGACTATGGCTCTATCGGGACTATGGGCTCTAAAGGGACACAGTCTGTCCCTGTGTGCAGAAGGCACGGTGTCAGGAGCAGGGAATATCAGCGACACGCACAGTCAGGAAGCAGCAGAGCGCTCCGTGCACCTTCCCCAGCCTGCAGAGTGGCACCTCCCACATCTAGTATGGGTCCACATTCCCAGCAGCCTGCAGGATTGCCACTGGTGAATTCAGTCAAAATGTTCATTTCATGAATGATAGTGCAGTCCTGACATGCCAATCAAGCCTTAAACGCTCCTCATGTTGATTGTCAGTGGAAACGATTTGCCAGGTTTTCTAATTGAAATTTTAATTTCTAATTAGAAATGGTCATTTACAGTCAAATATGGTGGTGCATGCCTTTAATCTCAGCATTTGGGAAGCTGAGCCAGGTGGATCTCTGAGTTTGAGGTCAGCCTGGTCTATATACAGAGCGAGTTCCAGGACAGCCTGGGATACTCAAGGAAACCCTGTCTCAAACAAAAACAAGCAAACAGAAAAGAAGAAGGGGGGGGGGGAGGAAGGAAGGAAGGAAGGAAGGAAGGAAGGAAGGAAGGAAGGAAGGAAGGAAGGAAGGTGTTCATTTACATACCATCAGTGTCTTATGGGACATTTATAATTATCAATATGTTCGATTCTTCCGAGCTTGAGTGGTAGAGCTCATTTATAAAGTGTGTTTCTGGCACGTGTGCAGCTCTGGGTTTGGTCTCCAGCAACACAGATACACACACATTAAACTGTATTTTTGTTTTGTCTACTGTTTCATTATTATTAATGTGTGTACATGCAGTGCACACAGGCCATGGCATGTAAATGGAAGTCATGGGACAACATACAGCATTCTCTCCCTCCACCGTGAGGATCCAACTCAGATCTCAATGCCGTGAGCACTTACACCCACGGAGCCATTTCCCTCCCTGGTTCCTTCTGTTTTCTTTCTCTTCTTTCTTTCTTTTTTTTTTTTTTCTGGGCAGAGTTTCTCTGTGTAGCCCTGGCTGTCCTGGAACTCATTATGTATGAGCCCAGGCTGGCCTCAAACTCATAGAGATCCATCTGTAGATTTAAAGGTATGTGCCACCATGCTCCGCCCTTAACTACTATTTTCTCGAGACATAGTCTTGGTTCAGTCAATGGGTCTTGATCAGGTTCTTTCTCTGGTAGCTAAAGAATTAAGAGACAGGAGTTTATCCAGGGCTGGGGATAGGAGCCAGGGCCTCATGAATGCTAAGCAAGCACCATAAACGGAACTGTTAAAAATAAAACTGTTGTCCCAGTGTGTGGCTTAATCTTGTCTCAATTCAGAGCACATTTTGATGAACGTGCTTCTGTTGTTTTTTAAATTTATTTTATAACTTTTCTGAGGGTGGTTGGCTATAGACCATCTGCAAATTCTATGGGTTATTACAAACTTTTGGTGTTAGATAGATAAGTAAATGTAAATAAATAAATATGAAATAAAATTGATTCCCATTATAAATGCAATAGTTGTTAGCATAGATTTTAAAGTTCCCTGTGAAATTATCACAGACGTGCCTGGGGCCACTATCTCTACTTGTTATTCCTAGTAACTAAAGTTACAGAAGCAGACAGGTGCCGGAAGGCGTTGCCCACCAACTGTCTAGCACCCATCCTCACCCAGACTCTTAATATTTTCCAGAGGCGCTGAAGTCGCACCTTCTTGCGAGCCACACCCATCTACCAAATGGATGGTTTACTGGCCCAGGGAGGATGAGAACTAAATGCAGGTTTTGTGTGTTCTAGAAGGTGTTTATTTTCTCACTGCAGTGAGGAGTCAGAGAGGATTCTGGCTTCTACACTTGGCTGGGTGGACAGACCGCTACTGTTTTCCTTACTCTGAAGACTTAGCGTTTACAGTATCTGTGTCCTAGTAAGGAGAGAGAGAGGAGAGAGAGAGAGAGAGAGAGAGAGAGAGAGAGAGAGAGAGAGAGAGACTGCAGAAAACCGTCACCAAGGTCATGGTGACACATGCCTGTAACCCCAGCCCTTGGGAGCTGGGGACAAGAGGAGCAGGAGGTAAAGGTCATCCTTGACTGATCAGCAAGTTCAAGGCCAGCCTGGGTCACACGAAAATATGTCTGAAAATGATACAGAAAAAGACTGTGGGCCATCCCTCAACTGGTAGTGTGCTTTCCAAGCACATGTGAGGCCATGGGTTAGCTCCTCAGTGCTACACCTACTGTGTGCAGTGACACACACCCGTGGTCTCAGCAGGTGGGAGGTAAGGCAGGAGTCCAGGGCTGGTCTCAGCTGCATAGTGAATTCTGGGCCAGCCTGGGCAACATGAGATATTTTCAGGGATATTCTAGGTCACTAGAAGGAAGGAAGGAAGGAAGGAAGGAAGGAAGGAAGGAAGGAAGGAAGGAAGGAAGGAAGGAAGGAAGGAAAGAAAGAAAGGAGAGAAAGCAAGTGGGGAGGAGAGGAAGGAATAGTCAGAGCGTAGGGCCAACCAGTCTCCAGACATCACAGACTTACAAAAAGCATAAATGGGGCTGGGTGGGGGGCTGGTGGTTCACTCAGTTGATAGAGTGCTAGCTTAGCATATATGAAACCCGGGTGCGTGGTAGCATACACCATCCACCCCAGCACTTGGGAAACAAGAGCAGGAGGCTTCATCTTCAAGGTCACCTCTGCTACCCAGCAAGTTAGAGGCCAGTCTGGGCTACAAGAGACAGTCTTAAAACAAGAACTAAACACACATAAGGGACTTGGGGCAGAGGTTTCCAGTGGCCTTTTAGAGTCTTAGCGCTTGCCATGAAGGTGAGGGCTAAAGGTTTTCATTCCCTGGTTTTCTGCTTCAGGCTTTCTGGCCGTCAGCATCCTTCCCTCTCTGGCCACCAGGATGTGTGGTCTCTTCTGGAGACAGGGGCAGGGGCAGGGGCCACAGGACCCCTCCATCCTTAGGACAGCAGAAGACACAAGACAAAAATGGAGAGGGGAGGGGCTGTGAGCCATGGGAACCACTGCTTTAGGAAGTAACCAGAGGTTTGTGCGACCACGTAGGAACCTGTCTCATTGTGCCAATGGCCCAAAAGATAAAAGGCCCCGAAGAAGAACACAGGCTTGGTATAGTATGAACCAGATGCAGCTTGGAGATCTGTGGTCCCCATGCTTACAGAGCAGAGCACGGAGGGTTTTCTGTAATTAGAGACATGACCAGTTAGAACTAGGTACTGAGCACAGCAGAGAGGCATGCCAGACAAAGCTGCCAACCCGGGAACGGAAACCAGCATGTGTGGATTTGGACAGGAGAATGGAAGACTGACTCGCTAGATCCAGACCAGGGCTCTAAAGCCAACGATACAAAATCCCAGCAACTGAGGGAGAACACAGCAGGCCAGTTAGCCTAGTGGTCAGGGCTTGCAGGCCCTCAGGAATATCTGGGTTAAGTCTAGGAGATAAATAGCGTTCTTTCTTTCAGACAGCAAATGAAGACTCTGGAAGGCTGAAAAGAGTGTTCTATCCTCAGCTCTCCTTAAACCCTTCTGTTATTTAGGTATCAATCTTAAAACCGATAAGACTTAGGGCCGATGAGATGGGTCTTGGGGTAAAACCACCAAGCCTGGGGACCTGAGTTTGATCCCCAGAACTCTCATAGTAGAAGGGCAGAACTCACACCCACATGTCCTCTGACCTCCACCCAAGTGCTGTCACCACCCCCCATCCACATAAAATTAATTAATTAATGGTTTGTTTTAAAAATTGAACAAGCAAAACAAGTCCTTGCCACTCCTTGGACAGCCTTCTTCGTTTGCTAGGGGCACTGTTCTGTCTTCCCTGGTTTTCATGGAGATTAAAATATGTCCGTGGGGGCACACATCTTTAATGTCAGACCTCAGGAGGCAGAGGCAGGAGGATCTCTGCTAGTGCAAGGGTCTGGGGGGGGGGGAATGTGCCCTTGGTTCCCCTCCTTACCCTTCTGTGTTACCCCTGGCCTGGTACATCCCCCACTCACCAAACCCACTGAACACAACGGTCACAGACAGCGTCTCCTGTGAGCCTGTTTCTCAGCTTTCACTTCCTCGGTTTCTACGGTCACTAAATCCATTGAGCACTTCTGTGCAGTCACGCGGTGACTTCTTTGCACATACCCCGCAAACACCAGCTTCCTGGCTTCCCTGCTTATCTCCTCATCCTCTTGACTTCTGGGCTCCATGAGGCACCCAGTGACTAGTAAATGGCTTGATTCAGTGTGTGTGTGTGTGTGTGTGTGTGTGTGTGTGTGTGTGTGTGTGTGTACAGGTGTGTGTATCTGTGTGTGTATAGGTTTGTGTACCTCTGTATGTGTGTGTATAGGTATGTATGTACAGGTATGTGTGTGTATAGGTGTGTATATTTGTGTGTGTACCCATGCGTACGTATCTATGTGTGTTTATTTATTTATTTATTGTGTGTGTTTATTTCTTTTGTTTAGACTTTTTCTACTTACTGAATTTATGATTGATTGATTGATTGATTGATTGATTGATTGATTGATTTTGTGTGGGTGCCACAGTATTCTTATGGAGGTCAGAGGACAGCTTGCAGGAGTGGATTGTGTTCTGTCCCCATGTGAGACTCCCCAGGCCTGGTAGCAGGAACTGTTACTCCGTGAACAAGCTTGACTTTTCTTTGGCATGTTTCCTACGGGCTTTTGTTGGTTTGGGGACAATCTCTCCTGTTGCACAAACTGGCCTAGAACTCATTATGCAGCTGAGAAGCCCCTGAACTCCAGACTCTCCAGCTTGCACCTCTCACATTTCAGGGTTGCAAATATCTGCCACCACGTCTAGCTTTCTCTAGCCTTTCTGTTTAATTCCTCTGGTCTGATCAGCCATGGCCACAAGACACACCCCTGTAGGCCACTGAGATGTAGCTGTTACCAAAGCAGATATCTGCTCCGTGCCATCTCTGTCTTGGTGTGATGGTCTTTTTCCAAACCTTTGTCTAAAGCTTAACTTACTATAACAAGCCACCCATTTAAAATATAAAACTATCTGAGTTACCCCAGGTGGACACACATGTGGACCCACTATCATAATCAAATCACAAACCAGAACACCCAGGTTGGAGGGGTGGCTCGGTGGTTAACAGCACTGGATGCCCTTCCAGAGGGTCCATGTTCAATTCCCAGCACCCACATGGAGGCTCACAGCTGTCTGTAACTCCATCCACGCAGACAAAAACACCCATAAACATAAAAATATTAAAAACCAGAACAACGCCACCACCCCAACTTGTCCTGCACCTTTCCACAAAAGGCATTTTACGCATTTCCCCTCGCTGTGAGTGTGAGTAGTTAGTGGCCAGCTCCAGTGTGCAGAGGAGGAAACTGAGGTCCACAAAGCTTTCTTGACTTGCCTGTGTCCCTAGACCAGAGGAAAACTCACAGAGCTGGGATTTAAAGGCAGCCTGTGACATTTGTGTGTCATCATCAAATCAGGGTACCTCTGCCAAGAACCTCAAAACTCCTAGCAAGCAGGGTCAGAAGCTCGCTCCCAAACTGTCTTCTCCTTGAGTCACCCCCCCCCCCCATCTCTGTTCTTATTTCGGACTGCGTTCTTTTGGTTTCTTAAACCGACTTCAGTCTCTGTTTTTCTCTGCCATTTGGGCTTCAGTTTGCTCATTGACTCAAACATGAGCCCGAAGCCGAATTTAGAATTCCCCCGTCAATATGACCATATTTGTTCAGAGGTTCATTGAGCCACTAGTTATTTCTGGCATGTCTGCCTGTCTTTTTTTAAAATGACTATTTTTAAAGGCTGTGTAACCAGGACTTGAGGGCAAAGAGAACCTATGCGTAGGTTTCCCAAAACATGACCAGGATGGAGGGTGGCGGCAGCAGGAGAACCCTAGAGCTCTGTGTCCTTCCAGCCACCAGTCCCTGACCACCTGTCTACCAGTACTACAGATGTGTACAAGGTGGCTACTGGAGCTGAGGGTTGGGGTTCTGGTGAGGAGAGAAGGAAGGGCATAGTCAGAGATGCCAAGAACAGATCTCACAGGCTGACTAGGCCAGGGTGTTATCCACCTAACCTTCTGTGCTTCTCTGGGTATGCATGTGTATCTGTGTGTGGATGGAGACGTGTGCGTGCATGGGGGCCAGAGGACAGTTTAGGGTGTCATTCCTCATATACTGTCTACCTTTTTTTTCTTAAAAAATGTGTATGAGTGTCTTAGTTAGGGTTTTACTGCTATGAATAGACATCATGACCAAGGCAACTCTTATTAAGGAGAACATTTAATTGGGACTGGCTAACAGGTTCAGAGGTTCAGTCCATTATCACCAAGGTGGGAAGATGGCAGCATCCAGACAGGCATGACAAGGGAGGAGCTAAGAGTTCTACATCTTCATCTGAAGGCTGCTAGCAAAATACAGGCTTCCAGGCAGCTAGAATAAGGGTCAGTGTCTTCTACTCTGGACAGTATCAATTTGATCATGGTTAATCTCTTGTCCCTACTGAAGATATGACTTCACTTTACAACGTACTTAAGAATATAGGATAAGCCAGATATGGTGGTGCACACCTTTAATCCCAGCACTGGGGAGGCAGAGGCAGGAGGATCCCTGAGTTTGAGGCCAGCCTGGTCTACACAATGAGTTCCAGGAAAGCCAGGGCTACATAGAGAAATGCTGTCTTGAAAAACCATTAAAAAAAGAATGCAGGATAAATCACATAGAAGGAGTTAACAGTGGTTTTTCCAAGCACTGGCTCTATCCATCTGACTAATAGACTTCAGACCAAATAAAGTTTTATAAAAACTGGCTTCTGTGCATGGTGGTGCATGACTTTGACCTCCAAGCTATAGAGGCAGAAGCAGGTGGATCTCTGAGTTGAAGGCCAGCCTGATCTACATAATGAAGTCTAGGCCAGCCAGGGCCCAAAGATTTATTTATTTATTATATGAAGTACACTGTAGCTGTCTGTCTTCAGACACACACCAGAAGAGGGCATCAGATCCCATTACAGATGGTTATGAGCCACCATGTGGTTGCTGGGATTTGAGCTCAAGACCTCCAGAAGAGCAGTCAGTGCTTTTAACCGCTAAGCCATCTCTCCAGCCCTGACCCTGTCTCTTAAAAAAAAAAAAAAAAAATCAAGTATTTTTCAAAAACTTGTGATAGGTCTTCTTATCCTACTTTAGAGATTCAATGTCTGCGTTCCTTCCTTGAGCAACCATGGCCAGTGTTGTAGCTTTTTCAGCATAGTAAACCATCCTCTCACCCAGACCCTACTGGCTTAATCAGTAATCAGGGAACCCAGTGGTTAAAAGCACTGACTGCTCTTCCGGAGGATCCAAGTTCAATTCCCATGACCTACATGGAAGCTCACAACCATCTCTAACTCCAGTTCCAAAGGATCTGACACCCTTTTCTGGCTTCTGTGAGCAGGATACACACGATACACACACATCATAAACAATTTAGAGCTGGCCCAGGTATCTAATGATATAACCTCAGCACAGGAGAGGTGGAGGTTACGAGGCTCTGGAGAGAAGTTTAAGGTCAGCCTCAGCTACTTGCTAAGTTTAAGACCACCCTGGGGCATGTAGGGCTGTAGGGAGTCAGAAAAAGGTGGATCTCAGAGTTTAAGACCAGCCTGGACTACAGAGTTCCAACCAGGGCTACATAGAGACCCTGTCTTAAAAAAAAAAAAAAAAAAGGACAAAAGGAAGCTTTTGTCCATCAGCAAGCTTTCCATCATGGCTCATCAGTAAATGACAATACTGGCAAACCTAACCTCTTCATTCTTGGCCCAAGACTTCACCCGATGCCTTCACCCGATATCTCCACCTGGATACAGAACAACTGATCCATTTCACCTAACAGAAAGTTTTGTCATCCGATGTTGTGTGTTGTGTTGTAAAGTAAGGTTTATAAATAAAAACCAGCCATTTATTCAGTCAGGTGATCAACTTGTAGAATTCAGGACCTCAGTGGAGTTCACTGAGTGAAGGAGTTGGCCACAGCAAGACCCGGAATGACATGATGAGGTGCATCCTTGGGCCATGGCCTTGCCTTTCACTTTGAGACACTCTCATTGTTTTCTTACAATACATGAGGCTTGCTGGTCTGTGAGCTTCTGGGGAGTCCCCTGTCTGTCTCTCCCTTTGTAGGAACATCACAGACTTACAATACCCACCTGGATTTTATGTAGGCTCGGGGGATTTGAACTCATGTCCTAATGCTTGAAGGTAAACAAGCACATTTGCCCACTGAACCATTCTCCACCTCTTTCTACCTTGTTTTTTGTTTTGTTTTGAGAAAGAGTCTCTCCATGAATAATAAGTCCTCTGTTTTTTGTTAGTCTAAGTGGCCAGCAAGTCTTGGGGAATCTCCCTGTCCCCAGTTCCCAGCGATGGGATTAGATGTATATGGCTCTGACCCATTTTTTATTTTATTTATTCAATTGTTTACATTTTATTTATTTATAGTGTGTGTTTGAAACAGAGTTCCACATATCCCAGACTGGCCTCAAACTCTTGATATAGCTGAGGAAGACCTTGAGTTTCTGATCCTCCTGCCTCTACCTCTTGAGTGTTGGGATAACAGGTGGGCACGTCTGGTTGACATGGTGCTGGGATCAAACCCAGATCCTTGTACACTGTACTGGTTGCTGTTTGTACTTGGCTGGAATCACCTGGGAAGATGGAATTGCCTTCACAGGTTGGCCTGTGGGTCATTGTCTTGATTGATAGCTATGTGGGAGAGCCCAGCACACCCTGGACTTGAACTAAGAAAGTTAGCTGATCTCAGAAGACAGAGAGACAGGCAAATATGAATTTGAGGCAAACCTCATCTACATAGCGAGTTCCAGGTCATCTGGAGCTGTATGGTGATACCCTGTCTCAGGAGTTAGAGACGGGAAGATGGAGAAGGAGGAGCTAGCTGACCACGCCCTGAAAGCATTCTGGGAGGCAGTATTCTTCCAAGGTTTCTGCTTCAGTTCTTGCCTCCAGGTTCCTGTCACCACCTCCCTCAATGATGGATTGTGACTTGGAAGTATGAGCTGACCAAGGTCACAGTATTTATCACAGTGAACTAGGCTATGCATGTTAGCAAGCACTCTCTCAGCCGGGCTACAGCCCCCTGCTCCTCGACCCTCCACTCTTGAGACAGGGTCTCACTACATGGCTTAGACTCAAACTCACAGCCCTCCTGCCTCATTATCACAAATGTTGGAATTACTAGCATGTACTACTATACCTTATTTTTTGTATGTTATTCTAAGTGGTATCCTTAAAACTGTTAGTTTTCTGAAAATCTTTTTTTAAAAGTTGTTTTCTTGGAACTGGAGAGATGGCTCAGCAATTAAGAGCACTGACTGCTCTTCCAGAGGTCCTGAGTTCAATTCCCAGCAACCACATGGTGGCTCACAACCATCTGTAATAGGATCTGATGCCCTTTTCTGGTGTGTCTAAAGACAGCGATGTACTCACATAAAATAAATAAACCTTTGGGAAAAAAGTTGTTTTCTTTTCTTTTTTTAATTGGACCAATGAGTTTATCAGAGTCATTTATGGGAACACGAGTGATGTAAGAGCAACTGCCTCACCATAAATCCCACCCCAGTGTGGTTGATGACTCATGAGAGTAAGTTTTTTATTTCCTGTGTCTTATAATCTCTTTATTCTTTTTTATTATTATTACCTTTATTGTTTTACACTCCAGTCATTGCCTTCCTCCTGGTCTGCCCTACCACAGCTCCTCATCCCATTCCACCTCCCCCTATTTCCAAGAGGATGTCCCCTCTCCCCCACCCTTGCCAGGCCTCCCCACTCTCTGGGGCCTCAAGTCTCTTGAGGGTTAGGTGCATCTTTTCCTCAGCTGTGTATGTGTTGGGGGCCTCGGAGCTGTGTATGGAAAAAGTTGTTTTCCAGTATATAGAAATATGCTTGGTTTGAAAATATTTCATAGAGCCCCAATGCCTATGGTAAGATCTTATTTTAGTTATAAAGTCTGAGTGTACATTCTTCAGGGGTGACTATGATTCCCAAGCGACAACAGTTGTTAATTCTCTTCCAGTCTCCATGGTCTGTTCCCCTTCGGGTCTTCCACATTGACTCCATGTCTTTAGATCTAATGAAGTTCCTCCTCTTTCCCTCCAGATGAGGCTGAGGCCCACATTGACTATGAAGAAAATTTCCCTGACGACAGATCTGTGTCATTCAGGGAACTCATGGAAGACTCCCGGGCAGAGGAAGAAAAGGAAAAGGCTCAAGAAGACGCCTCTGATGAGACACCAAAACAAGATCGTCTGGTCTTCACTTCTGTCTCTAAAGAAAACATAGCCCAGGAAAAAGCCTTTGGGCCAACCACGGGCTTGCCAGGCGCTGGGAGCAGTGTCCGCACAGACTGGCCAAGATCCCGCCTACACCGGAAGTACTCCCTCTGGTTTCCAGCTGAGACGTTTCACAAGCCAGAGTTGGAAAAGGATGTAGGAGATGAGACCAAAGAACCACTTCCTGCCGGAGACAATCACAGTGACGAGAAACCGGCCCCAGAGGAGTCTGAAACGAGGCTGGTCTATGCCACCACCCACCGCCCCTCAGAGCCATTTGTGGATAGGAATGACAGCAAGGCGGAGGACCCAGGGGTGAGCAGCAGCGATGATTCCTGGTTAGATGGTTACCCTGTGACAGATGGGGCTTGGAGGAAGGTACAGGCTGGGCAGGAGGATGATGAGGACAAGGGGTATGGGTCAGTGGGACCGGATGAAAGTGTCCTCATGACTCCTGATCAGCCTATTGGGAAATTTAAGGAGCACAAGAATGTCACTGTCACACCAAGCGAATCTGTGATACCCAGTTCGATCGGTCCATCTCAAATGCTCGATGTAGAAGCTCTAGTTCCGGGACCCATCAATGTGTCTGAGACTGAGAGTTCCCATACCAGGGATGTTGACTCGACCAATTATCAATCAACTATACCCCGGAGAGTCACCATACAGCAGTCACCCACGGCTACCTCACCCTATGAACTAACCACCTCCACCCAAGAGATAGTAACAACAACCCGTCAGCCGACACATAAACACAACCCTTCAATAAATGTGGAGGCCACCCAGCCTCCAGCGGAGGTCACAGCTCCTGAGGTTCAGGATAACTTCCCATACCTGCTGTCTGAGGACTTCTTGGGACAGGAAGGCCCTGGGCCTGGTGCAAGTGAGGAGAAGCTTCTTCCAACCTCAGCACCGTGTGTAGGGGATGAGTGTCCCAGCTTCAGGAAAGGCCCAGTGATTGCCACCATCGTCACAGTCCTGTGTCTACTGCTGCTCCTGGCAGTCGTGGGAGCCGTGTGGGGCTACCGCAGGTGCCAGCACAAGAGCTCCGTATACAAGCTGAACGTTGGACAGCGGCAGGCTAGACACTACCACCAGCAGATTGAGATGGAGAAGGTCTAGCCTCTGTCAGCATGGGCTCTCACAAAGCTGTTGGAGGAAGATTAACTGTGACTAGTCACACTGATAATTCTTGGGGTCTGAGGTGGAAAGGTTTCACCCTCTAGAGTTCAAGTCTTTCTTCTATATGCTGAGAAGTGTCTCCAGAGGTGCCTAAATGGCAGAAAGGGGTTGGTGACGTCATCACACAGATCAAGGTCTCCTCAACCGGCTGCCCTGGAATTCATTGCCCGAATCCCAGACCTCTGCTTTGGCCCTATTCCAATATAAGGTTGGGGTATTGCTGTTTTGAAATCACCTTTTGTTTTGCCTTTAGAGAATCACAAACTCCACACTCCAGGGCTGACAGTGAAACCCAATTCTCGGTTTCTTCTCTCAGGGTTAACTGTTTCTCTGAACTCCAGTAAGAAGGAATGATTTGGAAGGGGGAAAATGTTTGAAGAAGCCCAAAGACTGTTTTATCAAATATGGGTACTGCTTGGAGGAGAATGAGTAAAAATTAACGTGACTGGCCGTGGGCTGACCCCTCCTGGCCATTGCTCATCATAGTGACCACCGAGTGGGGTCTCAATAGTGTTTCTAGAAAGGCGGTCCTCTGGCCAGGGGCACATCACCCAGGGAGTGGTTGGAGATGTGGCTGGGCCAGCTTCGAGCTCAGTCTTCAGGTGCATTGATGTTAAGAACCATTGGTTTCTGTCATCTGTGGTGATCTTGGAACCCGGGAAGGCCTGGAGACAGGGAGGTAAGTACCACCTGTGACCTGTCTCCCTTGACCTTGGCATTTCACAGCAGCATGTAAAGTGTCACCTCTGGCTGTCTCCAGGGTGTTAGCTCAGAAGTAAGCACACCATGGTTTTCTATCTGAATTACGTGCTTGAAGGTGTGAAAGTGGTGGAGGCCGTACATTTTTTTTTTCTGAGGCACCGTGGGACTGTCTATTTTTATATGGCACCAGAAATCCTGATTGGTGTTTTTGTTGGTGGTAGTTTTACAGATGAAATGTAGGCAGACAGGGAGTGTGGCTCAGTGGTGGAGAATCTGCCTAGCAGGTGTCTCTGGGTATGGTGTAACCCTAACCCTAAAACAAAAAAAGTTGGTGATGGTCTTTTACCAAAGGAAGAAAAAAGATCTCACGATGTATTTTCTGTGCTGTCACCTGCTTGAGACAAGCTTTGGAGAACAACAGGTTCAATAGGTACGGAACAGTATAACACAATACAAAATCCCAGGGCCCATAACTGCATCACACAAAGGCCCGAGGGACCATCGAGGACACTTGCTTCAGAGGGACCAGAGAGAGGGAAGAAGATGCGTTCTGTATGTAGCCAAAGAAGAACTTGACGGAGTAAACCCAGAGACTGTACATTTTGATCAGATTTGAATCTCCTGTGAGATAGCATTTCTATTTTTATGACTAGTTATGTAAAATCACCTTTGTCTCCTCCTGGGGATGGTGTAAGTAACTAAATTAACCCAGAACACCGAATTGATACCAACACATAAGTTGATGGTATTAATACAAATGTCTTAATAAGTTTATTATAAATTATTAACACATGTCAATGTGTCCTTTTGTAGACACAGACTGTAAAGTCAGTGCAGTGCACTAGCTCACACATTTTACCAATTTGCAGTCATCTTAATTAATATGAGAGAACACGAGGCTGCCCATCAGAAGAGCCTGGGTAGCTGGCTCACCAGGAACCTAAGCTGTCACCGCAAAAGCTTTGAGTGGTAGTGCTTATGAAAATAAAGGAGGAAGGGTTTCATTAATACAAAGCTTCTGATATATCTAAAATAAAGTTATTTCCCCCAAACACTTGATAAATGTCTTTAATTTCTCCATCACGGGACCACTTTTTAAATTTGTGTGTGCAGGCATTGCTGTGTGTGCATCTGCGACTGTCTGTGGGGGTCAGAGGGCAATCTCAGGTGTTGATCCTCACCTTCCACACTGTTTGCCACTGGGTGTCCTGTTGTTCACGCGTGCATACACCAGGCTATCTTTCCTGTCTCTGACACAGATCTCTCCGTAGATTACAGATGTTCACTCCTGTGCCTGGCCTCATATGGGTTCTGGGGATCAACCCCAAGTCTTATCACAAGTACCTCACCCACTGAACTGCCTCACCCACCGAGCCACCTCCCCTGCCCCACCATGACTTTTTTTTAAAGTATTCACTAGTAATCTCGAAAACAATGTCTTAGTGCTTGCTGTGTACACTGTGGTTCTCTCTAACCCTGACCTCAACTTCCTTAGCTCCCGATGCAAGATTTGGGGGGGCGGGGGGGATAGTGTACAGAGCTCCTCCCTCCCCTTTTCTCCTCCTTCCATCTTCCTCGTGCCAATTGTAAAGGAATTTGGAGAATGTGCTAGAAGTATAGAATTTGGGCCTTCTCCAGCTCTGCCAAGCTAGAACCTGCATGGAGCACAGTGCCCTAGTAATGAGTGTGCACGGTCAGGTCTGAGAGACCACACCCAGTGACCCCTCCTCTCCACAGTTAGACTCTCAAACGGAATAAGGAGGGCTAGACTGAGCTCTGCAGATGTACAGGCTGACAGAAGAACCAAAGGTTGGTAGGGAGCTGGCAGGGTACTCAGTGACAGCGTCAGCAGTTGGAAGGAGAGCTCTGGACTAGAGGAAGATGCAGACAGGGTCCAGCCAGGAGCTGGAGCAGTTGGAGATAAAGACCTGACTATGTCTCTCTGCAGTCTTCGGGAGGGAGGGATGGAGGGAGGGTAGGTCTAGCTGGGAGGGATGGTGTCCTCAAACAGAAACAATCAGCATCAAGTCACCTCCTTTAGTAACATCCCCTGATACCTCCAGCCACCAAGAGACTGTGACTCTCAAGTCTCCTGTGTTGCAGACACACCGGGCAGGTGAAGATCTCTCAGCTGCTAAAACACTAGTAAAGTACCCAGTGTACCCTCCCTCATAGTGAGACCCACCTTCTCCCCCACTGGACCACGGAGATCAAACTGGCCCACCGCTCTCACTAAAATGGGAAGCATCTTGTATAACTCATGCTCCAGGACTCCCATGAGATCCAGCGCTCCTTGTCAAACTGAGATTACATCCTTGTCCGGTCCCTCCTGTTATCCTCCTGCTTGCCCTCCTGAGAGTGCATGTCCACATGCCTGGGGAACCCAGATGTAGGACTTGACCTGACATCCAAACACTGCCAGGTCACAAAGTAAGCCCAAGTCTAAGAACTGCAATGATAGCAACCATTTCTTACGGCTTATCAAACTGTAGGGGAAAAAACTAAATAAGAACAATAGCAAAAGAAATTACACAAACATAGGAATTGAACGGCACACGTGAATGATTAATAGGTCACTGAAGAAATGGAGACATAAGCTGGATGCAAATGATAGTAAACGCTCGATTTTTGATTACAGCAGAGAATGTTTACAACTACGAATGACTCTGTTTGGAAAAATCAGGGTTGGAGGCTGGAGAGACAGCCCAAAGTGGTTAAGAAGACTTGTTCTTAGAGACATAGGTTTGATTCCCTGCACCACGAGGCAGCTCACAGCTGTCTGTAACTCAGTTCAAAGGGACCCTACACCCTCTTCTGACCACCATGGGCAACAGGTCCACACGTGGCTCACAGACATACCTGCATGCAAAACAGTCACACTTAAATAAACCTAAAGGAAATACTTTTTAATCACAGCTGGAGAGATATCTTAGTGGTTAAGAGCACTAGCTGCCCTTTCAGAGGGCATAGGGTCAGTCCCCAGCACGAAAGGCAGCTCACAACCTTCTGAAACTCCAATTCTAGGGGATCTGACACCATATTATGGCCGATACAGATACACATACAGGCAGAACACACAGACATAGAAAAATAATATAATTCTTTTAAAATAATTTTTTTTAATCAGAGAGGGAACTAAGAAGTGCTTAGCTGTTAAAAGCACTCACTGCTCTGGCAGAGGACAGGAGTTTGGTTACCAGCACCCAGACTGGCCCCTCACGACCCCCCCTGGAACTCCAGCTCCAGGAAACTCAAGACCCTCCTGTGGCCTCCTCATGTACCCCACACATAAATAAGAGTAAAAAATAGTTTTTTCAAAATAAAATAAGTCCCAAATAAATAATTTAATGAATGTACCTCCATACTTTTACAAATGTACTTATTTTGGTTTTATGTGCTTTGGTGTTTTGCCTGCAGGTATGTCTGTGTGAGATGGCCTAGAACTGGACCTGCACACAGTGGTGAGCTGCTGTGTGGTGCTGGGAATTGAACTCAGGGCCTGTGGAAGAGTAGGCAGCACTCTTAACCTCTGAGCCATCTTTCCAGGCCCCTGTACCTCAATACTTTTTTAATGCGTAAGCCAAACTCCAAATCAGTAGGTAGACATAATAAAGCCCAGGGCAGAAACCAATGAGACCGAGACTGAAGAGGGATATAAAGAACCCAAGAATTGGCCATTTCTCTGTTGGTGGTGGTGGTTTGCTTTTTCCTTGGTTTTGTTTGCTTGTGGTTTTTTGGTTTTTTGGTTTTGGTTGAGGCCACCACTACCTAGCTGGTTATTTCATAACATAAATGAGTTCCACAAATCCTAGGTAGAAGTATCCAAAGTAAAGAAGAACCCCATGATGGTTTGTATATGCTTGGTCCAGGGAGTTGGCACTATTAGAAGGCGTGGCCTTGTTGGAGTGGGTGTGTCACTGTGGGTGTGGGCTTTAAGACCCTCATCCTAGCTGTGTGAAAGCCAGTCTTCTGCTAGCAGCCTTCAGTTGAAGATGTAGAATTCTCAGGCCCTCCTGCACCATATCTGCCTGGATGCTGCTATTTTCCCACCTTGATTGATGATAATGGACTGAACCTCTGAACCTGTAAGCCAGCCCCCATTAAATGTTGTCCTTATAAGAGTTGCCTTGGTCATGGTGTCCGTTCACAGCAGTAAAACCCTAACTAAGACAAATCCCAAACTAATAAAATTAAGAGATGGAAACAGAGAGACGACAGCTCTCAGCCAAATCCAGGGGATTATTAGGGACCCTTTGGAAATCTGTGTTCCAAAGTGCTGAGAAATCAAGAGGAAGTGAATAAGCTTCTGGACATATGTGACCAACCAACGTTAAATAAAATTATATAGACAAGATTTATCTATATTAAACAAGGAGAAAAGAGCAGTAATAAAGTGTCTCCCAGGAAAGAAAACCCAGGACCAGACAGACTCACCTCTGAATTCTATCAGACCTTTAAGAAGAAACTAACATGGTTGATGGTGAATCCCACACCTTTAATCCAGCACTTGGGAGGCAGAGGCAGGTGGATTTCTGAGTTCAAGGCCAGCCTGGTTTACAGAGTGAATTCCGGGACAGCCAGGGCTACACAGAGAAACCCTGTCTCAGAAAAAAAAAAATTAAAAAAGCTTAATGAATGCTCCTCATACTGATGCATGAGATAGAAACTGAGGGAATATTGCCAAACTCACTCTAGACACCAGAGTTATGCTGATAGGTAAGGACATAACCAAAGAAGAGAGACCAAGAGTCCATGAATGCAGACCCCAAATTACAAGTAAAATACTTGCAAACTGAATTCAACAATCCATCTTTTTAAAGTAAATACCATTTTCAATTTGGCTTCGTTCTACGGCTGCCAGGATAGTTCTGACTGCACAGAACATTCAGACACTGTGCACGGCACAACCATCACCCTAGCAGATGTAGGCAAGGCCTTAGAATTCCTCGTGGACTTCCTTATACTTGTTTCTGTCTTGTTTTAGTTGGGGTTTTCTCTCCTTTGGTTGGTTTGGCTTGCCACATAGCCCAAGGCTAGCTCAAACTGAAGCCCTCCTGCGTTGGCCTCCCGGTGTGCTGGCAAAATGTACCACCTTGCCAAGTGTCGCTTGTTTCAGAACTGGCTAGCTCCTTGTTCTTTCTGCTCACTCCTTTTCATTGCTGTCCCCTCCCCTGCCTTTTAGTGACATGCATGCAGCAGTTGCCATCAGATCTCACAACCAAAAATGCTCTGGGTCCTTCTTTGAAATATACTGCAAATGTTTTTCCTTCTGGGACCCTGGATCTCCTCTAAAAGTTTTCCTAGGCTTCCCCCAATCCTAGCCAGTCCAGGAGTCTAGAAGCCAACTCAGCTTTGGGGAGACCCAGGGGTCTTGCTGGGAGGATTCTGCCTTAGAAAGTGAGTGTCGGAAACCTCAGGACTTGAGTGCACAGAGTCCATTGCAGAAGCGTCCTGGAATGACTGGGTGTAGCTACAATCCCCGACCCCAGTGGTTGGAGGAGAATCAGGGCAAAATAACCAAAATAAAACACTTAAACTACCTTTTTTTTTTCTTTTTTTTTTTTTTTTTTTTTTTTTGGTTTTTTGGTTTTTCGAGACTTAAAAAGGGTTCTTTTCCCAACTATTTTCCAAGTTCTAATTTCCTCCAAGACAGAGACTGAACATACCACCCTAACTCAAGGAGTAGGCAGGGCCAGAAATAACATTTTCGGCTGCTGCTCACCATCACTGTGGGAAACAAAACTCTATTTTGCATTTACTTGGCATATTTACTAATCCCTTTCCTTTGTGTGTACACACTTGTGCAGGTAGCGGTCACCCTTAAGTGTCATCTCTCAGGAGCTGTGGTTTTTGTCTTTCTCTGGGACCTAGGGAGGCTGGCTGGCCAATGAAGCCCACAAATATGCCTGTTCCCACCTCCCCAGTGCTGGGAGTATAACCACAGACCACTACATCTGTTTGCTTCTCACACACTGCTGGCATCGAATTCAGGTCCCAGGGTTTGCCTGGCAAGTGCTGTGCCAACTGAACTGCTTCCCCGGCCCTCCCTCTGTTTTTTTTTTTTTTTTTTTTTTTTTTTGCTTCCAAGATACAATCCTGCTATTTAGCCCAGGCTGGCCTAGAACCCCCTGTGTTGGCCTTGAACTTGTGATCCTCCTTGCTCAGGCTCCTGCTTACAGGCACGAACCACCACAACTTATAGCTACCTTCACCTTGTAAACTGAGGCACTGATATCTTACATACCAGCTCCAAGAAGGTACTGAACCAAAGCCACAAGTGACTCAAGCCAGGAATCTGTGGCAGATGCTCTGAGGCATTAGGAGAGAGCTGAGAAAGCTGTTGATGTTTTTCAAAAGAGAAATTTTTCAAAAGCAAGCGCGCATGCGCGCGCGCACACACACAAGCCCTCACACAGCATTGCTGCCTGGCTGGGTTTGAGTGGGTCAGCCCATGCAAACCTGAGCTACCCTGGTGCCTGTTCTTGCGGGAACATGCTACCAAGGCAGACTGGGACTGGTGCTGCCCCTGGCTACAGACAGGAAGGGCAATACATAAACCTTTTGACTGGGGCTCACTTAAAGTTCTCCCCACCCCACCCCCTTGTACATAGTTCCTACTCCCCACACTAGGTCATTCAAGTCTGGAGTCACCAGAAAAAAGAAATCGCTGTTTAGGAGATGGCAGGTGATCAAGAGTTCAGACAGCTGCGACGAACGATTGATTAGTTGTGGTTTCTTCTCACAGCCTCGCTACCAAGTGCGCTGCCATCCCATGTTCAAACACTATTAAGTGAAAATGTTTTCTCTGGCTCCAATCCATCTTCTCTCCACAGTTTAAGTATTGATTTAAAAAAAAAAACCCAAAAAAACAAAAAAAACCCAAGTAGCTTTGGTTTGCAGCTCACATTTAAAACTTTTTTAAAAAAAGTTATTTCCATAAAAGTTGGCAGAAACCAGTCACTGTTCATTCCCCCAGTGGCTATAATAAACCCTTGCCCACTGACAATCTAACAGATCTTTTTCTGTTTGCCACTGGGTTGGGTTCAATAAAATTTTTGTGCTTAACATTCCCTTAATAAGGGCTCCTAAGAGCACACATTTCCTTCCTGGGGCAGCCTTTGTGGGTAAAGTTCCCAGCAGCTCTCCTGGATCCCTGAGGTGAGTGGAGCCCCAGTTAGTGGCCATCAGAATGCCTTGAACTCGAAAAGATACACAGGTACCGAACCTAGTGCTCTGGGCTGGGAACATAGCTCACCAGTTGAGTGTTGGCCTAGCATCATGCCCAAGGCCCTAGGTTCAATCCCCAATACTGCGCCCGCGCGCGCGCGCGCGCGCACGCGCGCGCACACACACACACACACACACACACACACACACACACACACACACACACCTTGACTGCTGTGCATTCCAAAGTTCCTTTTACTTCAAGGATGGAGGCTCACATCTGTAATCCCAGTACTGGAGAGATTAAAGGCAGGAGGATCGGGAGTTCAAGGTCATCTTCAGCTTGAAAGAAAAGGAGAGCCGGGCAGTGGTGGTGCACGCCTTTAATCCCAGCACTTGGGAGGCAGAGGCAGGTGGATCTCTGAGTTCGAGGCCAGCCTGGTCTACAGAGTGAGTTCCAGGACAGCCAGGGCTACGCAGAGAAACCCTGTCTCGAAAAACAACAAAACAACAAAAGAAAAGAATCTGTGTGTTGGCTCACCCTTTAATCCCTGCACTCAGCAGGCAGAGGCAGGTGGATCCGTGTGACTGTGAGGCCAGCCTGGTCTACATAGCAAGTTCTAAACTGGGCAGGGCTACATAGTGAGACCCTGTCTCAAAACAACAAGAAGTAATCTTGAATCTGGTAGGCTGTTGGTCAACCTTGCAAGCATGTGTGCACACCAACTTTTCCTTGGCATTTCTCCTCTCTGGCAGTCAAGCCTAAGGCTGGTATGGGGTTCACACCCATCATCCCAGGACTCGGGAGACTGAAACAGGAGGATTATCTTGAGTTCAAGACCACCCTGGGCTATAAATCGAGGCACCAGATCTCAAAACACAAAACCAGATTATAGGTTCAGGTCTGAGTGGCCACAAGTGATAGATAGCCCTTAGGGTGTGACTCTCAGACCTCTGGAATTTCCTAGAGTTGATCAGATCCCCCACTGTGACGGGGTCACTCACCGACAGCCATTGCTGTATGCTGGGGGAACGAAGGATAAATAAACCATCTCAGCACAGACGTGGAAACCCCCATAAACTTACACTGCATGCTTTACAAGAAAACTTTTTTTTTTAAAGGATAGACCAAGCTGATGCTAACCCTGTAGACTTCAAAGACCTTCGAGGCTCTTCCAAGAATCAGAGGCAGGAAGGCGTTGGCTGAAGCCACTGAGCAATTGCATGGTAGATACGAAGGAACAAGTTCACATTTATTTATTTTTTTAAGAGAGAAGATTTGGTTTCCCTTGAAATAAAATAATTTCACTGCATCTGGTTGCGAATGTCTATGATCCCAGCATTCAGAATGCTAAGGCAAGAAAAAGACTACATAGCAACGTCCCAGGCCAGCCATAGCTAAGGAACAAGGTCCTGCCTCAACTAAACAAACTGTAGCATTTCAAACCATAGCATTGTCAGTCTCCAATGTATTGTTACCAGGGGAACACACTGCTGAATCGGGAAACCAACCTTGAAAGGCCCCAATTCAAACCGTAACCATATTCTTTGCAAATGTTCACCCTAACTCCAAGGACAAGGACCTAGATGGCCACTTTAAGGGCCACAGAGATGTGTGAGCACCTGTAGAGGTCACTACAGCCTTAAGGCACACTCAGCAGTCACCCGTTCTCTGGAATTCTGGGGCAGCTGCTAACCTGAGCCTGGCCACGCCCCTTCCTGCCTCCTTCCGCCGCTTGACTCTTATCCCCAGATCTCCCAATGAAGTTTCTCTGGTAGAACAGTGGGTGAGGCAAGGCAAGAAAGGGGAAATCTATCCTTTTGTGCTGCTGTTCTAGATTCCTTCTGTTGCTGTGATAAAACACTTGGATTGAGAGAAACTTAACAGGAGGAAATGGTTATTTCAATTTACAAGTTACAGTCCATCACTGATGCAAGCCAGGGCAGGAACTCATAATCAAAACCCCTGGAAGACAGGAGTCACTCGGGCTCACTCACAGGTGCAGGCTTGAGTAGCTTTTATACAGCCCAGGACCACCTGCCCAGGAAATGGCTCCACACATAGTGGATTGGACCCAACCACGTCAATTAAAATAACCAAGGCAATTCTTCAGGCTTGGAAAGAAAGATGATTCAGCAGTCAAGAGCACTGGCTGCTTTTCCGGAGGTCTCAAGTTCTATTCCCAGCACCCATGTAGTAATTCCAGTTCCAGGGGATCCTCTGTCTTCCTCGGTGTCTTAGTCAGGGTTTCTATTCCTGCACAAACAAGATGCAAGTTGGGGAGGAAAGGGTTTATTGAGCTGACACTTCCATGCTGCTGTTCATCACCAAAGGAAGTCAGGACTGGAACTCAAGCAGGTCAAGGAGCAGGAGCTGATGCAAAGGCCATGGGGAGACGTTCCTTACTGGCTTGCTTGCTTCTCGTGGCTTGCTCTGCTGGCTTTTTTACAGAGCCCAAGACTACCAGCCCACAGATGGTACCACTCACAAGGGGCCTTCCCCCTTTGATCACTAATTGAGAAAATGCCTTACCTCTGGATCTCATGGAGGCATTTTCTCAACTGAAACTCCTTTCTCTGTGATAACTCCAGCTTGTGTCAAGTTGACACACAAAGCCAGCCAGTACACTCGGCTACCAGATATGCACCTTATACACAGACACCCATACACATAAAAATAAATAAATCTTTTAAAAAGACAATCCTCCACAGACAAACTTAATCAAGACAATTATTCAGTCGAGACCCCTTTCCAGGTGCTCCTAACTGCGGCAGGTTGGCAGTTAACACTGACTAGGACCCATGGGAAAGAACCATCTTGCCCTACCCGGAAGTCACTGGTCACTGAGACGTAAGGGACTCAGCTGCAAGGATGCTAGGAAGATACCTGTAACCCAGAATGACACCTACTCCTCTCCCAAATAGTCCCCTGGGGGTACCAACTGCTCAGCCTAAGAGGGAACGGGCGGGAGACTGGGTTGGATTGTGTGCCTGGATGAAATCTCACTGTGGGTCTCATGCAAAGATGAAAGGCAAACATTTAGGGGTCTGGGAATAAGGTCCTATTTTTTGAGACAGGGTCTCTCACTGGCCTGACAGTCTTCAGGTGAGCTAGACTGGCCTGCTGGCTTGTTTGCAGCCTGCTGCCGTAGCTCAGCTTTTTTCTGAGGGGGGAGGGGCAGCTGAGGGTCAGAGGACAGCCTGCAGCAGTCGGTTGGAACCATCTACCATGGGTGTCTGGGGAACTGAACTCAGGTTGTCAGGCTTGGCCGCAGCCACCTTTACCCACTGAGCTATCCTGCCAGCTGCTGATGTTTTAAGATGGGTTCTGGGGGCTGGAACTCAGGCTCCCCAGCCAGGCAAGCATTTTACCACCTGAGCTACCATGCCCATACCCGTGTAGGCTTCCTGCCCTCAATTAATCCCCATAACACAAAGACTTTTTGTTTGTGTCCAGTCCATAATGGGACATCACCTCCCAAACGCTGTGCCTGCTTCTACCCACACAGGGTCCCAACTGAACGAGTAGTTACAAGTTAAAGAAGGCTCAGGTTCCAGGCCTCCTGGCCTTCTGTGGCCCGAGGCTAGCTCCTTGAGGCTTTCCCCATTTCCTAGGGAGCCCTGGGTTCTGTCCTCGGCTACCCATGGCAGCCTCTCGTCCTGTACATTCCTACATCACCTAATGGCTTTTCGTGCTACTGACATGCCGGGGACTCACCAGTCAGTGGATTTCACAGTCCCTCACAGAACCTCAAACCCCAGGCATGCTGGCTATGGCAGACCTGTGGCTTCTCCTCAGAACTATCCTCTGCAGAAGTCACTAGCTATTAAAGGTTGCCAGCAAGAGCCTGAAAGAGGCAGTCATAGGGGTCCTTGAGAGCATCTCATAAGAAGCCATCTGTGGGCTAGGGGGATGGTCAGTGGGTAACAATGATGAGGACCTGAGTTCAAATCCACAGTCACGCTGTAACCCCAACACTCCCTCAGTGAGAAAGAAGGCAGAGGTAGAAGAATCCTGGGCCAGCTAGCCTGGAGTACATAGCAGTGAACAAGATGGCCATTGAGGGCTACACCCAAGGTGGTCCTTTGACCCTCACATGCTTGCGGTGGTATGCACGTGCCCACATCCATGAAAAAGGAAACCATGTATACTCCAATCCCTACTGTCAGGACCCTGGGCATCTGTCTCCCGCCCACACGCCGTCCAGCCTTCCCTCCTAGGTCCCAGGCCCATACCCCTCTACAGGCCTCCCTGCAGCTTCCCAGATCGACAATCGCTGCACCCTGAGAACTGGTCCCCCAAGGCCAATTTCACCTCCTCAGTCAGCCTGATCGCACTTCACCCGGCTTCCTTTTTCTCCGTCTGCACCCCACACCTAGGATTCCTCGGTCCTTAGGAACCCATGGGCGTACCTCTTCCTGCAGATTCTAAGCTGCGAGGGCAGGGCGGTTTAACATCAAAGTCAACATGATGGGATCCAGAATCACCCAAGACTCAAGCCTCCAGGCCTGAGAGGGAGATCCTTACCTTACCTGAGGTGGGAAAGCAACTGTAAAAGTGGGCGGCCCCTGTCTAGGGACTGGATCCCAGATGGAACAGAGAGGAAGTGAGCCCAGCGCCAGCGTTCTACTTCCTGCCTGTAGATGCTCCAGTGGCCGAGAACCCCCTCTGCCATGACCTTAAGCTGCTGTGACCTCCTACCACGGTGACCCCATGATGGAGTGAGTTCACCCTCTTACTGTGAGTCAGACAAACCCTTCCTCGAGTTGCTTGTGTCAAGTATTCCGTTGCAGCTCCCAGACCAGGAACTAACACAAGCAGCTTTTCCTTTGGTTATTCTGCATGGGACCTCTGCTGTCAGTCAAATGCCTAATGCAGATCAGAAACCCCACAGCCCTTAGGAGAATAAAGAAAACTAGACCCGGCCCCTGGCCTGCATCATTTCCAACTCTTTTGAGACTTAAAACCAGGCATCATCCAAGTCAAATGAGACTGTAACCCCTGTTGTATTTTTTTTTTTTTTTTTTTTTTTTTTTTGGTTTTTCGAGACAAGATTTCTCTGTGTAGCCCTGGCTGTCCTGGAACTCACTCTGTAGACCAGGCTGGCCTCGAACTCAGAAATCCACCTGCCTCTGCCTCCTGAGTGCTGGAATTAAAGGTGTGCGCCACCACTGCCCGGCTCCCCTCTTGTATTCTGAAGACTCCAAGGAACTGAGCAGAGGCAACCTTCGGGTGTTCTGAGCATCTACTCAATTTGCTTCTCAGTGGGTGCAAGGAGGGGCTCAAGTCAGGCCAAGTGAAGGTGATCCTGAGGCTCCCTCCGACCATAGCCTTTATCTTCTGCCGAGTTTTGTCCTTAACAAGTGGCGTAAAGGAGAGGAACGTCTGGAAAGACGGAGAGACCAAAGGAATTCTTCAAATATATTTATCTTCTTTTAGTGTTTTTCTCTTACTTAAAAAATAATACTGATTCTTCAGGGATTATTAAAAAGCAGACCACAGAAGACTGTCTTTCTGAACATGGGGGAGACACATGAGATCATAGGGAAGACACATGTGACCATGGGGAGGACAGACTGGATGACAGGAAGGCATGTGTGAAGGGAAAGACAGGTGTGAAGACATAGAACCATGAAGACAAGTATGAATACTGAACAGGCAGGGGGGAAGGTGAGTGGACGGGTGTGCACACGGGGAAGGCAGGCTCGACCTTGGTAGGGAGAGATGGTGGCTTCCTTCTTACTTTAAAAAGGGAAGGCTGTGAGGTATCAACAACCCAGGCACTTGAGGAGAGAGGAACGCGGGGGAGAAGCTCCTTAGCCGCTGTGCACTAAGCAGATTCTTCCATCTCCAACAGGTCGTCCACATATTCCACAACCTCTCCCTGTAAGAGATGACAGATACCTCAGTTAGGCAGGCCACAGGCATGAAAGGCGTCAGAGACGAGTTTCCCAGAGGCCACCAATGGCTGTCTGCTCGGACCCAAGCAAGTTCTCCCACGGAGCCCAGATGACCTGATGTTTCTCTCCCTGAGAACAGAGCCTCTTCTACCCCATGTGACCTCAGCTCCAAGCAGCCTGCCACCCCACAGATGACCAGTGTTAAGTAGGTGGCCTAGCCTCCACTCCTTAGGGCTCCGCAGGCTTCTCTGCACTGGACACCTCTCCATCTTCCTCCTGGTCCCTTGGTTCTGCCTCAGAAACACATTCTTCTGGCACTTTCCACTTTGAGCGGCAGCCCACACTTCCCAAGCCACTACAGTCATGTAGGAATGTTGGCATGTTAGGGACCAGCTGTGACAGCAGCATCCCTGGGACTCTCCAATGAGACCCAATCTTAAGTGCAGGCCTATGCATCCCTTATTAATTCCTTAGTTTGGCAGCCCTGGGGATTGAACCTGGGTCTTTGTGCATGCCAGGTGAATGCTATACCACAGAGCTATACCCTGAGCTCCCAACTTCTCACTTATACAGAACTTTTATACCCACTGCTGTTCATTCTGGTTAGCATTCTGTCTAAGCTCCACCCCACAGTTACCTGGCAACAGCCAGGTATGCTCCGCCCTACAGTTACCTGGCAACAGCCAGGTAGGCCTGACCCACTATAAAAGGGGCTGCTTGCCCCTCCTCCTCTCTTGCTCTCTTGCCTCTCGCTGCTTCTCCTCTCTCCCCATTCCCCTCCCCCCTCTCTCCACGTGGTCATGGCCGGCCTCTATTTCTCTACTCTCTCCCTCTCTCTGCCTTTCTCTGCCTCTACTACCCCCTCAACTGCCCTCCCCATGCCCTGAATAAACTCTATTCTATACTATACCATCGTCAGTCATGTGGCTGGTCCCTCAGGGGGAAGGGATGTCTTGGCATGGGCCCACTGAGGCACACCCTTCCCCCAAACCTCACCACACCCCCATAGAACATATCTTATATCTCTTTATCTTTTTTTTTTGTGTGTGTGTTTTTCTTTTCTTTTTTTTTCTTTTTTTTTTCTTATTTTTGATACTTTATTTACATTTCCGATGATTCCCCTTTTCTTTGGAAGCCCCGTGTCCCCTCCCCCTCCCCGCCTCTGTGAGGGAATTCCTCCTCCCACCCACCCGCCCACCCATTCCCATATTCCCACCTTGACATTCCCTTTTACTGGGGCCACTAGCACCCTCAGGCCCAAAGTCCTCTCCTTTCTTCCTGGTGGCCATCGAGGTGATTCTTCTGCCTCATATGTAGTCCCTCTTTATCTTTTTATAAACACATCAACTCCTATTTCATACAAGCCTGCCGCTTTCTTCCTTAGTGACCATGACAGACCATGCGGATTGGCATGGTGAAACTTCCCTGACCGGCTTACTCAGAGCGGTAAGAAGAGCGGGAGGTAGAGCGGAGCTGGGGGAGGGGCGGCCTAGAGCCTCTGGGTCTGGCCCAGCATCTCTCACCCTCCGGGGTCCCCCCAGGATGCAATGGGTCAGAGCAGAGCAAGCCCTCAGATCTCTCTTGGCTCCAAACACATTGAGTCCCCAGCTTCCTTACAAAGCATTTTCCCGTTCCTTCCAAATCATATCTCTCTAAGTAAATAGTAAGGGGTTTCTACTGATGGCTTTTCCATGGCCCCGCTGTCCCTCCACAAAATGACCATGCCACTCTTGGTCAGGATGGGTCAGGAAAGGAGCTGGCACTGAGGAAGAATCTACCTACCCTACAGTAGGTAGAGGCACGTGCTGAGCATGCGCCAAGTCCTAAACTGCCGCTCAGTATAAGAATAGACTGGGTGTGGTGGTGCTCGTTGGTAAAGCCAGCACTTAAGAGGTCCCAGCAGGAAGGCCAGAACTTCACTCAGCTACAAAGCAAGCTGGAGGCCAGCCAGTGCTACCTGAGACTTCATCTAAATGACAAAACACACCAAACAAAAAAAGGGTTGGCTAAGGAGATCCAGTCAGGAAACGGGCTTCCAGAAGAGGATGAGCTGCTGGAAGCAAGGGCACAGTTTACACCCATTAAAATACAATAACCTGGTAGGAAATGCGAGGGGATTTATAAGTGTCTTCGGAATGCAAAACACGCCCGGCAGTGGTGGCGCACGCCTTTAATCCCAGCACTTGGGAGGCAGAGGCAGGTGGATTTCTGAGTTCGAAGCCAGCCTGGTCTACAGAGTGAGTTCCAGGACAGCCAGGGCTACACAGAGAAACCCTGTCTCGAAAAACCAAAAAAAAAGAAAAAACAGAATGCAAAACACTTCTCAAAAATGGTGTGGGGACCTTCAAGATGGCTCAGTGGGTAAATTTGTTTGCTATAGAGCCTGATGATCTGAGTTCGATCCCTGGCACCCACATGGTAGAAGAAGAGGCCCATCTCCCTCAAGCTGTCTTCCCACCTCCATGATGGTGTTATAGCATGCCCCTGCCCCCTCCCCCACGTAAATAAGTAAACAAACAAATAAACATAAATAAAACCAAAGGAAGGGCATGGTGAGACACACCTAGAGTTCTATTGCTTTGGACTTGGGGCAGGTAAGGCTAACCTGGGCTACATGGCCAGACCTTATCTCCATAAAAAAAAAGGAGGAGCTGGGGAGACGGGTCCATGGGAAAAGTGCCTGTCATTCAAGCTTAAGGACCTAAGTATGTATGTGTACAGCACCAAAGCACAATAGCACGTGTCTGTCACGTCAACACTGGGGAAGAGGAAAGAGAAAGGAAGACCTAGGGAGCTTGCTGCACAGTCAGTCTAGCCGAATAAATAAACTCCAGGTTCTGTGAGAGGCTCTGCTTTTAAAATAACCGTAGAGGGCTGGAGAGACGGCTCAATGCTTAAGAGCACTGACTACTCTTCCAGAGGTCCTGAGTTCAATTCCCAGCAACCACATGGTGGCTCACAGCCATCTGCAATGGGATCTGATGCTCTCTTCTGATGTGTCTGAGACAGCTACGGTGTACTGCACACATAAAATAAATAAATAAATCTTTAAAAAAAACAAAACAAAACGACAGATGGGCCAGCAAGATGGCTCAGTGGGTAAAGTGGTTGTCCTGAAAGTCTAGTAACCTGAATCCAATGCCTGGAACCCACAAAAAGGTGGAAGCAGAGACTGACTCCACAGGGCTGTCCTGTGACCTCCACACATGCTCAGTGACAATGCCCCCAACCCAGCCGTGTGTGTGTGTGTGTGTGTGTGTGTGTGTGTGTGTGTGTGTGTGTGTGTGTGTGTGTGTGTGTTTCACTTCTGGGCTTTTCCACACCAGAGCACTGGCTTTCATAAAACCCTAGTGTTTCTGATTGGAGGGAGGACCCAGCCTTCAAATGACTCTAGCAGAGACAGGAGTCCTATTTTCTCTCGGGCAGATGCGTGCAGAGCATCAAAGCCTACCTCATCGTCGTCCATTAGGTGCTCCTGAGCGAAGTCATACAGTTCTTTCTGGAGCGTCGTCACATTAAAGAACTGAACTGCCTCCTGCTCAGACACAGAGAGAAATGTCAGGTGACCAGACTTCTCATGGGAGAGCCGGCCGCAAGTGGCACAGGGTCCTGGATTTCATTCAAGGCATGAAAGGGTTAACAAGCATGCCCTAGGAAAGACTGTGTGAGTGTGAACAACGTACCCACCAATCACTGAGGGACGCAGATATGAAGGTGGATTCTATGATGTATTATAAACGCTCTCTCGGTTCTTAGGGGGGTGGTTCTGGGCTAAATCTCAGTTGGTATCATGCTTTCTTGGCATGCTCGTAACCGCGGGACCCATCCCCAACACAGCCTAAGCCAAGTGGTGGTGCATGCCTGTAATCCTGGACCTTGGAAGGTCGAGGCAGGAGAAGTTCAAGGCCAGCCTGGGCTACATGAGAGGCTGTCAAAAATAAAAATCAAACTGGAAATGTAGGTTAGTAGCAGAGCACGTGACCAGTACGCGTGAGACCATGGGTTTTATCCCCATAGCATAAACAAAAGAAAAACAAAAACCCATAGCAAATGAGAAAAATGTGTACATGTGTGCGTTAGCAAGGAATTGAGCAGAGGCAGGTGGATTTCTGAGTTCAAGGCCAGCCTGGTCTTCAGAGTGAGTTCCAGGACAGCCAGGGCTACACAGAGAAACCCTGTCTCGGAAAAAAAAAAAAAAAAAAAGGAATTGTGATATGGAAGACTTATTTATTAAAACCTAGGACAGCATACAAAAAAACCTGAATAGAAAAAAAAATTGTTTCTGTTTTATTGCGACAGGGTATTGCTTTGTAGCCCAGGCTAGCCCCAAACTTAACAATAATCCTCCCACCTCTGCATCCAGAGTGCTAGAATTATAGTTATATGCCACCATTCCCAACGGTGGCAAATAGTTTTTGAAAGTCACATATCATTAACCCCCTCCACAATAGGTATAAAGCCTCAAATTTATCCACCTGTTGGAGGAATTAAGTGATATTTCATTCATAAAAGTCTATAACCCCAGCACTTGGGAGGCAAAGGCAGGAGGACTGCAAATTTGAGCTAGATAGTAAAACCCTATCTCCAAAGACCAAGGGCTGAAGGTACCTCAATGATGGAGCACTTGTCCAGCATGTAAGAAGCTCCTGGCTTCTAATACCATAAAGAGGGGCTGGGCCGGGCAGTGGTGGCGCACGCCTTTAATCCCAGCACTTGGGAGGCAGAGGCAGGTGGATTTCTGAGTTCGAGGCCAGCCTGGTCTACAGAGTGAGTTCCAGGACAGCCAGGGCTACACAGAGAAACCCTGTCTCGAAAACTTAAAAAAAAAAAAAAAAAAAAGAGGGGCTGGGGACACTAAGTTACAGAACCAGCACGTGAAGTCGGGTCCTATTTTTGCAACAGCAAATGCATAAGTAAATACATGGACTGGAAGAAGGAATTAAAAAGCCACACGGGCCTGGAGAACAGCTCGTTGCAAAAGGTGCTCGCTGCCAAGCCTGACCACTTGAGTTCAATCCCGGGACCCACATAGTAGAAGGAGAGAACTGATTCTCAGAAGTCATCCTCCGACCCCAGCTGCATGCTGCTGCATGTGCAGGCCCACATACACACACACAGCAAATAAGTAAAAATATAAGAAAAGTTTAAGCAGGGTATGATGGCATATGCCTGTGATCCCAGCATTCAGGAGGTAGAGCAAGGGGGTCTCTCCGAGTTCAAGGCCAGCCGGATCTACTCAGTGACTTCTGGGTCAGTCAGGGCTACAGAGTCAGGGTCTGACTCAGGAGGGGCAGGGGGACCAACAGTAACCAGAAGCAGTGGAGTTTCTTCATTTCAGAACCAGTTTTCTGGAAGGGCAAAGCCAATCTCCTGCAGGTGAGGAAGAGTAGGGCCCAGTGCGGCACACTCACCGGTCTGGGCTGGAAGTGCTCATCCGAGAGGCCCCACTTGTCCCGGTGGTACTGATAGTAGACCAGATTCTGTTGCATGACCTTGTCATTCTGGTCAAAGAGCAGGTAGCTGACGGCACACGGGGCTGCGTTCTTCAGATCGTCCACTGGAACCAGAGAGAGGAGGCCAGGCAGGTGAGAGCCATGCCCTGCAGCTCCCTGAGGCTCTCCCCCTCCTCCCGCACCCCTGGAAGCTAGAAGCTTGACCTTCCTCCAGAAAAAGACCTCAGAAAGTGATAGCAGGACACAGTCTAGGTCCCATGGCAGCCTAAAGGACTGTAGAAACCACGGATCACCCTCAGGCTGTGCTGACTCTGCTGGCTTCAGACAATCAGAGCGTGTCACAGGAGGTGATGGGCCACACTGGGACCGAGGACAGAGGCTGCTTAACTACAAGCCTCCTGCTGGAGGCTGCAGCTCCTGGGTCCCATCTGGCTAGGACCACAATGCCCAGGGAGGGCAGGCCCTCCTTTAAACAAACCAAACTTGGAAGACAGAAGAAAGCTGGAGCTGGAGCTCAGTTGATAAAGTACTTGCTGAACATACATGGAGTCCTAGGTTCAATCCCTACCCCTGGTTCTTCCTAAACTATGAATAATTATATCTGTGTGTGTGTGTGTAGTAATAATAATAAACTAATAGACTAATTTAAAGTATATAAATAAACAATATAATAAATAGTAAGGGCTGACACATTCCCAGCATTTGGGAGGAGGAAGCAGGAAGATCAATAATCAAGGTCATCCTTGGCTATACAGTAAGTTTGAGGCTAGCCTTGGCTACATGAGACTGAGTTTCTAAATACATAAACAAACAAATAACATAAATAAAGACTCCACACTACAGAAACCAACAAGATAAATCATGATAGGCCCTCAGGACTAGAAGAGTCAATAGTGACCTTGTCCTGCCATCTTCTGGAACAGGGGTTCTCTGCTCCAGCCTCCCTGTTTAGAACTGGACCCTCTACATCACCATCAACATGGGGATTCTGCAGGGTGGCAGCCAAAGAAGAAATGAGACAGAAGCTCCAAGGTATTTACTTACTCTGGTTCCTTCCAGAGCCACTTCTTTTTTTTTTTTGGTTTTTCAAGACATGGTTTCTCTGTGTAGCCCTGGCTGTCCTGGAACTCACTCTGTAGACCAGGCTGGCCTCAAACTCAGAAATCCGCCTGCCTCTGCCTCCCAAGTGCTGGGATTAAAGGCTTGCGCCACCACTGCCCGGCCAGAGCCACTTCTAATCTACAAAGCAGAAGTGTATTTAAGGAAACTCTGGCAGGACTGACAGGATCCAAGATGATTCAATTGTGCCACCTAGCGGCTGTTTCTATAATGACAACTTTACGGCTCTTCCTGCACACAGCCTGTATGGCTGGTGAAGCTGCCATTTATTTTATTTATTTATTTATTTATTTATTTATTTATTTATTTATTTATTTATTTAATATATGAGTACACTGTAGCTGTCTTCAGACATACCAGAAGAGGGCATGGGATCCCATTACAGATGGTTGTGAGCCGCCATGTGGTTGCTGGGAATTGGACTCAGGACTTCTAGAAGAGCAGTCGGTGCTCTTAACCGCTGAGCCATTTCTCCAGTCCAGAAGCTGCTAATTTTTACTTACGCTATTTATCTCCAGCCCTAGGAAGCAAAATCTCCCAGAGAATAGCAGGCCCAGAGATCAAACTCAGCAGCCAGGCTCAGGGTCTCAGCTTGAAGGAAGGAGCCACCAGGCCTCTTCGTGCACTGCACGTACGTGACCTCCGTGGGCCTTCTCAGCCACCACAGGTAAGCAGGGAGATCTGGCACAGGGTTACTTACACTTGTAATAAGCAAATTGCAAGTAGTGGTACATGGTAGCCACAAATTTCTCCACGGGATAGCCTCCTATGACTGGGGTGAGGGTCTCCTCACAACGAATCTTACACTCCAGAACTTCCACATAGTGATCTGAAAAACAGATATAAATTCTTAGAACAGTCGTCTGTCTGTCTGTGTCCCTCCTCTCTCCCTCCCCGTCTCTCTGTCTCTCTCTCTTCCCTTTCTCTCCCCCTCTCTGTCCCTCTGCCTCTCTGCCTCTGTGCCTCTGTCTCCCTCCCTCTTTCCCTTTCTGTCTCTATCTCCGTGTCTCTGCCTCTCTCCCTTCCTTCCCCCTCTCTCTCTCCCTCCTTCCATCTGTCTGTCTCCCCCCCCCTCGATCTCTCCCTCCCTACCCCCTCTATCTGTCTCGCTCTCTTCCCCTCTCTCTCCTTCCCTCTTTCCCTCTCTCTGTCTGCCCCCTCTCTCACACTCTCTCTTGTTCTCTCTGTCTCTCTCTCACCCTCTCTCTTGATGAAAATCAAGGCCTCCTGCACTCTAGGCTACTACCCTACCACTAACCCCGCCCCAGCCTCATCACTATCTTCAGTGCAGTCCTGCCTTCCACACACAGGGAGGTAAAGGGGGGAGGGGGAATTCAACATTTAAAGTAAAGAACTTGTGGCTGCAGGGATAGCTCCGTGGTGAACACTGGCTGTTCTTTTAGAGGGCCCAGGTTCAGATCCCAGCACCAGAGGGTGGCTCACAGACACCCAGCACCACAGGGTGGCTCACAGACACCCGTAACTCCAGTTTCAGGGGATCCCATCACATTCTTTGGCTTCTACAGGCACCAGGCATGTGGCCTGGTCCTCAGCATCTTCAGCAAGCAAACAGTGTGCAAGACGGGTCCTCCGCAGCATGGATCAATACTCAGGGCCCACGTAGTAGACAAAGAGAACCAACATCCACAGTTGTCCTCGGACCGCAAGTGAGCCACGACACTGCCCACACACACATCATATGCACACAAAATAAATAAAAATGTAATTTAAAATGGTTTAATGACCAAAGGATATTAATATAAATTAATATGAATAGCAATCTTGCACTGCCAAGACGCCACACCTCTTGTACTGTAAATACTGTCATTTTCAAACAATTTAAACTGAAGTTTAGGGGTTTAGCTCAATGGGAGAGGGCTTGCCTGACATGCATGAGGCCCTGGGTTCGATCCCCAGCACCACAGAAATAAAAACAATAACAAATCAATTGTCAAGTTGATAGAAAACAAATCTGAGACATCGTCTCATGTAGCTCAGGCTGGCTTTGAACTCCTAGGTAGCCGAGTACGACCTCGACCTCCTCATCCTCCTGGCTCTACCTTGTGATCCCAAGTGCTGGGATAACAGGTGTGTACCACGCGACCAGATAACGCAGAGCTGGAAACTGAACCCAGGGCTAGGTAAGCACTTTATCAACGGAGCTGCACCCCCAAACCCAAATAACGTAAGTCCTGTGTGTGAATTTGGATATACAAAATGGGAAAAATGAAAACCAGAAGAGACTGTAAGATCTGAGGGAAATACTTATGCACAAGTGACTTTTATAGAAAAAAAAAATGATATCAGCAAGACTTCTCAAGGGTGATGCTGGAACTGAGAAGCACGCAGGGACCGTGATGTCCTTAGGGTCCCGCTGTTAACAGATAGCCCGTGAGGTGATATAGCAACTCTGCTGCAGCAGAAGCAGAAAACAGTTTAACTAAATGCTTACAGATTAACAGCGCCGGGCAGGGACAGAGCCGAAACTGTGGTTAAACATTTATGAAGCATATGTGAGGCCCTAGGTTCAATCCCCAGCATTGCAATAAAAAATAAAATAAAACAAATAGCACCTCAGATAAGAGAGTAGCAGATATCACACATGTCTTCGTGTGACATTCTAAGACCACTTCTAGTTGTTCCGGCCAAAACCGGACGCTCCCAATGTAACTGCAAGAAACCAAGGAAGGAAATCTTGTTTGTTTTTGTTGGTGGTGCTTGAGAAAGGTCTCACTATGTAGCTCTGATTGTTCTGGAAGTCACAGGGATCCTACTGCTGGGGTTGAAGGTGGGTGCCACCATGCCCGGCCCAAAGGAGAACTGTTTACACAGTAATTGGCTTAAATATCTTGAATTGTTGGTGGTACCAACGGCGTGCTGTTCTGATGTGGAACCTGCTGGTAGTGGCAGCCTCGGAGACGCAGAAGATGGCAGCCAGGGACCTTTCTTTTAAAACTGGGTTTACAAGGGCTGGAGAGATGGCTCAGCAGTGAAGAGCACTGACCGCTCTCCAGTGGTCCTGAGTTCAATTCCCAGCAACCACATGGTAGCTCACAACTATCTGGAATGGGAGCTGATGCCCTATTCTGGTGTGTCTGAAGACAGTAACAGTGTACTCACATACATAAAATAAATAAATAAATCTTTTTAACAAGAAAACAACCTGGTTTACAGGTCAGCAAGGTTCACTGGGTAACAGCACCTGCCCAAGACCCAATTGCCTGAGTTTCATCTCTGATCCCATGTGGCAAAGAGAGAATTGGCCCCATAAGATGTGTCCAAGCAGCCGGACGGTGGTGGTGCACGCCTTTAATCCCAGCACTCGGGAGGCAGAGGCAGGAGGATTTCTGAGTTCGAGGCCAGCCTGGTCTACAGAGTGAGTTCCAGGACAGTCAGGGCTACACAGAGAAACCCTGTCTTGGAAAACAAACAAACAAACAAACAAACAAAAAAAGATGTGTGCAAGCACATACACACATAAAATAAAAAAACAAATAAATAAAAAATAAAATAGCTCAATGTGGGTAAAGGTGCTTGCAGCTGAACCTGAGCACCAGAGTCCAATGCCCACATGGTGGAAAGAAGAAACTGACTCCCACAAAGCATCCTCTGACCACCTCATGTGTACCATGGCAGACACGCATACATGCATACACACGCACACGCGCGCGCGCGCACACACACACACACACACACATAAGTAAATGGAAAATAAATAATTAGAATAACACTGTAGATGTTTAAAATTTGGAGAAACGACCAGCATTGGACACAATGAAGCAGGCAGTGTGATTTCTCCTCTGCATGTAGTAACAGAGACTGAGTCCTCAGGTACAGGGTGCTCTCTGAGAAGATCCCCAAACGGAACTAGAGAGCGGGACACAAAGAACACGGGCGAGCAAGGCTCAGCATGAAGCCTCCAAGAGACTCTGACTCTCAACTACTGAGTCCAGAGCTAATAGGACAGTTAAGATGCTGAACAAAGAATTCAGACATCGGGCTGGAGAGATGGCTCAACGTTTAAGAGCACCGGCTGCTCTTCTAAAGGTCGTAAGTTCAAATCCTAGCAACCACATGGTAGCTCATAACCATCTGTAATAGGATCTGATGCCCTCTTCTGGGGTGTCTGAAGAGACAGTTACAGTGTACTTACATATAATAAATAAATACAAAAAAAAAAAAAAAAAGAATTCAGACATCTCTTCCTAAAAATGACCAGTGATTGGAGAGCCAAGCTAGCAGATGAACAGGGCAAGGAAACCAATTCAGGGCTTTGATGAGAAAGTTAGCAAGCAGGGTAGTGGTTGGGAGGCAGAAGCAGGCAGATCTCTGAGTTCAGGGCCAGCCTGGTCTACAGAATTAGTCCATGACAACCAGGGCTACACAGAGAAACCCTGTCTCAAGAAAAAAGACAGAAAGAAAGAAAGTTGAAAGAAAGGCATCGACGTGGATGAGAAGCTCACAAGGTCATAGATGGAGTCGGAGAGGCAGGAATGCTTTAAATGAGAGATTAAAAACACAGTGGAGGGGGAGGGGGAATGGATAGGTGGTCTCCAAAGAGGAGACCTAGAAAGGGGGAAACATTGGAAATGTAAATAAAGTATCAAAAAATAAAAAAAAAATTAAAAAAAAAAAACAACAACAAAAACAATCACAGTGGGATCATCAGGGATAGGAAACAAGACAGAGAAAACAATCCATTCAGATACCAATAAAAAAGTAAGCACAACATCTAAGAAGTCCACCATATCAAACCCAAATCTAAGCTGGGCGCAGCAGTCCACACCTTTAATCCCAGCACCCAGCAGGCAGAGGCAGGAAGATTTCTGTGAGGTTTGAGACCAGCCTGGTCTACATAGCCAGGCCAGCCTGGTCTACACAGTAAGATCCTGTCAAAAAGAAAAAAGTTTCTTTCTTTTCTTAAAAAAAGGGTTCCTGGGCTGGAGAAATGGCTCAGCGGTTAAGAGCTCTGACTGCTCTTCCAAAGGTTGTTAAGTTCAAATCCCAGCAACTACATGATGGCTCACAACCATCTGTAATGAGATCCGATGCCCTCTTCTGGGGTGTCTGAAGACAGCTACAGTGTACTTACATGTAATAAATAAGTAAATCTTTAACAACAACAACAACAGAAAGGGTTCCTTAGATGCTAATCCAAGCATCTGGCACACAGGCCCCGCCCACCACCAACCTGCTATGGACAAGTAGAAGTCCTTGAAGTCCTTAATCTCCCTTGACCCCTCGCAGGCAGCCAGGCACTCATAAAAGGCCTTGAAGAAGTCAGGAAGTGCCAGCTCCATGTCAGAAATGGACGTCCTCCAATTCTCCCCGTTGTAGGCCCGCACAGCACGGACAAACAGGCTCTGCAAAGCAAGAAGATGCAGTGACGCTTCCTCTTGGCAAACAAGAGACCAAGAGACACACTTGTCTCCCCCAAAGAACCAGGACCCTGACCAGGCCGTGCTTCCTTGGTCCTGGATGACCCTTGGGTCTAGACCCAAACCAAGCACCGCAGTGTGCGGATCTAGATTTACCTACAATGTTCACAACAGACACATTTTTCTATTATTTTTATTATTTTGGGGGGGGGTTCCTTTTTTTTTTTCTTTTTTTTTTTGAGACAGGGTTTCTCTGTGTAGCCCTGGCTGTCCTGGAACTCACTCTGTAGACCAGGCTGGCCTCCAACTCAGAAATCCACCTGCCTCTGCCTCCCAAGTGCTGGGATTAAAGGCGTGCGCCACCACCGCCCAACGACACATTTTTTTTAAAAAACAGAGTCTCAGATAGCCCAAGCTGACTTCAAATCCCTGTGTAGCTAAAGATGAGCTTGGCGTCCTCTCTAAAATTTTACTTTTACATTCTATTTAGTGTGAGTGTGTATGTGTGTGTGAGTGTGTATGTGTGTGTGTACTCTAGTGTGCGCACACACACATGAGCCACACATGTAGACTTGTAGAGCTCAGATGACATCTTAGAGGAGACAGTTCTCTCCTACCAAATTGTGAGTCCTGGGGACTGAACTGAAGGCACTCTCCAGGTTTGGCAGCAAAAATCATCAACCCACTAAACCATCTTGCCAGCTGGACCTTGAACTTCTGTGTGCTGGGTTCACAGGTATGCAGCTCTAAACAACACTGGGGACTGAGCCCAGGGCACGCAGACACTGAGCTACACCCCCAGCACAAATGACCATATTTTGTCTCAACTCAAAATATAGCAAGTATTTGACAATAAAATCAAATTCAGATCAGGGGAAAAAGTGATTCCCTGAGTCAGGCTGGGATGGCGGCCGCCTGACTGCAAAGGGGCAGGAAGAAATGCCTCAGTCAGGCTGGGTGATAAAAAAAATTCCTTACCATGCTCTTTGTAGCTGTCACATGACACACGAAGTTGTCACAGATCACTGAATTATATAAAGTTCATCAGTTAGCTCAAAGGGCTTGGTGGCGCCTGTGGCCCAGCCTGGCTTTTTTTTTTTTTCTAACTTTTTTTTTTTTAAAGATTTATTTTATTTTATGTATGAACACACTGTACCTGTCTTCAGACACACCAGAAGAGGGCACCAGATCTCATTATAGATGGTTGTGAGCCACCATGTGGTTGCTGGGAATTGAACTCAGGACCTCTGGAAGAGCAGTCAGTGCTCTTAACCGCTGAGCCATCTCACCAGCCCCAGCCTGGCTTTGAACCTGCGGCAATCATCAATGCCTCAGGCCTCCCAAGTGCTGAGATGCCCAATTTGCTGACTTTCCTTCATGGAAATCTTGTGTTTCCCCAGTTTCCTATTGTCAGAATTCAGCAAATATCACTGAAAACATCACATTCTTTAGATGTCGGCATCCCAGCCGGGAGATGGCTCAATGGGTAACGGCACCTCCCGTCAAGCATGGAGACCTGAATTCACTCCCTCAAACCCACACAGTCAAAATAGAGAGCCACACAAAGGGTATGTCACACCTACACACACACACACACACACACACACACACACACACACACACACACACGCAGTAGAATGTAATTTTTAAAAAAGACATTAGTTGCTCCCAGAGCCCTACACCAACTGCGGGGTGAAGCCAGAGAGTACCTCGTACGACTTGGTTTCCAAGTCTTTAATGTGGTCCTCGGCTCCAGGCAAGCTCTTGTAATACGCCATGTTTCTCTTCATCATCTCGTCATCAGGATGTTTCAGGAGATAGGTGTGGGCTGCAGCGATGGCCTTCGGGAGGTCATTGGCCTAAGTGCACAGTTTCCAGTCAAACACAGAGTCTCGAGCTTTACAACTGGGAGCTCCGTCTCAGCAACTTCTCTGCCTTCCCTCCCTCCCTCTCTGCCTTCCCTCCCTCTCCTTCCTTCCTTTCTTTCTCAACCCACTCTTATGTAGCTTAGGCTAGCCTCAAGGTTGACAATGACCTTGAACATCTGACCCTCCGGTCTTTATTTCCCCAAGTGCTGGGATCACAGACATGTGTGAATACAGCCAGTCTTACGCATTGATGGGGCTCAAAGTCTGCTGCATGCCAGGCAATTATTCTACCAGCTAAGCTAGGGCACCAGCCTCTTCTGGGAGCGCTTTGGTTCCCTCTTTACCTAAATGACATGTCCAGTTAAGAGAGCAATGCTTTTTCAAGGCCCTCCAAGACCTGGGCCGGCCATTCTGATGAATCTTGATGCCTTTGCTGCCTACCGTCCACTGCCTGCACCATCCAAGCCCCAGGAGGATGGCATTTACAGCAGACCTCGGGCTCTCTGGCTGGCACAGGGCGCACCCATGAGGAGCCCAATGGGGAGCTAGGAGGGCTGTGGCCTATTCCATCTTCTGGCTCTATCCCTACAGTGACCCCTGACTGCAATGTCCCCATACTGAAGGTCACAGATCCTGTCAAGATGGCCTTCCCCATGTGGTCACTCCTCCCAACTTCCAGGAACTATTTACTCCCTTGCTCCTTCTGGCCAAGGGCTGGGTATCCCCGAGTGGCCCAGTGCTGGGGGAATTAGAACACCCCTTGAGTACCCCTGCACACTTCTACAAACAACTGTCTTAATAAATTTTCCTCACGTTATCTTTTCTGGCGGAACCTTGACCAACACATTAAAGTTTGCAGAAATCTCCCAGAACCTTCTGCCTCTATTCTCAGGGATGTCTGCTCCCTCCCTCTGACTCATCTACTCCACAAATATTTATGGAGTATCTCCTCTAAGCAGGCACTGTTTCCAGGAAGCAGGTTAGTGACAGTTGGTTCACCCATTGAGCTGCAGAGCTTCTGGGGCCACGGCTCTGGGTTTAGAGCTGGCCACCTGACTAGAACTAGCAGGAACACAGAAGATCTCAAACGGGACAGGCATGCTGTGGAGGGTGACCTTCCAAGGCAGCGTGATAATAAGTCTCCATTTCCAACTTGATGGACTCTAGAAGCACCCAGGACACAAGCCACTCAGCATGCCTGAGAGGAATTGTCTGCATAAAGTTTCTCCGGATTATATGCCCACTGGCTTCCCAGACTGCTTAACAAAAAGAAATCGAATCGAGCACCAGCATCCATCTCTCTCGGCTTCCTGACTTCGGGGGTGGGGGTGGGGTACAATGTGACCCCATGCCGCCCCATGTTCCTGCTGCCTTGACCTGCACTCCATGACCCTCAAACTGTGAGCCTTTCTTCCTTAAATTAGCTCTGTCGGGCACTGTGTCACAGTAACCTGAGAAGCGACCAACAGAGGCGGGCAGATGTGATGCATCAGCCCCCCTGTGAGGACAACAGCCTGAGGCTGACAGAATCCTGGCACAATCTGGCAGGCGGAAGGGCCTCCAGCATGTGTGCATACAAGGCTTCCTTCAGCCTTTTCAAGGGATTACTCTGACACAGGGGCGGTGACTAGGTTTAAAAAGAAAGACATATACACACCACACACACACATACACAGAGAGAAAGAGAGAGAGACAGAGACAGACAGACAGAGAAAAGTATGTGAGACACATCAAACTCTTGAGAATGAGGTGTTACGAGAGACAGCAATCTGTACCGGAATGCTCCTAAACTTGAGCCAAGACATCTGGATACAATGGTGGTTTTCATGTGGAGAGGTGGTCAGACCCCCAGGTATCAAGGCCTCCAGAGAATGGCAGCCCAGAGAATGGCAGGAGGTGGCCTGCGGCTGGTGGGACTTGGAGGGAAAGCCTGAGCTAGCAGCTGGAGAGAAGGGAAGGCTCCCAGCCAATGACCTGAGACTTGTTCTAGGAAGAGCACTGAGGAAGAAGATGGCTGAGGGTAAAGGTGCTTGCCACCAAGCCAGATTACTAAGTTTGATGCTAGAAGAGAACAGACTCCCACAAACTGTCCTCTGACCCTCACACTTGGGCACACACACTGACTAAGCTAATAAGAGCAAAAAATAAAAATAAATCTTTCTTAACCAGAAAAAGTAGAAATTGGGTTTTGAGCGTTCTCTCTCTCTCTGCCAAGGTCTGTGATGGCCCAACAAGCTGACACCTTTCTGTCCAGCAACTGGGAATTCAAACCTCCCAGAGCAAGGACGTAAAGGACAGGGAGCTGCAATCTGTGGCTATTTTTAGCAAGCAATCTCAGGCAGAATTTTAGCAGCCATAAAGAGCAGGCAGCATTTACGGACCCCTCCTTCCAGTTCCAGGGACACTGCTGGGGCCCTGTGGCATATTTGCTACCTCAGCACAGGCTGCAAACAATTTTCACAGGAGCTGGGAGGGGTGGAGCATGCAGGAGGTATGCAGGCAGGAGGGTAAAAGAATTCACCATCAACCTCAGCTATGTAGCCCGTCTGAAGCTAAAAGAAAAATAAAAGAGAAATTTCATGCTTAAGATGGAGGAGGAAGGGCAGGATTTGCAGAGCTTTGGCAGAGCTGTGTGGCAGAACCTGGGTGAAGGGGACTGGAGCCATAGCTCAGTGGGTAAGGGCACTTCCTGCTCTTCCAGAGGACCCAAGATTCTCTCTGTTCCCTGTACTAAGGTTGCATTGGGCAGCTCACAATCACCTCTAATTCCAGCGCCAAAGGGATCTGCTGCCCTCTTCTGGCCTCCAAAGGCATCCACACACATATGACATGGTACACACACACACACACACACACACACACACACACACACACACACGCACACGCACACGCACACAAAAAAATGTAAATGAGGAAAAATCTCAAAGGATAAAGGAACGATGCTCAGGGTTGAGGGGCAGGGCTGATCCTTGGGCTTGGTGGAGCTAGACCTAGAGAAGTGGCCCAGGGGCGGCCCAATAAGGGATCCTGCTGGTGGGTGCTCACATGGGTGGGGCTCGGTGGGCTGGGAGAGGCAGGGTGGGCTCAGTTAGGGGGCACGGGCTGGGATCTTGGGGTGGGGCGGGAGGAGGCTTGGTGAGGCAGGGCTCTGTGGAGTGGGACTCTAGGGCAGAGCTGGAGTGGCTGGGAGGTGAAGTGTGGTTCTGGGAACTGGCAGGGAACTCAACTGGGCAAGGCTCAGCTGAAGCGGGTCTTGGGGCAAGATGGGACCCGGCTGGGTGGGACAAGTTTTAAAGGAGGGTGATTGTGCAGAGGGGGAGGGTCATGCACCCAGGACAGGAGATGTGATGGGCAGGGCTTGGGTGGGCGGGGCTCAATTGGACTGCAGGCTTGCTTGGGGAGATTAGGGTGGGGCAGAAGTGGTTTGGGAGCTGGGGTCGGCTGGGCGGGACTTAAGGGCAGGGATCTAAGTTCAGCCGGAAGGGGTTCGGTGGGCGGGGCTCAGAGGCGGCGACCTGGGCTCGATGGGGAGGGGCTCTGTGCTGGGGGGCGGGGTTCGGGGGTGGCACGAGCGCCCTTACCTTGAAGTAGGCGAACTGCAGGAACTTGTAGGGCTCGCGCTGCTGAAAGTCCGCCAGCACCGCACGGCTGGGCTGCGACTGGCGGAAGGCGGGCAGGCCCTGCTTGCAGCGCTTGAGGCACTGCGCGCGGCGCAGCACGCCGCCGAAGAGGCGCAGCTCGGCGTGGCTGGCAGGGCCAGCGGGCGCGGGTGCGGGCGTGGCCGCGCTGCAGTTGCGGTGGCAGAAGGCCTCGCTGTCACGCAGCAGACGGTGCAGCCGCAGGCTCACCTCCAGGTAGCCTACGCTCTCGGCCCAGTGCTCGCCGCTGTACTGGTCGAGCGCGTGGCGGTAGGCCGACTCGAGCGGCATCAGCTCGTCCCGCGGGAAGCTGCGGAAGCTGTAGCGCTCATACTGGGCGCGCCCGGGTGGCAGCGCGAACCCGACACACAGTAGCACCAGCAACGCGCCCGCAGGGCTGCGGGGCCCCATCGCGCGTGGCCCGCTAACCCGAGCCCAGAGCGGAGGACTCGCTACGCGGCAGGCCTAGGAGGGGAGGCGGGGACGCCGGCCGTGGCCCGCCCCGTCCGGCAGCCCTCCCCGCCCGGGGACCGAGATGGGCGTGCCTGGGGGAGGCGCTCTGCCCTTGCCTCTGAGAGGTGGAGGGAGAGGACCTTAGTGGATTCCATGCCAGCCTGGAACCCCATCTTTTAAAAGAAAGAAAGTTTATAATCACTTTAAGAATGTATGGGCCGCCACCCCTAGTTTCTGGTTCAGCACATCCTGATTGGGGCGCGTTTTCTTTTTCGACTTGGTCTCCTTGCTGTAGCCCAGACTAGCCTTAAACTCCCTCTATAGTTCAAATTGATTTCAAATTTGCTGCAATCCTCCAGCCTCCTCACTGCAGGGAATCACCAAGCCTGCTGTAAACAACAGGCTGCGGGTTTACAGATTTCACACTTTGAGTAGCAATGCTATTGACCTAAGGTTTTAGAGGATGTTGCATGGATAAAATCAGTAAGAATGCTGGTAGCTCTTTGTAAATGGTGTCTCTCGTCAAGTTGAGGATATATTGCATCTTAGGATGCTGTAGAAATTTGTGCCTGAGCTATGATGAAGAAAACATTTAAAAAATTATGTACACTTTTGAAATAACTTCCAGCAAAGATATATATATATATATATATATATATATATATATATATATATATATATATATATATATATATATATATATATATATCTTCGTGAAAACTTAGACGCTGACTGGCACACCTTGGATCCTAGCACTTTTAGAAGGCAGAGGCAGTCAGTGAATCTCTAAGTTCCAGAGCAGCTTAGGCTACATAATGGACCTTGTCTAAAAGAAACAAACAAAAACAAAAGGTATAGCCCGGCAGAGGTGGCACACGCCTTTAATCCCAGCACTTGGGTGGCAGAGCAGGAGGATTTCTGAGTTCGAGCATGGTCTACAGAGTGAGTTCCAGGACAGCCAGGGCTATACAGAGAAACCCTGTTTCGACAAACAAACAAACAAACAAAAAAGGTATTTAGAACTTCCAGATAAGCTGCTACACTTGGTGATGTGTTTATAAAAATATAATAAGATATATGTTATATAGGTGTAGGGGAGGAAGGTGTGGGGGAAGGGTGTGCAGGCCCAAGCCCAGGCATCCCTTCCCCGAGAGGGACCAGACATACTCGAAGGTATAGTATAGAATAGAGTTTATTTAGGGCATGGGGAGGGGAGTTAAGAGGGTAGTAGAGGCAGAGAGAGGAAGAGAGTAGAGAAGTAGAGAGGCGGAGACTGGCCATGACCACGTGGAAAGTGGGGGTAAGGGAATGGGGAGCGGTAAGAGATAAGAGATGTAAGAGAGGCAAGAGAAAGAGATAAGAGAGAGAGGAGGGGCAAGCAGCCCCTTTTATAGTGGGCCAGGCCCACCTGGCTGTTGCCAGGCAACTGTGGGGCAGAGCATACCTGGCTGTTGTCAGGTAACTGTGGGGTGGAGTTTAGACAGGATGCTAATACTTGGTACCAAGCCTGATGACCTGAGTTCAAATCTCAGGACACACTTTGGGGAAACAGAGAATCAGCTCCTCTGGGTCATCCTTTGACCTCCATACACGTGCTGTGCCCAGTCAGGAGGGCCAGGAAAACAGTGTTCTTTGGGAGGGTCCTTATAAAGATTGATTACCACAAGAATTCCTCATTCCTTTTTGATACCATATTTACTGTGCTATTCAATAAATAGATGGCCTTTGTTTGGGATTAATATTAGATTATATGACTATTAGATTAGAATTGGAGATATCAGAAATCTGAATAAGGGTGTCTATTTGGCTTATGCTTTCAGGTCATACCTTCCATTGAGGGAAGTCAAGGCAGGAACCATTGAAGAATGTTGCTTTTTGGTTCACTCAGCCTCATGCTTAACTGGCTTTCTTTTCTTTTACTTTTAAATATTTATTCATTTGTTTGTAGTCGGGGTATCACTGCATGCCCCAGGCTGGCCTAATCCTCACTATGTAGACCAGGCTAGCCTAAGACTCAAAAGAGATATGCCTGCCTCTACCTGCTCAGTGCTAGGGTAAAAAGCCTGTGCCACCATACCTGTCTTAGCTAGCTTTCTTTTACAGCGCAGAACGTTCCACCCAAGGAATGGTGCCAGTCACAGTAGGCCAGGCCCTCCTAGAGCAATTAATAATCAATACATTGTGCCACAGGCATGTTCACTGATCTAGACAATTTCTCGACTGAGGCTTCTCTCAGATCAGGTTTGGCTGTGTCAAGGGGACAAAAACACTGGGCTTCTCAGAGCTTGTGTCTGATATGCTGTTATCCCTGGGACTTTGGGCCTGGTATGGCCAGTGCTTCTGATCTTTCAAGAAAACCTGGAAATGCAGATTATGTCATCCTCTGGTTGTATGTTGACAACTGTAGAAATTAAATTACACTTGAGACACTTGTGGGCTAACCTGCCACATGCCAAGTCAATAACTCTTTGGGCCACATCTAGTTATAACAGGTAGATAGAATACCACTGTGATTATTCAGAGACTAAGAAAGTCACACCTGCAGGTGTGGCTGTAAATTCAGAGAGTGACGTGAACTAGGGAGCCTCCCTGAAAAGGAAACAGCAGGACATGGGGACAACCAATGTACCAGAAAACTAACCAACCAGGAGAAGAAGGAAGAGGAAGAGGAAGAGGAAGAAGAAGAAACAAACAAGGGGCTGGAGAGATGGCTCAGTGGTTAAGAGCACTGACTGCTCTTCTAGAGGTCCTGAGTTCAATTCCCAGCAACCACATGGTGGCTCACAACCATCTGTAATAGAATCTGATGCCCTCTTCTGGTGTGTCTGAAAACAACAACAACAACAACAAACAACAACAACAACAACAAAACAGCGACAGTGTACTCATATAAATATAATAAATAAATCTTAAAAAAAAAAAAAAGACACAGCTGAAAGGTACCAGGAAACACATGCTCTCTACACACAGGAAAATAAGAAAGAAATTTGGGGGAAATAATTCAGCAGCTGTTTTTGCCCCAAATCAGGCATCCCATGGGGCCTCAGGTGCTGTCACACGTTCAGCCTCCGCTGTCAAATGCACAAGCTGGTTCCTGACACTCGGCTATCAACTTTTACTGATTGCATATTTTTCAACTTTATCTTTTCTTTGATTTATAACTAAGCACCTTGTTCAGTTGCACAACTTAACCACAAGACATGGAGCTCATGACTTACTATGCCAGAAAACCTAAGGAAGTGAGAAAGATAAGAGTTTCTGACACAGCAGAACTTCCCACATTTTTATCTGAAGAGTGGGAGAGGGGCCTGGCCTGGTCTATCTTAAATTATGTATTTATGTTTGAGGACACACACAAGCCACCACTTGTATGTAGAGATCAGTGGGCAGCTTGTGGGAATTGGTCCTTTCCTTCCACCCTTCTAGGGATCAAACTCAAGTTTTCAGGCATAGCAGCCAGTGCCTGCATCACTGAGCCATCTTTCCCTCTGTCTTAGGGTTTTATTGCTGTGGACAGACACCATGACCCAGGCAGCCCTTATAAGGACAACATTTAATTGGGGCTGGCTTACAGGCTCAGAGATTCAGTTTGTTATCATCAAGGCAGGAACGTGGCAGCATCCAAGCAGGTATGATGCAGGAGGAGCTTAGAGTTCTACATCTTCATCTGAAGGCTGCTAAGAGAAGACTGACTTCCAGGCAGCTAGGATGAGGGTCTTAAAGCCCACGCCCTCAGTGACACACCTACTCCAACAGGGCCACACCTCCTAATAGTGCCACTCCCTGGGCCGAGCATATTCAAACCACCATTCCTGCCCTATGCTTGTTTGTTTTGACCTCTCATTCTACAGCTGGGGCTAGCCTTAGACTTGCAGTCCTCCTGCTCCAGCCTTCCCAGGTGTGTATCACCATGCCTGTTTTATTTATGTATGTACCTTTTAATTTTCCATTGTGTATGTGTGCATGTTCGTATGTGTGCACATGTGTATCTGTGTGTGGAGTTCAGGAGCTGACATCTGGTGTCATATTCAATCACTCACGCCGGGCAGTGGTGGCGCACGCCTTTAATCCCAGCACTTGGGAGGCAGAGGGCAGGTGGATTTCTGAGTTCGAGGCCAGCCTGGTCTACAGAGTGAGTTCCAGGACAGCCAGGGCTACACAGAGAAACCCTGTCTCAAAGAAAGAAAGAAAGAAAGAAAGAAAGAAAGAAAGAAAGAAAGAAAGAAAGAAAGAAAGAAAGAAAGAAAGAAAGGAGAAAAAAAGAAAGAAAAAATCACTCACTACCTCCTTTTTGTTGTGGTGTGGTCTTTTGAACCCGGAGCTCACTCATTTGGGAAGATTGACTGGCCAAAAGGCCCTGGGGCCCTCAGTGTCTTTCCCCAGGCCTGGGATTATAAGAGTGGTGCTGTACCCAGATTTTTATTTTTTTCAGCATGATTTCTGAGAATGCAAATTCAGGAGTCCTCATGCTTGCTTGTGTGACGAGCACCTTCTGACTTTCAATTCTGATCTGAGTTCCTGTATATCCTGAAGCAGGAGTATTGTCATAAGTTCAATGCCAACCTGGGCTACAGAGCAAGATTTAAACACACACACACACACACACACACACACACACAAAGCACAGAGCTGAGAGATGGCTCAGCATTTAAGAGCACTGGCTACTCTTCCAGAGGACCCAGGTTCAATCCCCCAGTTCCCAGTACCCACAGGGCAGCTCACAACTGTCTGCAATTCTAGTTCCAGGGGCTCTAACCCACTCTTCTGACCTCATCAAATACTAGGCACCCATGTGATAGACAGACATGTATTTTAAAAAAACAGGGTATCATTGTAGAACAGGTTGTCCTCAATCTTGTGAATACAGGCAAAACATGCATGTAAAATAAATTTAAAAATAAATTTGGAATACTTCACAAATTTTTATGTCGTCCTTGCCTAGGGACTGTGCTAATCTCTGTGTTGTGGTTTCAATTTTAGCATGTATACTGCCAAGTAAACACAGTTGTATTGTATGGTTTAAAAAAAAAAATATTTCTTTTGTGTGTGTGTGTGTGTGCGCGCACACAATAACCAACACAAGTTTGTTTTTATTTTTCTGAGACAAGATTTATCTGCATAGTCCTGGGTGTCCTGAAACTCATTCTGTAGACCAGGTTAGCCTGGAACTCAGAGATTTGCCTTTCTCTGTCTCTCTAGTCCTGGTATTACAGGTGTTCACTAATACTGCCTGGTAAAAAATAAAAAATTAAGACGAGGTCTCTTGTAGCCCGGACTGACCTTGAATTCAGTTTGTAGCCAAGGATGATCTCTAAATTCTGATCCCTTTGACTCCACCTCCCAAGTGAAAAATATTATTCGATCTTTTGACTGTGGGCCACTATCAAAGAGAACACTAGCCAGGAGGTGGTGGCATACACCTTTAATTCCAGCACTCAGGAAAAAGAGGCAGGCAGATTTCTTTTCAAGAACAGTCTGGTCTACAGAGGGTGTTCCAGGATAGCCAGCCCACATAGAGAACCCCTGTCTTGAAAACCTGAGAGAGAGAGAGAGAGAGAGAGAGAGAGAGAGAACACTGACTTTGAAATGTGCTGTTGTAATCTATGGGTCTAATTCTGGTTCCACACCCATCCCCCTTCCATCTTGTATGTGCCGGCCTCCCACAGTTTATGGCTCCTGGTGAGTACCTTCGTGGCCTAGTGAACTTCATACTCTAATCTCTATTTTACCAGTGCATGTCCTAAGATCATTGCCTAGATACAAGTGGCAGAACCAGGAGTTCTACTCCATGACTGAGATTCAAGCTACTACAGTCTTTTTACATACCAGTTGCATGCAGTCTTGGGGGAGCCAGAGGACTGAGGAAGTGGAAGACCAATTAGGATTTGGGATTTCAGTGAGGCAGGCTTTGTGGGTCATTGGTTGTTTCAGAGTGGCTCTTTGTCACAGTGCAACTGCTTTTGAATAACTCCTGCTTCTGTGTGTAACCCCAGTAAACTCACTGGATGCCCAAAATGACTCAGCATTCAGATTGGCCTCCGGGAGGTAAATATTCAGCTTCTAGGGATTAGAACTTTATGTCAGATAAAACAAAATACAAGATGGGTTGATTCTATAGGGCCAGAAGGACAAATAGAAAAATTAAAGCCATATGTGGCTAATAGAACCATGAATTTATGGGGTCATGATTTATTGCAGCAATGGAAAACACAGACTAACATTCCTCAGATCTCAGAAACAAATCATAAAATAAAGAATGCTTCTGAGAGAAATATTAAAAAGTCTTATCAAGAACAGTCACAGACTGTCCAGGTTGTCCATAAGCAAGACACAACTGCAGAGAGACCGGAGAGTAAAAAAAAAATGACTGCTGAATTAAATCATCCTGATAGTTGACCTCAGAGTGGAGACCAGGGTGTGTTACATTGTTGCATTGTTACAATGTGTTACATAGGGAGCAGATTTTGTCTTTGTTTCCACAGGAGACCAAAAGCTGTGTGTTAAGACCTAGGTTTAATCCCAGCGCTTGGGCGGCAGAGGCAGGCAGATTTCTGAGTTAGAGGCCAACCTGGTCTACAGAGTGAGTTCCAGGACAGCCAGGGCTACACAGAGAACCTCTATCTTGAAAAACAAAACAAAACAAAACAAAACAAAACAAAACAAAACAAAACAAAACAAAACAAAACAAAACAAAACAAAACAAAACAAAGCACCTAGGTAAAATGTTAAGGCCTGGGCTGGAGAGATGGCTCAGCGGTTAAGAGCTCTGACTGCTCTTCCAGAGGTCCTGAGTTCAATTCCCAGCAACCATATGGTGGCTCACAACCATCTGTAGTAGGATCTGATGCCCTCTTCTGATGTGTCTGAAGACAGCTACAGTGTACTCACATACATAAAAATAAATAAAGAAATCTTTAAAAAAAAAAAAAATGTTAAGGCCTAGGTAACTGTTACCTGGCAGGTCTGCCATTTTGTGCTGTTACTAATATTGTAAGGAACCAGTCTCATATGTCTCTGCTGTTACAAGGACATTTTCTAATGCCAAGATTGACTATACATTCTGTTATGTTCTGTGCCCCTGGCAACCAATCACTACAGAAGTCAGTAGAACTGTTTTGTATCGTTACCCACAATAAACTTGGACCTGAACCAACCATTTGGCAGCACTTCCTATACCTGTGTATAAGCTTTTATGGTATTTGCTTTTTAAGCTGCCCCTGGGATGGACCCCAACACAGGAGACACTGCACCAATATAAGAAACTATTTGGAATAAGGCTTCCATTTTGATAGTCAAGTAAAGTTTAAGTTCCCAAGACCTCCCTGGGAATTGACATCCTACATGGCAGAAAGAGACATGTACATGGGTAACTGACATCCTGGTTGGCAAGTTAGGACATGAATCTGTTAGATAAGGCAAGTCCTCTGTCACAGTTGAATACCCCAACCAATGGAAACAGGATAAGTGTACAATGAAGACGTGTTCCTAAGGGTTCCTAAGGAAGTCCCCTATCCTTAAATCCTGATTGGTGAAATAACTTGGCACAGATGTTTGTAGATCTCAGGCTTAAAAAGCCCTATGGGGAAGCCGGGCAGTGGTGGTGCTCACCTTTAATCTCAGCACTTGGGAGGCAGAGGCAGGCAGATTTCTGAGTTAGAGGCCAACCTGGTCTACAGAGTGAGTTCCAGGACAGTCAAAACAAAACAAAACAAAACAAAACAAAAACAAAACAAAGCTTGCAAGTTTACCCCTAACCCTAAGAAATAAGGGGAGATGGAGACGCACGTTAGACCAGGATGACCCTATGAGAACGACTGTTATAAGGAACCCATAGTCAGGCAGTGATTCGCATCTTTAATCCCAGCACTTGGGAGGCAGAGACAGGCAAGTAAGATCACAGTGATCTAAACGTAAAAGCCACTTGCAAAAGGCAGGATGAAATTCAAAGGGAATGTCCTTTGTGATCTAAAATAAACACACTTAAACCTTGAATTAAAATATATAAAGAGAAAGGGGAATATAGATATATCTGTATGGTATGTTTTAGTTTCAATTTTTTAAAAGAACATTTTTTATTTCAATTGAAAGATAACACTTTTACTGTTGCCAGAAAACATTTCACCCTAGGAAAGATATAACCTGACAAAAAGGACCCCCCCCCAGAGTTAGGGTTGGGGCAGGGTTTGTTTTTGTCTTTCCAGGAGAATAAAAGCATCCAACTGAGGAACCTGGACACCCCTGGACAAATGAACCATCTGAAGAAAAGGAACAGCTCATCGAGAGAAAATGTGCCAAGAAAAAGAGTAAACTGGCCAAGTGGTATTGCCCACCTCCAGCTTGTCTCTGGTGCCCTGTACAGACATAAGTGGCAACTTGTCTTTATGTGGTCCCAATTCAATTAAAAACTACAGCTGGCTTTGGGGTTGGAGTATGGCTCTCTCCTCCTCTAAACCCACACAAGCTTCTTAAAGAAAAGCTTCATCTAGCTTCCTGTACGTGTTTTCAGGTTTGAGTCTGGAGCAGGTAACTAGGAACAAAGTTTGTGTACCTCAGATGGGCTTAATAGATTGTGGTCCTAACCCTTTCTGGATCTGCTGAAAATGCCATTTAAAATGTTTAAGTTTTTTACTATCTCTAATAACCTTTGAGGTCTCCGAGAAGATGATGGGGCCCAGCAAGGACAAATCCACCTGGATTGCGGTAACGCTAACCACTGAGCTGGATGCCCCATGCTACTTCTGCAACCAGGTTCTGCACAGTGGACATGTTCTACCTAGTCAGGATTGTCACTAAGCTGACAAACACGACCCAAAGATCAGCTTCGGACTAGAAACTGCTCAGGACGAAGAAAGGAAAAAAAGAAAAAAAGAAAGCCTTTGGCAGTTCTGAAAGACTTGGACCAGCAAGCAAATCCAGTTTGTCTTTTTTGTTTTTTCTGAGACAGGGTTTCACAGTGTAGCCTTGGCTGTCCTTGAACTCAGAAATCCACCTGCCTCTGCCTCCCAAGTGCTGGGATTAAAGGCGTGTGCCACCACTGCCCAGCCACAATTCCAGTTTGTAAAGCCGTAAAGCAATCAAAGTGGAGAGGAGAGAAGGAAAAGGCAGGTACGGAGGCCTGCCTGGGTCACTCCCAAACAAATGCAGCCAGACTTGTGTGAAGCCAGATTCCAGGGTCAAGGGGGGGCTCCACGTTGAAATTCAGATTTATTGGCTCCCTACTAATGATATGCAGAATATGCAAGCTTCCGTCAGTACTGGAGCGAGGTGTACCTTAACTCACAGTACCCACAAAACACCAGCAGCCGAGGGATATGGGGGGAGGACGCCTCAGATGCTGAAGGCCATGCTTGCCCTAGGGGTGGCTCCATAGCACTGCCTCTCAGAGTGTGGTGTTGTGATCCTCCACTACAAGAAAGAGGGCCGGAGGTGAGGGATCTGCTGACTGTACCCTGCATACCACCATTACCGAATTTTACCCAATCTTACGTGGCTAGGGAAATAAGAGCCTGTAAGGGGAGAGATTATTCATTTAGGCCAAAGACCTTTAAAATACCAAGTGTGGTGAACGGAGAGCCCAGATGGCCTGTGGTGAAAGGAGAGCCCAGACAGCCCACCGTGAACGGAGAGCCCGGACTACCCATGATGGATGGCTACAGACAGCAGAGAGCTACACAAGGTAGTGAGTGCCCCACCCGAGCCACCTTACCTAAATCTTTTGACAGAATAATCAATGTGGTGGATCTGTTCGTGCTGTCTTGGATCTTGCTGATATATCCTTTTAGAAATGCTTTTATCTGCTGAATCCCAAGTACACTTCATACTGGCTTGAACAAAGACTGGGCCTCAAGAGTCTACCATTAGTTTTAAAAAACAGTCTAGAGCCGGGCAGTGGTGGCGCACGCCTTTAATCCCAGCACTCGGGAGGCAGAGGCAGGTGGATTTCTGAGTTCGAGGCCAGCCTGGTCTACAGAGTGAGTTCTAGGACAGCCAGGGCTGCACAGAAAAACCCTGTCTCAGAAAAGAAAAAAAACAAACAAACAAACAAAAAAAAACAGTCTAGAAAGACATCCAACAGAACAATGAGAATAGTTAAAGTTAAAAATGAGCCAGGCATGTTGGCACAGTCTTTAATCTCAGCACTCAGGAGGTGGAGGCAGGCCGATCCCTGAGTTCCAGGCCAACCTGGTGTACAGAGTGAGTTCCAGGCCAGCCAGGGCTACATAATGAGACCCTATCTCAAACAAACAAAAAGACAGACAAAGGAGAGTTAAAAATCAGCCAGGCAGGCCTGAGAGATGGCTCAGGTTAACAACACTGACTGCTCTTCCAGAGGTCCTGAGTTCAATTCATCCAGGTATGGTGACTCACATCTATAATCCCAGCACTTGGTAGGCTGAGTTTAGGAGGACCCGTGTGAAGCCCCAGGCCAGCCTGAGTTACACAGTGAGCTTCCGGATCAGCCTGGAATAGAGTGAGATGCTATCTGGAAAAAAATTAAAAAAATAAAAATTTTAAAATGGGGCCAGTTTATCAGGTAAAGTTCTTGTCAACACACTGACAACCTGGGTTTGATCTCTGTGACCTACATGGTAGAAGAAGAGAACTCAACTACTCTAAGTTGTCCTCTGACCTCCGAATGTGTGCTCTGGCATGTCTGGAACTACACACCCACACACCCACACAAATGCAACAATTTTTTAAGTGAGAAAAGGGGGTTGGAGAGACAGCCCAGCAGTTGAAAGCTCTGGCTGCTCTTCCAGAAGACCTAGGTTCTAGTCCCAGGCACCCCATGGAGGTTCCATCATCTCTAACTCCAGTTCCAGGGGATCTGACACCTTCTCCTAGCCTCTGCAGGCACCAGGCACACACGGTTGGAAGCTACTTCTTTTTTTTTTTTTTTTTTTTAAGATTTATTTATTTTATGTATATGAGTACACCGTAGCTGTCTTCAGACACACCAGAAGAGGGCATCAGATCCCATTATAGATGGTTGTGAGCCACCATGTGGGTGCTGGGAATTGAACTCAGGACCTTTGGAAGAGCAGTCAGTGCTCTTAACCGCTGAGCCATCTCTCCAGCCCTGGAAGCTACTTCTACAGAAGATCAGCTGAAACAACTAGCCTCATAGGATTGAGTAACTACTAGATTCTTGGACTTCCCATTCATTGTTGGGTTAGTTGGACTACAAACTAAGTCATCACAATAAATTCCCTCAATATAGAGAGACATGTCGTAAGTTCTGTGACTCTAGAGAACCCTGACTAATACAGTTGGGGTAAATAATACCAGAAGACACTATATAAGCTGCTAAGAATTGTTGCTGTTGCCCCCCCCCCAACCATCCTGTGTGATGGTGGTGCATTGGGGGGGTGGGAGGAGGAGCTAGATCGAATAGAATAAAAACCCTGCTGTGAGTTGCATCCAAAAAAAAAAATTGTTTCTGCCTACTGCCTCCAGAAGGCTATCTTCTAGAGAGTTCCAGGAGAGCTAAAGATACACAATGAGAAGCTGACTCAGAAAAACAGAGAAGAGAGAGAGAGAGAGAGAGAGAGAGAGAGAGAGAGAGAGAGGAACAAAATGGGAATTTAGGATTTAGGGCTCTGGCCCAATGGTAGAGTACTTGCCTAGAATTAAAGAGTACTTGCCTAGAATTAATGAGGACCTGAGACTCACCTGCAGCACTGCAAAGATTAAGTGAAATAAATAAATAAATAAATAAATAAATAAATGAGACAATGCCTAAAATAAATGAATATTGTTATTGATTATAACTCATTAAAGCTGGGGAAATCTTTTTTTTTTTTTTTTTTCACGACAGGGTTTCTCTGTGTAGCCTGGAACTCACTCTGTAGACCAGGCTGGCCTCGAACTCAGAAATCCGCCTGTCTCTGCCTCCCAAGTGCTGGGATTAAAGGCGTGTGCCACCACTGCCCGGCAGCTGGGGAAATCTTATGTATACTTAAATCAACCTCAATTTAAAGCAGAGGCGGTAACTCATGACTATAATTCCAGCCTTCTGGAGGCAGTAGGCAGGAAGATCAGAAGTTGCCCAAGGGAAGTGCTATTACTCTCATTAAAATTCAGGGCAGTTTGCCAGGGCAGTGGTGGCGCACGCCTTTAATCCCAGCACTTGGGAGGCAGAGACAGGCGGATTTCTGAGTTCGAGGCCAGCCTGGTCTACAGAGTGAGTTCCAGGACAGCCAGGGCTACACAGAGAAACCCTGTCTTAAAAAAAAAAAAAAAAAAAAAAAAAAAAAATTCAGGGCAGTTCAAAATAACTTGGCTATAGCTGAGTCACACTTAGTTCCTCTATAACCTAGCAAAGTGCTTCTTCAACTTTGCTTGCACCGAAACTCGGAGCTCGGTCCTGTCCTAGGGTTTCATGGCTTCTGGGCTGGGGCCCAGCGTCTGCATTTCCAGGTTTAAGTCACTTGGTCCTGTGGACCACAACCTTGTGAGTGTTAGACCACGAGCTAGGGAGAGTTCTTTAGGGGCTAGGCTTCTACTGCCCGAAGCACTGAGGACTGGCTGTTTTCCTCTTCCCTGCTCAGTTTTTTTCTGGCAGCCGGGACAGCCTGAAGGCCCCTGTGGATGGTCAGCCCCTGACCTTCATCAGGGCTCGTTCAGGGGTTCCGCCATTCCGGAGGGACACACTGATGCAGGAGATGCTTAGACCACAGCTGCTCCTGAGTCACGTGACCCGCAGAGGCTGGACCTCCACTCCCAGCCTAGAGCCTCGGGGCGGGGCGGAGCTGGGGGCGGGTCCTGGCAGAGGGTCCTCAGCAACCCCCGGAGGTGGAGCGGCTAGTCAGAGTGCCCACTGCCAAGCGGAGACATCTCATCGTGGCGTGGTCATGCTCCGGGTCCCCCTGTGTACGCTGCTCCCGCTCCTGGCACTGCTGCAGCTGTTGGGCGCTGCGCATGGCGTCTATGTAAGTCTCCGGTGCACCGCGCGGGGACGCTCCGCTGCTGGGAAGTGGGCAGAGGCCGAGGAAAGCCGCGGCTCTGCAAAGTGGGGATCTGGGTTACCCTCGATCACCCCTCGGAGCAGGCAGGCTGCCGAGGCACAGGCAGTGGCCGGGCCTCCCGTAAGGGGCGGGCCGGACGGGCGGGGCGCGCGTCCTTCCTGGTTGCTGGCGCGCGTGGGTTCCGCTGCGGCGGTCCCCTGCGCACGGACCTGCTTCCCCGTTTGTGCAACGTGGTCGGGGGCTAGCTGAGGTGCGCCTGAGTTTTTCCAGCTTCGGTTTCTGGGGAGAGGGACTCCATGTTGCGCGGGGCTGCGAGAGGGCCCCGCGGGCAGTGGCGTGGGGCGCGATCCTTGCGGAGTTCGGGCTTCACGAGCGCTCCGGAAGGAGAAAAATGGGGTCAAGAGAGACTCCTGTAGTGGGGACAGAGAAATACTTGCTTTCCGAGACTTCTCCCTTTTCAAACATACTGTTCTTGTTTCTCGCTAGCCACCTGCTGGCTGTTTTTAGTTTGAGGTGTGCATCGCCTTGCTGGAAGCCTTCCTCTTTTAGGATTTGGCGGTGCGGGTGGAGGGTGGGAAGAGTCAAACTGCAGCAAGCGAGGTCAGGGTGGCAGGGCAGTGGCTGAGGCGCGTGGGACAAGCACCTGGGGAGGTCCACACTGAACCAGCGAAGGGGACAGGGCGTGGTGGAATGCGACTCCTACTCTTTTGCACTTTGAGCGAGTCAGCTTGGGGCCCTCCAGATGGACTGAGTCGGGGGTTCAGGTACTTGTTAGTAGACTCTGAGCCTTGTAGACTTGTAAAAATTACACTCTTGAAAATAGCACACGTTTATCTAAAACCAGAACTGAGACTTTTTTAAGCTTCTGGAAAACAGTTGCTGAAAATGCTTTCATTTAAGGAAAAGGAAAATTGAGTGCCGGCTGCTCCTCAGAGCTTGGTGTCTTGGGAACCAGCGGGCAGAGGGTCCAACAGGTAGGGTAGAGGGTAGAAAGGAATTCATGTATCTTCAGTGTCAGGATGGGCCGGAAGAGATAGGATTTATGGAGATTTATGGAGTCGGATGTCAGTTACCAGGTAAGAAGTAGGAAGTGCCCCATGAGAGCCCCACCCAGAGAGGCTGCCTTGTGATCTCAGAATTCTTTTTTTTTTTTTTTTTTGGTTTTTCGAGACAGGGTTTCTCTGTGTAGCTCTGGCTGTCCTGGAACTCACTCTGTAGACCAGGCTGGCCTCGAACTCAGAAATCCGCTTGCCTCTGCCTCCTGAGTGCTGGGTTTAAAGGCGTGCGCCACCACACCCGGCTGATCTCGGAATTCTTATGTGGATATCCCTCTTGAACATTTAGATTGAAGCCAACGAAACATTTCAGTCGACTGACTTTCTGTTATTTTTGTTTGTTTGCATCTGCAACATTAACTCTCACATTTCAGACCTAATTAAAAATTAAAACGTGTACTTTTTTTTTTTTTTTTGCTTTTGCTTTTTCAAGACAGGGTTTCTCTTTGTAGCCCTGCTCTTCTTCCTGGTACTCACTCTGTAGAGCAGGCTGGCCTGGAAGTCAGAGATCCTCCTGCCTTTAAGTCGTAAACCGATTGATTGCACATTAGCAAGCAATACACTTGTGTGAAGAAATGGTTCTCAGTTTTTGGCTAGAGCTGTAGTTACTTTAAGAGAAATCTATTCTTTTGTTTTTAATGTCAGGTTCTCATGAAGCCTGGGCTGGCCTCAAACTTGGTATGTAGTCAAACATAGCCTTGGACTTATGACGATCCTGCCGTCACCTCCGCGGTGCTGAGAGTGCCGGTGTGTACCACCATGTTTCTGTGGTGCTGAGGGGTGAACCCGGGCTTTGTTCATGCTAGGTGCTCTCCGAACTGAGATACATCCCCAGGCCCAGAAGTCAGTTTCTTATGTTGCCATTTGCAGTCTACAGTCAACTCAGATTTTGGTGTCTTTGAAAAACTGTATTATATGCTCATTGGAAGCGTGAAAATGTTTTAGTGCTATATGTTTACATGTAATGACATTTGCAATGATGCTTTACTATTATGAAAACATTTGGACTCATGACTTTCCCCAGACTACATGCTAACACCTGATCATTTAGAATAATAATTTTCCTTTTTTTTTTTTTTTTTTTTTTTTGGTTTTTCAAAACAGGGTTTCTCTGTGTAGCCCTGGCTGTCCTGGAACTCACTCTGTAGACCAGACTGACCTCAATTTTCCTATTAAAAAAAGAAAACAGAGCAAGTTCTAGGAGAGCCAGGGCTACACAGAGAAACTCTGTCTCAAAAAACCAAAGAAAGAAAGAAAGAGGGCTGGAGAGATGGCTCAGCAGTTAAGAGCACTGACTGCTCTTCCAGAGGTCCTGAGTTCAAATCCCAGCAACTACACGGTGGCTCACAACCATTTGTAATGGGATCCAATGCCCTCATATGGGTGTGTCAAAGACAGCTACAGAGTACCCATATACATAAAATAAATGGATAAAATATTTTAGAAAGAAAGGTTTACACCTATTGTGGGGACCTTTAACTATATGAAACACGTTAGACAGCAGTGGAAACTGAGGCTGGAGATACGATTTGGTTGGTAGATTGCCTGCCTAGTGTGCATGGAACCTCGGGTCCCATCCTCAACATAAACCAACTGCATGGTAGAGCATGCCTATAATCCCAGCGACCTGGAGGCAGGAGGATTGCCAAGTTCAGAGTATCCTTGTCCACACTGCAAATTCAAGGCCAGCTTGGACTACATGAGACCTGTCACAAAAGAAAAAACTGCCCCTCGTGATTGCGGTGTTTTAATACTGAAGCCTAGCGGCTCCTGGTGTTTCAGTAGCAGGTCGGAGCCGGGTCCGAGGTCTGTGGGCTTTGGTTCAATGGGAATGAGAATGCTCTGATGATCTATCCCATAAAGCTGATGCCAGTTCCTGGTTGCAGGCGGAGTTGACCTGGAAGTCTCTCATTGGCCACTGTCCTTTCTCAGGAAGTCGCTTGCCTCCCAGAGTCCACCGGCACTGAGCTTTGGGGGACTCTTCAGGAGCTGAGAAGATGGTGCTCTTCAGACAGCTGTCGCTGGGCTCCAAGGCTGCCCTGGCTGCAGCCACCGTCTTCCTGTCCATGATCCTCTCCCGCTCCTTTCTGGCTGAGACCCTTGAGCTCCAGGCCTGGCGCTGGCTGTTCCGCCTGCAGCTGGTCCTGTTTGTGAACTCAGTCATGCTCATTGGTTCCTCGTACATCTGGCGGAGCACAGTGAGCAACCTCAGCCACTCCCCTGCTGTGGACTCTACTTGTTTCCAGCTTTGGAGGCTGGCTGTCATGGCATTTCTGGCCCTGGCACATTCCAGCTTCTTCACCATGCTCTTCTTGGTGGCCGAGGAACCCTACGTGTTTTCCTTAGCAGCCTATTCCTGCCTGGGTGCCTACATCATCATGGTTTTCTTCCTTTGTATCTTAAACACCATGGAGCAGGCCTACCAGTTCTTAGCCTGGCGCAGTGGTAGGGTGGTGGGCAGCCTCGACAAGACAAGGCACCTGGTGCTCAGGCCTGCGCTGGCAGTGGCCGTGACAGCTGTGCTCAGTACCATTGGCCTTCTGAATGCTGCCCAGCCCCCAGTGGTGAAAACCGTGGAGGTGCCCATCCATCAGCTACCCCTCTCGATGAATAACCTCAAGATTGTGCTTCTTTCGGACATTCACTTGGGGCCCACGGTGGGCAGGACCAAGATGGAGATGTTTGTGAGGATGGTGAACCAGCTAGAACCAGACATCACGGTGATCGTGGGTGACCTCTCCGATTCAGAGGCCTCCGTGCTGCGGACAGCGGTTGCTCCTTTGGGCCAGCTCCATTCCCGGCTTGGCACCTACTTCGTCACAGGTAATCACGAGTACTATACATCGGATGTCAGCAACTGGTTCACACTGCTAGAATCCTTGCGTGTCCGTCCCCTACATAATGAGAATGTGAAGATTTCCGCCCCTAGGGGCCCGGACAGTGGGGGGAGAGATAAAGAGTGGATCTGCTTGGCGGGCGTGGATGACATAGAAGCAGACATCCTTCACTACTCTGGGCATGGCATGGACCTCGACAAGGCTCTGGAGGGCTGCAGCCCGGATGATACTACCATCTTACTGGCTCATCAGCCTCTGGCCGCCAAGAGAGCCCTCCAGGCTCGGCCAGATATAAACTTGATCCTTTCCGGGCACACCCATGCGGGGCAGATTTTCCCCTGGAATGTTGCTGCCTATCTCCTGAACCCTTTCTTTGCTGGGCTCTACCAAGTAGGCAAGGCTACATTTGTGTACGTTAGCCCGGGTACAGCCTACTATGGGATACCCATGAGGTTGGGGAGCAGGGCAGAAATCACAGAACTCATCCTGTGGCAGGCTTCATAAACCTGCCCCGATGGCTCTACCTTACCTTGCCCTGCCCTGGCCTGAGACCTTCCTCCATCTCCTGCTCCGTCCCAACCTTGCCAGCACCCCTTTGACCACAGCCTGCTGGAAAGAGCAATTTGCCGTGGGGCTGCCTGGCAAGTTCAGGCTGGCTTAACTCTTCAGATAATCACCTGCTTTTTGACAATACACCTGTGGCTCCACTCGGCCACATAAATGGGAACACACATTTGTTTTCCAGCTGCTGTAGAGAGGGGGGCCTTTTACAGAGTGTAGGATGGCTGGAAAGGGCACTTCTTGACCAAACTCAGGGAAGGGCAGGAACGCTTGTCTCCTGTGGGTTTAGCCCTGGTTAGGGCTTAGGTGGGCTCTGGGATTATTTGATTAGAGATAGTTGGTTTGGGCGTGGGGCATGTTGAGAGGTGCCTCCTCTCTGCTTGCCAGAGGAAAGTATCCCTTTCCTCCTTGTCAATCAAGGTCACCTTTATTGAGGACATCGGCAAACCCCATTGGAACATGGGGCCTTTCCTGTCAGCACCTTGAGGGGTGCTGATTATTGTGCTGGGTGGTCAGGCCAGGATGGCTGGGCCAGGATGGCTGGAGATGAAATCATGGGGACTGTGGTAGGGGGTGACTGCCGTCCCTTAAGGACTTGGTGGCTCTGAGTTCTGGTTCTGTGTCGTTTTTGGGTGAGACAATTAAGGACAGGCTGCTTCTGTGTTTGGGGTGAGGAAGGATACTGGATGTAATGAGATGTCTTTAAAAAACGCAGTGACAAATTCTTCCCTAGATGGTGCTTGTCTTCAGGTTCCGGCTGTGTGTCAAGGGGAGCTACATCCTTCTAAAAGCTCATTCTACAACCTGACGGTTTAGAGTCCTTAGAGGTTACAGTGAACACGGGATTCTATGTGCAGATAAACAAGACCCTAGAATCCCATGTTCCCTTCAAAGTCGTTTGCTTGTTGGAGGCAGGCTTCAGTTCACTCAGAGCTAGATGAAGGGAGGCCTCTAAGAGAGTCGCTCATTGCAGGAGGTCATCTGTTAGTAGTCAGTGAGTTCGGAGATTGGCACCTCCTACCCATCGTGCCAGGTTTGGGTCTGAGATTTTGGGGAGAAGCTGAGGTTTCCTGTCTAACCATAGGAGAGTTGAAGCTGCCACGGGTGTGCCCCAGCTCTGCCCCTGCAGGCTGCTCCGGGCCTTGGCTAGGGAAAGACAGGACCGCTTGGGGGAATTCTAACCCACCTACCTTGGCCTCTGGCCACAGAAACATGGGGTCATTTGTAGGGCTTCTAGACCCACAAGAAAAACAAAAGGAGCTATCTTGTGCAGTGCCAGCAGATTTGTTGGTCTAGCCTTTGTCAGGGGCAAGAGAGACTTTGCCCTTTGCGTAGCAGCGAGCTAGCTGGTCCTAGGAGAAGGCTCTACTGAGATGTGTTTAAGAACGTCTGGGTAGCTGAGAGTCCTCTGTCTGGAGCGGGGCTTCCTGCTGCTTGTGTGAGGATTGAAACCTGGCGGTGACAAGTCCTCCTAGATTCTTGGTTTCCATCATCCAGGAAATGGCTGTATTTTTGTATCTACCTCAGAGCTGCTTTGCTGAGAGAACGCTGAGCCCATACCCACAGTCAGCGCGTAGTGTAATGTAATATGCTACTCAGTGCACTGAGATCTGCTAAGGAGCATTGCCAGCACAAGTGCCTAGAGAACCAGTGGACTGTCAGTGGGTGGCATGCTGCTCTCCAGCACAGCCCAGATGTCCATGTGGACAGCTATTAACTTCCTGGCGAGTGCCTCAGTTTCCTGTGCACACTCTGCTTCGAAAATGGGGGATTCTTCACCTTTTTGTCCTTCTGGTGTGATGATGTCTAGAGGATACAGGAGGCTACTGACTCATTCCTGTCTCCCAGTAGGCAAGTGGACTATCTGGTCCCAAAATGAATGAATGAAGCAAGCAAACAAGCATACCTGTAATTCCCAGCACTCAGAGGATAGAGACAGGAAAATTAGGCGTTCAAAGCTAGTAGTGAGTTTGAGACCATCCTGGGCTACATGAGATCCTGTCTTGGAGGGAAAAATAAGAGAAAGAAACAGCTTTGCCTTGATACTGTGATGGTCTCATTCCCCTGCCACCCCAGACAGGATTTTGGTGCACTGGGAGAGATTTTGTGAAGACCATTATCTGTTGTTGGGATTTGGGGAGAAGTCATGACTCAGCTCCTTGCTCCCCAAGCCCCAATCTGGGCACTGCTCACACCTGCCACCCCTCTAACCTCATGAAGGCCCTTTCCCCACGTTCTCATTTCTGCCGATTCAGCCCTCTTGGGGTCACGGCCGCACTTTAGATTTCATCAGACTGAGTTGGTACCCTCCTGGGGCTCCTGGCAGCCTTTGGACTCCTGCCATTTCTGTTGTTCTTACCAGTTCCTTGCTTTCTGGATCATTTTCTTCAGGCCATTAGGCCTATCCTGGGTCTCATTTTGATACTGTTGTCTCATGATCTGCGTGCACATCGCCTGCCCATTCTGGCTTTCGGGGTTTTTTGTTGTTGGTTTTTGTTTTGTTTTGTTTTTTATCTTCCTGCGTCTGCCTCCCAAGAGCTGGATGCCAGCCTGTGTCACCACATCTGGCTCCTTCATCCTCTCTGCTTTGCCAGATGCTTTTCTATTAACAGAAAGAGGTTGGGTTGCCACTCAGTGAGAGATAACTTGCCTTGCAAGTGTGAGGCTGTGGGTTTCATCTCAGGACATCACAGAAAGGAAACAGAGTGGTCAGGGACAGTGAGGTGGCTCAGCAGACTCCCTTCAGTTCCATCTCTGGAACCCATGGTGGAAGGAAAGAACCAACTCCACAGACTGTCCTCTGACGTCCCCCACGGATGCATGCGGTGCCGTGTGTGCCCACACTTCCACACAACGCACGTTCGGTAATATAAATAAAATAAGTCTCTAATGAGATGAGACTGCCTGTTCTTCTGAAGGTCTTGTATCCTAATCGAAGGGAAACGGCGATTCCGTGTTCTCGTCAGGTCCTCTCCTTGATCTGTCTCAGTGGGCTGCTTCTTCATGCCTTCTGGGCTCTCCAGTGTGTTAGCACACAGCGTTCAGGACATTTCCTTCTTCTCTGTCCCTCCTAGACTCGGTCTCCCTATGGAGGCCAGCTGCTCTGAAAATCAAGTTCTTCCAGCCTCAGTGCCCACATCCTTGGGATTGCAGGTATGTGCCAACATGTCCGCCATGCCTGCCCTCTTCGGGTCACTTTTATTTCTGTGGTTCCAGTTGTACTGAGCCTTCTGAATTCTGAATTCCCTTCTGAAGTCTGTTGTTGGGGTGTAGCTAAAGGACCAACAATTGTTGCCAAATATCTGTCTTGCTTACTCTCGTGTGCTGTTTTCTTCCGCTCCCTGTTCCACTGATGTCTGTTCTGTTTGTTCCCTTGTTTTGTGTTGTTTGTGTTGTTTGGAGACAGGGTCTCAGTATGTAGCCCTGGCTAGCCTGGAACTCACTACATAGACCAGGCTGGCCTAAAAGCCCAGGAGATCTCTAATTTCTTGAAGAACTGCCTCTTTACAGTCTGATCTTTGTTTGAGTCAAACTCTGAAAAAGTTCCGTATATTGCGCGGGCCACTTCTCTTTAAGTCTGAAACATTCCTCTTAGACTCATGCACGCACCAAAAAAAAAAAAAAAGTTAAATAAAAATCATTGAGGACATCTTTAATGTATATTTTAAAAGTAATATGTGTATGTGTGTATGAAGTGCTAATATGAGGTCAGAGGACGACTCCTCTTTTTCCTGTGGGTCTCTGGGATCAAACTCATGTTCTGCCAAGCGCCTTTATTCAGCTTTATTTTTGTTTTCAGTCATGTGATGGTCTGTGTGTCTACATGCGGGCATGTGCCCATGAGTTCAGGTGCGGAGGGAGCCTGGAGCTGCAATGGCAGATGGTTGCGAGTGCCTGACCTGAGCCACCACGCTTACTGTTGCTCCATCTCCAGCTTCCTAGTTTTATTTTTTAAACTATACATTTGTCTCCCCCCCCCCCCCATGAGATAAAGGGACAGAATTAAGCTGACCACCTGCCAGGAGTGCAGGAGGATTAGGATCCAGACACAAGTGCCCGTTGCTCTTGGTGTCCTCCATCTTGCTGTCCCCTGCCTCCCTGTGGCAGTGTCCTCTCTTTAGTCAGACATTTCAGAGGTGAAAAAAAATGCTTTTGACACGATACATAAAATAAACAAGATGAAGAAGCACAGGTGTGTGGTTGAGTGGGTATCCACAGATCTGCCGTGGGGGCATTGCCCACCGAGAACCTCAGTTGCTTCACTTCACCAGCCCTGTTGGAGGTGACCATCTGGCCACAGCAGCCTCTGGACTTCGGGTCATCTGAAATCACTCTTGGCTTTCTCTTGATGTCTGACTTTAAGGGACCATGGGGCCTTAAGTGTGCAGAGCACCCCCCCTTCCTCTCCCCCTCCCCCCACAGTCCTGGGTTGCTGGTGGAACAGCTGGGTTTTCCACCCTGGAGCTGAGGTGGCCTTGCCATGAGCACCACAGACCCCTGGGGGGAGTTGGCAGGGCTCATGGAGCATGAGTAGAGACCCATTGGATTGGACCTTCCAAGCTTTCTCCCAGAAGACCTGGAGACCAAGGTCTTCCTTGACCAGTTAATTCGTAATGACCCTTAACCTGTGATGTCACCAAGCTGCTTTTACTCAAGTCCAGGGATGTGCACAGGGGATGCAGATATATTTATTTTTAGCACCGAGGACTAGAGAGCTCTTGGGGGAGATGTTCAGGTTACCCAGTGACGCGGTTAGTGTTTTGTTTTATTTTTTTAAGATGCGTATAACTGAAGAAATCACCCTGGTTGGTATTAGACTCCTGATGAGTATTCGGTCTAAGGGTGTTTTGCGCGTACTGCCCTTTTTTTTTTTTTTTAAACCTCCAGCATTATGTGTATAGTGGGGCGTGGGGACCCCAGGGGACCTGAACATTCATTATGACTGCGCTCGGAATTATGTTGTTTTGTGTTCCTGTGGCTATGCACTTTGTAAGAACACTGATGCTACTACACCCTGCAAGTGTGAAATAAAGATTTCTCTCTTCATATCACATGTCGGCATCCATTCATTCAGAACGGATTGAGTTGCACACTGGGCAAATTTGAGGGTTTTTTTCTTTTAATTATAGAAGCTAGTTTCTTGTCTTTCCCTTTCCTCTTCTGCTTTCTTCTTTCTCCCTCTCCCTTCTCCCTTCTTTTCCGTGGAGGCCAGCAGAGGGCATCAGGTCCTCTAGAGCTGGAGTTATAATAGGTGGTTGTGAGCTGCCTAACATGGGTGATGGGAACTGAACGGGGCTGGGGGTGGGGGAGCTCTGGATGAGTGGTGAACGTTCTCTTCACCCCCTAAGCATCTCCCCAACCCTCTGACCCTCCTGCTTCCCATTTTCTGATAACCTCATCTGTGTCAATGGTTGCTCAGGAAGTTGGATTTAGGTTGGATCTACTTGGGTCCTTCGGTGTTAAGAGTGGATTCTCCCTGTTTACCTTGGCAGTTGTACTGGCTGGTTTTGTGTCAACTTGACACAAGCTGGAGTTATCACAGAGAAAGGAGTTTCAGGTGAGAAAATGCCTCCATGAGATCCAGCTGTAAGGCAGTTTCTCAATGAGTGATCAAGGGGGGAGGGCCCCTTGTGAGTGGTACCATCTGTGGGCTGGTAGTCTTGGGCTCTATAAGAAAGCAGGCTGAGCAAGCCAGGAGAAGTAAGCAAGCCAGTAAGGAACATCCCTCCGTGGCCTCTGCATCAGCTCCTGCTTCCTGACCTGCTTGAGTTCCAGTCCTGACTTCCTTTAGTGGTGAACAGCAATGTGGAAGTGTAAGCTGAATAAACCCTTTCCTCCCCAACTTGCTTCTTGGTCATGATGTTTGTGCAGGAATAGAAGCCCTGACTGAGACAGCAGTGAAGGTTAGAAATAACTGTGTGTCCATTAGATTCCCCACCTCTGCAGCTATCCTTACTGCTGCTTTGAAAGTTACCTGCTTTCCCTGGACCCAATAACAGGATGTCATTCATGTAAAGTTCCAGAATTGTCTACTCTCCATTATTTATAACAGCCAGTACTACACAGGTCTAAGAGCAGGAAGGTCTAAGGATGTTGTTTGAGCCATATGTCCTATGGCTGTGACAAAATATCTGACAAAGGGAATTTGTATGTGTATGTGTGTGCACATGTATGCATGTGTGTGCATGCTATCGAGCACGTGTGGAGATCTCAGGACAACTTTCTTGAGTCAGTCCTTTCTACTATGTGAGTCCTGGGGATGAAGTTCAGGTTGCCAGGCTTGGCGGCCAATGTCTTTACCCTCTGTGCTGGCCCTGTTTTGGCTCACAGTTGAAGGAGGTACAGTCTGTCCGAGTGGGGGCGCAGTGGGCACGATGAGGTATGGTCATGCTGCCTAAGCAATCAGAAAGCTGAGAGGGAACAGGAAATAGAATTGGCGTGTAAGACCTCAAGACCTGCCCTCCAGCAAGGGTCTGCTTCCCAATGTAATTCAGCCTTCCAAAACAGAGCCATTGTCTGGGAACTGGATGTTTGGACTCTGTGCCTATGGGTGGCATTTCACATTCAAACCTGCAACAGACGTCCTAACAGTTGTGGTCTCCTGTGACGTGGAGCTGGGCAGTGACTGTAGCCCTGAGGTGATGGATGGTGAGTACTACTTCCTGCCTGCTCACAACGGATGGAAGCCATGCTTCCGGTTCATATGATAACCCACACCTGTGTAGTACTGGCTGTTGGCACCATGCTGTTGTAAATAATCCACCATGATGCTTCTGCTGTTAGCAGGGGCCCACAGGTGGCTCAGATGGAATTCAATGGAGATGACCTTTAAACCTTGGAGGAGATTCTTCCAGGAGTGTGGTCTCCTCCGGATTTCTCTAAAGGAAGGGATGGAGAGTAGACAATTCTGGAACTTTCACTGCATCCATAAAAGCCCTCGTATGTGGTGAGGGTTCTGCTGGCTGTTAGTTTGGCCCCATTTTGTGTTCAAACCAGGGAAACAATAGTAGGATGCACTCTCTAGGTCTGGGATCCACTCCGTGAGGGGCTTGGGCCTTCCTGGGAGTGACACAGAACGATGGTCTGTTACATTTCATATTTAAGTGTTGGCTTAGGCTGTACTAACAGTACTCCTAAGGCAGGTAGATACCCTAAGTCCCATTGTTGAGGGCTTTGGGAACAGTTATTTCTTATGCAAGCATCACACTGTAGGGTCCTTCCTTCAGGGGCTATTCACCCCTCCCTTTAACCAGTGTGTCAGGAAACTGACTCAAAGCTGGGAATTCGAAAAAGGCACCTCGGTTTTCTGGCGACTCTCTCTGCACACGGGGATACTGTGGTTTCCAGGTCATTGCCTAGGAATCACTACTGGGAAGTGTGCCCCTCGGTTTTTGATGTTTACAGTGGTCCCCCTCGATAATGCCAGGATCTCACCGTCCCCAGCGATGAGGGCCCAGTGTCGCGGCGATATCTCTTGTCCTCATTCATCTACTGAGGATACCACCTGCCATGGGGCCTCTAAGGTTACTAAAGCCCTTCTCCTGATGCATTTCTGACTGGAAGTACATCCTCTGGGGCTCCTGGGGCATATGGTGTATACAGTCAGACAGTGGGTTCTCTCCTGTCCACCTTTACATTGCTCCCTCAGTCATGGGCAGCTCTGTCATCTTTTCTCCCTTGCTGCAAACTAGTGTCACGTTTGCATCCAAGAAACCATCCCATGAGCTTAGAGCTGACACCACGGTGATAGTTAGTGAGTCAGGGCAGATACCCCATACCCTCTCCCAGGACACTGTCCTTTGCCTCCTCTAGATTCATTCCCAGAGTCCCACCATGGTTAAACCTTCTGCCTTGCTTTTCTGGTAGGAGATGAGGTTCTCTGTAGAAACCATCACAGAAGTTCATGACACTCAAAGAATGCCCCAAGTGGCCTAAACCTGTCAGTCCCTCTTCAGAGCTTCCAAGCCTGCTAAACAAGCCAGCCAGCCTCACTGTCCAGTTCCTGGTAAATCAAAAGAGCTAAGTCACGTGGCAGGAGATGCTCTACAGGTAATGTGCTTGCCGAGCAAGCCTGAAGACCCGAGTTCTGTCGCAGAATCGGAAAAGAGGAGAGAGAACTGACTCCACAGTGTCCTCTGATCTCTGCGTGTGCACTGTGGCGTGTGTACAACACCACACGCTACACACGTGTGTGAACACACACACTCGTATATACATTCATACACACACTTATGCATAACATACACACACTTGTACACACACTCTCATGAACACTCATACACACTAAAGTTTAAAAAATAAACATGCCAAATCCTGCCCCCTTTAACCTGGACCTCTTCTCTATCTGGCATAGGTGAGAGGCAGGGCATGCATTTTGGGGTATCCTTGCTCTTCCTTTAAACACCAGCTGTAGGGTCTGGTTGCTAGGCAACATCTCTAAACACTCCAGATGCAGACCACAGACCATGTGTAGATGTCTTTGTTCCATTTCTCGTTGCCCTGACAAGAAACTTAAGCATTTGGTTTTGGATCGTGGTTTGGGGGTACAGTCCATCATGATGGGAGAGGCACAATGGCAGGAGTGTGGGACAGCTGGTCACATCGCGTCCAGAGTGGAAAGACAGAAATGAATGCTGGTACTGGGCCTGGTTTCTCTCTTCTCTTCAACCACAGTCCCCAACCCATGCATAGTAACAGCCACAATCAGAGTGGGTCTTCCACCACTAGTTAAAACTCCCTCACAGATACCTTTGTCTTAGTGTTCTGTTACTGTGAAGAGGTACCATGGCCAAGGCAACTTATAAACATGCATTTAATTATGGGGACTGCTGAGAGTTTGAGTCCGTGAAAATGGGAGTGAGCATGGTGACCGGCAGGTAGACCTGGTGCCGGGGCAGTAGCTGAGAGCACAAGGCAGAGAGAGGTAATTAGGAATGGCTTGGGCTCAAAGCTCACCCCCAGTGACACACCTCCTCCAATCAGGCCACACCTCCTGATCCTTTCTAAACAGTTCTACCAGCTGGGGACCAAGCATGAAAATATATGAGGCCATGGGGACTGTTCTCAACCACCACACCTAGCCTTCGGTCTCTGTTCTTGGAGACAGTCAAGGTTACTCTTCACCTTAGGCCATTCCTGGTAGGTACCACTTGTCTTAATTTAGGTTCCTCTGGAAACAAGGGCTTGCGAATCCAAATGAGCACAGGAAGGAGGGGCAGAGGGAACAGGGGGAGGCCTGCGATTACACACCTCATTTTCTAGCCCAAATTGTGGCGATCAGCCAGTCTCTCTGCTGCTTAGGACGATACTTCTGTAAGTCCTCCTTCACTGCACTCTGCAGTCCTGGGTCTGTATGCCTCTTTGTTCAGCCCCATGGCACTTGTGACTAGTTCCTGTATACCAGGGATGAGCTTTTCCAGAACAGTCCCCACTCTGCTCAGTTTTAGCCTCAGAAGCAGCAGAGCAGCAGCTGTGGTGTCACAGTCCCACCTAGAAAGTGGTTGGTTCTAATAATTGATTTGACCTTAGTGATACCAGGAAGAAGCAGAGAAATAGACCTGAGGTGGGGCATTCTTTTTTTCTTTGTTTGTTTTGTTTTTCGAATCAGAGTTTCTTTGTATAGGCTGTCCTGGAACTCTGTAGACCAGGCTGGCCTCGAACTCAGAAATCCACCTGCCTCTGCCTCCCAAGTGCTGGGATTAAAGGCGTGCGCCACCACTGCCCGGCTGAGGTGGGGCATTCTTAACATCCAGCAATCCGACTAACTTGACAGATCAGTGGAGGTGCCAAGTCCCTGGGTGGATATCAGACCTCGTGTGAACCAGGGCTTAGCAGTTGTTGTGAGATGTTCCAGAGTCGCTGCAGGCTATGGTGCTGGTGATTCCTGGCATTGCTCTCTGAACACTTCAAGGTGCATGTGGCAACTCCTCAATGCTGGGGTGATAGGCTTCTGGTAACCCTGGTTTGGTGGGTGCCTGCTGCCCGTTGCTACCTGTCTTTGTCCACCAGGGTGCAGTGTTCCACGCTGCCTAACAGCTCTGATGGGAACCCCAAACTGGGTTTCTCGAAACTGACATTTTGGCCAGTGGAGGTGTACGTGTAAGTCCACACTGTGTACCAGGCATTTTGGAGGTGATACTGTGACGCGCTGTTCTCTGTGCCAGTGAAAAGGTTCTGATTTACTTCCCCCAGACCCTATTCAGTTCAACTAACAAACTGGGTTGTGCCCTACGGCTTCCAGAATACTGTTTTAAAGCCCCTTTCCTCTGATTCCCTGGTGGTTATGGATGTAGGCTTGGTGGGCACTTGCCCAGGTCACTCTGGGACTCAGAGTAGCAGCTAGGATGGGGATCCATGGGTATCTATTGCTTCATTCATTTGAGACAGGAGCTCATGTAGCATAGGCTGGCCTCAAATCCTGTATGTAGCCAAGGATCACCTTGGATTACTGATCCTCTGTCCTCCACGTCTCTGACACTACATCCCTAGCCCCTGATCCATTGGTTTCTGCCCTGCTTTTTACAGTTGTGGTGATCCAAGCAGCGCTGCTGTCGAGCTGATGTGTGTGTCCCCATCTCCATGCCCCACACACACAACAGCTCAGTGGATATAGTCTCACTCCTGAATGTCTATAGTCTCCAGATTTTGGGAGTAGAGCCAAAGTAGGAGACACTCCTCAGTTACTCTTATTAGCCAAGTCACCTTGGCTGGGCTGAGCAGTGCCTTGTTTATCAGTTATTATGTAACTTAATCAGTCTACTCATTGTCTAACTTAAATAGAAAAGCACCTGCCCCCAGCTCACGTCTGAAGTGAAGGTTCACATCCTCACGGGGTCCCTTACTTGCCCCGCAGAATGTCTCCCGGAGGACGTTTGAGCTCGACTACAGCCGGGACCGCTTCCTCAAGGACGGGCAGCCATTCCGCTACATCTCAGGAAGCATTCACTACTTCCGGATACCCCGCTTCTACTGGGAGGACCGGCTGCTGAAGATGAAGATGGCCGGACTGAACGCGATCCAGATGTAAGGACAGACGCTTGCCTGAGACCCACCCCCATCCCACGCCTAGCTTGTGAGTTCTCCCGTATCAGTGCTCAGAAGTAGGAAAGAGCCCTATGTGCACCCCCGAGGGGCTCATGAGGAGTGTGACTGGCCTTTCTTTCTTTCTTTCTTTCTTTCTTTCTTTCTTTCTTTCTTTCTTTCTTTCTTTCTTTCTTTCTTTCTTTCTTTCGTTTTTCAAGACAGGGTTTCTTTGTGTAGCCCTGGCTGTCCTGGAACTCACTCTGTAGACCAGGCTGGCCTCGAACTCAGAAATCCACCTGCCTCTGCCTCCCAAGTGCTGGGATTAAAGGCGTGTGCCGCCACTGCCCAGCGTGACTGGCCTTTCTAAAGATAGTGAATCACTTCTCACTTGAACTTTGTCCTCAGAAACCATAAAATTGAATCAGCTTGAAGAGGCACAGGTTAGGAGGCCAGAGAGTGGCTCAGAAGGTACAAGGGTCTGCTGCCAAGCTTGATGGGCTGAGTTCAATCCTGGGGACCTACATGGTAGAAGAGAACAGATTCCTACAGGGTGTTGTCTGATCTACATGTGTACACGTGCGTGTTTGCACGCGCACACACACAATACACCAATAAAGATGAAGGCAAGTTATAGCTCTTGAAACTTAAATTTCTGCCAAGGTCACGTCTTTGGTCCAAGGTCCAGCAAGGAGCCAAACATTAGGGGATGTGGAGACAGCTGTAGCTGCCTTGGTGAAGGGAGTAAGCCTTGTACCGAGGTTTTGAAACCCAGCTTGTCTTATCGGGTTAATTTTTTGAGCCAGGCTATAGGTTCACATCAGCAGGCCTGTCCCCCGTCTCCTCTGGTTCTGTGAGATGACTAATTGGGGAGAAACTGGGGCAGCTGATCATTCTGGATTTTGCAGAGCCGGTGTGGATTACTGATAACATCTTAAAAGATAAAGTGTGAGAAAGCCTTAGTGGGTTTTGTAGATACCTAGGGGAGTCCCCCATTCGCTCTGTTTCTACGGCCCCTGGCAGAGTGGATCCGAGTTCACTCGCAGTTGTTAACACACTGAGTTCCAGGGGGCTCTGGCTGACCCTGGATCGGTGGGACGAGGAAGGAGAATGCCTGTGGGGCTCATCCACAAGGCTTTCGTGCTGAGTGATGGTGCACGTGTGTATCTTCACCAGCGCTGGGGAAGCCGGCTCAGTTCAGGTCATTCTGTTTCCTGGCCTGGTATTCCTGACGAAAGTCTTTTGTCTTCTTGTAGGTTGGAGATTTCTCCTGTGGTTTTGTTTTCAGTGCTGAGAACCAAATTCAGGCTTTTGCACATGGGCAAGGACTTTACCACAGGGCTGTGTAGGTCTCTAGACTGGGTGGGATTGCAATGCCTTCAGAGGCCAGAAGAGGGAGGCATATCCCCTGGAACTGTAGTTTCAGACCGTTGTGAGTGGCCATGTGGTTAGGAACCAAACCTAGATTCTCTGAAAGAGTAGTAAGTGCTCTTAACCATTGGGCCATCACACACACACACACACTGTGCCCCTTTTAAAGAAGATAGGATCTCTCTAGAGATCTCTCTCTAGAACTCACAATCCTGCCTCAGCCTCCTGAGTGCTGGGATTAAAGGTGAATGCCTCTGTGCATAAGATTATGTAACAGGTAAGCACCATGCCTGGCTTATTCTTACATTTACTAAAGTGTTTGTTTTTGACACAGAGTTTTCTGTGTACTCTGGCTGTCCTGGAACTCTCTGTGTAGACCAGGCTGGTCTTGAACTCATAAAGATCCACCTGCCTCTGCCTCCTGGGTGCTGGGATTAAAGGTGAATGCCGCTGTGCCAGTTATTTCTTTGTTTATTTATTTTTCAAGTAGAGTCTTGTGTTGCCCAGGCTACCCTCAAATTTATTGTGATCCTAGGCTGGCCATTTAACTCTTACCCTTCTGCCTCAACTTCCCAAGTTTCACTGTGTTCTACTTAACCTTGATTTTTAAAACATGTATCTCATATTACTTTATTACATATTACTTTACATATACATATTACGATAATTAGAGTTCGTGCATTTATTTTTCTTGTTAGCGTTTTCAGTGTGCTGGATATTATTTTTTTTTCTGTCACAGTTTCTATAGATTGTTCTCATAGAGGCCTGGTTTGGGCTTCCATACAAGAGCGGGTGCCTGGTGTGCTCACGGGCTGTGTCCGAGTCTCAGTGTGTCAAACTAACCAGGTATCAAGTGAAGCCAGAGGAGGATTTGATGCAGAGAGGTGTACAGAACTGACCAAGAAGCCATCTGAAATAAATCTGCCTGGGCGGAAAAAGCTGATAAATATTATTCGTGTCCTCAGAGCAGTTCTGTGTAGAAGATCTTCATCCGTAACCCTACCAGACCACAAACAAAAATAAACAAACAACAAAACCACAGGTGGATCTCTGTTTACACAATCTCCCCCCTCCCCCCCAGTCAGGAAGCAAAAGAGAATGAACGAGGTCCTGAGTGGCCCTGCTGGACCATCTCCAGCATGACATAGAGAGGGCATGCCTCAGCCTCCTGCTTCTTGTCCAGTTTGGGGGCTCCCATCCTGGTACTCAGCCTGAGCTGGCTGTGCTTAGCTTCCAGGATGAGAGGCAATCTGACACTTCAGTGCGGAATTGCAATAAACTGGGTATTAGTTCTCAATAATGTTTCCACTCCTTTTAAAAAGTGTTTTCTTTATTACACCTTGTTTACATGTGTGTGTGTGTGTGTGTGTGTGTGTGTGTGTGTGTGTAGGACAGAGGAAACCGTGTAGAAGCTAGCTCTCTACTTATACCATGTGGGTTCCGGGATTGAACTCCTGGGTTCAGGCTTGGCGGCCTTTACCCGCCATGCCTTAGCACTGGCCCATGTTCCACTCTTATGCTTGTGATGAAATTCGTCGAGCCTGGGCTCCCTTCTCCTCCACCTGGGAGGAGTTCAGCCGAGTGTGTCTTTACAGGTATGTGCCCTGGAACTTCCACGAACCCCAGCCGGGACAATACGAGTTTTCTGGGGACCGCGACGTGGAGCATTTCATCAGGCTGGCTCATGAGTTGGGACTCCTAGTGATCCTGAGGCCGGGGCCCTACATCTGTGCAGAGTGGGATATGGTGAGCTTGTGGCCGCTGGGCCCTGCCTGCCTGGTGGGGGTGAGTAAGGGCGGGAGAGGCTGACCGGGTGGGGTGGTGCTCTGGGTAAAGCAGATTAAAGCGATCTAATACTCAGAGTCTAGAGCGTGTGGTGCTGTGATCTGCCAGTGTTTGTTCCTTTAGCAAGGTGCCAGGCAGCGAGGAACAGGCTGGAGGCAGAACATGGGGACTTCCCCTTGGCTTTCTCTGTCACAGACATAGAGTGTGCTCTGCTTTGTCTCCCTCATGGATTAGTTATAAAATTAAGAGAAGCTGTGCACATAAAAAGAACTTCAGAGGCTGGAGAGATGACTCAGAGGTTCAGAGCACTGGCTGCTCTTCCAGAGGACCTGGGTTCTATTCACAGCACCTGTATGGTGGCTCACAGCCACCTGTAACTCCAGCTTTAGGGGATCCAGTGCCCTCTTCTGGCTTCTGAGGGCACTGCAAGCACACGGCATACATGCAAAGCAACACCCCCCCCCCCCCAAAGTAAATAAATAAATATTTAAAGAGAAAGAAAAGGGGGGATTTTACTGAGCATAGTGATCATGTCTGTAATCTGAGCACTTGAGAGGCAGAGGCAGGAGGATCAAAACTCTGAGGCCAGCAGGTGCCCTATGGGGTGTGTGTGTGTGTGTCCAGCTTTAGACTTAGCTCAAAACAAAGGGGGAAGGTGTCTTGATTCTCAGAACACGATTAATAGAGAGAGATCCTAATTTTCCTATATTCAGTTTCCCAGAAGCCCAGGTCATTTCCCCCTCTGTCTTTTCCCTCCCTGCTGACAACAATCTCTTGAAAGTGACAGGCAAGTGACTGTTGTTTTCTCTCTCATAGGGGGGCTTACCTGCTTGGCTGCTAGAGAAAGAGTCAATCATTCTCCGGTCTTCTGACCCAGGTGAGTTACCGATGCTCCTTAAAGGACTTATGAGAGATTGGAAACTTTATATCAAAAGAGCCAGGCATTTGAAGGTGGGGCTTCTTCTGTATAAATAACCCTAGTGGGGTGTAAATCTCATTTCACTGGACAGTGAGCATGTAGGAGACACAGCTTCCTTTGTAGGCTTGAACAGATCTCACCGATAAGTGGGTCGCTTTTTGAGTTTGCAGCCTGGTTGGCGGTTAACCAACTGGGTTCAGCACTTGTATTTTCTTCCTACACACTTAGTATATTACGCAGCCAGCTAGTCAGAATGGCAGGCTTGTTTCTGGGATGATGTCACTGGTTTTCTTGGTAGCTGGGCGTCTTCTGTTGTTTTGCATTTTCAGAGTGATTTGTCAGTGACAGCTTTTTGTCTTATCTTTTTAGAACATGAGACATTATTTTAGCTGTAAGACCCTAAACAGTCATTCAGTTGCATCTCTATTTTCACGAATGTGTGTGTGCGTGCATTTGTGTTTGTATGTCTGTGTGTTTGTATGAGTGTGTGTGTGAGTGTGTGTGCCCATGTGTTTATGTGTGCATGTGCGCGTGTGTGTGCGCGTGTGAGATTGTGTGCCTGCATGTGTGTCTGCGTGTGTGCACATGTATATGTGCATGTGTGTGCCTGCGTGTGAGCATGCTCTCTTACTATATTATTGCTGTTTTCACATGTGTTGTTTCCTGAATCTTCCTAACCACTTTTTTAAAGTTTTTGTTTGTTTGTTTGTTTTTTGTTTTTTTTTTTTTTTTTTTTTTTTTGGTTTTTCGAGACAGGGTTTCTCTGTGTAGCCCTGGCTGTCCTGGAGATTTATTTATCTTTATGTGTGTTGAATGTTTTGCTTGCTTGCATGTCTGTGTGAATGTGACAGGTCACCTGGAACTGGAATTGCAGACAGTTGTGAGCTGCTGGGAGTTGAATCCAGGTCCTCTGGAAGAGCAGCCAGTGCTCCTAACCACTGAGCCATCTCTCCAGCTCCCTTCCCCCCCAACAACTGTATGAAGCAGATGTTTTTGTCAGTATCTTTTGAGGTTGTAAACATACGGTTTATTAGATGTCAATTTGGGGTGGGTTTGGAGACACACACATACCTGTAACCTTAACACTTGGAAAGTGGAGGCAGGAGGATCAGGGTTTTAAGGTCTTCCTCAGCTACAAATCAAATTTGAGTCTAGCCTTAAACCTTTAAGTTATTTGTTTTGTTTCGGACACAGGGTTTCTCTGTGTAGCCCTGCATGTTCTGGGACTCACTCTATAGACCAGGTTAGCCTTGACCTCAAAGATCCTCCTGCCTCTGCCTCCCCAGTACTGGGAGCATACACCTCCATGCCTTTTTAATAACTATGAATGCATGAAATTTTTAAAAAGGATTTTATTTATTTGATTGAGATATATATATATATATATATATATATATATATATATATATATATATATATATATATGATAAGTACACTGTAGCTGTCTTCAGACACACCAGAGGAGGGCATTGGATCCCATTACAGATGGTGTGAGCCACCATGTGGTTGCTGGGACTTGAACTCAGGACCTCTGGAAGAATAGTCAGTGCTGTTAACCGCTGAGCCATCTCCCCAGCCCCTGAATACATGTAATTTACATCACATGCATGCTTGCTTGATGCCCACAGAATTCAGAAGAGGGTGTTGGGTGCCCTGGAACTGGAGTTAAACACAGTTGCGAGGCACCATGTGGGTGCTGTGAATTTCACTTTACAGCTTATATAGCTGTAGATAATGCCGGCATTCTGATCCTCCTGCCTCCACAAGTGTTGGGACTCCGGGTGTGTGCTTCCAAGCCTGGTGCTGGGGATCAAATGCCAGGGCTTGGTGGACGCTAGGTAGGTACTCTCCCAACTGAGCCACACCCTCTTCCCAGCTAACTTAAGTTTAGAAGAAAAAAGTCCCTGCTGTGTTTGAGAGGAGGACTCAGTATTCAGCACCTCTCTGTGCCTATCCCACAGTGCCTGGCTGCCGATGCTTCTAACCCTAAGCCCCATAGCAGGGTAAGTCGACAGGCACACTCAGATATCAGGACAGCTAGCTCAAAGAACTGTGTTCAGCAGACTGTGGCTGCCCCCTTAGATAATCGTTGAGGGCAACATATCCTGGGACAGGCTTCTTCGGAGTCTCCTGGCTTTAAAAGAATGAGGCTGCCAAGATATCTCAGCTGACTTGAATTTGATCCCTGAAACCCACTGTGGGGCTTGTGCTTATGTACACCCACACACACACACTCACACACACAAGCACACACCAATCCAATAAGCTAGTTCAAAGGCTTGTGACAGCTGCTTCTCCATCTTGTTTTGCAGATTACCTTGCAGCTGTGGATAAATGGCTGGCAGTCCTTCTGCCCAAGATGAAGCCCCTGCTCTACCAGAACGGAGGTCCGATTATAACCATGCAGGTACCTGGAGCTGAGCCTGGACATGGAAGGAGGGAGAGGAGGGGGAAGCAACTGTCCATCAACGTCACGTAAATGACAACTGACACCAGACTGCAGTACTGAAAATGACACTTTTACTGTAACCAAATCTGAGGAAAGGGTTAACCTGTCTTCTCTCTCTTCTCTTCCCTTTCTCTCTGTCTCTCTCTGTCCTTCTCCCTCTCTGTCCTTCTGTCTCTGCCCCTCTGTCCTTCTCTGTCTCTCTGTCTCTGTTCCTCTGTCCTTCTCTCTCTGTCTCTTTGTCTCTGTTCCTCTCTGTCTCTGTCTCTCTCTGTCTGTCTGTCTTTCCATTTGTCCCTCTTTCTTTTTCTCCTTCAGTTTGGGTCCCACTCTGTGCCTGAGGATAACTTTGAACTTTATACCCCTTCTGCCTTACCTCTACAGTGTCAGCATGACAGGGTGCACCCCACACCTGTTTTATGTAGTGCTGAGGATCAGACCTAAGACCTTGAGCACACAGTCAGTCTACCAGCCAAGCTACACCCACAGCCCAGGACCCATGTCCAGAATCGCATACATTTTATGTCTTTAGCCACCACTGGACACAAAAGATTGCAGGACAGAATTAGAACTAGAAAAACAATCAGCTTTACTTTTTTTTATTGTTTTATTTAAAAATGTTAGATTGTTTTATTTTATGAGAACAAGTGTTTTGTACGCAGGTATGTGCGTTCACCACATGTGTGCCTGGGGCCTGTGGAGGTCAGCAGAGGGCATGGGATCCCCTGGAACTGATATGACGAAAAGTTGTCAGTTGCCTTGTGGGTGCTGGGGACTGAATGTAGTCCTCTGTAAGAGCGACAAGTGCTCTCAACCACTGAGACATCTCTCTTCTCATCAAGTTTTTAAATTTTATGTGTATGTGTGTGTGCTTGTGTAAGCTTATGTGCCTTCAGGAACTGGCAGAGGTCTGAAAGTAGTAGATCCCATGGAACGAGTTACAGATATTTGGGAGCCATCTTGTGGGTACTGCAAATAGAACCTGGGTCCTCTGGAAGAATAGCCAGTGCTCTTGACCACTGAGCCATCTCTCCAGCCCCTCCCTTGACCACTGAGCCATCTCTCCATTTTTGTTGTTAATTATATGCGTACATGTGTGTCTGGTTGTCTGTACATGTGAGTACAGTTGATGGTGAAGGCCAGAAGAGGGAATTGGGGCCCCTGGAGCTGGAGTTACAGATGGTTGTCGGCTGCCCCACACGGGTGCTGGGAATTAAACCCAGGCCCTCTGGAAGAGCAGCTGGTGTTCTTGACCACTATACCATCTCTCTGGCTCCTCATGATGCCTTTTAACACACCACACCCCCCAAAGACACAGTCTTTCTCCATAACCATGACTGTCCAGGAACTCACCATGTAGATAGACTGGCCTTGAACTCACAGAGACCCACCTGCCTCTGCCTCCCAAGTGCTGGGACCAAAGGTGTGCACCATCAGGCCTGGCTCATGTCACTATTTTGTTAATGCCCCTGAGTATCTGCCTTTGTCCTAAGTGTCCTGCCTATGCTATTCAGTTCTTCCAGACACCCCCTTTTAAATGAAGAGGTTTAAAGAGGGGGTGCAGGGATGATTAACACTGCACCGACAGCTCTTGCAGTGGACTTGGGTTTGATTCTCACGTGGCAGCTGACAACCATCTGTAAGTTCGGTTCCAGGGAATCTGATGTCCTCTTCTGTCTTCCGTGGGCACTGCACGCACATTGTGCACATACACACATGCAGGCCAAACACCCATACACATTAAAATAATAATAATAATAATAATAATAATAATAATAATAATAATAATAATAATAAAAGTTCATAGAGGTTAAGTGACTTGGTCAACGTTGCCTAGCTGGCAGGCGGTAGAATTGCGAGCAGGTGCTCCATCTGCTGACGCCATAGTGGATCGTCCTTGTGCAGCAAGCTTGGGCTGTCACTTTGGCGAGAGGCTTCAGGCATCTCTAAAGTGGCCAGAGCAAGCAATGAACTGAACTTCCTGTCGCTGTCTTTTCCCCGTGTGCTCCTACAAAGACGCTTGGCTGTGGGCGCTCCCCAGGGTGCACACTTGACTTTCAACAGCTTTCAGTGTTTGTAGAATTACTTCAGGGGAACGTGAAGCCTGGTTCAGTGAACACTGGCAGAACATGTTTCTGTGGAAAGGAGCAAAGTTGTGTGGAGCTGCCTGGGCTCTGAGATGCCAAATGGAGTGTGGGTTTCTCTGAGGACTGGGGTTCAGAGTCCTGATTATAGGCTGCTATCAGGATGAGTCCTGATGGAGTGGGGGCGTGGCCATCAGGTGTAGGTGAGATGAGGTGGGTTAGGGATTCCCTGTGAGGGGACAGGTGGCTGTTCGTTGAAGAATATAGCTTCTGACCCCTGAGTGCCCCTTATCTCTTATTCAAGAAGAGCTTGTACCAAGAGGCCACAGCTTCCTGTGTGAAGACAGTGAGTCTGAAACTTGGGCATGTCTTTGCTCTGCGCAGCTGGATCATCTCTGTGTATCCACATTGCACACACATGCGTGTGCATGAAGCTTGTCTGTAGAGGCCAGAGGAGGTCAGAGTCCTGTTTGATCACTATTTACTCCACTCCTTCGAGACAGGGTCATCCCTGAACCTGCATTTCATTTTGATTGACTGATAAAAGTCTCTGGTTTGGCTTTTGAGACAGGATCTTAGGTAGCCCAGGCTGACCTCAAACTTTCGATTCTCCCCTCTTTTGCCTCCCAAGTGCTGCAATTTTAAGTGTGTCCACATGTCCTATATTTGATCACAGTTTTTATGAAGTTTCTTTAGCCAAAAGATGCTGAAAAGTCGTGAGCTGAAAATGTGACTGAAAGCAAGCCCCAGGCAAGTGGATCTCACCTAAGACCAGGTCAAAGGAAGGAGATCCATGGGGCTGGGAGATAGCCCTGTGGGTGAGAATACCCACTGCCCGAGCATGAGGACTAGAGTCCAAAAGCCAGGAATGTCTACAGCAAATGTGACCTTAGTACTGGGGTAGGGCAGTGGGACAGGAGGGTCCACCAGCCTCCAGGATTAAAAGCGTGTGCCCACACCACCGGGCTAAATCAATTAAAAACAAAACAAAACTAAGAAATAAAAGACTTTCTATTTTAACGCTACCGAAGAGAGCAAACCTGCACGCCTTGGGGATATTTCTTCTCCCGTCGTCCATCTTGGCCACTGCTCCTACTAGGTGGCTCTTTTCTCTCTCTGATTCCTTCCTCTCCAATTATGTCACTCAGACCTCAGGAGCCAGAAGCAAAGCTCGCGATATTTCGGGTGTTTTCTGGAAGGCATTTTTGTCTCTCCTTCTCTCTTCCCTTTTGCAGCGTATGTGATGTGAACTGTTTCCTGTGTGGTATTTCACCCTCATTTCCCTGTCAAAGGCCTTGTCTCTCACTTACAGTTTGGACATAATCTACAGTTCTTTGTACATATTTGGTTGTTTCTCTCCTTGTCTTTCTGTTTGTTTGTTGCTTTGAGGCATAGTTACCCTGTGTAGCCCAGACTGGCTTCAGACCTCTAGATTCCCTGGTACTAGGACTATTGAGTGTGGTCCACCATACCAGGTCCCACCAGCCTCTAATTTAAAATGTATCTGAGGTTGGCGTTGAGGCTGACCTGCAATCTGCTTTTACGGAGGCATTTTCTCAATCCTCCTCTCTGATGACTATAGCCAGCCCAGCCTCCTTTTTAGGGGGTCTCTAGAGGGGGAGCTGGTTGCTAAGGGGTGTACTGTAGGTACAGGTGGGCCTCTGGGCTTTTTCCTGTGTGTGTGTGTGTGTGTGTGTGTGTGTGTGTGTGTGTGTGTGCGCGCGCGTGTGCGCGTGCGCGTGCATTGCACACATGTGGCAGTCAGAGGACAAGGCTTGGGATTGGGTTCATTCTGTACTCCAGGCTAGCTTGCTCAGGAGCCTCTGGGTGAGTCTCCTGTCTCTGCTGGTCTCTTCCCTATCCCCATCTCCATCCTGCCATAGGAGCATGGAGATTATAGCTGTGGGCTAGCCGCCACATCCATCTTTTTACTTGTGTTCTGGCGTCGAACTTGGCGTGTCTGTCTTGTGCAGCTAGCTTCTTTACCCATCAAGCCAGCTTCCCCTGAGTGGTACACTTGAGATATGCAAGCTTTTCTTGGCTGTGGTGTCTTTTCCCACAATGCACCTGGTTTTAATCAAATGTACATCCAATTATGCATAGGTATAAGATTGCAGATAGGGGATTCTCTCAAGAGTACACAGTTGGCTTTATTGAGCATGCATGCCAAACCAGTTCAGACTGGATCTGGGGTATGTTTCCAGAGATTGCTAAGGCTGTGTTGGCATCTGCTGATCTCTGGTTCTTTTCTTAACACACAGGTTGAGAATGAGTACGGGTCCTATTTCGCCTGTGATTATAACTACTTGCGTTTTCTGACACACCGCTTCCGCTTCCATCTGGGTAACGACATCATTCTCTTCACCACGGATGGAGCGAGGGAAGAAATGCTGAAGTGTGGGACCTTGCAGAACCTCTACGCCACAGTGGATTTTGGGGCAAGTCAGTGTCTATGGCAACTAGAAAAGGCTGTTGAATATTGGTTTTTACTCAGTCACTCAGCACAGCTGTTGCAGATAGAGTGGGATGTCTCTGAGTTTCCTTTACGGGTGGGCTAGTCAGCTTTGCATTACTGTAACAAAATACCTGAGGGAGTCACTCATAAAGAGGGAAGGGTTTGTTTTAGCTCACAGCTGTGGAAGCTTCAATTCACAGTCTTTTTGTCCTGTAATAGAGAGAATCTTTCTGGGAGCATATAAAAGAGACCCATTTATCTCATGGCCTGAGGCCCTCAAAGAGGGAGAGATGGGACTGCCACCCTCTCTTTCAGGGACATGTTCCCTGCGAGCTAAAATCTAGTAAGCCCTGCCCACCCCACCCTCCTCTTTTTGAGATGGGATTTTTTTTTTTTTTTTTTGGTAGTTTAGGCTGGCTTCTTTTTTTTTTTTTTTTTTTAATTATTTATTTATTTAATGTATATGAGTACACCATTGCTCTCTTCAGACACACCAGAAGAGGGCGTCAGACTCTATTACAGATGGTTGTGAACCACCATGTGGATGCTGGGAATTGAACTCAGGACCTCTGGAAGAGCATTCGGTGCTCTTAACCGCTGAGCCATCTCTCCAGCCCCTAGGCTGGCTTCTTATTCATGGTCTATCGAGGATGGCTTTGAGCTCCTGATCCCCTTACTTCCATCTCTCAAGTGCTGGGGTTCTAGATGTGTGTCACCCCTACCCTCAGCTTCTTTGTACTGTTCTTCCACAAGACTGAAGCGATGGGTCAGCAAGATGACTCAGTGGCTAAAGGTGATTGCCGTCAAGTCTGATGACCTGAGATTGGATTCCTGGGACCCACAGGGTGGGAAGAGAGAAGTGGCACCTATAGACTGTCCTCTGAGCATTGCCTGACATGTGCACACGCACACGTGTACACACTCACACATGTACGCATGTGTGTGCACACTCACACGTGTAAAAACCATGCATTTATACATACACACAAAGTTACCAAATAAAAATGTGATGAAAAAACAGATTCAGCGAGGAGATTACAGCACACCTGTACTCCCAGAATTTGGAAGACAGAGGGAGGGCGATCTCTGAGTTCAAGGCCAGCCTGGTCAATGGAGCAAGTACCAGAACAGCCAGGGCTGTACAGAGTAACCGACTTGAAAAAAACCAAAAAAACAACAAGAACAGATTCAAATGGAAATTAACAAGTTTTAGAATAGGGGGCTAGAACCCACATGGCTGCTCATACATACATACACACAAGTAAAACACCTTTTTAAGGTGGAATTAAAAACAAGCTGGAAGCCAGGCAGCGGTGGCACACGCCTTTAATCCCAGCACTTGGGAGGCAGAGGCAGGCAGATTTCTGAGTTCGAGGCCAGCCTGGTCTACAGAGTGAGTCCCAGGACAGCCAGGGCTACACAGAGAAACCCTGTCTCGAAAAACCAAAAAAAAAACAAAAACAAGCTGGAGGTGTGCCTCAACTTCCAGAGGACCCAGGTTCAATTCCCAGCACCCACAATCATCTACAACTGCATTCCCAGATAGCACAAAGCCTTCTCCTGACCTCCATGGGCACCCACACATAGACACGCAAACATACACATAAATAAAAATAATTTTTTAAGTGTTCAATGCTAGCCTTGACAGTGTAGCAAGTTCCAGGCCAAGGCAATGTAAGACCCTCACTTTAAAAAAAAATGTCCAGGGCATGGTGGTGCATAATTGTAATCCTGGAACTATAGACACACAGAGGCAGGAGGATTGCTTTGACTTAGAGGCCAGCCAGAACTATAATATACCTGAGTTCACGCCCCAGCACCCACATGGAGGCTCACAACCATTTGGAATTCCAGTCTAGGGTTTTACTGCTGTGAACAGACACTATCACCAATGCAAGCCTTATAAGAACAATGTTTAACTGGAGCTGGCTTACAAGTTCAGAGGTTTAGTCCTTTATCATCAAGGTGGGAACATGGCAGTATCTAGGCAGACATGATGCAAGCAAAGCTGAGAGTTCTACATCTTCATCTGAAGGCAGCTAGTGGAAGACTGGCTTCCAGGCAGCTAGGATGAGGGTCATTTGTTTGTTTGGTTTTGTTTTTTTTTTTTTGAGACAGGGTTTCTCTGTGTAGCCCTGGCTGTCCTGAAACTCACTCTGTAGACCAGGCTGGCCTCGAACTCAGAAATCCACCTGCCTCTGCCTCCCAGGTGCTGGGATTAAAGGCGTGCGCCACCACTGCTTGGCCAAATGAGGGTCTTAAAGCCCATACTCACAGTGGCACACCTCCTCCAACAAGGCCACACCTCCTCCAACAAGGCCACACCTCCTCCAACAAGGCCACACCTCCTAACAGTGCCACTCTCTGGGCGGAGCATATACAGACCACCACACAGTCCCTCAGGATCTGACACCCTCTTCCAGCCTTGGCAGGCACTGGATGCATGTGGTACACAGACACACTCTCTGGCACATGTATGTGCACATAAAATGAATTTTAAAAGTTTTATGAAGAGGATACACACAAAAAATAGGAGGAGGGGAGGGGGAGGAGGAGGGGAGGGAGGGAGGTTCAGAACAGCAGTTTGAATGGCTGAGGTGTACAGATTATCCTCACAATAGTGGCCATTCACCAGAGAACACAATTGAAGTGGCCTTGTCTCCCTGTGCCTGTTAGGTAGCTGGTAGGTATCTGTGGCTGTCTCGTGTGGACAGTGCTGTGGAGTAACAGGGTCTCTAGAGCAGACTGGTCCTGGAGGGGAGCAGCTAGGTCAGCCACTGGCCAAAGACAGTTTGAGCTCCTCAGGCATGCGTTCAGACAAAGCCATGGAGGCCTGCCCAGGGAGACCTCCGTGTTGTGTGGTCCCTGTACATTGCTCATCTGGGCCCTCCTAGGGCACTGTATAGGTATCCCATGAGCCTTTGGGCCTTGAAACTCCTGTGGATGAGGAAAAGGTCTATGATGTGCATGTCTAGAAATTATGAACGGAAAAGGAGGGGGGAAGGCGGGGGACCGTCTCGCTCCGTTTAAGCTGTTACTGTCGTTGTTGACAGGGCTGTAGTCTAGGCCGCCCTGAGTCTGTGGGCACGGGGGACTGCGCCCAGGGCCTTGTGCATGCTTGCTACCAGTTGAGCTACATGTCCAGCCCAGTTTGGGTTATTATAGCGAATTACTGAGCTGGGCACAGTGGTGCCTCTCTCTATGCTCTCAGCACTCTGAAGGCTGAGGCAGGAGGATAGTTGAGTTTGAGGTCAGTCTGGGTTGCATGGTGAATTCCGTACCTGTCAGAGCTTTATGGTGAGAGCCTGTCTCAGGAAAAACTAAAAAAACAAAAATCTCCTGTCCTGCTCACAGTTCTGGGTGCTCCAAAGTCTAAGATCAGGGTTCCCTCCAGTGCAGCGGTGAATTTGGGTCTCTCCTTCAACTCCATGTATCAGTTTCCTGTTGAGTCCTTATGTGGCAGAAAGGGGTGAGGACCCTCCTCCACCATAAGGTATTAATGTCATTAATTCATAACAGGGGCATAGGAGGGACTGGCTAAGTCACTTCCTGAAAACACATATTTAAGACAGTTTTTTCATGTATTTCTTTTTACTGGGGGAGGGTGCTCAAGAGCCACAGGACATGTGTGGAGGTAAGGGTTAATAACTGTGGGAGTCATTTTCTCTTGGTACTATGTGGGTCCTAGGGATCGAACTCAGATCATCAGCCTTGGCGACGAGCTCCTTTGCCCTCTGAGCCCTCTTGCCAGCCCTCTACTTCTCATACATTCGTATTTGGGATTATAGTCCCACGTTTGAATTCCGTACCAGTGACCTTAGAAGGCTGTTTTGCTTCCATTGGCTATGACTGACTCTTCTTCTTGTAATTTCCAGCCAGCAATATCACACATGCTTTCCTGATCCAGAGGAAGTTTGAACCCAAAGGACCTTTGGTAAGAACTGGGGGTGTAGGGTAGAGACTGTGGGCTGGTGCCAACTTCATCACAGCTCTTCCCAGAGGAGGAGGCAGCCCGCAGAAGAGAATGTGTACATCTTTGGTGGATTACTTTTTATTTTTGGCTCTGGGATCAGCAGCTGGTGGAACTGGGGGAGGAGGGAACATAGCCCTTCCTGACTCCTGAGTGACAGCTGGACCAGTGCTTCGGTGTGGAAACTGAAGCTCTTCACTGGAGTGAAGGAGGTGCAGAGAACCAGGACTGTCTTCGGCTCTCTCGGTTTTTTGTTTTGTTTTGTTTTGTTTTGTTTTGTTTTGTTTTGTTTTGTTTTGTTTTGTCCCTTTTCTCTCCTCTTCTCTCCTGACTGGATCTCAGGTAGCCCAGAGGCTCAGAACTCAGTGTGTAACAGGAGGCTGACCTTAAACTCCTGAGGCTCCTGCTTCCACCTCTCAGCCACTGGAGGTAATCATGCCCCACCACACCCAGCTTTATGTGGTGAAGCACACCCAGGGCTTTCTGCACACAAAGACTGGTGCTCTCCTAACTGAGCTACAACTCCAGGGAGCACATGCCAGTTGCTCTGACTTGAGGAGCCTAAGAGTGGCTGGGCCAGGATCTGGTTCCCATGTGTATCCATTAAGGTTTATTATTAAGCCGGGCAGTGGTGGTGCACGCCTTTAATCCCAGCAGTTGGGAGGCAGAGGCAGGTGGATCTGCCTCCCAAGTTTGAGGCCAGCCTGGTCTACAGAGTGAGTTCCAGGACAGCCAGGGCTACACAGAGAAACCCTGTCTCAAAAAAAAAAACAAAAAAAAACCCATATTATTATTATTATTATTATTATTATTATTATTATTATTATTATTATTATGATGTCTGTGTACAGTGCACACATGTGGGTGCTCTCTGAGGCCAAAATGGCATGTAGGATCCCCTGGAGCTGCCTGATGTAGGGTGCTGAGAACTGAAATCCAGTTCTCTGGGAGAACATCAGGTTCTTTTTTTTGAGGAGGGGGGAGGTCCAAGACAGGCTTTCTTGGTGTACATCCCTGGCTGTTCTAGAACTCGGTCTGTAGACCAGGCTGGTCTGAAACTCACAGAGATCTTTTTGTCTTTGCCTCCAGTGCTAGGATAAAAGGCATCTATCACCACATGCTCAGCAGATGCTTTTAACCTCCAAGTAGCTTCTGTAGCCGAGAGACTTGTTTCTTAACTCTGCAAGCTTCTCCATCTCTCTGAGGTTCTGTTTGAAATGTGGAATTCATTCTGCTGGGCCTGGGTGGACCTGACTCTGGGTTCCCAGAGTGGCCAGGAAGCAGCAAGGTTGCAGTTTTGATGAGCAATTCTGCTGAGCCTGCTGGGAGAAGAGAGGCCAGGGCCCGCCTGGGCCTCTCTCAGGACTGCATTCTCAGCCCTTCCCTCCAGGTTGCTGCAACAGGTCTGTTTGCAAAAAAACCTCTGCTGGAGCTCTGCAGAGCCTGCTCAGGCAGGCAGAGCTATTTCCTGGAACCTCTCCAGGTTCCCTTTTTCTATTCTGACATTGAAACTGATGTTAAGTTGCTTCTGGCCAGCAAGTCTCAAGATCAGTATTCACACAAAAAAGAGTGAATTGTGCATGATGGATAAATTTGGGGCTGGTTTGTTGTTGTTGTTGTTGTTATTGTTAATGGTATAAGGTGTTACACGGGGAGCCTGCCAGATCTTGCCAGAGATAACCACTTAGACACAGTTTATACCCAGATGAAAGTCTTTATTCTAGCTAGCTGGGACTACACTCAGGTTTTGGTGACATCAGTGTAGCCCTGAGAATTTAGACCAAGGAGCTTTTAAAGGAAAAAAAAAAGTATATCTGTTATCTCTCTTAGCAGCTTCAAGAGAGGATTGCTCAAGCAAGCAGTTTAACAGAAGCCAAGATAATTTAGCTGGGGCAGCTTAACCTCAGGGCCTAGAATAGAATCGGATAATTTTCCACTGGATTCTTCATCAAAGAGATTAAATACTGGTAAACCTGAAATGGCCTCAGCAAGAATACACGATGGGCCAGGCACTGGTGTACACCTTTAATCCCAGCACTTGGGAAGCAGAGGTAGGCAGATCTCTATGAGTTCAGGGCTAGCCTGGTCTATAGAGGGAGTTCCAGGTCTATAGATTGCTGTCCCTCTGCACTGTCTTGCCCTGTCACACAGGGATTGAATACAAGGCTTACGAACAATAGGCAATTTTTCTACCGCTGAGATATAGCCCCAGCCCTTGGGTTTTGTGTTTCCTTACCAATACAGTCTTGCGAGGTCGCCTCCAATGGGATTAACTATGCAGTCTAGGCTGACTTTGAACTCAGAATTCCCCTGCCTCAGCTTCCCAAGTGCTTGGATTATAGTTATGCGTCACCATGTCCACCTGGAGCTATTCATGATGAAAATATCTTGCCTGACTAAATGTTTTGGTGTTGGGGGGAAGGGGTAGGGAGTGTGGGACATTCCCAGCTGACAAAACTGACAAAGGCAAAAATCTTTTAGGAGTCAGTTGTCCCAAAATATCCATGGAGGGTCAGGCATGGGTTACGCAAGTCCCTTCTGTAAAATGATGCAGTTCCTGTAGACTTATATTGCATATCCTGTCCTAGGTGTAATTCTTCTCTAGGTTGCTTGTACCTGACCCAGTATAGATGCTGTCTGGATAGTCATATTGATTTATTATTTAGGTAATAATGACAGGGGTGGAGAAGTATGTACATGTTTAGAACTGATACAAAGTTTTTCTCAAAAAAAAAAAAACTTTATATATATATATATATATATATATATATATATATATATATATAAAAGATCTCATGTAGCCCAGGCTGGCCTCCAACTCACTAAAGATTACTTTGAATTTATAATCCTCCTGCCTCTACTACCTGAGTACTGAGTTTACAGGTGGGCGCCACCACACCTAGTTTTTGCAGGGCTGGGGATGGAACCAGGGCTTCAGTCACGCTAGGTGGGCATTCCCCCAGTTGAACCACATCCCAGATATTTCTGGTTGTTAATAGGTTGGATCTACAATGCAGAACCCATGGATTTGGAGAGTTGACTGTACTTGTATTATGTGAGATGAAATATCACAATTGGTGGACTCTCAAAAGCCCAGTATGGATACTGTTGTAATTGGAGATCCTCACGGGACCCTCCCTGCTCTCTCTGACGCACACATATCAGCCTCCCTTGCCACCCATTCCTTGGAGACGTAGACAGGGCTTAACAGGGACACCTCAGCATCAATCTCCTAAGCACCGCCCCTTTTCCCATTCAGATCAATTCCGAGTTCTATACTGGCTGGCTAGACCACTGGGGTTCACCCCATTCCATGGTGAAGACTGAAACAGTGGCTACCTCTCTCTATAACCTGCTTGCCCGTGGGGCCAACGTGAACTTGTGAGTACACAGGACTGGGAGAGGGAGCCCTGTGACTGTGGCTCACAGTGAAGTCTGCGTGTTCTCTTATTTCTCCGTAGGTACATGTTTATAGGTGGGACCAATTTTGCCTATTGGAATGGTAAGATCCGTTTCACAGCCATTGGTAAAGCCTTATCCTGTTTCCGGTGTGTGATGGTACCGTTGGCCAATCTTTATTTTCTGTTTCCATTCGTCTTCTAAATTTTCTAACATATAAGAATCAACCATATAGCCAGGCGGTGGTGGCGCACGTCTTTAATCCCAGCACTTGGGAGGCAGAGGCAGACGGATCTCTGAGTTCGAGGCCAGCCTGGTCTACAGAGTGAGTTCCAGGACAGCCAGGGCTACACAGAGAAACCCTGTCTTGAAAAAAAAAAAAGTCAACCATATAGTCATTTGAGTATGGAAAAAAAAGCACCAAAACTTTAAGGGCCGTAGTCTGATCGTTTAAGGGTCTTACTTTTAAGCAAGTCTGTCTGGCATTCTAGTGTGGCGGTGTGTGTTGATAACACTCTGCTTTGTCTTTCTATGTGCGCGTTCATGTGTTGTGCAGGTATGTGTGTACATGTGTATCTGTGGGTGTACATACATGTGGAAGTCAGGGACAGCCTTGAGTGTCAGTTCTTGGGCACCAACTACCTTTTTCTGTTTTTTTAAACAAGATCTCTCACAGGTAAGACCTAGAACTTACCAAATAGACTAAGCTGGCCACTGAGCCAAGGGAGCCTCCTGTCTCCCTGTCTCTACCTCCCCTGATCGAGCGCTCTCTCTCTCTCTCTCTCTCTCTCTCTCTCTCTCTCTCTCTCTCTCTCTCTCTCTCTTTCTCTCTCATGATTACATGTATTTATTTATGTGTATGTGGGGGTCAAAGAACAACCCATAGGAGTTGGTCCTTGTAGTGGCTATTTCACCTTGTCAACTTGACTCTATCTGGAGTGAATTACAATCCAGAATTAGAAGGCTCACCTGTGATCTAGATCTTGAGTCTGGAAGACACAAGTTTCAGGTGTGGTGGTGCGCACACCTCTAATCTGGGCCACACCTGCTGCTGGAGATCTACATAAGGACGCTGGAAGGAGGAAGATTCAGTCTTCTTTGCCTGCGAGCCTTGTGGGACTAAGAGAATGCTAGATCCTCAGGTTTTCATTCACAGCTACTGCTGACCATTGTTGGGGAGTTTGACTACAGACTGTAAGTCATTAACAAATTCCCTCACATATGGAGACTACCTATAAGTTCTGTGACTCTAGAGAGCCCTGACTAATGCAGTCCTCTCTCCCACCCTGTGGGTTCTAGGGAGTGAGCTCAGATGGTTGGGCCTAGTGGGACATCTTTACCACTGAGCCATCTCTCTACTCCCATTTTAATTGTTTTTTTTTTTTTTTAAATCATAAAACTGCCAATGTTAAATTAAGTATTCTAAACATTCTCAAAGTTGTACAGTCCTTACCCTCTTCTGGAACATTCTCCCACCCGCCAGAAAGAAACTGCACATTGCCACACTGACTCCCCCTCTCTTCCTCATGGCCCCTGGAGGTCACTAAGCAATTCCCTGCTGCCAGGGACTCTCCTGCTCTGGATATTTCTTAGAAACAGAACCATATAATATCGAGGTAATTAATTACAAGTAATCTGAATTCTTTGATTTAGCCTAATATGTTCCAAGCTCATCCATGTTCTATTGTGTATTAATACTTTATTTTTATTGCTAAATAATATTCTAGGGTTGAGGGGATGGTTCCGTTGCTAGGGTGCTTGCCTTGCATGCACAAGGCCCTGGGTTTGAGCCCATGCACAGCCCCCACATGGTGGTACACATTTGTAACGCAAGCTGGGCAGTGGTGGCACACGCCTTTAATCCCAGCACTCGGGAGGCAGAGGCAGGCAGATTTCTGAGTTCGAGGCCAGCCTGGTCTACAGAGTGAGTTCCAGGACAGCTAGGACTACACAGAGAAACCCTGTCTCGAAAAACCAAAGAAAAACAAACAAACAAAAAACAACAACAACAAAAAAAACATTTGTAATGCAAGCACTTGGGAGGAAGAGGTAAAAGGTAATTTTCAGGCTGTACAGTGGTTTAGAGGCCACTTGTGACACTCTTTTAAAAAATAAAAAAAAGTGGCCGGAGCAAGAGGGGAAAAAGAAAAAAGAAGGGTGAGTCAGCTGTGGTGGTGAGAACCCATAATCCCAGCATTGGGAGGCAGAGGCAGAATCACCACAAGTTTGAGGCTAGTCTGATCTACATCGTGAGTCCTAGGCCAGCCAGGGTTACATAGTAAGACTCTGTCTCAAAATAAGTAAACAAGTAAATAAATAAATAATAGAACTTTAAAAAGAGATGAAAGGTGTCCTTGACCCCCGGGCCCTAACCTGCTGTGTCGGTGGGAATCTGTCGCCTGCTTGTCTTTGTTGAGTTCTCTTACCAGGCTTGTTCAGACTAGTCATTATTGGCATCTGTTTACAGATCAGAATATGTGGGTGCCCAAATCACCCCCACATTTCTCTTCTGTTGGCAAAGGGCAGAGTCTGGATTAGAGCCCAGACCAAGGTCACTGTCCTTCTGATAAGCCCCTGTTGCCCACAGGCCCAGAGTGAACCCCAAGCCAGCCATGCTCTGTTCTCCAGGCCTCTCTGAAGCCGCTTTTGTATAGTGCTTATC
>CM052706.1:9268874-9297067 GCA_028551405.1 Uromys caudimaculatus | reverse complement strand
TTCCACACTCTGTGTGTGTGTGTGTGTGTGTGTGTGTGTGTGTGTCCCTGTATCCACACCTGTGTCATGGGTGTCTCTGTACCTAAGCTGTTCCACACTCTGTGTGTGTGTGTGTGTGTGTGTGTGTGTGTGTGTGTGTGTGTGTGTGTGTCCCTGTATCCACACCTGTGTCATGGGTGTCTCAGTACCTAAGCTGTTCCACACTCTGTGTGTGTGTGTGTGTGTGTGTGTGTGTGTGTGTGTATCCCTGTATCCACACCTGTGTCGTGGGTGTCTCAGTATCTAAGATGTTTCACACTGTGTGTGTGTGTGTGTGTGTGTGTGTGTGTGTGTGTGTCCCTGTATCCACACCTGTGTCATATGTATCTCAGTATCTAAGCTGTTACACACTCCCTCTGTGTGTGTGTGTCCCTGTATCCACACCTGTGTCATGGGTGTCTCAGTACCTAAGCAGTTCCACAGTCCCTCTGTGTGTGTGTATGTATGTGCATATAGTGAGGAACACTCCTGCTTAGTCTCTGTCACCATCTTGCCACAAGCCTTAATCATGAACTCTTCTCTGTGGTGCTGATAACTTGCTGTGCAAACACAGAGACCTGAGCTTCAGACCTGGAGCCACATTTTTAAAAAAAGGAAAGAAAGAAAAGAAAAAAAGAGCCGGGTGTGATAGCACACCTTACTTAGGAGGCAGAATGCTTTGAGACCAGCCTGGTCTGTAGAGCAAGTCTAAGGACAGCCAAGGCTCCACAGAGAAACCCTGTCTCAAAAACAAGAGGAACAAACAAGATAAAAGAAGGAAAGAAAAACCAAGCCAAGCCGAGTGTGCTGAGGTGAACTTCTGTAATCCTTGTGCTAGAAAGGGGAGACATCCAGGTTTCTGGGGCTTAGGAGGCACTTAGGTGTCGCTGTAGCTGAATTAGAATCTCCAGGCTGGTGAGAGACCCTGATTGAGGGCCAGTGAGATGGTCCAGTGGCTAAAGGTTCTTGCTGCCCAGCCTGAAGACCCAAGTTTGCCCCTTGGGACCTTTATGGTGGAAGGAAAGGAAATGACTCCTGAAACTGATCTCCCCATGAGTACCCCTGGCTTTTTTTTTTTTTTTTTTTTTTTTTTTGGTTTTTTTCGAGACAGGGTTTCTCTGTGTAACCCTGACTGTCCTGGAACTCACTCTGTAGACCAGGCTGGCCTCGAACTCAGAAATCTGCCAGCCTCTGCCTCCCAAGTGCTGGGATTAAAGGCGAGCGCCACCACTGCCCGGCAACCCCTGGCTTTTATATGCATATGCACACATATGCATGCCCACCTGTACATACATGTGATGTGCACCTTTATGTGTGTGTGTGTGTGTGTGTGTGTGTGTGTGTACTCATGTATGCATGCATGTACGCACACACACATAAAGAACTAGAAAAGTTACGCTGTTCTTCCTGCACACCACACACTTATCATCCTCAACCCCGTGCCAGGCTCAGGCTGAGGACTCAGGGTCAGTCAGCACAGGCTGGTCTGCCTGTAAGGATTATGAAGCTTAGTACAGATGAGTCAAATGAGAAATCCACTCTAGAGAGGAGCCACACAGAAGGTGAGCTCCTTAGGTGAGGATGTGGTTTTTAATCTCTCTGTGTCTCATGGGAAGGAATGTATTTGAACCTGTACTTCCCCTGGGGCAGACCTGGTGGAGAACTGCCTCTGAGGAGTAGGAAGTAGAGGAAATTAATACACTAGTCTGTTGGCTGAAGGTCTGGGTCTTCTAAAGTGAGATTCTGTGCGGAGCATTGATGAGAAAGTTAGCGCTGACCTGGTCCCTGCCCACTGATATGTCAGCCCTCTGACAGCTGGTCCTCAGCCCATCACTTGTGAACTTATCACCAAGCACTGGTGAACTGTCATGTTTTGTGCCTCGTTTACTTACAAATTAGAGCCATCATAGAGTGGCTTCATTCTCATGTGTGCATGGCAGAAGAGAAAACCTTGCAGGCTCACAGTTAGCTGCAGCAGCCTTGCTATCTCAAGGGCTGCAGTTGACACTCTCTTGGTACAGTGCCAGCTTAGCCTGCGTGAGGCCCCAGTACTGCATAAAACCAGGTTTGGTGATACATGCCTGTGACCCCAGATACACACCTGTGGTCCCCAATACACACCTGTGACCCCTGATACACACCTGTGGTCCCAGACACACACCCATGACCCCATATACACACCCGTGATCCCAGCACCTGAGAGACATACCTGTGACCCCAGAACACACCTGTGGTGCCAGATATAACCCTGTGATCCTAGATACACACCCCTGACCCCAGACACACACCCCTGACCCCAGATACATACCTGTAATCCCAGCACCTGAGAGACACACTTGTGCTCCCAGATACACACCTGTGATCCCAGCGCCTGAGAAACCTGCGATCCTGACACCTGAGATGAGAGGCAGAAGATCGGAAGTTCATTACATCCTTGGCTACATAGCTTGTTTGAAGCTAACCTGGACCTTGTCTAAAAGAAAAGAAAAGGGAAGAAAGACCACCTCTGCCTCCACCCCCAACTCACAGGAACCAGGTTCCAGGGCAGGGCTTAGATCTTTCTGCAAACTCCTCATGTGTCTCTCATGTGTGGGTAAATTTTTAAAAGACTGGCCAATAGTACAGGCAGCCTAAACCTGTGAGCATCCTTGTTGACAAGCTTGGATGTTTTTGGTCTAGACTCAGCGCTTTGATCAATAATTGCAAGGGAATTATTTTCCTGGTGTTTATGTAGCCAGCCCTGACTCTGCTTATTGGTCTTCTCACAAGTCGAGTTCTGGGAAGTTGTACTGATGCTTCCCGTTGCTGTGACAAAACCTAACAAAATCAAACCTATGAAGTGTTCAGGAGCTCGAGGCTGTTGGCTGCATCATATCTGCAGTCAGGAAAGGGCCAGAGATGAATGCTGGTACTCAGCTGGCTTCGTCTTTAGTGTGGGACACCAGCCCATAGGATGGTAGCTTTTTCTCTATCTAGGTAGAGCCCCTCCCAGGTGCCTCTAAGTCCTGTAGAGTCAATAATATCAACCATCTTAGAAAACGCTCCTCAGAGGCATCTGCCACACAGAAACAACAGGGTGTAGAAGACTGTGTGATGTAACTAACTCTGTGAGAGAGGAGTCCAGGCGATGTCACTCTGTGGGCCGCTTCAACCTGTCCTAAGGAAATCTGGGGCAAGGGAAGCAGAGAAAGGTGGCTTTATGTCCCCAGACTGATTGGTGTTAAATAAAGGCTTTTCCTGGAGGGATATAAACTGAGAAAAAGCAGATCAGAGCACTGGCTGCTCTTCCAGAGGACCCAGGTTCGATTCCCAGCACCCACATGGTGGCTCACAACCATCTGCAACTCCAGTCCCAGGAGATCTGACACACTCTTCCAGCCTCTGTGGATCACACGTAGTGCATAGACATACATGCTGGCAAAACATGTATACACATAACACGCAAAAAGGGAATGAATGACCTTGGACTTCTAATCTTCCTGCTCCGCCTTCCAAACGCTCAGTTACAGGCATGTGCCAGCGCATCCAGGTGTCTGCAGTGCTGGTAAGTGCCTGACCATCTTTGGAAACACCATCCCACCTCTGAGGATTTGGGGCTTTAATATGGCTTCCATTTCTCCTCACCCTAACATGGCCCCTGAGCAATGACCTCAAGTGACCGGTAACATGATTTTTCTGTCTTCCAGGAGCCAACATGCCCTATGCACCACAGCCCACCAGCTATGACTATGATGCTCCATTGAGCGAGGCAGGAGACCTCACTGAGAAGTATTTTGCTCTCCGAGATGTCATTCAGAAGGTGGGTCCTTTGAACTCTCAGTGAGCTGGGCTCCTAGGGAGCCTGCCATGAGCTCCTCATGGCTCTGTGGATGGCTCCCTTACTAATGGAAGCGAAGGAGGAAGGCACAGGTTTGGGGTACAGCCTTGCCTGTCATGGGGAGACCCCATGAGTTTATCAGCAAGGCCCTACACTCTGTACCCCTCATCTGTGAGGCTGGGGTTAGGGTTCCTAATCATGCAAAGGACATGTGTGAGCCATTCAGCATGGTCTCTGACAGCATGAGCAGCAAGTAGAAGCCAGAAAATGTGTCCTTGTGGTGGCTCAGGTTGTAGGGAGGAAAATTGATAGCCACCGGTGTGCAGAGCAGCTCTGGCCTGTGCAGAGAGAGATGCAGCGTTCCATCCGGGGCAAGCGGCTGCTGTTTGCTCTAGCTGGTTCCGGAACATCTCTGTTCTGCCAGCAGTTGGTCTTTGAAGCACCTAAAGCTCTCAGGTAGGGTTTCCTGTCTCTGTGGTGAATTTTAAAAAAATTAAAAAAAAAGCAAACCCACAGTTTTTTTGCTCAGTCACCTGAGTTTTGAAGTTTTTTGTTTTTTTTTTTTTTTATTTAAAAAAAAAAAACAAACAACAAAACAGGTTTTCAGCCTCTAAATGGTAAAAATTAAGTGTCGTGTAGTGTCAGTTTAAACATGTTAAGATTTGTGTTCAGAAATATTTTCTTTTTTTTTTTTTGCGGGGTGGGGCATTGGCTTATGTTTTGAGACAGGGATTCATACTTTGAACTCACAGAGATCTGCCTGCCTCTGCCTCCCGAGAGCTGTGCACCACCACACCTGGCATATTATGGAGAAAAAATAATATAAACCTGATGTGGTGTATGCCTACAACCCAGATGCAGAGCAAGAGGATCAGGAGTTAAGTTCTCCTCAGTTATATGGTTCGAGGCCTCAACTACATAGACTATATCTCCAAGGGGGTGGGTACAGGGATGGAGAGAGGCGGAGGAGGAGGAGGAGGAGGAGGAGGAGGAAGAGGAGGAGAAAAGAAGGAAGGAAGGAAGAGAAAAATATATTCTCACCTAAAATTTCCTTTCTCCTTTAAAATTTTTATTACTTAAGATGTGTGTGTGTAAGCCGGGCAGTGGTGGCGCACGCCTTTAATCCCAGCACTTGGGAGGCAGAGGCAGGCGGATTTCTGAGTTCGAGGCCAGCCTGGTCTACAGAGTGAGTTCCAAGACAGCCAGGACTACACAGAGAAACCCTGTCTCGAAAAACCAAAAAAAAAAAAAAAAAGATGTGTGTGTGTGTGTATGTGTGTGTGTGTACCTGAGGATACCAAAAAGGTCAATGACTCCCCTGGAGTGGGAGTTAACAGGCAGTTTTGAGCTATCCAATGTAGTTGATACCGTGAATTGAAGTGGAGTTTCCTGAAGGAGCAACAAGCTCCCGTAACCACTGGACGGTGTCTCCAGCCCGATACATTGTAACTCTTGATACACAGAGACTGGTTTCTGTTTTGCACGTGTGTATGTATGTGCTTGTAAGTATATAGCCTTTCTTCCTCAACCTCCCCCCACCCTATTTTTGAGGCAGAGCCTCTCACTGCCCCTGGAGTTCCTGGCCAGCAGGTCCCACAGACTCTCCCATCTCTAGAATCACAGGCACGTGCCACCCTGCCTAGCTTTTTGTGGGGCTGAGGATAGAACTCGGCCCTTTGCTCAAGTGGCTGGCACTTCAGCACCGGAGCCCCATGCAGAGATTAATTTCAGCTTTGTTTGTTTATTATTTCTTTGTGTTCTCTGTTCTCTTGTTTTTCTTCTCTGTATTACTTTCTCTTCAGCTTGTTTGAGGATGTTTTTGTTTTCTATGTTTCTTCTTCTGGTTAGGAAGTTTTTCTTTCTCTGGGTTTCTGTGTTTCTGTTTTCTTATCTATTCAAGCGTGTTATCTATGCCCTTAGAAGAATAAACTGGGCTCCCAAGGCTACTGTGTATGGGAAGTGAGCATCGCACAGCAGCCAACACCCAGCGGGAGCCTCCTTGGTGCTTCTCCTTCTTCCTCAGCACCTGCCCCCTGCCCAGAGCTAACCACTGCCCCAACTCCTGTTACCGTGTAGTCATAGAACTTGTTTTGAACTTGATATAAATGAATTTATACAAAGTAGATTCATACCATTCACACCTTGGTGTCTGGCCCGCAGGAAGCTCCATCCCCCCCCCCCCCCCCCCGTGGTAGTTGATAATAGTGTAGAACCCCATTGATAGCGCTTACCCAGCACTCTGCGCCCTGGATTTGATCCCCAGCACTGTGAAGGGTGTGGCGATGCATATCTGCACCCTAACATTCGGGATGAAGAAGAGCAAGAGACTCAGAGTCATCCTTGGCTACACAGTAAATTAGAGGCCATACTGGGCTACATGAAACGGCACCTTAAAAAAAAATAAGTCATTTAAAAATGTACTAAGTAAGAGTGGCCGGGCAGTGGTGGCTCACGCCTTTAATCCCAGCATTTGGGAGGCAGAGGCAGGTGGATTTCTGAGTTCGAGGCCAGCCTGGTCTACAGAGTGAGTTCCAGGACAGCCAGGGCTACACAGAGAAACCCTGTCTCGAAAAAAAAAAAAAAAAAAATGTACTGAGGGGCCGGTGAGATGGCTCAGCATGTGAAGGCGCTTCCTTGACTTCAGTCCTCAGTACCCACGAGTACCAGTACCTAAGCTGGACATGATAGCAAACACAAGTAATCCTACTTGGGAGGTGGAGGCCAGAGGGTCAGGAGTTCAGGGTTATCCTCAGCAGCCTTGAGAATTTGCTACTTGGGGTCCTGTTTTAATTAATTACTTAGTACCATAATGGCTTCAGATGTTTTTAGCCCAAAAATCTCATTCCTTCACAGATGACTAAACAGGTATGTATCATGTACTGCTTCGCGCTAGCTGGTTTTAACTGCTTGGTACATACAGGCCTCCTGCTGAAGGTAAAACCTGTACGAAGACTTCAGGCAGAGAGGGGAGAGCAAAGCCTCATGTCTATGGCCAGGGATGGGACATTGTCAGGACTCAGCCAGGGAGAGGAAGGTGCCTTGCTTCTAGAGTGTATTGGATGGAGCCCAGCCGGTGAAGTCTGGGGAGACAGATGAAGCCAGAGTCAAGTAAAGAACCGTTGCATCCGTCTCCTGGGCCAGTCTGAGACTCGCTTAAGTGGGGACGATGAGGATGCATAGGAGGGTTGAGCAGAGCAGCTGCAGGGTTACGCATGCTGCAGTACAGGCTTTGGGAACTGACCAGGCAGAGAACCCCAGGGAAGCAGGAAGACCAGTCTGAGACTGGCAGTGACTGGTGGTGACTGTGGTGTGTGTATACACATCACTAGTCAGACTCAGACCACAATATGAAAGTAGAAAGCCACATGCCCTGGCTCACACTTAAAATCTCAGCACTTGGGGAGCTGAGGTAGGATGGCACCATGCATTGGAGATCAATCTGGGCTATGATGTAGTGAGTTCTAGACCAACCAGAGCTAGCTACAGGGTGACTGGGCTATGATGTAGTGAGTTCTAGACCAACAAGAGCTAGCTACAGGGTGAAAGCCTGTCTCAGGGATGGAGGGAACGGGGGAGGGGGAGGGGAGGGAAGGGAGAATTTAGATACTTGTGACTTTCTGGGGTGAGTGTGAGGGGCAAGAATCAGAAGCCTCCCGTCAGCCGCCTCCCCTCGACTGGCAGGTGGCTCAGCGAATCAAGTGTTTGTCACCCAGGCTGAGGATCCGAGTTCAGATCCCAGGATCCACATGGTACAGAAAGAGAAGTGACTCCTGAAAGTTGTCCTCTGGCCTCTATATGCAAGCTGTGGCAGTCTGTGTGCATATACAGTAATAATAATAAAACAGCCAACAACATAAACCCCATAATAACTAGAATCAAATGTCTCTTAATGTCCCTTACTGTTTGGTCTGAAAACTCCAAGGCTAGAGTTGTCACCTCTGTGGTACAGATCAAATGGGGGGGGGGGGTGGTAGGTGGTATATGTGTGTGCATGCTATGGTGCTCCTGTGTAGGTCAGGGACATCTCCATGATTGTCATCAGCAGAGGGTGTCCGCGGGCCACACAGTGGCCGAGATTGCCTGTGGAGCATGAGGGAGAGAGGGCAGAGAGCCGAGCAAAAGACCAACCCAGGAGAACTGTGTAACCCTGGCTGCTCTGTAGACCAGGCTGGCCTCGAACTCAGAGATCCACCCGCCTCTTCCTCTGGTGTGCTGAGATTAAAGGTATGCACCACCTCCACCTGGCTCAGGAATGGCTTGTTTTAAAAGACTCCGTGGAATGGTCTGTTTCCCCCAGTGCTGGGGGTCCCTCCTAGGGTTCCACATGCTCAGCAAGCCCTCGACACTGAGCGATGTCTCCGACTCTTAGTGGTGTTTCTCCTGGAACTTACAGATACGCAGCTAACTCATTTGTTAAAGTACTTAGGGTAAGCTGGGCAGTGGTGGTGCACGCCTTTAATCCCAGCACTCGGGAGGCAGAGGCAGGTGGATTTCTGAGTTCGAGGCCAGCCTGGTCTACAGTGAGTTCCAGGACAGCCAGGGCTACACAGAGAAATCCTGTTTCGAAAAAAAAAAAGAAAATAAAGTACTTAGAATATTTGCTTGCATGAGGGAAAATGTCTAATGACAAGGGGCCCGTGTAGGCTCTCCTGACCCCTCCCTTCTCCAGAGACTGGGAAGTCTCTTCCAGTGAGACAGTGTCAGGGCTACCCAAATGGAGATGGGCAGTGCCTTCCCCTGCCTTGGACTATGGAGAGAACCGCTCCCAGCAGGCTGCAGAAGCCTGTACGCACTGGTAAAGGTCACGTGTGAGTCTTCAAGGCTTGACAAGACTTGACATTTGCATTTCTCTGAGATTCGGTCTTTGGTGTGGGTAAAACTAAAGCAGGCACGGTTAACACTTTGACCATAAAACTCCAGGGCAGAGTGTTGGATCCTCATCCCCCTCCCGTCCTGAAGAGACAGTCATGCCTCTATTTTTATGAGCTCTTGATTAAATTGGTAACCTATTTTAACAGTTCTCTCTGTGTGTGTGTGTGTGTGAGAGAGAGAGAGAGAGAGAGAGAGAGAGAGAGAGAGAGAGAGAGAGAATGTGTATATGTATATATGTGTATGAGAGTGTGTATGTGTGTGCCTTACTTAGGGTTTTACTGCTGTGAACAGACACCATGACCAAGGTAAGTCTTATAAAGGACAGCATTTAATTGGGGCTGGCTTCCAGGTTCAGAGGTTCAGTCCATTATCATCAAGGTGGGAACATGGCAGCATCCAGGCAGGCATGGTGCAGGAGGAGCTGAGGGTTCTACATCTTCATCTGAAGGCTGCTAGTTGAAGACTGGCTTCCAGGCAGCTAGGGTGAGGGTCCTAAAGCCCACTCCCACAGTGACACACCTACTCCAACAAGGCCACACCTCCTAATAGTGCCACTCAGCTGGCCCTGTGCCTGCCTGACAAGCACTAAGTCTTGGGTCCAGTTCCCAGCTTGTCATTAACTGAGCATGGTGGTGAACCCCTGTAATCTTAGCACTTTGGAGGTGAGGCAGGACTGTGAGGAGAGCCCTTCAACCTTAGCTGTCAGTTCTCACCTTTCTGTGTTTAAGGCTGGCGGTAAAATGGACCAAACTACCCAGAGTGCTATGCTGAATGGAACACAGCTCCTTGTACCCCTGAGCTCGCTCACCATTGTCCTCCACGTGGGAAATGAGTGTACACCTCGGGGGGCTGACTGACTCGGAGAACTTATTTGCCTTTTTTTATTTTGCTTTTTGTTGTTGTTGTTGGTACTATGTGTTTGTTTGATACAGTTTCATTGTGTAGCCCTGGCTGGCCTAGAACTCACCATGTAGACCAGGCTAGCCTCAAACTCTCAGAATTGCCTGCCTCTGCTTCTAGATGTTGGGATTAAAGTCCTGTGCTACCATGACTGACCCCTTTGTGTGCATGTCTGCCTATGTGTGTGTACATGCGTGTATACACATGTAAGCATACGAGACCACGTGCACTCCTGTGAGCTTGTCCAAGCATGCTTGTGTAAAGGGCAAAGACCAACTTCTGGTGTCTTCCCCTATCTCTGTCTGGTTTATTTTTGAGATAGAGTCCCTCACTGAACTCTGAGCTTGCTATATCAGCTAGGCTGGCTGCTGCAAGCCCCGGGGAGCCACCTGAATCTCTCTAGTGCTGGGGTTTCAATGTGAGTCCTGAGGATCTGAAACCAGGTCCTCACACCTCCGTGTGGACACCCCACCCACTCAGCCATCTCCCTAGCCCAGCCATTGGCCTCTGATTCATCTCTGGGCAGAGTCATTCACACTGTTTCCTGGCTGTGTAGTGATGCAGGAATCTTTACTATGTGACGTAATACGAGGTTAATATAGCCTGCCGTGGCCCTTCTCTTTGAGCAAGGACTGTGTCTAGCTACAGCGTCGCCACACAAAGTGCTTTCTAAGCAGAATCTTTAGATGGATGAATGGAAACACGAGACTAGAGCAGGAAAAGTCAGTTTCTGTGGAGTCTGCTGGATTCCCTGAGGGGGAAGAACAGCTGTCTGCTGGGTATGCATCTTTGAATGCAACGACAGGCGATTTTGGTGGTCATTGAAAGCCATGTCTCAGGCATAGATTATGTCGGAGAATGGAGAAATAAAGGGTAGGAGGTAAAATATTTCTGTATATTTGCTTATTTTTTGAAACATTAATTACCCGGACAGAATGTTATGATTTTGCTAAGCAGTAAATAAAAAGTTATTAAACAGATTCAGGTGTGGTGGTATACAATTTTAATCTCAGCACTTGAGAAGTAGAGGCAGGTGGATCTCTGAGTTCGAGGCCAGCCTGGTCTACAGAGTAAATTCTGGGACAGCTAGGAATACACAAAGAAACCCTGTCTTGAAGAACAAAAAGAAGAAAATAAAAAAGAATTTTATAGATGAATGTCTAAAGAGCTAACATTTTTGTCTCTCCTCTTCCCCACTGTGCTTTATAGTTTAAAGAAGTCCCAGAAGGCCCTATCCCTCCGTCCACACCCAAGTTCGCATATGGAAAAGTTGCTCTGAGAAAGGTAAGACTGTATACAGGGCTGGTAGTGTAGCTCAGTGGGTGGAATGCTTGCCTGACGTGAGCAGACCCTAGGGTCTATCCTCAGCACCATTATAAACCAGGCATGCTGGCACACACCTGTAACTCCGGCAGTCAGGAGATGAGAAGTTCAAGGTCTTCCTTAGCTACATAGTGAGTTAGAAGCTAGCCTGGGCTACATAAAACCCTGTCTCGGAGGGCTGGGGTGGGGTGGGGGATCGGTCAGATCCTCAGTGAGAGTCCGAAGGGGAGACACAGTGAATGAGGGTGTCATCGGCCGGCCGGAGGTTTGCTCGCTTTCCTGAATTTGTTTTCTGAGAGCCAGGTGGAAGAGTTGGCATTTCTGGAGGAATGGGGAGATGGAATGATGCCCGTGCAAGCTGGCAGGATGCAGGGCACGGTGCTTGTGGGCGGCCGCTCCGTTCATTTTGGTTCAGTTCTTGGTTTGGAAGGCAGTGCTTCAGGCCGCTGTGGAATGACATCCTGCTTTATAATTCTGTCCAGTGAGGTTTTCTCCCAGCATTTGCCTATTATTCTTTTTTCTTTATTACATTTATTTCCTGGGTTGGGAGACATGCCTTCTATGGCGCCCACATGGAGGCCAGTGAACAACATGAAGGAGTCAGTATCTCTCTCTACCATGCATCCGGGGACTCGAACTCAGGCCATCAGACATGGCGACAAGAGCCCTTCTTCACAGTCCCATCCACCCCCTTTTTAATGAGTTCCTCCAAACCACAGGAATTCTGATGTCTCTGTTCTTAAATTAGATCCTAATATCATATCATAGTGACTTTTCAATACCAGAACATTAGAGGAAAAAGACAGAAATTAATCATTAATAAGAGTTCAGATAATTTTGTTCTGGGAAGGAAAGGAGAGAGTTACTTAACGGTTTACACAACTGGTTTGTTTTGACTCTCTGGGTCTCCGGTTTTCCCCTAGCTCCGTCCTTTACGCCTACATGCATTCATTCACCAGAAAAAAGGAAGAAAACATGAATAGTCACTTATTTCTTAAGAATCTTGAAGTTCTAAAATAGCAGCCTAAGCTTTTATATTTAAGGCAAACACCAAGCACCATGGCGTAGTTTTCCATCGGAAGCCTTGAGCCTCTGGTTGGCTGGCGGAGCTGTGGTCATGGTTTCCATTGTAGTGTCAGATCCTGTGCCACTCTCTACGAAGAGCGTGGTCTCTGATAGGAATCTCTTCTTAGATTAATCACGCTTGAATCACACTTGGAAAGGGGCACGTGTTCATCTCTGCAGCTACTTAAGAAAAATGGTCGCTTGGTTTTAAAACGAGGTCTTTCCTGTGATATAAATAGCTGCAAATGCTTCAGACAACAACAATTCCAAAATTGAAAAGCGAAGAAATCAGCCTAGTGCTGTGAAGGAAATCAGCAAATTGGCATGGTTGCTCATGCCTGTAATCCTAACCATGGGGGCTAAAGCAGGAGGATTGCTGTCAAGTTCAAGGGCCAGCCTTTGCTCCATAAGGAGTCTGAGGCTAGCCTGGGCTTTAGAGAAAGATTTTGTCTCCAAAAGAAAGGTGTGGGGGGAAGCAGATGTGGTTGTAGTCCCAGCACTTGGAAGTGGAGGTGTGAAGATGAGATGTTCAGGGTCATCTTGGCTATATAGAGAGTTCTAGCCTGGGCTACAGGAGGTGCTCACTGTCTCCTAAACTCAGCACAAAACTCAGAAAGCTGGAAGGGAGGGAATCAGCACACAACTTTTTTCAATTTATGTAAGACATAGTATATAATAACGTTTTATTTAAAATTGTATGTGTTCGTGTGTGCACTTGCGCACACTCGTGGAGTTCAGAGGGCAACTTTCAGGAGCCGCGATGCAGGCTCAGAACACATGCTGCGTAAGACTGGAAGACAGTGGAGCGGCTGTGACACGAGCTTGTGGCAGGGCTCTGACAGATCTAATCTTAGAGCGATTTGCCTCTACCTACTTACTCTCTTTGCTTCAGAGCCCTTCCTCACTTGAAAACAGAGGTGGCCTCCTGGCTCAGGTGCCATTCGGGTTCCGATTTGAGGCCTTATCTTTCTTAGATAGAGAGCTCTGAACTGTATTTCTGAATGGGTGCACTTGAAACTCTAAGACTATTATCGTTTACATTTTTATCAAGAGGAAGGAGCAGGGCCTGGAGAGATGGCTCAGCAGTTAAAAACACTCAACTGGTTTGTTTGTTTTTTTAAAGTTTTGTTATGGTTTGTTTGAGACAGGGTTTCTCTGCACAGTCCTGTGAGTCCTGTTTCTCAGTATGTAGTCCAGGCTGGCCTCAAAGTCACAGACATTTGCCTGCCTTCCAATTGCTGAGACTAAAGTTGTGTGCCACCATGCCTGGCTTCGGCTGGATCCAGGTTTGATTCCTAACAACCTCACGACACCTCACGACCATCTGTGACTCCAGTTCCGGGGGACGATGCCCTCTTCCACTCTCCTTGGGCACTGCACACACATGGTACACAGACATACATGCAGGCCAAACACATAAAATAAAAAAGAAAAGAACAGGTTTAGGATATGGTTGGGCACACCTTTAATCCCAGCACTTGGAGGCCAAGGCAGGTAGATCTCTGTGAGTTTAAGGCCAGCTTGGTCTACATAACAAGGCCCAGGCCAGCCAGGACTACATAGCAAGACCCTGTCTCCAAATAAAATAAAACAAAATAAAAAGTTACAAGCAAGACCTGGGACTTGCCGCTCAGTGGTAGAGAACTTACTTATCTAGTTTGTGTGGAACCCTGGGCTCATAGCTAGGTATGGTGGCACACACCTTTAATCTCAACACTTGGAAGGCAGAAGCAGGTGGATCTTTGTGAATTCGAGACTCGTGGGTGTAAGGAGTGAGCTCCAGGATGGCTAGGACTGTCACATAGAGAAACCCTGTCTGGGAAAAAAAAAAGAGAGAGAGAAAGAAACAAAGAAACAAACCAACCAATCAACCCTGGGTTCAATCCCCAGCGCTGCAGAAAACAGTAAGAAGTAAAAGTGGATAGGTGCTAGGTTTTAGCTAAGTTAGGGAGGGCCTGCCTGGCATGCAGAAAGCCCTGGGTTTGAACCCCAACAGTAAGTACATCAGGTGGGTGTGGTTGAACACTCAGGTAACCCTAGCACTTGGAGGATCAGAAGAACAAGGTCATTCTCGGCCACTTAGCAAGCTCAAGGCCCGCCTGGGACACGTGAGGCCCTGTCTCAGTAAGGAAGGGAGGGGGGGAGGAAGAGAGAGAAGAAAACTGGGAGTGGGTAAGATCAAAGGGGATTGTGAAGCAAAGGGGACTTGGACAGTTGAGGCTTATCTCAATGTCTTTGTTAAGTTAGACTAATTCAACCTCCCCTCCTACCCCCCACTGGTGACAGGACACTGAGTCTGGTTTTGCTCCTTTTCAGTTTAAGACAGTGGCCGAAGCTCTGGGTATCCTGTGTCCCAATGGGCCTGTGAAAAGCCTCTACCCCTTGACCTTCACTCAGGTAAAACAGGTAGGTCTGTCTCCACAGGGAACACTTTGTACTTCTGTTCCTGGTACACAGGTGTGTCTTTATTGCTTCCTGGGCGTTGTTATTTTAATGGTGGCTAGAGTTAGGGCTCTGTTGGTAAGGTGCTTGCCTGGCGTGAGCAAAGCCCTGGGTTCGATCCCCAGCACCTTCATAAGCCAGGCCTGGTGACAAGCCTGTAGTTTTAGCTCGTGGGAGGTAGAGATAGAAGGCTCAAAAACCCAAGGTCATTCCCAGATACATGGTATTTGAGGCCAGCCTGGCTACACGAGATCCCATGTCTCAGTTTAAGTTTTTATTCTGCGAGGTTTGGTCTCCTGCTTTGGGAGGAACTTGGGTGCACTTCGTGCTTGTGTGTGCCTCGTTTCCTGGCGCTTCACTTCCTTGTCTTGCTAGAAGTGTCTAGTAGCTTTTTATTTCACGGGCTTTTACCCTATAACGTTTCATCCAGTTCATCAGCTAGCAGTTGCCTTTCCTGCTTTGGGCGTGTATGTTGTGAACTGCTTTTCCCCAGAAAACGGGGCTGAGATCCCAACTACATGATCAAATATGACAAAGGAACCAAGTGACCCATGGCGTCCTGATGACACTGTCCCATGCCGCGCAGGGACCCAGGAGGACATGTCTCCTCTGCTGTGTCTGCATAAAAGGCATTTGGCTGACTCCAGTGAGGGAGGAATGGTCTGGGAACAATTTGAACTCTTCAAAAACTATTGCTCTCAGTCCGGCTGTGGAGGCCACAAGTATAATTTCAACGTGTGGCAGGCCAAGGCCAGAAGCTAGAGAGCTGGAGGCCAGCCTGGGCTACATCGTAAACTCCAGCCTGGCCTGTGAAACAGTGCAACCTTGTCTCAGAAAAAGAAACATGAGAACATCCAATACAAAAATTCCAGTGAGATCATAAACTGGAGAGGAGATTTAAAAAGAATTTAAGTGGCCGGAGAGATGCTGCAAGAGTTAAGAGCACTGGCTGCTTTTCTAGAGAACCTGGGTTCAGTTCCCTGCACCCACATGGCAGCTCATGGTTGCCTGTAACTCTAGTACCAGGCTACCCAAAGCCTCTGACCTCTGTGAGCACCTGCATTCATGTGCACACACTTGAACATGTATGTACACACACATGCCTCACACACATGCCTGGCATGGCACAAAACCCCAACATCACATACAACCAGGCATGGTTATGTGAAGCCCCGTCACTTGGGAGGTGGAGGCGGGAGAAGAAAAAGTTCAAGATTATCCCTAGTTAAGTAGTAAGAGTTGGCCAGCCTGGTCTACAGAGTGAGTTCCAGGACAGCCAGGGCTACACAGAGAAACCCTGTCTCGAAACATCCGCCCCCCCCCCCCAAAAAAAGTAGTAAGAGTTGAGGTCAGCCTGGGCTACCTGAGTCCCCGTCTTAAAAATCAATAAATATTACTCCTGATTTGCTAGCAGAACCAACCCCCCCCCCCCCCCGACTCTCTCTCTCCTCTTTGCTTTAAAGAGTTTCAGGTTGAGTCTTGTTTTGTACTTTAGAACAGATTTAGCCCAGGAACCTGGAGAATGTTTTATTGAGCAGAACTCAGTGTTTGTCTTGTGTTTGGGGTTTTTCCTGGCTTAATTTTTTTTTTTTTTTTTTTTTTATGTGTATGAGTGCTTTGCTTGCTTGTCTTTACATATACTGTATGTGTACGACCTGCATGCCTGGTTCCTACGGAAGCCTAAAGAGAGCTTCGGGTGCCCTGTAACTGGGTTACAGATTGTTAACTGGGTTACAGATTGTTCTGAGCCCAGGCCCTCTGCAAGAACAGCGAGTGCTCTTAATGGTGGAGCCATCTCTCCAGACCCTTAAAAAAAAAAACTATTGTTGATCTTTATTTATTTATTTATTTTGTCGATGTGTATATGTGTGTGCACCACAGCACGCACACAAAGCTTCAAGCACAGCCTCTCCTCATCCTCGGGGATGGACTCTCTCCTTCCATCCTGTGGGTCCCGGGGATTGAACTCGGATCGTCCGGCTTTGTGGCAAGCTCCTTTATCCACTGAGCCATCTCACTAGCTCTTGATTTATTTTTGTTTTGTTTTGCTTAATACCAGTGACCTCTGACATGTAGGTATGATTTCCCTGTTCCCTTATGTTTGAACAGTTCTGCCAAGACCTAATGAGCCAGCTTGATTTGGGCTGTGGGTGGGGGAAGCTTTTCATTCCCGGCAGCTTTCAGAACGTTGCTTTCATCCAGATCAAGGGCAGCCAAGCTCTTAGCTTGATGCGTTTTTCTCACATTCTTCTCTCACCAGTACTTTGGGTATGTGCTGTACCGAACAACGCTTCCTCAAGATTGCAGGAACCCGAAACCCATTTTCTCCTCACCCTTTGGTGGCGTCCATGATCGGGCTTACGTCTCTGTGGATGGGGTAAGCATTCTCTTTGAACTCCCCATTTTAAGCCCTGACGGCAGGGTGGAGATTCTTCTACACTCAATAACGTGACAGCCTGTGTCCCTGGGCGGTACGCCTGGCTGGCTGCTACGGCCCACGTGCTGCAGACTCAGGGCTGTTCTCTGACACACACACTCTTGAAAACCCTGGGTCTCTGGAGTCCAAAGCCTTCGCTGCCCTGACAGAGCTTAACATGTCACCCAGGCCTTCTCTGCTCTTTAGGGACAGCATCCACGTCAGCTTGGTACGTGTCACTATACAAAATGTGCTGAACTTAGTGTCTCCTCCTAAATGAGACATTAGAATCCAAAGGGTTGTTCATGACAGTTGTGACTAAAGTATACCAAGAGCTTCATTTCACAGTAAAGTGTAGATATATTTTTAAACACCCTTTCCAACATCTGGTGTGATGGCATACGCCTGCAATCCCAACTGTCAGAAGGTTGAGACAGGAGAATTGCAAGATTCAGGCCAGCCTACCTACGAGATGAAATCCAGCTCTACCCAAAACAAAAAAAGGAAGATCGGAGAGCCAGAGCCCGTGAGATGGCTCAGCAGGCAAAGGTGCTTGCCGTGACCCTGATGGTGGAGTCTGATCCCTGGGACTAGCGTGGTACAAAGCAGAGCTGATCCTGCAAGCTGACCTCTGATACCTGTTCATGCGCCTCGGCCCTTGGGTGTACACACACAGTAAATGAATAATTCAAAAGGTATCTGCGGCCATTTGCTCCTTCTTAGAACAGTTATGGAAAAAGCTTGTGAGAAGATTTTTCCTGACCAAGCACATTTTTTCAGAAAAGTTTTAGCCTTGGGAGGTTTTTTGTTTTCGTTTTTTGGAAACAGGGTTTCATGCAGCCCAGCTTAGCTTCAGACCTGTTTGGTATCCAGGGCCAGCCTTGAACTCCTGGTCTTCTTGTCTCTGCCTCCCAAGTACAGGGATTACAGGTGCTCACAGCCACACTCAGAGTAGTTTAAATCAAAATATTTTCATTCTAGGCTGGGAGGATAGCTTGCCTTCCAAGCATAAGGACCTGAGGTCACATCACCAGCACCCGTGTAGAGAACAAAGAAACAAGGGGCTGAAGAGATGGCTCAGTGGTTAAGGGCATTGACTGTCCTTCCAGAGGACCTGATTTGAACTTCTACCACCTATGTGGCAGCTCACAGCTGTCTGTAACTCTAGTCCTCGAAGATCCTGTACACTCCTGGCCTCTGAGCATCGGGCACAGACATAGTACACAGTCACACATGCAAGTGAAACACTCACACATAAAATAAATAAAAGAATAAGAAGGAAAACCATGTGTGACAGCGTGCCGCTATAATGTCAGTGCTGGCGAGGCAGGGACAGGAGGATTCTTTGGGAGCCTGGCCAGCCAGCCGAGCCTTCTCCAAAAGTTCCAAGTGAGCCAGAGATCTGATCTCAAAGAGGAAGACAGACCCTTTCTGAGGAATGACATCTAACGTTGTCCCAGTGGCCTCTACACATGTACACATGCGTACTTTCACCCGAACACACACACATACAGACAGTAATGGGGGAGGGCTTTCTTTTATAACCAACAGGTTTAGTTTCAGTGGGGACAAGCTTAAGATGTGACGCTGAGCTTACCATTTCCCAGACTTCATTAGTTGTGTCCTAATGAAGTGAGTGAAGCCAGTCTAAAAAAATAACCTTTTAAAAAGTTAGGGATGAGGTCGGGGATTTAGCTCCGTAACAGAGCCCTGGGTTCTGGCCTCAGCTTGGGGTGGGTGTGAGGGTGTGAATGGATGGATGAATGAATGAATGAATGAATGAATGAATGAATGAATGGATGGATGAATAGTTAGGAATGTCTTGTTGAGAAAATACCTGTTGTTTTCCCTCACTGTTTTACATAATCTCTGTGGCTGATATACCCTAGCAATTAAGCCAGCTGACTCCACCTGTTCTCTCCTCGATATTATCTGTTACCTGATTTTATCTGTTCTCTCCACGTGTGTAAAGACTGTTTCTTTGCACCTAACTCTGCGAAGGTTGGCTAGCTGTGAGGAGGTGCAGTAATCCTTCTCAAGTGTCCCATCTGTCTCGTTCCTTTAAAAATAGAAGCGTAGGAGCAGCTGGGCACGTGGGATATGAGGCAGGAGAATTAGAAGTTCCAGGGAGGCCCTCATGGTAGAAGAACTGCTTCCTCAAGTTGTCCTCTGACCTCCACATGCACCATGGCACACGTGCATACACACCAATAATATAATAATATATATATATACATACACACACATACATAATGTAAAATACATACATACACACACATGTATCTATACATACACATACACACACACACAAACTCACACACATGCACATACATACATATCAAGCAGAAAAATGCCTGAGCCAAGCGTGTTGGTCCACACTTGTAATCCCAGCATTTACGAGGTAGAGTCAGGAAGGTTTCAAGTTCAAGGCCATCCTGGGCTGCATCACAGGACCTTGTTCTATGTAGGAGTCTCACTATAGCCCATTGCCAGCAGAGGAATGGACCCTGAGCTGTGTATAGCCGTCCTCCTCATTTGGAAAGACAGAGATTGTGGGAACTTGGGCTGAGCGCATCCAGACTCTTCCTGTAAACCTGATGACACTTCAGGACAGGAAAGGGGACAGATGAGCCATGCACACTGCTCTTTTGCTCTGATCTCACCCCATTCAGCCTCGGCTTTATCTCACAGGTCCCCCAAGGAATCCTTGATCGAAACCTTATGACAACTCTGAGCATACAGGGGAAGGCTGGAGCCACGCTGGACATTCTGGTGGAGAACATGGGGCGTGTGAACTATGGCAGTTCCATCAATGACTTTAAGGTAGGACACTCGTCCAAGGGATGGGCCTGGGCCTGAGCGGTGGGAGGAGTTCCGGTCACGAATGCCACACTCACACATCCTTCTGTTTCCCGCCTCCATTTATACAGAAAAAATCTGAATGCTTTTTCTATTTCTTAAGAAATACCATTTAATATTTATACACCTTTTTTTTTTCTTTGGCACAAGGTCTTTCTGGGTAGCCCTAGCTGTCCTGGAACATTCTACAGAGACTAGGCTGGCCTTAAACTCAGAGATCTACCTGCCTCTGTCTCCCACGTGCTGGGTTTAAAGGCATGCACCCATTTTCAGTCTACAACTTAACCTTTTAATTCTATTTATTCTCTTTTTTTTGTTTTGTTTCGTTCTTTTAAGGCAAAGTCTCAAGTAGTCCAGGCTAGCCTCGAACTCACCAGACTTTGAATTTTCGATCCTTCTGCTGCTACCTCCCAGGTGCTGGGATCACAACTGCCACCAGCCTGTTTATTCAGTGTTGGAGATTGATTTCAGGGCCTCTTGCACATTGGGCAAGCACCCTGCCAGCTAAGCCACATTCCCTAGCCCTTAAGTATTGATAGTTATATATGATATATATGTATGTATGTATACACACACACACACACACATATATATTATATAACATTGTATATATATTATATCAATAGATACTCATTGATCTATATCAATAGTTAAGAGCTGAGGATATATGTGTATATGTATGTATTCATTCTGACCAGTACCACAGAGCAGCTGTCACATGTCACAGCAGCTCCCTATTGAGGCCTGCATACTTTGCTGAGCCTAAGGAGTGAAGCCCCCTGATTTGTTTTGCAGCCTAGAAGATGCATTTCTTTGAGGGTCTCTTTTTCTCCACAGCCCACGAGAACCTTGAGCTTTGCAGACAGAACACTTCCCTTGTGTGTGAGCTCAGTCATCCTGTGGGGAGAAACGGAAACCACTCCACCATGCCCTTCCTCTGCTTTAAAAACCCACCCAGCTCATCAGGGGCTCTCCCTGCTCAGTGCCTGAGGTATCTGCTGGGCTCTGCTGCACGGGCTTGGACCGGTGGGCTGCAACAATGCTGTGTTATAGAAAGCTCCTCGGCTGCCATTCTGCCACTGGCCAGTTACTTATTCTCTGTTCAGTCCCAGTGCGGTGGTCTAACCAGTATTTCTAGATCATTAAGAGACTTTACATTGTTAATCTGAGTTTTTGTTTTGTTTAACTTGTTTCAGAAAAGAATCTCGTAAGCCCAGGCCAGACTGAGACTCACTGTGTAGGCGAGCAGGGCCATCCTTCAACTCCTGAGCTTCGCCTCACCTTCCAAGCCCTGGGTTTACAGGCATGTTCTGCCACACCCAGGTGACGTGGTGCTGCGGAGCAAACTCAGGCACTAGGCGAGTCCTCTACTACTGAGCTGAATCCCCAGCCCAGGAAACTTCTTTTGTTTTTTGTTGTTTTGTTGGGGTTTTTTTGTTTTTTTGTTTTTTTTGAAACAGGTCTCACTTTGTAGCCAAGGCTGGTCTAGAATTCACAGCAATCCAGATTCTGAGTTTATAGGGCCAGCCTCCACACCCAATTCAAGAAACATTTGTTTTTGTTCTATAGTGTCCCCAAGGTGCTTCCTGGTGTACAGAAATGGGGTAGAGGCTGCTCTTCTCTGGAGAGAATGCTCAAGGTCCCACCAAGCCTCAAATCTTGATCCCATTTCTATTTTTTTTTAACATGTATGTATGTGTACTCATATGTAAGTGTATGTGTATTTATGTATATGCAGGCATACATGTGTGTTGGAGTACACATGCACACGCGTGCCCATGAGTGTAAAGAGTCAGGGTTGACACCAGACTTCTCCCTCAATCAATCCCCACCTTCTATCGAGGCAGGGTCTCAAGTGTGCCCAGAGCTCGCATAGTCACCTAATGTAGGTAGCCAGCTTGCCCTGGGAATTCCCTGTCTCCTCTTGTGTGCTGGGATTACAGGCCAAACAGGTGAACTTCTAAACCAATCCTGGTGTCCACTGTGTCATCATTGCCCTTAGAGTCTTTATTCAATCCCACAGATGTCCACACACATGGTCCTCACAGCTGGGCAGATACTCGGTCACTCTGGATCAAGGCTTGCTTCTTGGTTGGTGGGAGAGGCAGAGCCTCCCCACCCCCTGCCATCTGCATCAGGGTGAATATTCCTAGATTTCCCTACTAACTCATTCTTCCCTGGGATTCTTTTTTTCCGCCATTCTAGCAAATTCTGAAGGCAGGGGAGTTCGGGCCAGAGCGCTCCCTCTGAGGCACCCACTTCCTGTAGCCCAGACACTAGGGTAACTTTGTGGTAATTTGTGGTGAAGCTGAGGCAGGGCCATGTACCTTATTCCAAAGAGTTACTGCTGCAGTTGTTAGAGTCAGCAGATCAGCTGCCTGGAAAGTAGAACCATACATGGGACACTGAAAAACAGAAAGATGTATTCATGTGGCCACCCTAGGAGGAGAAATAAGTAAGTCCTGTAATACCCCCGTCTTACTCCACCCCACCCCAGTCCATCTCGGGATCCTAACATGGGCTTCAGGTTTAAATAGAAGGCTAGCAGTCCTGGTAAAGATGTGTCCCAGCTCCAGTCTGTCCAGCCGGTGCTCTGAGGCGTAGTCAGCACTCAGTGACATCACTTCCTGGGAAACAAGCTCCCAATCTGGCTCTCAATGATACCAGGTTTTATTTGGCCTTTCTTTTTCCTAGCACGAGAAGTGTTCAGGGGTTAGAACACTTACAGAGGATCCAAGTTTAGATGCAAGGACCCACATGGAGCAGCTCATAACTGCCTGTAACTCCAGCTCCAGGGCAAAAAAAAAAAAAAAAAAAGATGCTGTCTTTTGGCATGGCACGCACATGTGCGCATGCACGCACAAACACACACACACACACACACACACACACACACACACACACACACACACACACCGATCACATGCCACAAATAAAAATAATCTTTTTTAAACTTAAAAAAAAAAAAAAAAGCCAGGTGACAGCAGCGCACTCCTTAAATCCCAGGACTTGGGAGGCAGAGGCAGGCGGATCTCTGTGGGTTTGAGACCAGTATAGTCTACAGCGCGAATTCCAGGACAGCCAGGGCCACACAGAGAAACTCTGTCTTGAAAAAACAAAACAGACAGACAGACAATAGACAGATAGACAGAAGGAATACCTTCATTCCTGCCCGGACAGTAGATTAGACTGAGCCTCCAGCTGGACCTGTGTCACCCGCTGTCCACCCAGCAGAGTCTCATTTCCTGCTGCGTCTCCCAGCAGGTCAGTGACTCCCATGAGTCCCTGCTTCCCCGCTCGCTGGCTCATGGTTCTGTGCTTTCCTGTTCCAGGGTTTGGTTTCCAACATGACCCTCAACTCAACTGTCCTCACCAACTGGACAATCTTCCCACTGGACACTGAGGCCATGGTACGCAGCCATCTTGGGGGCGGAGAGGCCAGTGATGAGGGTCACCTTGATGGACAGTCGACCTTCAAGTCTTCGGATTTCATACTCCCCACCTTTTACGTGGGCAACTTCTCCATCCCCTCGGGCATCCCAGACCTGCCGCAGGACACCTTCATCGGGTTTCCTGGATGGGCCAAGGTATGCATCTTCATGAAAGGTCTTTGGGTTCAAGCCTCCAGCGTTTGGTTCTTAGTGTCTGAGAAGGAATCAGAAGACTGCTAGTAAGATGCTGTGTGATGTGGGGAGGGTTTCCTACTGGGCCACTCACGTAGGAACAAGACTGGCAGATCTTCAGGGAGCCAAGGTCCAGCTTGGAGGTGTCCTTCTCTGCCCCATTTTCTTTGACAACTTTCTTCAGTGAATGGCAGCTCACTTGCTTCCTCCAGGAAGAACTAGGGCCTACTTACTAATTTTATTACATTTATTTGTTGTGTGTTCACATGTACCTGCCGAGGCAAACTCGGAGGTCAGAGCCATAAGAATCACTTTCTTCCTCCACGCTGTGGGTCTTGGGGTTTGAACTCAGGTCATTCAGCTTGTTAGCAAGTACCCTCAGCCATGGAGTCATCTCCTCATCCCCAGGGCTTCTTTACATGCTGCTTATGAAGGGAACAATTTCTTGTCTGCATAGGGTTTCATGTAACCTCAGCTAGCCTTGAATTTGTTATATAGCCAGGATGACCTTGAACTTCTGATGCTCCTGGATGCTTCAGGTACACATCATCAGGCCTGACTTTAAGATGTTTACTTTTTGGCCCAGGCAGTGGCGCACACCTTTAATCCCAGCACTTGGGAGGCAGAGGCAGGTGGATTTCTGAGTCCGAGGCCAGCCTGGTCTACAGAGTGAGTTCCAGGACAGCCAGGGCTACACAGAGAAACCCTGTCTCGAAAAACCAAAAAAAGAAGAAGAAGATGTTGGAGAGAGAGAGCTGGGGTGTGAGCAGTCTTCTTACTTGCCTGGCACACAGCTGGAGGCTGATGATGATGTAAGCTGTTGCCAGGCTGATGTTGGGCGGAGACTAGCAGAACTGTCTGTAAGCCAACAAAAATGTTTACTTTTCAAAGACAACAGCCCACAGTCTGAAAGAAAAATAATGTTAACATCATTATAATTAACAAAGGACTTCAATCTAGGATGTATAAAGAATTTTTACCACTTAGTAAGAGGAAGAAACCCCAACAGAGAACAAATCAAACAAATCGGGAGCTGGAGAGATGGCTCAGCAGCTCAGAGCATGCCCTTGTGAGAACAAGGCTTGGTTCCCAGTATCCACATGGTACCTCTTAACTGTCTGTGACTCCGGTTCCTGGGTATCTGACGCCCTGTTCTGGCCTCCATGGGTGCAGTTTGCACATGGGGCACAGACGTCTATGCAGACAGCACACCATACACATAAAATAAAAAAAGGTCTTGTGAAAATTAGTAGAGAAATTAGATAGCCATTGCACAAAGAAAGTAAGCAAATGGACAATAAATACTTTAAAAATTCTTAGTTCCAGGGGGGAGAGTTGGGGGAATTCTTAGTGCCAAATAAATTAATCATTGAAAAAAAATGCAGATTATGCAGGGCAGTAGTGGCATGCTCCTTTAATTCCATCACTTGGAAGGCAGAGGCAGATGGCTTTCTGTGAGTTCAAAGCCAGCTTAGTCTACAGAGTGAGCTCCAGGACAACCAAGGCTATACAGAGAAACCCTGTCTCCAAAAACAAAAATAAAAACCTATAATAAAAAACCCAGTGTAGAGAGGCTGGAGAGATGGCTCAGCGGTTAAGAGCTCCGACTGCTCTTCCGAAGGTCATGAGTTCAAATCCCAGCAACCACATGGTGGCTCACAACCATCCGTAATGAAATCTGATGCCCTCTTCTGGGGTGTCTGAGGACAGCTACAGTGTACTTACATATAATAAATAAATAAAATTAAATAAAAAAAAAAAAAAAAAAAAAAACCAGTGTAGTGACCTACATGGGTACAACCAATCTTTGAGAGGTTGGAGACAGAAGAATCAGAAATTCAAAGTCATCTTCTGGTACACATAGTGCTGGGAAATCAGATAATAACAAGTTTAGGAGACCAGGGAAAACAAAGATAGAGAAAGAGATTCAGGCTTGGAGAAAAGGCAAAAATGACTGGGTGCTAGTTGGCTAAGACAGTCGATAAATCCCTAGGGTCATGGGACATCCCTGACCTCACCTCCCACAAGCTAGGCTGACTCCCTCCCCTGATTCCCCACTGTTGGCTTAGCACACAGAGCTTTTTCTTTCTTTCTTTCTTTCTTTTTTTTTTTTTTTGTATGTTAAATGTGGTTTGTTTTGTTTTTTGTTTTTTGTTTTTTGTTTTGTTTTGTTTTTTCAAGACAGGGTTTCTCTGTGTAGCCCTGGCTGTCCTGGAACTCACTCTGTAGACCAGGCTGGCCTCGAACTCAGAAATCCACCTGCCTCTGCCTCTGCTTCCCAAGTACTAGGACTGCCTCCCAAGTGCTGGGATTAAAGGCGTGCACCACCACTGCCTGGCCTCATAATGTTTTCTCAATTGGATATTTTCTTTATTTACATTTCAAATGTTATCCCCTTTCCTGGTTTCCCCCCCTTCCCGGAAATCCCCATTCCATCCCCCTCCCCCTGCTTCTATGAGGGTGTTCCCCCACCCACTCCCACCTCCCCGCCCTAGATTCCCCTACACTGGGGCATCTATCGAGCCTTCATAGGATCAAGGACCTCTCCTCCCATTGATACCTGGCAAGGCCATCCTCTGCTACATATGCAGCTGGGACCATGGGTCCCTCCATGTGTACTCCTTGGTTGGTGGCTTAGTCCCTGGGAGCTCTGGGGGGTCTGGTTGGTTGATATTGTTGTTCTTCCTTTGGGGTTGCAAGCCCTTCAGCTCCTTCAGTCCTTTCTCTAACTCTTCCTTTGGGGACCCCGTGCTCAGACCAGTGGTTGGCTGCGAGCATCTGCCTCTGTATTTGTAAGGCTCTGGCAGGGCCTCGCAGGAGACAGCTACATCAGGCTCCTTTTAGCAAGCATTTCTTGGCATCTACAACAGTGTCTGGGTTTGGTGTCTGTATATGGGATGGATCCCCAGGTGGGGCAGTCTCTGGATGGCCTTTCCCTCAGTCTCTTAGAACAGAGCTTTATCTAATGGATACTTTGGGACTCACGACTGCCTCCTTCTCTGATCTTGGGCTCAGTCAGGAGCTGACTCCAGTAATCTTCTGCTTCTCAGAGTTCTGAGATCAGTGCTAACTGCCCACCATGGGAGAGAGTGGGAGAGAGAGGCCGAGTGCCTTCTTGTTTGTGACTGATTGACTCTAAGCATACCTCATACTGTAAATGGCCTATAGCAATTTATTTCTTACAGTCACAAGTTCCAGGCCAGCCTGGGCTGCATGAGAGACTGTCTCAAAACAAAACCAAACCATGCAAAAGCCCTAGAACCATAGGTCCATTTGACCCTCACCTGTCTCTCCCACCCCCTAGAAGTGACCCATCATGGCCTCTTGGCTGATTCATCATGTACCAGGCACAGTGAGGCTTCTGCTGTACATTGGTCACCACCATGTTCTCCCGTTCAAGCTCTGCCCACCTGATAAGCTTGCTCCTTCTTTACCCTGTCCCTGGGGACTTCATCCTCTCTGACTGCTCTCAGCTGAGACTCCTGTTTCCTGGACTTCCTGTCAGACTCTGTCCTCACTTCCTGCCCAGTGGTCTCTAGAAGGAAGGCTCAGCTCTGCCTGCCTTCTTCCCCAAAGCCAAACCCCTGTTCTCACTTTCTCTGCCTGTGGTTCATCAGCCTTTCTTCTCTCCCTCAGCAGAGGCTCTCGGGCCTGAGAACAGATGCGCACCCTGGGTCTTTCCCTGCAGCTAGCAGGGGACTTTCTGCCTCCTAGGCCACCGTAGGTTTTTCCCCTGCCGAGCAGAACCTGAGCGAAGGTGAAGGGCGCTGTGGCCATCAGAGGCAGCTCTTCTTTGCCTGTGTGGGCTCCCGAGCTCCCAGCTCTCATGCTGTAGGATGGCCTCTCGTTTCTCAAGTTTAGTGCAAAGTCTCTGGCTTTGGCCACCCAGCCTACTAGACTTGGCCACTCAAGTCATTGTGACAAACGAGTCTGGAGTGTGGCTTGATAGAGTGTATCCACGTATATATATATGTATTCATGTATATGTTTGCTATGCATGGGCTCAGTCCTCAGCACCACATAAAACTGGGTGGGGTGACACTGAGCAGCACCAGAAGGCAGGGAGGAGGATCCTAAATTCAAGGCCGTCTTCAGCCACATAGCAAGTTCAAGAGCAGCCTGGGCTCCGTGGGACCTCGGGTTGACCTCTGGCCTGCTGTATGAACACACTGCAGGAGCCGTCTACCTTTGTTTTGTTTTGCTTGTTTGACTTTATTTTACTTGGTTTATTATTACTGTCATTGTGTAGGTGACGTGTGTGTATGAGCATAGACATGGAGATCTCAGGTGACATGTATGTGATCGTGGTCACAGGAATCACAGACAGGTGACATGTGTATGAGTGGTCACAGGAATCACAGACAGGTGACATGTGTGATCGTGGACACAGGAATCTCAGACAAGTGACGTGTGTGTGCATGTGGACACAGGAATCACAGACAGGTGACATGTGTGATCGTGGACACAGGAATCTCAGACAGGTGACGCGTGTGTGCACGTGGACACAGGAATCTCAGACAAGTGACGTGTGTGTGCATGTGGACACAGGAATCACAGACAGGTGACATGTGTGATCATGGACACAGGAATCTCAGACAGGTGACATGTGTGTGCACGTGGACACAGGAATCACAGACAGGTGACGTGTGTGATCATGGACACAGGAATCTCAGACAGGTGACATGTGTGTGCACGTGGACACAGGAATCACAGACAGGTGACATGTATGTGAGGGTGGACACAGGAATCACAGACAGGTGACATGTATGTGAGGGTGGACACAGGAATCTCAGACAGGTGACGTGTGTGATCATGGACACAGGAATCTCAGACAGGTGACATGTGTATGAGTGGTCAC
>CM052706.1:9248303-9268774 GCA_028551405.1 Uromys caudimaculatus | reverse complement strand
TGTGTGATCATGGACACAGGAATCTCAGACAGGTGACATGTGTATGAGTGGTCACAGGAATCACAGACAGGTGACATGTGTGATCATGGACACAGGAATCACAGACAGGTGACATGTGTGATCATGGACACAGGAATCACAGACAGGTGACATGTGTGATCATGGACACAGGAATCACAGACAGGTGACATGTGTGATTGTGGTCACAGGAATCTCAGACAGGTGACATATGTGATCGTGGACACAGGAATCAGAGACAGGTGACATGTGTGATCATGGACACAGGAATCACAGACAGGTGACATGTGTATGAGTGGTCACAGGAATCTCAGACAGGTGACATGTGTGATCGTGGACACAGGAATCTCAGACAGGTGACATGTGTGCACATGGTCACGGGAATCTCAGACAGGTGACGTGTGTGCATGTGGTCACAGGAATCTCAGACAGGTGACATGTGTGTGCACGTGGTCACAGGAATCTCAGACAGGTAACATGTGTGATCGTGGTCACAGGAATCTCAGACAGGTGACATGTGTGATCATGGATACAGGAATCACAGACAGGTGACATGTGTATGAGTGGTCACAGGAATCTCAGACAGGTGACATGTGTGATCGTGGTCACAGGAATCTCAGACAGGTGACATGTGTGATCGTGGTCACAGGAATCTCAGACAGGTGACATGTGTGATCATGGATACAGGAATCACAGACAGGTGACATGTGTATGAGTGGACACAGGAATCACAGACAGGTGACATGTATGATCGTGGACACAGGAATCTCAGACAGGTGACATGTGTATGAGTGGTCACAGGAATCTCAGACAGGTGACATGTGTGATCATGGACACAGGAATCACAGACAGGTGACGTGTGTGTGCACGTGGACACAGGAATCTCAGGTGACGTGTGTGAGGGTGGACACAGGAATCACAGACAGGTGACGTGTGTGTGCATGCGGACACAGGAGTCTCAGGTGACATGTGTGGTGTGAGCGTGGACACAGGAATCACAGACAACTTTTTAGCATCAGTTCCCTTCTTCCACTTTGGATTCCAGGGATTAAACTCAGATCTTGAGGCTTTCACAGCAAGCCCCTTTATTTGCTGAGCCAGCTTGCCTGCCCCACCTTGTTTTCTTAGGAAGTCTTTCACTAGGACCTGGGGCTTGTAGATTCAGCTAGGCTGCTTGGCCAGTGGATCCCTTAGAGCTACTAGACTGCACTTCCCCAGTGCTGGCATTGTTAGCGTGCACAAACACACCAGGCTTTTTATGTGGGTTCTGGGGATCGAACTCAGAACCTCATAATCAGAGGATAAAACTAAATGGATCTAGGTACATCTCCAGCCTCAAGCGTTCGGTATGCCCCAAGGCTTATACACAAGGTAGGCAGCTAGGGGAGGGCTGGGGCAGGGGGAGAGACACAAGGTCCACACACCTTATAGGACAGTATAGGCTTCTATAGAGTCACAATTAGATTTCTTTACAATGGTGTCTTAGGTTCTTATTGCTGTAATAAAACTCATGACCAAAGGCAACATGGAAAAGAAAGGGTTTATTTCAATATACTTCCAGGTAATAATAGTCTGTCCCTGAGAGAAGTCAGGGCAGGAACCTGAAGGCAGGAACTGAAGCAGAGACCATGAGGGTGCTGCTCGCTGGCTTGCTCCCCATGGCTTACTTAGCCTGCTTTCTTATAGAACCCAGGACCACCTGTCCAGAGATGGCTTCACCCACAATGGATTAAGCCCTTTCAGATCAATCATTAACCAAGAAAATGTCTTCACAGACTTGGCTATGGGCCAATCTGAGGGAGGCATTTTCTCATTTGAGATTCCCCCTTCCCAGATGACCCTGGCTTGTATGGGGTTTACAATATATATATATATATATATATGGCTCTCCTGTTATATCTTTAAAGGCTGGTAAGAACATTAGCCCTTAAAAACAAAAAGGCCAGCTGCCTTGCAGGGAGTACCAAATAAAATGTGATATTACAACATGGGAGAGCCAGGCAGTGGTGGTGCACGCCTTTAATCCCAGCACTTGGGAGGCAGAGGCAGAGGCAGGTGGATTTCTGAGTTCGAGGCCAGCCTGGTCTACAGAGTGGGTTCCAGGTCAGCCAGGGCTACACAGAGAAACCTTGTCTCGAAAAAAACAAAAAACAAAAAACAAACAACATGGGAGATTCTTGGAAACCTCCAGCCAGCCAGGTGTGGATGGCAGCTCTCCCCATTGCTTAGGAGATGGCACAGACAGAGACAGAATCCTGGGGGGTTTCTGGACAGTCAGTGAGACAGCTTCAGGTTCAGTGGAGAGATTCTGCCTCCAAAAAAGAGGGTGAAGAGTAACAGAGAAGGCTGGGGTGGTGGCTCGGAGGTTAAGAGCTCCTGCTCTTCCCAAGGACCAGGGTTCTGTTCCCAGCTCCGACATCGTGGCTCACAACCATCTGCAGCTCTAGTCCCAGGAAATCTGATGCCCTCTTCTAAGCCTCCATGGGCATCAGGCACAAACATGGTGCACAGACATGGATTCAGGCAAAATTTACACATGAGATTCAATAATGATAAGCTAGCAGAGAGAGGCGCTCAAAGTCAACTTCTGCTCTCCATATACACACAAACAAGCAACTGTCTCCATGTATACCCCCCATGAGCACAAATAAGTCACCCTTCGCCCAGGCCTCACCCTGTGCTAAGGAACACTTCAGCAGATGGTCTGAGATAAGAGGAAGGATTTGATCACGTGACACTGAGGCCTGAGCTGTCCTCAAACTAGGTTATGCTCTCTGGACCTTGCCTTCCTCCTCCTCAGAGGCCCCTCCTGAGGGCCACTTAGCTTTCTTATTTCTTACCAAGGAACTAACTCGATTTTGTGAATGAAATCACTGATAAATTCAATTCATGAGATAAAAGCACCACTTTTGATTACTCTGGCTTTTCTGGGGTCGGATGTGGCTTTCTGGTTAAGCAAGCATGCTCGGCAGATTTCAGGGGTCAGGTGTGTCTGCTCCGTCCACCCAGGTTGGCGCCTGTCTGCACTGTGCACGGTTTGACTATAGATGTGTTTGCCGGGGCTTTGGTGACAGTTAGAATGTGCGGGTCATGCATGCTGGGTCCTGCTGTGCTAAGACGGGCATCGGGCATCTTTTCTGCTCATTTCCATCCGGTTGAAATGAGTGTGGATGACACTTTAATTTTTTTTTTTTTTTTTTTTTTTTTTGGTTTTTCAAGACAGGGTTTCTCTGTGTAGCCCTGACTGTCCTGGAACTCACTCTGTAGACCAGGCTGGCCTCGAACTCAGAAATCCCCCTGCCTCTGCCTCCCAAGTGCTGGGATTAAAGGTGTGCGCCACCACTGCCCGGCGACCACTTTCAATAAAATATGCCAAGCTGTTTGTGTGTAATCCCAGCACTCGGGAAGCAGAGGCAGACAGAGGTCTGTGAATTCAAAGCCAGCCTGGTCTGTAGGGTGAGTCCAAGACAGCCAAGGCTGCACAGAGAAACCCTGTTTCCAAAAACAAACAAGAGATAGAGGAAGATACATGAGAAGTTCAAGGCCATCCTCCAGGTACACATTAAGGCCAGATTCTGACTAAAAAAAAGTGCAGAATGTCTTAAAAGAGTGTGGGGCTGGAGAGGTGGATCAGCAGTTAAGAGCACTTTCTGCTCTTGCAGAGGACTGTCTTGGTTAGGCATTTATTACTGTGAATAGACACTATTACCAAGGCAAGTCTTATAAAGGATAACATATATTTGGGTCTGGCTTACAGGGACAGAGGTTCAGTCCATTATCATCAAGGCAGGAACATGGCGGCATCCAGGCAGGCATGGTGCAGGCAGAGCTGAGAGTTCTACATCCTCATCTGAAGGCTGCTAGTGGAAGACTGACTTCCAGGCAGCTAGGGTGAGGGGCTTAAGCCCACAGCCACAGAGCCACACCTACTCCATCAGGGCCACACCTCCTAATAGTGCCACTCCCTGGGTCAAGCATATTCAAACCATCACAAGGACCTAGCTTTGATTCCCAGCACCTACCTGGTGCCTCACAAGTGTCTGTAGCTCCAGTTCCAGGGATTTGGGCACCCTCCTATGACCTGCCTCAGCTCAGGGATTTGGGCACCCTCCTATGACCTGCCTCAGCTCAGGGATTTGGGCACCCTCCTATGACCTGCCTCAGCTCAGGGATTTGGGCACCCTCCTATGACCTGCCCCGGCTCAGGGATTTGGGCCCCCTCCTATGACCTGCCTCGGCTCAGGGATTTGGGCCCCCTCCTATGACCTGCCTCGGCTCAGGGATTTGGGCCCCCTCCTATGACCTGCCCCGGCTCCTGAATGTGCATGGTGTCTATGCATACGCACACACATAAATAAATCAATTTTGTTCGGCTTTATTTATTTTGGTTTTGTGAGGCAGGGTCTCACTATGGATCCTTGGCTGGCTTAGAACTCATAAAGATCTCCCTGCCTCTGCTGGGTTAAAGGGCAATGTGCCACCGTACTCAGCCAAATAAATATTTTTAAATGATTTGTGATAAGGTTAAGGAGCTAGCGCATTGGTAAAAGTGTTTCCTACGCATGACATCTGGGCGTAAATTCAAGCCTAGCACAGCTGTAAAAAGCTGCAAACGGTGGTGGTGTTTGCTTGTAGTCTTAGCCTTGGAGAAGCAGAGAGAGGCAGAGCCCTGGAGTGTGCTGGCCAGTTTGGTTAGCCTATCCTAACTGACAAGCCCTAGGTACCAGTGAGCAGTCCGGTCTCAAAGCACAAGGTGAAAACCCCTGATGTCACTCACGACGTTGAGTATTGGCAGATATGCTTCTGCTGATCTTACCAGGGTGACTGGGTGTCAACTGGCTTTAAGCTGGAAACTGAGAAGAAGCTTGTGGGTGTCTGTCATCCTACAAGCCACTCCTGTGGTGCCTGGCAGGGGTCAAAGAAAGCATAGATTCTAGCGAATTCTCTTTGCCTGGTTTGCAATGGTGCTAATCCTACACGTCTTTACGTCCAACTCATGGTTTCTTAACTCATGGTTCTACTCACAAACCCTGTGAACCCGGAAACTAGATGACTGGGCGTGTGTGTGTGTGTGTGTGTGTGTGTGTGTGTGTGTGTGTGTGTGTGTGAGAGAGAGAGAGAGACAGAGAGAGAGACAGAGACAGAGACACAGAGACAGACAGAATATGTTGGCTCACATGTTTGTGTGCATGTGCCCTCATCACAGGACACTGGGATTCTCTTTCTGATCTTTTATGCTGTCTTTCACTTCTTGGCCCTCAGGTGAGTCATTTTCTCAGCCTTTCATGCCTTTTTAAATTTCATGTGTTTGAGTGTTTGTCTGCTTATAGGTATATGTATGTACACCACATGCATACAGGACCCACAGAGGCCAGAAGAGGGCGTCAGATCCCTTGGAGTTACAGGCAGTTGTGAGCTGCCATGTGAGTGCTGGGAACAAAGCCTAGATCTGCCTGCCTCTGCCTCCCAAGTGCTGGGATTAAAGGCGTGTGCCACCACTGCCCGGCTGATCTCCTCTTTTTTTTTTTAATTCTTTTTTTTTTTTTAACAGATTTATTTATTTATTATGTATGTAAGTACACTGTAGCTGTCTTCAGACACCCCAGAAGAGGGCATCAGATCTCATTACGGATGGTTGTGAGCCACCATGTGGTTGCTGGGATTTGAACTCAGGACCTTCGAAAGAGCAGTCAGTGCTCTTAACCACTGAGCCATCTCTCCAGCCCCTGATCGCCTCCTCTTTTAAAGCTTTTAAAGTTTGATGTGTGTGTGTGTGTGTGTGTGTGTGTGTGTGTGTGTGTGTGTGTGTGTGTGTTAGAGAGAAAGACAGAGGCCAGGCAGTGGTGGCGCATGCCTTTAATCCCAGCACTTGGGAGGTAGAGGCAGGCAGATTTCTGAGTTCGAGGCCAGCCTGGTCTACAGAGTGAGTTCCAAGACAGCCAGGGCTACACAGAGAAACCCTGTCTTGAAAAACCAAAACCAAAAAAAAAAAAAAAAGATTCCCAGAGAGAAAGACAGAGGAGTACTTTTGCAACCTGCCTATGGATTTGAAAGCTCCCAGACCTCTGCTTTCTCTGAGCTGAATGCCTTGGGTATTTGTCAGGGGAATAAGAAGTTATCCCAGAAAGCTTCCTAAAATACAGGGAGACCACAGAGCTGCTTCATTTGTTACACTAAGACCTGGGTAAGTGTAATTCACACCATCTGAAGATAGCCATGGGGTTTGGGGAGGAAGAAAAGTTAATTCTCCGTGCTTATTTCAGGGGATCTGTTTACAGTCGCATCTCTAGGCTGCCCCTTAACGTTTACCTTATAAAATGAGGCTTTCTCTCAATCTCACAACACACTGTAATTGAGAGTTATGAGTGAGAACATTTTAACCTTGAGAACAGGCCTCCACGTTTCCTGATTTGAGCCCTCCGAGCACCCATAGTTCCTTTTAGTGTTGTCTATTATCTCTTTTTTGTTGGTTTTGTGTTTTTTAGACGGGGCCTCACTACGCCACCCTGGCTGTCCTGGAACTTGCTCTGTAGACCAGGCTGATCTTGAACTTAGAATTAGAAATCTACCTGCTTCTGCCTCCCAAGTGCTGGGACTAAAGGGATATGCCACCATGCTCAACCTATATTTACTTTTAAAGGGACGTCTGAATATCTTAAAACAGTGTTGAGGGCTGGGCGTGGTGGTACACGCTTTTATTCCCAGCACTTGGGAGGCAGAGACAGGTGGATTTCTGAATTCCAGGGCAGCCTGGTCTATTAAGATCCTGTCTCAAAACAAAGCAAAAGACAGTATTGAAAGTTTAACTCTAGGGTCTGGAGAGATGGCTCAGAGATTAAGTGCACTGGCTGCTCTTCCAGAGGACCCAGGTTCAATTTCCAGCAACCACATGATGGCTCTCACCTATAACTCTAGTTCCAGGGGATCGGATACCCTCACACAGACAGACATGCAGGCAAAACACCAATGTGCATGAAATAAAAATAAATTTTAAAAAGAAAGAAAGCTATGCTGTAAATTCTGGGAAGATTGACTTTGTCCAGGTTAAGTTAAAGCAGACACGCACTCGCTGAGAAGTAGGTCAGGTACTTACAGGAACTTCCGCATTGCCGTCACCTCAGTGTTAAGAGCAGAGGGTAGGAGTGTGTGCCAGGGTCAAGATGGTCAGAGATAGTCAGCTTCTGCCACGGACTGTAGAAGCTGGGACTGCCATGGGACACCCCCAAGGCCCTGCAGTCATCTCATTAGCATAAACCTTTCAGTTTACCAAGAATAATTTCAGCATATATTTTCTTTTTGGTCTTTGATGGCAGGGTTTCACACTGTAGCCTAGACTAGCCAAATGTGCTAAGCAAGAGCCCTTTTTTCTTTTTTTTTTTCTGTTTTTGGGGGGGGGTTTTTGAGACAGGGCATAGCCCTGGCTGTCCTGGAACTCACTCTGTAGACCAGGCTGGCCTCGAACTCAGAAATCCACTTGCCTCTGCCTCCCAAGTGCTGGAATTAAAGGCGTGCGCCACCACTGCCCGGCAAGAGTCCTTTACTGAGCTATACTCTCAGCTCTTTCAGCATAAATTTTACTTATGTTTTATTTTATTTAGTTACTTAGTTACTTAGTTCAGTTTTTCAAGACAGGGTCTCTCTTTGTAGCAGGATAGCCAGGGCTATGGAGAGAAACCCTGTTTCAATAAATAAATAAATAATGAGCAGGTTAGTAAAACTAAAAGTAAATAAAGCCTTTAAAACCATTAACTGGGGCCAGAGGGGGTGGGGCCGGAGAAAAAAAAAAACAAAACTTTTAACTGGAATCCTGGCATGGTGGTCCACACCTATAACCCCAGCACTATGGACTCGGAGGCCGGAGGGTCACTGCAGATTCAAGGTTAGCATGTCTATATAGCAAGTTCCAAGCCAACTAAGACTCCTAGTAAAACCGAACAAGAACTAAAACCTTAACCTTAGGGCCAATGAGGTTCACGCCTTTAATCCCAGCACTTGGGAGGCAGAGGCAGGCTGATTGATCTCCGAGTTCGAGGCCAGCCTGGACTACAGAACAAGTTCCAGGACAGCCAGGGCTACACAGAAACCTTGTCTTGAGGGAAAGAATACAAGCAAACAAACAAACAAAAAAAAACAATTAAAAAGTAAAAAAAAACAAAAAAAACTTGTTGACCGCACTGTTGTTAACAGCACAAAGCTAGAAACACCCAGGTACTCATTTTCAATAGCAAAGGAGTAAATAGCCCTCGGCATATTTTCCTAGGCGACGTAGTGTTGTGGTAGCATGCGCGGGCTCTGCTTTAACCCCTAACCCTGAAGAAAAGGGGGGGAGGGTAGAGAATGATGTATTCATAAAGTGCGCTGGCACATGCCTGTAATCCCAGCGTGCAGTGGGCCCAAGTAGAAAGATTGTGAATTTGAGGTTATCCTGGGCTACATAAAAAACAAACCCCTAAAATAATTGGTATATTCATACCATTGAATGCCTTGTGGTGTTTAAAACAATATGCATATAGACACTTACTTGTGCATGTATGTGGGTGAGCATATGTGGTATGTGTGTGTACATGTGTGCTAGGCCCCTGTGTACAAGGGAGGAGATCAGCGGAGTAGAGGTGTCCTGCTCTGGCTCTAGACCTTGTCCCCTTGAGACGGGGTGTCTTACGGGGCTGGAGACCAGCAAGCTCCAGTCATCCTCCGTCTCTGTCTCCCACAACACTGGCGTTACGGGCATGGGAAAGACTGCACCTGGCACTTTTATGTGGTTGCTGGGGATTTAAACTTGCGTCCTCATGCTTGCTCGGCATGGGCCCTCTTCCCAGCCTATTTATTGTACATTTACACAGAGGTAAAAATTAGTCAAAACTAATGCAGGGCAACTGAAATCAGGAGCTGGTCTTAAGACCGTGAAAACAGGATTCTGGCAGAGATGGGGCTGATAAAGCCCCGGGTGAAACTATGATGGTTTGTGCCTTTTAGGACGGAGGGAGGTAACGGATCCCGAATAAAAACAAGAGTTAAAGCAATTCTGAGAACCTCGAAACTGCCACCCTTTTCTAAATGACTTAGTCCGACAGACAGTCAGGTTTGAGTCGCTGACTTCCTTCTGTGAGCACTGAACGCCTGGAGCTTTTGTTTCAGTGGTAAGCGGTGCTCACATTGAACCAGGAGCACAGCCCACCTCCAACCCACTCCCTGCACCAGGCACTGGGCTGTCCACCAGAAATGTGCTGTGTCCCCTAGGCTGGCCTCAGAGTCTAAACAATTTCCTGCCATAGCCACCCAAGGGCTGAAATTACAGCACACACCCTACACACCCTTGCTTTCATCTTGGGTTGCTTTGGGGACCATTCTCAGACTACATAGACTCTGTGTGTTGCCACCGACCCTAGCTGCCTGAGGGCAGACAGCTAGCAAGGGCAAGAATAAGATAGGAAGCCAGGGACGAAATCTAGGTGGATTGGAATAAAGCCAAGGGAAGCTTTCTTATTCCTGTAATCTCAGCACTTTAGAGGCAGAGGCAGGAAGATTATCTGGACTAGATAGTTCAGGCTAGTCTTTGCTATATAGAAACACTGTGCAAATATTAATTAATTGTTCATTTTTAAATGAGCAGGAGGGGTCACCATGAGTACAACTCTCCTACCTTCTCTCCATTCTTGCCCCCTCTGCCCTCTACCTCTGTTCCCTCCTCTTCCAGATCTTCTGTTTACCTCTGGCATATGCGATCCCCCAACCCCGCACCATCCCCAACTTTTCAGCAGACTGCTCCACCTGTTCTGCCATCTCTCGAACCCTGTATGTGTCTGTCCTGGATGCAGCTTCCCTGCTCACAGGAGTTGGCTCCACAGCTTGTAAGAATCTGAAAACCCGGGCAGTGGTGGCGCACGCCTTTAATCCCAGCACTTGGGAGGCAGTCCTAGTACTTGGGAAGCAGAGGCAGAGGCAGGTGGATTTCTGAGTTCGAGGCCAGCCTGGTCTACAGAGTGAGTTCCAGGACAGCCAGGGCTACACAGAGAAACCCTGTCTCGAAAAACCAAAAAAAGAATCTGAAAACCCTGTCTTCCAAGTAGACACGCCGCTGTTCTCCCTGCATCCCTAGGAGGAAAGCTGCGAGAACCACACACCCAACGATAATGTAGACACTGCTGAGTAGGCCTCTGCTCCCCTTCTTTTCCCAGTCCTGGGCCTTAAGCTCACTATTACCCAGGCTGCCGTCAAATGCAGACCAGTCCTCCTACCGTAGCCTCTCGGGTGCTGCAATGGTAGCGCCTGCTCCACGTGCCCTCGCGTGTGGGTTGTTTGGGGAACAGTTCCTAGACTATGTGCGGGTTTTATGCACATCAGACAGCATGATGCCCTGCTTCTGTAGGGCAGAGAGCAAGGAGACTCTCCTGCTGGGGGTGTGGGTAGCCGTAGCAGAGAGGACTGGGATACAGACCGGCAGTACCTGGAAGCCAGGGTGGATCGAAGAATGTGGCGAGGTGTGGCCCCAAGACTGACATCTATGGCTTCTGGAATCAGGCTCCAAATACTTTTCTCCTGCAGCAGGGTTGGCATTTGGAGAAAGTTCTACTGTCCTTCCCACCCATTGCCTACCTAACACGAGACACTGGGATGCCGGACCCTATGGGGCATCTCTTGCCTCTCTGCTACTAGTACTCCTCAGCTAATGCTCTCTCTTGCTCTCACTCTCTCTCATTTTAGGGTCAAGTATGGATCAATGGCTTTAACCTTGGCCGATACTGGCCCACAATGGGCCCACAAATGACCTTGTTTGTGCCGAGGAACATCCTGACCACTTCAGCCCCAAACAACATCACCGTGTTGGAGCTGGAATCTGCGCCCTGCAGCGAGGGGAGCCCAGAGCTGTGCACGGTAGAGTTTGTCGACACTCCGGTCATTGCCTCGCCTGACTATCAGTGGCCAGTTTCCAGGCCAGTCTGGTCAAGACTCAAGGCTGACAGCCTGTGATGACTGAGCCCCTGGGAGCACAACTCTACTCTGGCTGCATGGATCACGCTTGACGTTCTAGAAGGGAAGCTACATTTGTGGATGTGTGAATCCTGCTGGTGACTTTGCAGCCCTGCCTTGCCTGACCTCCCACCCTCGCAGCCACCCAGGAAGGCTGAAGGGAGTGGACACCACAGGAAGACACAGCTGCTGTGCCGAGTTGGAACAAAACTTGAATAATGTCTCTTATTCCGATTTGAAATAATCATGTCTTTCTGCTGAATAAAACTGTTGGTATGCAAATTGTGGCGGTCCTGTCATGAATATATCAGGCAGGTATTAAACTCCGAGGTCTGACCTAAATCTCAACTAGACTTGAGTGGGCTGGGCGAAGGTACTTCACTAGCTTGAGGTCCAAAGTGGGTAGAAGAGAGCTGGTTTGGGCTAGCAGACAGCTTCATTTTTGATCCTGATTTGACTATTTCTGAATCTCTGTGCTATCTACGAGGTGAGAGATCTCCAGTTACAAACCACCTAAAAGATTAACAGTTGCTCAGAATAGGTGCTATGGTCTCTATATACAATTGAGTGGAATTGTGTGTGTGTGTGTGTTCATGTATGTATGGAGATGCATGTATACATGTATGTGTGCAGGTCAGAGGCCCATCTTGGGCGTCATTTCTCAGGAATGCCTTAGTGTCTAGGCACATGCAGGATGTATAAAATGTAACTCTGCTTATGTTTGAGACTCTGTCTCTTAAAAAAAAAAAAAGTGTTCACGTGGGGCTGGGCTGTAGCTAAGTTGGTAAAATACATGTCTACCATGCATGAAGCGCTGGGTTCTAGCCCTAGCAGAACGTAAAGGCAGGCACGATAGTGCACACATGTGTAATAGCATTCAAGAAGTAAGAGGAGAGATCTGAAGTCCAAGTTTATCCTCAGCTACACAGTGGGGTCCACACCTCAGGCTATATGTAACCCTGTCTCAAAAATAAAATTAACATGATCGTATCTGAGTGGTAAATATGTGGGTAGTTGGTCCCATTTTCTAAGCTATACTTTAAATTTGGAGGGAGGTGAACACATGTCTAAATACACCAGAAGCTTCCAGCCCTTCTGTCTCCGTCTCTCCTCGGAAACACTGGGATCACACTCATGCACACGATTTTACTAAGCTTTTACGTGGCTTCCAGAGGACAAACTCAAGTCCTCCTGCTTATTTGGGAAGTAACTTTAATCCACCGAGCCACCTCCTCAGCTTGCTTTTGTTTCAGTTTAGGTTTTGTTTTTTTTAAGATTTATTTACTTATGTATGTATATGAGTACTCTATTTGCATGTCTGCCTGTATGACAGAAGAGGGCGTCAGATCCCATTACAGATGGTTGTGAGCCACCCTGTGGTTGCTGAGAATTGAACTTAGGACCTCTGGAAGATCAGCCAGTGCTCTTAACCCCTGAGCCAACTCTCTAACCCTGATTTGTTTTCTGAAACAAGGTTCCAAAGCTGCCCTTGAGTTTATCATGTAGCCAATGATAACCTTTAATTTCTGGTCCTTCGGCCCTCACTTTACAAACATGCACCACCAGGCCATCCGTAGACTCTGTTGGGTAGGGAACCCAGGGGTTCATGCATGTTAGACATTCAGTCAACAGAGCTACATCCCCAGGCCTTTTCTCCGTCGTCTAGCTCCATTTTCTGTTTGTCAGTCTGTCCATTTTTGATTCTCGGTAATTCCAGTTTATTTAAAATGAAATTGCTTAGCCCTGAGTCTCCTGTAAAGTAACGGAGACAGCAGATGATTCCCCATGATCTTTATTTCTTTCTTCTATTAAAAATAAAAGGTCATTTTCTGAAATCACTTTAAGAAGTCACGGTGAGGGAGCTGTCTAAGCTGTGGTACAATACCACATGTGGGCTGCAGGCCTGTAAGGTGACCGTCTAGGGAGTGGGAGGGAACACACTGGTTTAGGTGACAGTGTTCTAGCCCCTGAACATCAGAGCTTCTCCTCCGCTTCCCTTGCCCCTCTGGCTGTCTGGAAACTTGCATCGAGGTTTCTACACTTTTTTTTTCAAGACAGGGTTTCTCTGTGTGTAGTCCTGGCTGTTCTGGCATTCACTCTGTAGACCAGGCTGGCCTAAGATACACAGAGAGTCAGGTGCCTCTGCCTCCTGAGTGCTGAGATTAAAGGCATGTTCCACCATGCTCACCACATGGCTCAGTTGATGGAGTGTTTGCCTAGCAAGTGTGAGGCCCTGGGGTCTATCCCCATCACTGAAGAAACAAGATATGATCAAGTACACAGGTACTCCTAGCACTCTAAAGTGGAGGCTGGAAGGTCGGAAGCTCAAGATCATAGCAAGTTCTAGGTCAGAATAAAAGTAACGATAATACTAACAGTTCAGACTTTATGATGGAAACTCATGTTAGTCTCTCCCTCCCCCTGTCTCTCATTGGCAGCAAGAAAGGGACTCCATTATACGCCTTGGTCTCCTCAAGTGTGGTTCCCATTTGGTGGGCTTCTCAGTTGCATCAACCCTAAAAGCATCCCGGCTAACACCTGCCACGGAGTATGTTGTTCTGGTTTCATTTCTGCTGTTGTGTGAACACCCTGGAATACCCTGCCCCCCCCCCAAAAAAAAAAAACCAGCTTCAGGAAGAAAGGATGTGTCTCAACTCATAGTTTCACTGTTCCAGAAAGGTGAATGTGGCAGGAGCTTGAAGCTAGTCGTGTATCCCACAGTCAAAAGCAGAGCAATGAGTGCACGGGAGCTCAATTGCTTGCTTTGCTTATGCTTAGCTCAGGTTTGACTCACTGTACTGTTTGAGGCCCCCTGCCTAGGGAATGGTGCCACCCACAGTGGGCTGAGTCTCCCTACATCAATTACTTAAGACAATCCACCATAGACATGCCCAAAGACCAACTTAGTGTAGACTCCTCACTAAGACTCTCCTCCAGTGGTTCTACGCTGTGTCTAGTTGACAAAGCTGGACATCACACACGTATTCATCGTCTCTTTCCATTATGTCCCAAGCAGGGAAGCCTAAGGGATGGGGAAAGCAATGCCACCCAAGATGGTTCTCTGCAGCCCTCTGTGTTCAGTTCAGCAACGTGGTGCTACTCAGTCACTGTGCTAGGCTCAGGCTACTAAGCAAATAAACCTGTCTTGTGATGTCCCATGACATGAACTAAGGACTGGAGGCTGAGGGAATGGCAGCATCCGGAGAGGTCCTCTAGCCATGACCTGGGAGTAGAGTGTACACTCAGCCTGTAGAAAAGGCTACAGACCCCCCATGGTGTGAGCCCAAAGGGACGGGCTGGCCCCATCCCTCACCTGGGGAGCACAGGAGAGCTGGCCCTGGTGGCTGGGCTCTCTGAAGCTGGTGGGCTGACCAACTCAGCTACCACCGAGGTCCAGATCCAGGTCTTTGAGTTGGTCCACCTCAACATCTCCCCATCTCTGAGCTGCTGGAGGGCATGAAGGGGCCAGCCCTGCAGTTGGAAAGCTGCAGGATCTCCATGACACAAGGCAACAACAGGATAGCCAAGAGGAGACCCAGTGAGGATCCGGAATTGATGGTGCGGCAGAAGCCAGAGGCCTCAAACCAGATCGATGGCTCCTTGCAAGTAAAGCTGTCTGAGCGAAAGGGTGCACTGTGTGACACCCTGTGACAGACGGCAGCTTTCACAGAGAGACGGGTTTTGGTGGGGAGGTTGCAAGGGCAGAGGGCAGATGTGGAGGGACTGTGAGATGAGTGGGATTGGGGTGCATGATGTGAAATTCACAAAAAAAAATCAATAAAAATAAAAAGGCTCCAGGCCCAGGAATGGCCTCCAGGGCTACAGTCTGCGCCTCTTCCGGGTTCTGGTTCCTTAAAACCACTGTGCTCTTGTTCTCCTGCAGCAGGAGCGACTTTCTGGCTCCCATACCACGACTTTGCCTGCCCCTCCCCTCATCTGCCACTTTGATGGTGTCTGTCACTGTGTAACATGGCAGTGCCCTCAGCTGGAAGTGGCAACTCAGCTACCCTTCTCGGGGTTTGTTTTTTTTTTTTTTTTTTTGGTTTTTCGAGACAGGGTTTCTCTGTGTAGCTAGCCCTGGCTGTCCCGGAACTCACTCTGTAGACCAGGCTGGCCTCGAACTCAGAAATCCACCTGCCTCTGCCTCCCAAGTGCTGGGATTAAGGCGTGCGCCACCACTGCCTGGCCCTTCTCTTGTTTTTGAAACAGGGTCTCATGTAGCCCAGGCTGGCCTCCAGTTCACTAGGTAGCTAAGAATGATATTCAACTTCTTATCCCCCTGCCTCTCCTCCCAAGAGCCTGAATGACAGGCATGAGCTACCATGCCTAGTTTTATGTAGTGTGGGAGTGGAACCCAGGGTTGGTATGCATGCTAGACAAGCTGTCTACCAACTGATAAAATGGCCAGCCAAGAGGGGCTTTTTCTTTTCTTTTCTTTCTTTCTCTCTCTCTTTTTTAATTTGTTTGTTTTGAGGCAGGGTCTCTCTTCTACATAGCCTTTGCTGTCCTGGAACTCACAGAGAAATCTTCCTCTGCCTCTAACCCTAACCCTGAGTACTGGATTAAAGGCCTGTACCACGACACCTGGCCATAGTGGCTATTTTTAAAAACTGTTAATAGTACCCAGTTGCAGTCATTTTGTATGTCTGTCCATTTCATGAGATGTTTAAGACTCTGAATTGAGTCCTGTTCATTTTTGGGCCAGCCCCATCAGCAAAGTACAGGGCTTAATCATACTAGGTTCACCTGGCCTGTATTTAATATCAAGGACTCCTTGGGCCATTTCAGCTTGTGTTGGCCCCTGGTGAAGCCACCAGAAGGAAGTAGGAGGGATAGACCTTGAGCACAGGCTAGAAATGTACCCTGTGAGCCCCACACCAGCCTGTGCACGGTGTGTGTGAGAGCTCAGTCTCTGTTTCTTATCTGCTGGTGAGATCTTTCACTCAGAGCTCTGAGGGTTCACTCAGGTGCTGTCCAACCTTGTGCTTCCCTTCTGCTTTGACTTTTACTGAGCAAAGAGACTTTGTGTCTGGAGGTTTTGGTATGTTGGTCCTGTCCCCTTTCCTGTGGACTCTGGAATCATGGACTGCTGGAAGAAATCAAAACTGAAGGCTTGAGTCTTACTCTGGAGTCCATGTGATGGCACATGCTTCTAATACAGCACTTGGGAAGTGAAGGCAGGAGGATCAGAAGTTCAGGGTCATCCTTGGCTACATAGAAAGTTCAAGGCCACCCCAGGCTACATTGTGATTTTTTGTCTCAGAAATGGATAAATAAAATTGGCCGGGCAGTGGTGGCGCACGCCTTTAATCCCAGCACTTGGGAGGCAGAGGCAGGCAGATTTCTGAGTTCGAGGCCAGCCTGGTCTACAGAGTGAGTTCCAGGACAGCCAGGGCTACACAGAGAAATCCTGTCTCGAAAAACCAAAAAAAAAAAAAAAAAAAATTGCATGTGGGCGGCTCGCACCTGTGATCCCAGCACTGGGGAGGCCAAAGCAAGAAGGTTCCCACCCTTGTGTGATGCTCAGTTCCTGTATTTGTGGTATCTTATAGAGTACATCTAGCCCATAGTAGGTCCTCAGTCAATGCTTGCACACCTGCATGCCTGTATTCAGACTGAGAGCAAAGGGTCCCTGTGATGTCAACAGTCCTTCAGGTGTACATGAGCCACCCACACAGAGTTTTATTTATTTATTTTATCTTTTTGAAAGATCCAAGATTTCACTTAAAAACAATTTTTTTTTAACCTTCCCACAGAAGGCTTGCTTTCCTGTTGTTTCTTCTGGCTAGACAGTCTGTCTTCTTCTGAACAAATTCAGTTCATGAAAGACAGAGCCATCCTACACAGTCTTCTACCATGTCATGACTCAAATGTGGAGCGGCGTGCTGACTTCCACAACCCTCAACCACACTGGGCCTCGTTAACCTGGAAGCATACAGAAGTCTTGAATTTGTAGAATTCCATCCACCCCGAGCCTGTACAAACGAAATACACTGAATAGGAGATAGCAGTTTTGTTCCCTTTTTCTCTGTGTGGTGGTGGCGGCGGCAGTATTTCATATAGCCCAGGCTGGCCTCACACTCACTATGTAGCCAAGGATGCCCTTGAATTTCTGGTTCTGTGTCTACCGCCAAAGTCCTAGAATTTAAGTGGACTGTCACGTATCGTATGTCCAAAACTACGATCCCAGGGTCTCACGCATGCCAGGCAGACACTATCAACAAGCTCCATTCCTGGCCTGATAGCTCAGTCTTTAGAAGTTCTCTTGTCCTTTACCTTCTTTGACCACTCTGACCTCCATACCTCTAGTCATTTTCAAACTAAGCATGTTCCATCTGGGTTCCTGAAAGATACATGCTGTCCTTTCAAGGTCCAGGTCCTTAGGATGGGGCTTTGGGAGATAAGAGACTTCTAGAGTCAGAAGGGAGCAGCAGCCAGGGTGTGGTGGCATGCACTTACAATCCTAGCAGTGTGGAGACAGACAGACAGATCTCTGGAGCCCACAGACAGCCTACTCAGCAAGTTACAGCCTAGTCTCTCTCTCTCTCTCTCTCTCTCTCTCTCTCTCTCTCTCTCTCTCTCTCTCTCACACACACATACACACACACACACACACGTCTCAAAGAACAAAGCAGACACAGTGAGGTGACTCAGCAGGCAAAGACATTTGCCACCGGGCCTGATAGCCTGAGTTTGTTCTCTGGGACACAGAAGATAGAAGAGAATCAGCTCTAGCAAGTTGCCCTCTGAGCTCACATATGTGCTGTGGTGTACACAGACAGACAGACAGACACACACACACACACAATTAGAAAACTTTTAAAAAATTTATTTTAAATTATGTGTATATATCTGTTTCCATGTGTGAGTATGTGCAGGTGACTGTAGGTGTCCAAAGAGACCAGATGAGGACATCAGATCTCCTAGAAATGGAGTCACGGGCAGTTGTGAGTCTCTCTGCTCTGTGGTTGTGGAAACTAAACTTGGATCCTATACATGAGTAGCAAGTACTCTTAAATCCTGAGGCTACACAAAGAAACCCTGTCTCGGGGCTGGAGAGATGGCTCAGCGGGTAAGAGCACTGACTGCTCTTCCGAAGGTCCTGAGTTCAAATCCCAGCAACCACATGGTGGCTCACAACCATCTATAATGAGATCTGATGCCCTCTGCTAGGGTGTCTGAAGACAGCTACAGTGTACTTACATATAATAAATAAATAAATCTTTAAAAAAGAAATGTTTAAAAAAAAAAAAAAAAAGAAAACCTGTCTCCAAAAACAAAAAACAAACAAACAAAAAGTTAAAGAAAGATGGGCTGACCTAAGGAACAGAAGGCTCCAGTCTCCACACACATAGGCACACACACACATCTTCACCGCATATACACACGTACCTACGCATGAACACACACACGCAGATACACCTGTCAGGGGTCAGTGACCATCACTAGGGGTCCGAGCCATCTCATCCTCCATGATAAAACTCTTTAGGTGAGAGAACCTAGAATAGAAGTTTAGGGTCTGAGCAAACAGGTCTCTGAGCCACCACCCTAGTTCCAAGCCTGAAGAGGAAAAACACTCCTGAGTTCCCCTCACATTGCAGGCTCAGGGGTAGTCAGTGTGCATTAACATTGTGTTTGAATCAGGACACCTTCAAGTTCAAATGCACTGGACACAGAATGGAGAGAGGAGGGAGGCTTCCCACCTCACCCAGAGCACAGCAAGGAGAAGCCTTGAGTAGCCCCATGACATCTTCTGATGCCACAGATTAGACCAGGAGAAATCTAAGCATTTCCCGTATCCCGCAGAAGATCTGAGTACGAAGTGGTCCTGTGGCCTGAGGAGATGGGCTCAGTTGGTAAAGTGTTTGTCATGCAAGCAAGAAGATCTGAGTTTCACCCCCTGCACCCACACAAAAAAGCCAGGCCTGGCAGCCTGCACCTTAACCCCAGTCATAGGGAGATCCTTGGGGCTCTCCAGCCAACCAGCCTAGCCTGCTTGGTGACTTCCAGGCCAATGAGAGATCCTGTCTCCAAAATGTATGGACCCATAGGTTGTCCTCCATTGTCCACAGCTGTACACACACACAGGCATACGCCCAAAGTGGCCCTGAGGAAAGCCAGCACTGAGAGTGGATCCATTCCACAACTCAGCAGGCTGTGATATCAACAAATGACAAAAGTCAAAGCCACTCTTCCAAAATTGCAGCATCCTGGGCAGTGGGTGAGAAACTGTTAAGCCCCCGCCTTCAGAAGAACTGGAGGTACAACGTAGGAACTGAGACCCCCACATCTCTCCAAACACCCTGGGTGGGAACCGCTCTCCTGCTGCGGCAGATGTCTTCTGCTCGCTCTTTTTTTGTTTGGTTTTGTTTTCTGTTTTTTGTTTTCCGACACAGGGTTTCTCCGTGTAGCCCTGGCTGTCCTGGAAGTCACTCTGTAGACCAGGCTGGCTTCGAACTCAGAGATTTACCTTCTGAGTGCTGGGATTAAAGGCGTGCGCCACAACCACCCTTCTGCTCGTTCTTAATAGGTGATTTTCTTAGTCTAAGTCAGCCTACCTGTATACAAGCATTTCTCACACTGTTCTATTTAAGTGAACTCATATTTTAATTGCTGCTCTTGTCTGCGGCTGTATGATTACACTTCTCCCTTGGGCTGTGAGTTTCGGGTTGGATGTTTCTTCTTCATACACAGTTTCCTATACTCTGTTTATTAAGCTCTCTTTCCTTCTCCTCCCCCCCAGCCCCTCTACACCGATTTCTAAGTGGATGTTCTTAGTATCTAAGATGGTTAATTTGCCTGAATTTAGAGTCACCATGGAAACATCTCTGGGTTATGGGTTATAGGGTGTTTTCAGAGAGGTTTACCGGGAGGAAGGAGGACCTCTCACCCTGAGTGTGGGCTGTACCATGCCATGGGCTGGGGTCCCTGAAGGAACATAAAGGGTTCAGCTTTCCTCGGTTTCTGATTGCAGCTGCCATGTGTCCAGCTGCCTCACGCTCCTGCTGCGGTGACTTCTCCACCCTCGAACTGTGAGCCAGTATAAACCCTCGCTGCGTGTGTCACACATCTTGACACAACAAGGAGAGAAGCAAACACAGTGTCCTACCAGAAACCTTTACTGTGGGTGCATGCTCCTCTGGCTCCTAAAGAGACAGCTCCTCCCGTCCTCACAGCTACTCCTTGAATGCCTGAGGCAAGAGGATTACCTCAAGTTCAAGACCAGACTAAGTGCAAGGTCATTCTGGGTTGTTGGCATAAGTGAGAACATGTCTCAAAAACGAAAACCCGGAGTTGTTGAGATGACTCAGCAGGTGAAGGGCCTGCTGCAGAGCTGAAGGATGACCTGAGTTCAATCCCCAATTGACATGTGGTGAAAGAAGAGAACCAGCCCCTTAAGTTGTCCTCTAATCTCTGCATGTGCCCTGCAACATATGTGTCCTGCAAAAAATAAATATATACTGCATGCATACATACATACA